>OY856186.1:220060919-220346048 GCA_963693315.1 Diogma glabrata
ATATATATATATATATATATATATATATATATATATATATATATATATATATATATATATATATATATATATATATATATATATATATATATATATATATATATATATATATATATATATATATATATATATATATATATATATATATATATATTATATATATATATATATATATATATATATATATATATATATATATATATATATATATATATATATATATATATATATATATATATATATATATATATATATATATATATATATATATATATATATATATATATATATTTATAGATATATACATATATATATATATATATATATATATATATATATATATATATATATATATATATATATATATATATATATATATATATATATATATATATATATATATATATATATATATATATATATATATATATTTTTATATATATATATATATATATATATATATATATATATATATATATATATATATATATATATATATATATATATATATATATATATATATATATATATACATATATATATATATATATATATATATATATATATATATATATATATATATATATATATATATATATATATATATATATAAATATATATATATATATATATATATATATATATATATATATATATATATATATATATTTTTTTTTTTTTTTTTTTTTTTTTATTCTATGTTAGGCATGTTTAGTGTTAACCAATATAGATCAACGTCTCTGAATATCCGAAGATACCATGCTAACTAAGGAACTAGGGCTTGAAAGTATTATTCAATTTTCTTTGAGGAATTTATTAATGTTGATCTTAAAGTTTTGAGGATAAAAATTATCAGGAAAGACCCACGCCGGTAAGGCATTCCAGAGATGAGAAACTCTGTTAAAAAAATCGCGTTGAAAAGCGACAGTTCTACACCTAGTCACTCGAACCGTAAAAGGATGGGCTGATGTTGATGCTCTAGTGAAACGCGCAAAGTTTGCTGGTTCAGGCAAAATCGATTTGATCTCCGCAGACGTCCGTTCGTCCATAATATACTTGTAGAATACCGTCAAATCAGCGACGTCTCTTCTATGTTGCAAGGAATCAAGCTCGTTAGTAAGAGTCGAGTTGCCGATCAATTTAACAGCTCTCCGCTGTACAGAATCAAGACATTTCAAACTACTTATGTAAGCTCCTCCCCATATGTGAGAACAATACTCCATGCAGGGACGAATAAATGATTTATATATTAAAAGAAGCTGCTCGCTATTAAAAACCTTACGACAACGACCCAAAAATCCTAATTTTTGAACAGCGTTCTTTGCTAGGCTAAAAATATGAGAATTCCATTTCATACTATTTTCAATCTCAACTCCTAGAAGTTTAATAGATTCTTTCTCTTCAAGATTATTTGAATCAAACTTTAATAAAAATGGATTAGGTGTTGATAACCTAGAAAAATGGCAAACTTGAGTTTTACTTGTGTTGAATTCAACACTGTTAGCAACTCCCCAATCTAAGATGGTTTTTAAATCAATATTTAATGAGTCTATCAAGTTTGATCTAGCGATATTAAGATTTGATGGTGCATACAAATTTGGCATTTCATGTGACGCATGAAGTGTGCTATCATCAGCAAAACTATGGATGGGATTAACTGTTGAACCTAGCAAGTCATTAATATAGAGAAGAAAAAGAGTAGGTGATAAAGCGGAACCTTGAGGAACACCAGCGTTAGTTGAAAAGATATTCGATGAAACACCATCAACATTGACCTGAAATTTGCGCTCGGAAATAAAGCTTTGTAACCAAGAAATAAGTTGCTCATCTAAGCCGTAGCATCTCAATTTGCAAATAAGATTGTTGTGCCATACTTTGTCAAACGCTTTGGTAATATCAAGTGCGACGCCAAAGGTCTCACCATGGTTTTCAAACGACTTGTTCCAGATATGCGTGACAAAAGAGAGTAAATCTCCCGTCGCTCTTCCTTTACGGAATCCGTATTGTCTTTCATTAAGTAATTTTGACGACTCTAAGAAGCTCATAATATTAAAATTAACATATTTCTCAAATACTTTAGAAACAACCGACAAAATTGATATAGGTCTGTAGTTTCTTGGATCCGTTTTAGCGCCCTTCTTTGGAACTGGTTGTACACTAGCCATTTTCCATATATCAGGAAAAATCCCTTTCTTATATGACAAATAGAAAATTTTAGTTAGGATTGGTGCTAACTCTTTAGCAAAAGTTTTAAGGATAATTGGAGGAATTCTATCAGGTCCAGATGCCTTATTAGTATTGATTTGTAAGAGCATTTTCCGAATGACATTTTTACGAAAAATAATCCGCCCCATTTTGTTAGAAACTCTAGGAATTGGTATAGGTAGAAAATTGGGTTCTACTAATGTAGAATTTAACGAAAAACAGTTACCTAATAAATTAGCCTTTTCTTTGGGGTCAATAATAGGTATATCTCTATCAATAAGAGGAGGTATAGAAGACTTACAAAAATTTCCTTGAACAGCCTTGGCGGTTTTATAAAAATTTCGTGAACCAGTAGGGTGCTCAGCAAATTTATTAGCTTTTTTCCTAATAAATAGATGTTTCTCTGCATCTATTAATTTTCTACATAAATTTCTTTCTATTCGGTATAATCTAAGGTTTTCATCAGACTTGTTTTGAATAAACTTTTGAAAAGCCTTTTTTTTAATTTTTATTGCTTTTTTGCATTTACTTGAAAACCATCGATCAACCTTCGGAACAATCAAACTATTTGGAACAAACCTACTCATACCCATTAGTATTATTTTTGAAAAATTAGAAGCAACAATGTTTATATATATATATAAATATATATATATATATATATATATATATATATATATATATATATATATATATATATATATATATATATATATATATATATATATATATATATATATATATATATATATATATATATATATATATATATATATATATATTTATATATATATATATATAATGTATAGCTCGAATAAAATAAAATACCTGAGCCGAGTCAGTTTTATCAGTTGATTCATCTTGCGAAAAATAAACACGAAAAATAAAATAAACCTTTTTTGAATAATTGTGCGAAGCGGTTCTGTTACAAGGCTAATTCGTGTTGTCTATCAGTAAAAACCATTCGTTAAAGAGGCAGTTGTTTACATTTTTCAACATTCTCAGGATCTAACTAAGCATCCAACTGCTTCAACAATGTATTATTCTGAGCGTTTGTTCCCCACATAATACTATATTTTGGTATAAACACCCAATGTATCGATAATTTAATAGTAAAACTAGTATGTATATTATTTAATTAAGAGCTAAAGTGCTACTTTTTGTGTTGAGTCTATAGTTTGGCGACCAACCGTAGAGAGGCTGAAAATTATAGACGAAACACAAAAAGTCACTTTAGCACCGAATTAAATACCCTATTTTTTCGGCAAACGTTTAAATTTTTTATAAATATGAAATTAATACATCCAAATTATTTATTTTATCGTCATAATTACATCCAAAAAAGCAAAATTTTTATATGAAAACAAGCTTTCAATTCAAAATTTCAAAATCCAATCAAAATATTTGTTATTTTTTGTTGTCATAGCTATACAATTTGTTTGAAAAAATAACAAATATTTTGGTCAAAATTTTCTTCTTTTGAAAAAATTCCTAATCTCATATTATATGTTACTTTTGCTGCCGCCGTAAAAGTATGGATATATATAACGACACTTTTTCTGCCATTGTAAAAATATACATATATAAAGTTACTATACTGTCGCCGAAAAAAAAATGGTGTTAATTTACAGGCGCTTTGATTATATGTCATAAAAGTAAGACTTAACTCCCAAGCTGCTGTAAAGTTAAATTTTACAGCCGTTTGCCGAATGATATCAGATGAGAAAGGGTTTTTTTACAATTGTGTAAAATCATTTTCGCTAAATAATAAATTTTAGTTGCTATGGTATTTTCATGTAACTTTACAAACATTTTAAATCACAGTATGCTATGTTGATTTCTAATTTAATAATTTATAATAGATATCGTTTATTATTTATTTACCATCGTAGAAAAAAATGTAATTTCCTACGCGAGATGAAAACATTTTACGTTCATTAATTTGTCCCACTCGATACTAACGCGTCTCGCTAACAAGTTCTCACACACAAAAAGGAGTTTTTTCATCTCTTGTAGAGAAATGTACCATATAATTAATGAGTTATTGTTACTTCGCTATTTTTAAACCGAAATCACGAAAATGTCGACTAGTGAACTAGAAAATTGGTTTAAATTTTGTATAAAATTCAAAATATGTGATAAGGCCGCAAAGAAAATCTCAAAAGGCCTCAGGTTCCCCACCCCTGATATAGCGGTTCTAAATTTCGAGAACTTCGTGTTTTTTGGCTTGACGAGTTATTTTCAAATATTCATAACTTCGGTTTTATTGAAGATAGAAACTTTTAGTTTGTTTTATTTTAAAGTTAAAAGATTCTAGTTGACAAAAAAAATTAAAATTAATAAAACTTATTAATAAATTCCTATTGTTATAAACAAATAAAATGTTCAAATCGATCTTTAGTCATTGCCCTGCCCCATCCACGAAATGAGTTTTTAGTATAATCATCGTGTTCTACGTTTAATTTTCTTTAAAATACGTATTTTTAATTAATGGATCAGCATGGATTCATAATCAGAAACCCCGAAAACCTCCGAGAGACGATTATTGAGGCGAAATATTAATTTTTTGTATAACTGTCATTTCTTGGAGTAGTTTTGAGGGGTTGGAACCACCTTCACTAACTTTTGGACCTTAGATTCGTATTTAGCGAGATGAAATTTTAAATTTTTAAAAACTGTGTCTAGCACTGTTACTATTTGAAACTCCCCGAATTGTCTCATTTTTCTAGGTAATTTTCTAGGTTTTTCTAGGTAAACTTACGCATGGAGGGATCAGTTTTTATTAATTTGTTAATTTTTTTCTATTTTTTGATCCACGGGTGTGACAACCCCGCGTACTCCAGTCCCTGCTATTGGAATATGAGTTAACGTGAGATATCGCATACCACTGACAATAGCAGTGAGATATCACTAGCCAAGGTGATATCTTAGGGGTGCTGGCGGATGAACTGTATTCAGTCAACGGTAGCACTCTCAATCTTAGCTAATGAATATTCCTTGATGCTGGAACGCTGTAGCTTGCTAGAAGAAACGAGCCTTCATATAACTATATATCTGAGCTTTAATCATTGAAAAATATACTGCGTCCCATAATCAAGGATTATGCCATTAGCTGGACTATTGGCAAACCAATTTTAGTTTTGTTCCTGCAAATTTTTAAAACAAATTTGCTTTTTATCTCTTATTTTATTTTTATTTTCCCTATCCTATCACGAAATATTGGCCTATGTCATATTTTATATGTGATAGGATTTATAGTTAGTTATCCATTATTTAACAAAAAATATTAAAAAAAAAAAAATAGATTTGCGTCCATTAACATCCTTTGAACGCATGTTGTTGTGGGACCTTGGTCTTAAAAGGTTTTTATGTGTTGTTGTGACAGATATTGTAATGCCTACTACACATCACATTTTATTAAAAAAAAAAAAATGCAAGCGTTAGTGCGGATAAATGATCCTGAAGGTTTAAATAATTCAGGAAAAAAAAGAATTTTTAAAATTGATGTTGTTCCACCACTTTTATATGTTTTCCGGCTTAATAAGTGGACTAAATATACTAAACCTATCCCAAAGACCCTAGTTTTGACTCATCAGAGTGGCACGTTTTAAGCTGTTCACATTTTATAATTATTTTGAGGCGGTTTCTTGAATTAATGGAAAATTAATGAAATCTTTGGATTTGCATAAAATTTATTCGGGTTTATGTTGCGTAATAGTTGGAGCCCTGTCAAAAATTATTCGATCGTATTTACTCAAAGTTCTAGTAGTATTTCTGAAAATGATTTTTCAATGAAGTATCATAAGAAAAGGGAAAGAATAAAGAACAAATGGTTAGAAAGTTTTCATCATCTTGAAACAAAGCGTATTCCATACAATAATGTAATAAAAATTAAGAAATACGAGTTGCCATAACATTACCAATGCTGCGACTGAACGCGTTTTTTCTATAGTTAATAAAGTGTGGACATCAGAAAAATTGTAATTAAGTGTTGAGACTATAGAGTTTCTTATTTCTCAACCTTTTACGAATCTCGAGATTCGAGAATCTTGATTTTATCAACGTTTATGTTTCTCGAAAAATCGCGAATAGTTATTTGAATTTCTCGAGAATTATTAAAAATTGATTTTAACAAGAAATGCGGTTCCTTAAAAAAATAATAAATCAACTAAATACATACGAACTTGTTTATTCAATAAAATAAAAGAATTCAAGATTCATTAAATAATAAAGATTCATTAAATATTTTTAAAAATATTTAAGTTAATTAAATTAATTGTTTTAAAAAAATATACATATCGCATTATATAGAATAAAAAAATGATTTAAATTTAATTTTTGAAGTCTATGGATTTTGTCATTCAGTCTAGTGATTTAATTCAAGCGTTCTCTCCGTTTACTGCAAAAATTTCCAGATAAAGAATCACTTCTCTCGTGTTCATTGGATGTAGGTTTTATCAAAATCAGTGCATTTCTTAGAAGTTTCAAATTGATAGTGATCTTATCAGTAGCTTCAAATATATTCATTTCCTTAGATAGCGAGAGGTAAATTTTGTTTCAAATAACAATTTGGAGGTTACATATTTCTAAATTGTTTTTCCGAAGAGATTTGAATATAAATTTTTGGATTCCTCGAGATTTGAGAGTTAAAGATAACAAATCTTGTTCGAGCATCTCGAGACCGGATTTTTCGAGCAGAAACTGTACTTGAGACTAATTAACAAAAAAATATTACAATATAATTTATTTGTTATATGAAAATTTTTATTGCTTCATATAAATACCCCTACCCACCCCTCTGGTCCATGGTGTCCCGCTTTGCCAATTTTAAAATCTGGTCACTTTACACAAACATGTATGATGTCTTTGATTATAATAATATACACGGTATTACCAAAATTCCTACGCTCAAAATAGGTCAACTAGATTATGTGGATTTCACTGCAATTGTTTAAGGTCTCATGTAATGAAGAAAAATTTGAATATTTTTTTTCAGTTTTACAAAGTTTTTTGCTTTAAAACTTTTAGAAACACGTACTGACTGCTTCAACAAACTGATCTTTTAAATTTGGGACTAACAACATAATGGGAAGCTACTGGAAAAATTGATCACAAAAGAGTAACAGACACAACTATCAAAACTCTAGTTAGATAAAAGTGTGTAAAAACAAGCTGTTTATAAGTTTTCTGGATAATATTATGGTCGTGCATTTTTTTACTTTTTAAAGTGTTTTTTCCGTCTTTATGTAAATATACATTCAAATAATATCTAAATTAACAATACTGAAATTTTCTTACTACAAATTTCCAATATTTAAATATTTTGACAGAAAATATTATGGACATAACTTTAATCATGCGTCTTTAAATTTCAACATGAACTAAGTTAGTAGTGGTCTGCATAAATGCATTTAAAATATAAACAATTACACAAATGTACTTAAATACAAATCATCTACGAGTAAAAGTGTTACAAATTTTATATTCTCAAGTATAAAATAGTCTAAATACAAACAAAAATAAATATCCGCTTACTTTTTACAAAATATCTATTCTACTCTCACCACTAATACTTATATTTAGAATGTATTTGGGTAGTTTAGAAACAAATTATAGTAAAAAAAAAAGCTGAATGTACTCAAATATTTGGAGTATTATTATGTATTTGGGAGTACAGAAACTTTTTGAGAAAGTATGTAAAACGAATAATTATCCCTAATGGATCATGTGTACCGTAATAGTTATTGATTAAGCAATCGGATTTTAACATGGACATAGATTCAACTATTAGTCAGAATAGGAGTTATATTGTTTGGTAATAAAATGTGTTGTGTGGAAGGCATTACAATTTACGTCACAGCAGATGAAAACCTTTAAAGACCAAGGTCCATCAACAACATAACATGCGTTCTAAGGTGTTAATGAACTCAAATTTTTTGATTGTTGTTTTAAAGAATGGATAAATAAACAGTAAATGTTATCACGTCATAAAATATGATAAACCAATATTTCATGATAGGATAAACGAAATAAAAATAAAACAAAAGGAACATTCCATAGCTAAGGTTGAAGATGCTACCGTTGACTGAATACAGTTTATCCGCCAGCATTCCTAAGATATCCCCGTCGTTAGTGATATCTCACTACTATTGCCAGTGGAATATTTGATATCTCACGTTAACTCGAAGGTTAATAACAGGGATTGGAGAACGCGGGATTGTTTCCCGTAGATCACAGATGAAAACAAATTTACAAATGAACAATACTGCGGTAACATGTTGTAACACCGAAGTTTTCGATGTTCGATAAAGTATCGACATTTTCAATAAATCGGCATGTTGTAACATTCTCAACCATCACTTTTTTCGATTCTCCTATTTTTCAATTCTTCGCACAAATGCTGCCAACGTAAAACAGTTACTATCGAACGAAAAAGTTGTAACATACCAATTATATTTATTTTCGCTTCGATGATCACTATCGAAGCGAACGCAAGTGATGTTACAACATGTCACCCCTGATTTTTTCATGTGAAAAAAACTTAAAATTAAGTTTGGAGGGTTTTTTTGTGAGCTATTAAGCATAAGTACATATCGGAAATCCTAATAAAACTTCAACTCCTGATCAGAATAGATCGTTAAAAAACAAAAAAATAAATCTAATGTTTTTTATTCAAAGTTAAATAATAATATATATTAACAAAAACGGATTTTTAATAATTCATTTTATAAAATGGCTTGGGTTAAGAATTTTGATATAGTTTTCGGCAAAAAACTTTTATGAGGACATGGTTTTTAGTTTTGGGCAGCGATGTATACAAACATAACTTTTTGTTAAAGTAAATGTATTTTTTATCACTGTTTAGATATGTATTACAAAACTAACACGAAACATCAATACGTTGTCGGAAAATTACAACAGATCATATATTAACATAATTTAGTGAAAAGATTATACAATCAGCAAACTACTCAAAAATCTCTCCAGCGTTTCGAGAAAATATTACAAAATCGCAAATTCATATTTCTTTCAAAATTCCAAAAATATTGTAAAAATTAAATAAAATCAAAAATTCAAACTTTTTTCAAACAAAATTCTAAAAATATTTCAAAAATTATTACAAAATCTAATATAAATTAAAAACTAATAACACTTGTTTTTATATTTCGCAAATATATTTGCGAAATATAAAAACAAGTGTTATTAGTTTTTAATTTATATTAAAATGTTTCGCCAAGTGCCGACAGTCGACACAATTGAATTTACAAAATCTAATTATTAAATATTTGTAGTCTTTTATTAATATTGATATTTCTCAGTAGTCGCTTATTTATTATTTTGAAAAAATATGTTTATTCCAATATTTATTATGACCTTGCGAGTCATCATCAAGGGTTACATATATTTTATTATATTTAATATTACCTACAAAACAATTAATTAGAAACAACACAAAAAATTAACATAAAACTTACGTAATCAAAAATTTTTTATAAAAATTTTATAAAAATTTTTTAAAAAATACTTGAAAAAATTAACAATAGTTTAAAAAAAGGATAACAAACATAAAATGTTTAAAAGAACAAATTGCACACAAATTCTACAAAAACTTTAATAGAATCATTATTATTATTAATTCAAAATAAAAATTATTTTATATCTTTCAATCACAACAGAAAAAATTTTTTGAATGACGGAAAATCAAATTTTGAATAAGAAAACTCGATGAAAAAACAGTTCCTAAATTGAATGTGACTACTAAATTTAATATCATCTTATTGTTGATTTAATAATAGAAACATAATTTGAATGTAAACCATTACAATCTGTTTTATAATTAATTGATTTAGGTTCCAAAGAAATGTGAGCCATTTCTTGAAATACTCTCTTTAAATGGTTAGTTTCATAATCAAGAACAACAGGATTCAAGACTCAAAGAACTTTTTTCAAAAACTCTAAAAATATTGCATAACTTTAGCAAAATCAAAAATTGTAACTTTTTCCAAAATTATAAAAATTATAATAAAATCAAAAATTTAAAATTTTTCAAAATTCTAAAAATATTTCAAAAATTGACACACTTGACAATTTTTTTTTACAAACTTATAATGCAATAAAATTCTCAATAATAATAATTTCAGGTTCATTATACATTTCATTTCATACAAATAACTAATTTTATCATTTTTCTAAAAAAATAAATGAAAATCACTCTTTTGATTCACTTGACATTATTATTTTGACCAACTTATAATTCTCAATAATAATAATAAAATTTCATGTCAAACAAATAATTAATTTAATTTTTTCCAAAAACTAGGGTACAAAAATAAATAAAAATCTTTCTTTTGACACACTTGACAACATTTTTTTGACAAACTTATAATGCTATAATTCTCAATAATAATAATAAAATTTCATGTCAAACAAATAATTAATTTTTTTAACTACTAACTTGAGAAATCGTCATTATTTACTCGAATGCCCCAATGAGAAGTAATTTTTATCTACGACTACTAAAGAATTTGTGCTTTCCATGCGTATGTCTTCCATTGTAATTGTATTCATTCCACAACTAGTGACTATAAATAAATTCTTCAACAGTTCTATAGTTTATTTAATATTCCCCTAACAAATTAAAAACTTCATTTGTTAGTATAGTAATATCAAAAGGTTAAAACGAGAACAAAACATATATAAAATATAAAATAAAAAAGTTTTTCTATGCTATCTATGATGCATGTTTTTCAATATGGAGATAAAAACTTTAGCAGCCAAACTGGAAATTAATCGAAATATTTTAAAGTCGAGGATAAAATAGCATCTTGTATTCGCATCGGATGATGGCAATTCTTTACTCGGATGATTTCCTACCCTCGCTACGCTCGTTTCGGGAGACTTCATCCTCGTGAAGAATTGCCATCATTCTCAACTCATACAAGAATCTACTATTCTCAACCTAGGTCAAAAAAAAAAACTGAAAACTTTGGAGAAACATTCGGTGTTGCTCTTGATATTTCCAAGGCATTTGACAAAGTTTGGCATAACAACCTAATATGCAAATTGAGATCCTATGGTTTAGACGAGCAGCTTATATCTTGGACACAGAGCTTTATATCTGATCGAAAATTTCGGGTCAATGTTGACGGTGTATCATCGAATACTTTTTCAACTAATGCAGGAGTTCCTCAGGGTTCCGCTTTGTCACCAACTCTTTTTCTTATCTATATTAATGATTTGTTGGACTCAACGGTTCATCCTATACATAGTTTTGCTGATGATAGCACGCTTCATGCGTCTCATGAAGCACCTAAATTATATACACCCTTAGCGCTTAGTGAGTGTAGGTCAAAATTGATAGATTCCCTTAACACTGATCTTAAAACAATTATGGATTGGGGTATTGCTAACAGTGTTTAATTCAATACAAGCAAAACACAGGTTTGTCATTTTTCTAGGATAACGACACCCAATCCTTTTCCATTAACGTTTGGCCCCAATAATCTTTTAGAGAATGAGTCTGTCAGACTTTTAGGAGTTGAGACTGAAAATAATATGAAGTGGAATTCTCATATTTTTAATCTGGCTAAGAATGCTGTTCAAAAGTTAGGTTTTTTGGGGCGATGTCGTAAGTTTTTCTATAGCGAACAACTTCTTTTAGTTTATAAATCTTTTATACGTCCCTGCATGGAATACTGTTCTCACATATGGGGTGGAGCTTACTTGAGTAGTCTCAACTGCCTTGATTCTGTACAGCGTAGAGCTATTAAACTCATTGGTAACCCAAGTCTTACTAACGGTCTTGATTCCTTGCAGCACAAAGAAATGTTGCTGATTTGACTATATTTTATAAATATATTATAGATGAACGAGCTTCTGAAGAGATCAAATCGATTTTACCTAAATCAGCAAACCTTTCGCGTCACACCAGAGCAAACGTAGCAGCGCATCCCTTTACAGTTCAAATAATTAGGTGTAGAGCTGTAGCTTTCCAGCGTGACTTTTTCAACAGAGTCTCTCATCTTTGGAATGCCTTACCTTCCTGGGTTTTCCCTGATGAATTTAATCCTCAAGGCTTTAAAGTTAACGTTCATAAATTTCTCAGAGAATCCTAATTTGCATTCCATTCTTATCCCTAGTTGGCATGGTATCTTCGGTATCCACGTTAATTTATAATTTATTATAATTAACACTAAACATGCCTAACTTTGAATAAAAAAAAAAAAAAAATGTAAAAAATTACGTAGATTAATAATGACAAATTTTCTTTTATTTTTAATTGAAATGAACAAACAAACACAAACAAATAATAATTGCATTTCTTTGTTTCGTTTTATTTGTATGAAACTAAACTTCCAGGCTACTTGATATTTTAAGATAATTAAAAATTGAAATGGAAAATAACTAATATCAAAATCTAATCAAAGCAAATATGATAATTAGTGTTAATAGTTAAAAAAATTCTATAAATACCCCGGTTGAAAAGACTAATATAGACCTCGAACATTATATCCCTCGGCGCTACGCGCCTCAGGATCTAAAAGTTCTCGGTCAATAATAGCTTACTTCTTAACCTTGTTATATAATGTACTATTATTTTTTTCCAAAAATTGGGTAAAAAAATAAATAAAAATCTTTCTTTTGACACACTTGACAACATTTTTTTGACAAACTTATAATGCAATAATCTAGTTTTTGATCTCACATACTAATCCCGACCATCCAAATTTCTCCACATTCTTTGTTCCTACTCATTATCACTTAAAATGAACGTTTTTTAAGCAAAAATTGCATATTTCCTTGTTTTGACACACTTGACGATTTTTTGACACACTCTTGTTACAGTTATCGAACGCATCGTCCTTTCGGCTCTTAACATTGAGTGTGCCTATTTTTAGAAACCCAAAATTTTTAAAATCTCTTCAGCCGTTTTCTAGATTTCGTCGGTTGTGACAGACGACCTAGTTTAATCTATGTCCATGTTAAAATGCGATTGCTTAATCAATAACTATTATGGTACATATGATCCATTAGGGATAATTATTCCTTTTTCATGCTTTCTCAAAAAGTTTCTGTACTCCCAAATACATAATAATATTTCAAATATTTGAGTAATCAGTTTTTTTTTCCTTACTATAAATTCTTTTTAAACTACCCATACATTTTACGTATTCTAAGTACATTCACACTACATAGCTAAGATTCAGGGTGCTACCGTTGACTGGATACATGTTCATACGCCAGCGTCCCTAAGATATCACCTTTGCTAGAGATATCTCGCTATTATTGTCAGTGTACCTGTACCAGGAATTGACAGGTATCCAACCGACCACCAAAACTAATATTAATCGTGACTGATCTTCTGTCAAATCGTTTTTTTGTTTGTTTGTTTCCCTTTATTTCTCTGAGAGAGAAACCGGTTTGTCTTCCCAAAGACGTGCGTAAATTTTTCATTTGATTCAAATTTGTACAATTATTGCGAGTTTCTTTTAAATCTATAAGAAAAAAACCTACCACAAAAAAATAATAGTTTCTCCCTCACTGCTACTATATAAAAAGAAATAAGAAAAATGACAGATTAGGATTTGATTCTAACCAAATATATAAATTTTAATCTTTTATCTATTAAAAATAAACTACACAATAATGAAAAGTTGGTCGCCAGCTAGTTTTCATAATATACTTTCAGGATGTATACATAACTTAAATATGGCATTATAATGGCAATGGCATTATAAAATAATAAAATATTCACTATTATAAAATCACTGGAAATAACACAATAAATGTAAAATACTCTCGTAATTATTTTCATTCATTTTATAAAAATTAGCACAACTAAAAATAATAGATTGTACTTTTTGTTTCGCTTTAAATTATTTAATTGTTTTTAATTTATAATTTAATACAATAGTTGGTTGTTGTAAATAAACAGAAATGCCAATTTTTGGCGAAATGAGAAATTGAATATGACATATTAGCAAACACGATTTCTTATGTCTCTCTTCATACAATTTTAAAGTTATGTTCTCTCTATATTTATATTACATACTCTAAGCAGGTATCTAAACATCCTTTTCTCTTTTCTAAATACATCCAATGTCCAAACACATCAAAAATTTAAACTGTTTTTAATATATTGCATATATGTATAATCTAAAAAAATTCATCCAGATAACGACTACTGAATTTGAATATCATTATTTTTGTACTCTAAGTACATCCAAATACATTCAAATACATCCAAATACCTCAAATACAAATTTTAACAAAACCAAATCCTTTTTAATTACCAGTTATAAGTATAGTTGTTTTTATATAAAGTATTCGTAAATACACCTATCCCCCGTTTTACACGGTAGATACGTTCCTGATAAAAACGTGTTAATCGAAAATATAAATTTTGTATGGAAAACCGTGTTAAACGAAAAACGTGGGTTTTTGGTTATTTCTTGGGCGACAAACAGATTCGGTAAAACATAAAAGTACCAGTTTAATCACATAAGATATCGACATAACAGTTAAATTGATTTTCAAAAAGAAACATGTAACATAACCAATAAGAAATTCACAGAAAAATAAAAAGTAATTACGCACGCACATACTAGCATGTTGACCTAAATCAAACCTAACTTAACTTGATTCAGTTCGGTGCGACTTGGAAGTTAAATCTGTAATTAATAATTGTGCTTTCTTTTTAGCTAAATCTTGCATACATCTTCATATTGACTTAAAAATTCGTTGACAGTTCGCAGAAATCGGAGAGCTAGTTCAATATTTGGATCATGTTGTTGAAAGTAGTTGCATTATTTATTATCTTCTGGTATAATGGTTGCAATAAAGAAGTTTTAATTTTGGGTAGAAATACAATTTATCCATTTGTAAGCTGTAAATCTTGAGGGTGACATGGAGCATTGTCCAGTAAAAGAAGAACCTTAAATATTATTTTGATTAAATACTATTTTACTTATGGTACGTAAGAGTTATGAAACAAATCAATGAACAACGTGGCTTTAACCCAAGCTTTTGTATTGGCATTCCAATAAATAGAAAGATTTGTTTATTCCTTTTTACCTGGACGCTTTGCCACCTAAGCCTAATCACTCTTTAGTATTGAAAACCTGATCAGCAGCCAAATTTTGTAATTGTGAAGCGGTGAAGTGATAAGTTTTTGAATGAACAGAAACGATGAAATTTTTAACGCTTCACCGCTTCACAGTTACAGAATTTGGCTGCAGGATAGTAAGATGTACCGGAATTAATTTCAGTCAATTTTAGTGGGTACATACTGTTGTGCTGTATCCAAATCAATTTAATGCGCTTTTTAATTTTAAATATTTGCAAAAAATGCCCGTGTGTAAATATTTCGAACCAACCATGACTTACCATTATAAAACTTAAACGGCATTTTATTTGAGTAGATGGAGTAGATCTATTTAAGTAGATGGCAACTGTTTCACATTCTAAACATTTTAAAGTCTTACTAGTTATGATATAGGTACCAATTGGAATACGTCTTTGATATTGGTCTTCAAGCCATATCATTAATTTATTTTCCATTGTTTTTTTTTTTTTTTAAATAAAATGTGTTGTGTAGTAGGAATTACAATATGTATCAAAACAACAAATAAAAACTTTTAACATCACGGTCATCGCAACAACATGCGTTCAACGATGTTGATGGACGCTAATTTTTATTGTTTGTGTTCTTTAAATTTTTTTGAATTGATAACTAAACAATAAATCTAATTATTTAATCAAATATGACAGACCCCAATATTTCATTATAGGATAGAATAAGATATCACTGCTATTGCCAGTGTTGTATAATATCTCGCGTTAACTCGTATGTCAACAGATAGAATTATTTACTTACAAATTAACTATGACCATTAATACGCCTACGTATTTTGTATCTAGCTAATAACGATCTACTGCTTAAAATCAACTGATTTACATAGAGAATCTCTTACATCCCTTTGCTGATTTATATCAACATGTATTTACAAAATTTTGCTTTGAACACTCAAAGGCGTTTTTTGTTACTAGTTTCTTGTTTTCTTGTTTTAATTACAACTTGTGTGTATATGATCATAAGTGGTATACCAGAAGGTTTAATTAAAATAAAGTAGATATAAGTGCATGTAATACCAAAATTTGTCTTTTTTTTAACTTTTTTTTTGGAAATTTTGATTTCAAAAACCGTGTAAAGTCGAAAACGTGTTAAGTGAGTGCCGTGTAAAGCGGGGGATAGGTGTACTCTACATTCAAATGTATTTTTTTTCAAATATAATTTCAGTTGAGTATAACATTTTTTGTTTCTTTTTTCTTTGTACGTATTTTTAGAGTACAATAACAAATACAAATAATTTGAGTATTTGCAATAATTACGAGTAAATTATTACTATTTGTGCAGTGCTCTGTAAGTTAGTTGGCATAGTTGAAGAAAAAAAATATGGCTGACATAAATACAACTTTAATCATGCGTCTTTAAATTACAACACGAACTAAAGCCGTGCATTCACATACAACAGAAACAGAAACCGAATTTCGAAACTGAAACAGAAACTGAAAATTCGTCTGTTTTGTCTGAAATAGAAACAATTAAAATTTAATTGTTTCTGTTCCAGAATCTGTCACATGACCAGGGTGGTTATTTTGTAGCGTTATCTCACTAGGTGAGATAAAAAGTGAGATAAAATATTTGTCTTTGATCGATTATATTAGATAAAAGAGATCATTCAAACATAATTTTTTTATCTCACTTTTTATCTCACATAGTGAGATAACGCTACAAAATAACCACCCAGAAACTGTCACATAATAGCTGTGTTTTTTTTAGTAATTCTATATAGAACAGAATTAAAATTTTCAATACGATTTGACAGCTAAATCGTTCTGTAGAATTATTACAGAATTAATTAGTTGTCAAATCGTATTACAAAATTTAATTCTGTTCTATATAGAATTACAAAAAAACACAGCTAGTATTAATTATTATTTTAAATTTTGATAATAGAGTTTTGAATTTTGAACAGTTTTCAGTTTCAGTTTCTGTTTCTGTTGTATGTGAATGCCCGGCTTAAGTTAGCTTAGCTCAACCCAGGCAAGAAACTGTAATCGAAATCGTTTTGTAATCGATAGTTTCGAACTGATGAAAAAAAAACCATACCTATGTTATATTGTCATCTCAGTCTAATTAAAAAATATGGCGTTTTGACATTTAAAATTGCACATTTTTCATTTACGTAATTGCGCGTAACATGTGTTTGTTGATAAATTAAACAAATATAAAGTTAAAATATGGTGTATAACATAATATATTTCAAGTACATTTTTAATGTTATGTTATGTGTATACAAGAAAATATGAATTTCGTCTAGAATTATTTTAATTTTATTTTCATCATAACATAACCTATAATTTGATTTATTGATTTGATATATACAGTGGCGTAGCTAGCATGGGTGGCACCCGGGGCGGATATTGTGGTGTCACCCCAAAAATAAAAACTGTCAATAATAATAAAAAGCCGATAAACGTAATTTATAATTTTTTTTAATTAATACAAATGAGCATTATTATTATAAGCCCGCAAGTAATTTTTAACTAATTTTAATTTGCTGAAACTCCTCTCACACGAAGCCACTAATACGCAAATAGTCATAAATAACTTTAGTGCGACCGTAAGATTCGGAAGAAATTCTAAAAAATCCCATTCTGCGATGAATTTCAAAAAGTCTAGGTACACCCAGTTAGAAACTGTAACATTAGCCGCTTTTAAATGCCTCCTCACCCTTTGTATCTCTATGAGGAGTTCTGTTGCCAATACCGCACCATAAAAACCAGTAAATTTTGATACCGATAATTTTAACTCTTCACTGTTCGCCAAAAGCTAAGTGTTTGTCTGCACAACCTCGAACAATGAAGCTAAATCTTGAACTGACTTCAGTCTAGTTCGGAGTTCAACACTGAATCGGTCAAGACATTCCAACATGTCCTTTTTAAGTTGAGCTCTCAGTGTCAGTCCAACATCAGGTGCAAACTCACCACCGTTCGTTTTTTGCGTTTTTATGACGAATTCAGCTTTCCATTGGAATGTCATAGCCCTCCGATTTTTTCGCAGCAAGATCTATTGCCTCTTCTACAATGAGACTTCGTTATGAATTGACTCTATTTTTGTAGCTAATTGATCAATATTCAAGCCCGTGCTTTGCAATCCAATCTGAGGACAGATATTATTTCTCTTAGAATATCATTCCAAAACAAAAGATGGCAAAGAAACGAAAAATCACATTCTGCATTGATAAGGTTCTGTGCAGCGCCTCTAGTTTCTACATTTTCTTGTTGATCACTTAACTTCTCAATTTCAGCCACAATCCCATCAAAGTTTTCGGCCAATACTTTTACTGCAGCATAATGAGCACTCCAATGCGCTGTTAAGAGTATTTTAACAGTTGCTTTGTTGTGTTTAGCAAGTACTTCCCAGCGGCTAGTCGAAGCAGAAAAACATGTAAAAATGGCTTCAACTGACGAGTGTTGGCCGTATAAATTAATTGAATGATCTTTGCAGCCCACAAAAATTGCTTTGTTATTTTTTGCTTTAATAATAGCTTGCACTTCTCCATGTATACTACTCATAACAGCTGCATTATCATAACCTTTGGGAGCGACAATTCATAACATCTATACCATCATTTTCAAGATTTTACACTGAAAAAAACATGTCCTATTTCCAATCGAAATGCAGTTGTCTCAACCTCACCGTGCGGGCAGATATGGCGAATCGAAATACGAGATTGATTCAACAACCGTACAATGATAAGCCGATGCAGTTGAGACAATCACATGAAATATTTATGTGAAAATAAAATATAGTTCAATTAATCTCAAATACTTAAATTTTAAAATGAAAAATTCATGATATAAGGCCAAAGAAATATGTTTTCAAGGAAATAGTTATTAACTTTATTCAACTACTGTTATATTGGATAGCACTTTATATTTTAATTACACCTCATTCTGTTATCAGGAAAATGTTACTGAGTACTGAGTAGTTGTCCCAATCAGCGCTGTCGCACTGCAAAAATTTTCGGTACCTCAAAATTTTTTAGTTAGTGCCTCCAGGTGCCTTGCCGAAAACTATTATGCAAAAAAAATTTTTTTTCAACAAAAATATTTATTTTAATTCAAATTCATAAAAATTCATTTTGTAAATTCAGTATAAATCTTATGCTTAGAATAGTAGATTTTTATACAAGTGGTGAAAACGTTTTTACCACGCGTAGAAAACGCTATTTTTTCTACGCTTGTAAATATAAATGATAATATTTTCAAATTCATCTACTAAAAACTTTCAAAACGACATATCTAAATTTGACTGTGTAAAAAATAAACAATTATATATCGCATTTTTACCAGTGTACAATAATGTTATGTTACTATTGTGTTCGCCTACAGATGGAATAATAACAGGAGAACACAATAATAACGTTATTTTACACTGGTAAAAATGCGATATATAATTGTTTATTTTTTACACAGTCAAATTTAGATATGTCGTTTTGTAAGTTGTTAGTAGATGAATTTGACAATATGAATAATGAAAATAGTTCATAAATTTTCTATAAAAACTTTTACAGATATTACAGATATTTTTTTACCGACTGGAAGTCATCGTTTAAAGTATAAATTTAAAGAAGTGTAGGTAAAGTTTCAATTAAAAACAAATAAAAATAAATTTTTTAATAAAATTTATTTATGTATTTAATAAATTTTTTTTTCTTTTTTTTTTAGCGGAAAGAACTCAGAGAATATATTTTATAGCTGACAGTTAATTATCGGAGGAAAAAATTATACGACATATCTGATACAAATTTTATTTTATCGCTCCGATCCCTCCGATATAGAAAAAAACACACACTCATTATTAGTTTAATTAATTAATTACACACAATTGATATAATGATTAGTTTCGATTCGATTCGATCAAAATATTCAAAATATTCAATCCCTTCAAACTACTGCGATATTGACAGAAATAAACACAGCAACAGAAACAGTAAATCAAATTCAATCTCAAATTTTCAATCCTTTAAATAACCACCACCTGTAGGCGACCACCGATACTTATTTACTTTCAGTCCTAGTGACTGAAAACATTTTCAGCCACTACTTAGAAAAAGTTTCGCTTTCACATAGGTGTTACTATATATTAAAATGACATTTTCATAGCTTGAAGTAGAAAAAAAATATTAATGCACTTCACTTGGTCTAACAATTATAAATTATAAAAAATATTACAGATGAATAATGAATGCGCTTTAAGCCAATTTATATTTATTAAGTAAATTTTTTGGAGGATGCCAATCACATAAGCTATTGCCTTCGGTGAGCTGCTTAGCTATCATCAATGCGTTGATGGTTTCTGTCTTCAAACAGTTCCTATTTTTTGTTTAGATGTTGTTAAAGTTGATTAATTAATAGAGTGCCTCTAAACTTCTTTTAAAGTGCCTTTAAGTACCTCAGTGCCTCACATTATTCATAAGTGCCTGAAAGGCACTAAAGTGCCTCTTTTGACAGCGCTGGTCCCAATCATGGTGAAATTGTTTGTAAATATCTTTTCTTTGCATGAATAATAAACTGCCATCTTCGAGATGAGGTTATCATTACTTCAATTTTTTTTTCAGTGTAAGAATTTCATCGCTTAAATCAGCGGCTTTTTTCCACGTAAAGGAAAAAATCCAAGGAATACTTCCTTGATTTCCACTTTACTACCATCAATTTTCACATAACGAATCACTTCTGACATTTGATCAATATGTGAAATGTCAGGTGTGCTATCAAACATAATTCCAAAATATTTAACCGATTTAATTTCGTTGACAAGCTTAAACTTTACGTGGATCGCTAAAACATTTATGAACTCATTTTGTATATCTGGTGACAAATATGATACTTTTGGTGATTTACCATGCTCCAAATTCAAAATGTGTTCTTTTAACACTACATCATACTTTGACAATAGTTTGGTTAGTTCTAAGAAATTGCCTTTATTTGAAGAACTTTGTCCTTCATCATGTCCATGAAATGCTGGGTTTTGTTTAGATAAAAACAAAGTTATATCCAATAATCTTGATAAAAGATGTTTCCACTTCTGTTTTTTATTATATATTATTTGCAAGGCTGCGTCTCGTATCGTTTTATGAATTTTTAACCTCATTTCCAAAGTTTTCCACTTTTCAAAATCCTCCAGATGTTCATTTGAAGTTTCATGCTCGGCCACTTTGGGATTTAGTTTCCACCGCTTCTGATATCCAGTAGTAAATGTTGATTTTGTATTATTATTATTGGTGACAGCAAATACACGACAACAGAAGCAATACAGGACGCAAGTTATTATTTACAGGAGAATAAACAATCCATGGCCGTAGAATTTTTTCACCATTATTCATCATTTTATAAAACCATTCTTTAGAAAGATGGGGAACATCACCTTTTATGTCTAACCCGTGTCTAGATACAGTAACAAACGACCCTTCTCTATTTTGAAAATGTTCACTTTCTTTTTTTATGATTTCAATGCGAACATTACCAGACACGAGTATATTCCAATGTGATACATCTCTTAAGTCCTGAAGTGATTCACCCATGCAAATACTGTCTTCGATAGTAGAAGCATTAGCGGCATTATCACTGTCATTTTCATTATTCCTTTCTAATTCGTCATCATAGGTTATCATTATTAGTTCTGTATTGTCGCTGTTACTTTCCGAAGATGAGCCAATATTCGCTGAAACATTCGTTGCATCAACGTGATAATCAGTTTCTTTTGATGAACCTTGGATATCATCGGGTTTTGTAACATATTTATAGATTTGGTCTTTCTCTGCTGGAACCAACTATTTCTTTAAAAAGTATGAACTCCTCGTGGCATATTTATTTTTTGGGATATTTGCTAAACGAAATCTAAAAAAATATTTTTAATTATAGTATAGGTATCAGCAAAGCATTAATTCTAAATATATTTGTAGGATACATAATAGGTACATAGTTCATAATAAGTACACTGAGTTAACGACTAAATACACCGCCAAGAAAATTAATTTATTTAAATTTCCTTGTAACAACTTATATTAAATAATATTTGATAAAATGGAATATACAAATCATAGCAATAAATAGGGAACTATTTAAAAAAATATAAGTATGAAATCCTAAAAGATATTTTATATAAAGAATTGAAACCAAAATTAAATATCCAATTAGAATCATGCTCAATAATTTACAAAATTAAATGTGTTTTTTGTGAAAAATTTTACATCGGGAAAACCGGAAAATGTTTTAAAGACTGATTTAAGGAATACCTGCCTAAGAAGAAAAATAAACAAAATTTAAAGTTTATTTTTGCAAACCATTTACATAGTTAATAACAATAGCTACACCACTTTTAAAAAAAAAATGAAAGCTTTACATTTATGTAGCCAAGGATCTTTAAAAGAATCACTTGATGAGTTTGAAATTTCCAAGGGATTTAAAACCCAACAAAATGTAATTTTAAATGATAAACTTTCATTTAATTCAAATATATAAATATATAAAACTGAAAACAAACAGTATGAGTATGTATCAACCTACAAAAATTTGCAAAACTGCAGTAATTGCATAACTGCCATTTTATTCTACAGTAATTATTTTTGTGTCCATTGAAAAACGATCTATTTCAATTTATTCTTTGAGTTTCAAGATAAAGGAAAAAAAATTATTTTGAGATCATTTACAAACACCGGTTGTTTGTTAGTTTCCTTAGGTGTTTGCAATTAATTTGTTTGAAATGTAAAACATATACTAGGTAGTAAGGTTAAGCGGATATTTTAGAAATAATTTTGGAATAGAGACATTGTAACTCAAGGGTGCCACCCTATCGACAAAGGGTGCCACATTATCGACGTAAACCACTTTTCCTATACTTTATTCAGCATATGTGTTTTCAGACCTGGTCATTAAATAATCATGCTTGCATACTAAATAATATATCGTAAAAAACGGTCAATATTGTATCTATAGGAATATTCAAAGCTATTGAGTAATTGTGGTGATGGGATTCAATGCTCAACATGTTGATTCGATTAATATTGTTAAAATTTTATTTCACGTAAATAACTCAAAAATTTTAAAAAGTAGAATAGATTCTCTTTGAACCAATAACACATTTATAGGACACATTTATAAGTTATCACAATTTATAAATTAAAATTATATGGATAACCTAGTTAAAATGGTTTCTAAGTGATTTATCGTTGAAAACATGTGATGGTTTGTTTAAGTTTTTTACGTTCGGGTATCACCCCAAAACGGTTTCGAAGTGATTTATCGTTGAAAACATGTGTTGGTTTGTTTAAGTTTTTTACGTTCGGGTGTCACCCCAAAACGGTTTCGAAGTGATTTATCGTTGAAAACATTGTGATGGTTTGTTTAAGTTGTTTACGTTCGGGTGTCACCCCAAAACGGTTTCGAAGTGATTTATCGTTGAAAACATTGTGATGGTTTGTTTAAGTTTTTTACGTTCGGGTGTCACCCCAAAACGGGTGACACCCAGGGCGGACCGCCCCCCCCCGCTCCCCCCCCTAGCTACGCCTCTGGATATATACATCTACATCTTTCTATAAACTATTTCTTTTAATGATATTTTTTCTCATTTCAGGTTCACATTTTGATATATACATCTATAATTCCAAAAACTATTTCTTTTAATGGCATTTTTTCTCATTTAAGGTCACATTCACTGTGATATAATTTTTTATTCGATTTTATGAATTTCGATGATCTGATTTTTCGATGATATAATATTTTCAGTAAATGAAATTCGGTGTAACGATTTTTCGATGCAATGATTTTTCGATGTTGTGATTTTCGATTTCGTGATTTTCAGTTGCATGATTTTTCGATGGTATGATTTTTGTTTTTCGATTTATTGATATTTTTCGATGTAACCATTTTTGATGGTATGATGTTTCGATGATATCGCATGATCCGTAACATAGTTCGCTTGTGCGTGTATGATACACGGGGTGGTAATTTCTATAGAGTTGCAAATCAGAAATATAGAGTGACATAGTAAGGCCTCTGGATATATACATCTACATCTTTCTATAAACTATTTCTTTTAATGATATTTTTTCTCATTTCAGGTTCACATTTTGATATATACATCTATAATTCCAAAAACTATTTCTTTTAATGGCATTTTTTCTCATTTAAGGTCACATTCACTGTGATATAATTTTTTATTCGATTTTATGAATTTCGATGATCTGATTTTTCGATGATATAATATTTTCAGTAAATGAAATTCGGTGTAACGATTTTTCGATGCAATGATTTTTCGATGTTGTGATTTTCGATTTCGTGATTTTCAGTTGCATGATTTTTCGATGGTATGATTTTTGTTTTTCGATTTATTGATATTTTTCGATGTAACCATTTTTGATGGTATGATGTTTCGATGATATCGCATGATCCGTAACATAGTTCGCTTGTGCGTGTATGATACACGGGGTGGTAATTTCTATAGAGTTGCAAATCAGAAATATAGAGTGACATAGTAAGCTCCTAAATCGCAAAATCATTTACCTACCTTCATAAAACGATCGTTTTAAACGTATCTCTATGGTTTTACATAATTCCCTTATGCGTGTATGATACTAGGGATGGCACTTTCTAAAGGGTTGAAAATCAGAAAGAGTGACACATTTAGTAAGCTCCTCAATTGACACTTTCTCCACCCTGATATATTTTTTTTATTTTTGCGTGGTGGGCAGGCCAGCTGAACAGAGATGAAAAAATAGTACATATATGTATTTAATTCGGTATGCTAAAGTGACTTCTTGTGTTTCGTCTATAATTGTCGGCCTCCCTACTGTTTTTCTTTTTTATGACGAAACTCAATTTCTTAAAAAAATCTTTTGTTCTACTATCTCCTTCTATAAGTCTATAAAATATAGATAAAAACAAATATTTGTTGGTTTTATGTTTTCAGTAGACCTAGCTAGACGAACAAACCCATGCCAGTGGCGTAGCGACATACGGGTTTAATCGGGTTTAACCCCCCCCCCCCCCCCCCCATTGAAATTTTAAAGTTTCTGTAATCTGGAAGAATTGCTCTAGTATTCTAATATTAAGATTTTTTTCCATGGCATCTTACGAATGAATTGAACAGTTGCTTTCTTTTCGTTCCACAGAACCCCAACCCCCACTATGTTGTCATAGTGATAGCACACATACTCACTAGCACACATACTCAAAAAGTTGACTGCCAGCTACATGCCACGATGCTTACTATGAGTGGTACTATCAGATCCACCCCATTTCCTTGGTCCCTGTGTTAAGCAATATCGCTCCACCTGCACTCAGACGCTCGCATGCTCTCATGCATGAACATAAAAACGTAACCAAGAACATCACGTTACCCTTGCACGAATATTACGGTGACCACACTCGTTGTCGATTGAAGTCAAGAAAGCCTCCCTCCACATAAAACTGCCAGCAACCTGCTGGCAACTGATTTGAATATCTTGGATGCCTGGGACACCTCCTGGCATCATTACAACACAACTGGCCTTTCTATTACTAACCCGACTTCTACCCAACCTGATTTCGATCTGCCACGTCATACCTGGACTACATTAAACCGAATAAGAACGAATCATGGAGGTTGCGCTGATTCTTTCTACAAGTGGGGCATTTCAGAGTCCCCTGAGTGTAACTGCGGCGCTCCACAACAAACCATAAAACACATTGCAACTGTGTGTCCAATTCGACGGTACAATGGCAACATCTCAGACATACATTTGCAACTCTCGATGCCGTAGCATTAGAGCATTCAAATCCGAATATTCGAGTATTCGAATATCCGATTAATTTGGGTATATTTTAGGTATTCGAATATTTATACGCGAATATTCGAATATTTTTTATCTCCCAAAATATAATGGCTTTGAATCCCTTCATTTCTTTTAAAAACTTCGAAACTAAGAAATTTCAATATTTTAAAGGTAATAATTTTATTACAAAAAGTGCTTGACGTATAAACTCCGCTTAATATTGCAGTCAAAGAATTTAGCGAAAAAAAGTCAACACTTATAATAGCCGAAAACATATGCAAATTCTTATTTACTTCTCTAACGGAACTGAACAGTGATTCAAGTAAAATCTTACTCCACGAAATCAGAAAACGAATGGATCAGAAAAGAAACAAAATAACCTTAACCTTAATTTCTATATCTTGACACTGGAGTTATACCACAATCGAACGAATATTTTGATTACGCAAAGAAAGCTGCTGTGCAAACTTTCCTTTCTCGCCTCCTCAGCCTTCAAAGATGTACCAGATTCTAGCGATGAAAACTGTAATAACCATGTTTGCAGCTATCTGGTAATATAAATGACGCACTTGCAGTCAACAATCAAAGTAAAAATATTTGCAACAAAAACTGCAACCAGCGATTAGCTCAATTACTGATTCCACGACAGAGGATAGAGATACAGTAACAGTGGTAATAAAAATCGCGGTTAATAGTTTAAAAAAACATTTTTTTGTTATTTAAACTCGTTCAAAACAAGAACAGATATATTAGACAATTTGAATAATGCTCTATTGACTATCAGCCTCACTTCAACAAAAAGTGAAAGAGGTTTCTCTACGGCGGGATATCTGAACTAAGAAGTAGCCTAAAATTTAAACATCTAAGCGCACTTCTCTTTTTTAAATGCATATTTCATGAAAATAAATAAAATAATAAAATGCATAATATGTTAAACCTGTTTTATTTTATTCATAGTTCTTAGTACTTCTTTTACTATTCGAATACTAGCCGAATGTTCGGATATTTAAAGAAAAAGTTATTCGATATTCGGATAACTCAAAATGTCGAATAACTGAATGCTCAAAATAGCATGGATAGACTCGCTCGATGTAAACATCTAATGTTCAAATGTACTGCCCAATGTTCAAATATTTTACTTTTTACTTTTTTACTAAAAGACGCGCAATCAAATCGATTGTAAGTTCATTTAATGTGTATCCATGTTTTGTTTTAGGTAGATTTCATAGAAGAGTCTACCTATTTTAAGTTTAATTTTTAATATGTCACAAAAAAAAAACCATACGCTAAATAAAAAAAAAATTGTGATACAATAATTTGGAACAAATAACAAATATTATGTCAAAGGTAACTTGTTCCACATATTTTTATTTCAAATTTATGCAAATTTATAATTTTAATAGTACATTATAGAACAAGGTTGAGAAGTAAGCTATTATTGACCGAGAACTTTTAGATCCTGAGGCGCGTAGCGCCGAGGGATATAATGTTCGAGGTCTATATTAGTCTTCTCAACCGAGGTATATATAGAATTTTTTTAACTACTAACACTAATTATCATATTTGCTTTGATTATATTTTGATATTAGTTATTTTCCATTTAATTTTTTAAATATCTTAAAATATCAAGTAGCCTGGAAGTTTAGTTTCATACAAATAAAACGAAATAAAGGAATGCAATCAAGAGACGCGGTAGTGTCTTGCGCGCCATGTTTTGAAAGACACTACTAGTATATATACTGTGCACCGAATAGGTTTTAAAGGTTAAAATTTTCATTTCGAATAATTTGCATTTTTTCTACAACTGTATTCAAAGTTATCAATAAAAGTATATCTTATTTAACTCTATGTTTCTCATTAGTAAAAAAAAAGGCAGCATTCATGCTTTTTTCTGAAAGTTTATAAAATCAAAATTTTGCTTTCCCAAACTTTTAGTAAAATTAAAATGTTTTTACAAATTTTTATACCACGTTGGTAGCATTGATATGAATGTAGTAATTTAGTATCATTTTGGCGAATTTTCAAAAACCAACCAAATGTACAGAATTGAAAAACACAAAATTATGCGAATTGAAATTTATTATCCCTCAATATTGGTAATATTTAACAACAGTTAAAAAACTTAAACACGAACCCAGATTAGTTTGAAAACATATAGTTGTTTTCGATAACAAATATATGTTTGTATCCAGAAAACCCATCAAATGTTTTATTAATATATTAAATGGAAGTTGGTAATTATAAAGATATTAGAAAAAAGAATATATTTAGACTATGCTTTCAGTAAAGAGACCTATTATTGATGTCTTAAGAAAACGATGTTGTGAAAACATGTATTTGGTCTATTATGTAAATTTGTTATCTGAGAGAACCCAACAAATGTTATATCGATAATAAATTTTAATTTTTATTTCATTTTATTTTAGAACGTTGGTAGTTATTTTGAAGTGATGAGATTAAAAAATAATTTAGTAGGCTTTAAAATTTTGTGTTTTTAAGCTTTATGAGATATAAAGAAAAGAATTTGAGAAAATTTTATTATTATTTTAAGGGTTCCTTCCGTACTTTGAAAAAATAGAACATAACCCTTATGGTGAGGACTTGATTGTTTAATATCCATTATTCACAACGACTTTCTCACTGAAAATGAAAATATATGTATTTACGTATATTTATGTGGTAAGATAAGGCGAAAATGACAAATATGTGTTGATTTCGAGATTGAGGTGATATATAACCGTAAAAACTGAAATTTTTTAAAACTTTCAGTCAATCATAGACTATAAAGTTTATGGAAGACACCAATGGTACTTGGCTGAACATAATCAAGAATTTTTAAAAAAATTGTTTAATTGCGAA
Source organism: Diogma glabrata (assembly GCA_963693315.1). Lineage (NCBI taxonomy): Eukaryota > Metazoa > Arthropoda > Insecta > Diptera > Cylindrotomidae > Diogma > Diogma glabrata. Next base: position 220,089,866 of record OY856186.1, read on the forward strand.
ACACTTAATTTCACATCTTTTTTCGCACAATGTTGTTTTGTTTATTATTTATTTTGAGTAAATAACAATCGATTTGAGCTTTTATGCTATCCTCAAGAACTTTTCTAAAATTGTTATGTTAATTTTTTAAAATTATTAGTCAAAGACTATAGTTTTTATGTGTGTGTTTCCGTTGTATGTAATAATTTTATTAATTTTCCAATGCATTGCTTTAGACTTATTTTCGAATATTTCTTTTACTTTTTCATGAGTTGTTCATGTCATGAGTTGAGACCTGTTTACATAAAAACGATACTTTTATTTTTTAAAATATTGCACCTAGGTCCTAGATTGATAAAAAATCGAGAGTAAAGTTCTCTGTAGAAAACATTTTATATGGATAATAATAATTTGATTCTCCCATATTATATTATAACTTTACAAAAAACAGTCAAATCGTCGCAAAAACAACCAAAAGGCTGTAAAAAAGCCGCGCCATGTTTTTCTTTAGCTTGAAACTATCATTTTAACTATAAAAAATTAAATTCTTGTATCTTATTCTTTACAAAAACTTCTCAAATCATACAGCACTAGTTATAAAATTTCTTAATGGCATTTTGTTTTCTAAACATCTAGCTATATTATATAATTTAAGTAATACTCTAGAACTACATATCATAATTCTAAAATATATAATAAATATGCACATATATTAAAATTTATTTAAGCAGAGGAAATATAATTTATTTTTTTTTCTATAAAAAACCGCTCACTTTCACTTACATATTTCTTGAACAAAATCCTTGGCGCGACCTTTTCTCAATTAATTTAATAATGTCATTCCTCAGGTCTATTTTCAGACGACTGTGAAAAGCCGATGAATTCAACAGTGGACTTCTAATTATATTAATTAAGTCAGTATCATATTTTCTACAATTTTCCTGAAGTATAGTAATCTATTTGAAATTCCCTTTATATTATTACGGTATGCTTAATTTTATATAAGACATGATTTGATGTAAGAATATCTAGCAAATGGCAACTATAACAATATAACGATGACTATGAAATAACATTATCAATAAATTTCTTTTCGTACTGAATTTTAACATTCATTGATATTCATTTAAGATTGCTATTTAATCAATGGTTATTTCAATATAATGTTTATTATGAGTCAACCATAGTCACTATGCGGTTGGCTTTATTGTGATATTAAGAAAAGGTCGCATCAAGGTTTTTGTTCAAGAAATATGTAAGTGAAAGTGAGCGGTTTTTTATAGAAAAAAAAAAAATTATATTTCCTCTGCTTAAATAAATTTTAATATATGTGCATATTTATTATATATTTTAGAATTATGATATGTAGTTCTAGAGTATTACTTAAATTATATAATATAGCTAGATGTTTAGAAAACAAAATGCCATTAAGAAATTTTATAACTAGTGCTGTATGATTTGAGAAGTTTTTGTAAAGAATAAGATACAAGAATTTAATTTTTTATAGTTAAAATGATAGTTTCAAGCTAAAGAAAAACATGGCGCGGCTTTTTTACAGCCTTTTGGTTGTTTTTGCGACGGTTATTATTTGTTTGTATCTTTTTGTTCATTTCAATTAAAATAAAGGAAAATTTGTCATTATTAACCTAGGTAATGTTTTGTTATTATTATTGACCTAGCTTGAGAAAAATGACTTCTCATTGGGGCATTCGAGTAAATAATGACGATTTCTGAAGTTAGTAGTTAAAAAACATTTTTTTTTAAATATTTTGCTTGCGGCGAATAAAAAATAGTATATGATGCACGGACGTAAGCTATTTTGGACTTAATATGGATGCAAATCTCGGCTAGCGCCTCGATTTGCAAACTCCACATACGTCCAAAATCTTGTATACGTATAACTAGTTGAACTTTTTCCTAAAAATAAACCGGGAGCAAAATGTCCCAGACGAATCCAGTGTATGGGAACCTCTTAACAAAATTACATTCACATTAATCTATCATTTAAACATGGTAATATCAATAATACGAAATTAATTTAAAGTACAAAAAGTAAAAAAAAACCTAACCTTATTAGTGTTGCAATTTGATTCCAACTGTTGCCGTTGTTCGTAGAATATTTGAATACACAATTCTGTAGCTGTCCATAAAATGTAAAAGCTGTTCGTTTAAAAAAACAGCGGATATGCAATTTCCTTTATGATATCATCATTTCACTAAACAAACCAATGTCAATGCAGCAAGTAAATGTTTCCTTTCTGTACTCTTCCACTCTTTCACAATTTAAATTTTTTGATAGAACCCAGCATAGTAGTTGATATTTGATTTCAATCACTTCCTCGTTATTAAACCTCTCATCATTTAGATGTTCTAATGGTGGCACCGTTATTGTTGGATATATTGACACCTGTCCTTTAAGAATATAATCTTCATTCAACGATTAAAGACAACAATTATCTTTCTATGAATTAAAAATAAAAAATATAATTGAAATTGTCAGCAAAATATCAGCTTTTTGATGAATCAAACAAAACATAAATCACTGTAAACTACTTAGCGGAGTGGAATCTTCCATTGTAATTAAAGCCAATAAATAATGCTTTCTCAGAACAGTTATTAAAATTAGAAATTAATTTCAACAATTAAACAAAACGACATTGGAATTTTTCTTTTATTTTTTTTCAACACAATTCACTGTTTTATTAAATTACATATATAGATATGTACATGTAAAAATTGAACTTTTATTATTTTTGAGAGAAAACATAAAGATGATGTTTTCAGTTTTTAATTTAAAAATCGAATGAATCTAAAAATTGATTGATCAACAAAAATGAAAAAATGTGACTTTTTTTCAGACATTTTCTAAATGAAAAAAAATGAGAAAAACGAAGATTGAGCAAAACTGAGTAATAAATCTCTGTTCGTTAAAATTGAAAATAAAATTGGTGCGTTCGTTTATTTTTATAATTGTAATTCGAAATTGAACTGACCGTTGGAAAATTTGAAATTATTATTAATGTAAGAATGAACTGGAATTATGGAAATAAATTTTTATTGAAATTGACCATCCATCCATCTAACGTCAGCACCATTGAAACCTCGATACAACCAGTAATATATGATACTGTAGATGTGAACCCCAGAGACGACAACCAGCCAGAGGAACTACCCTACCTAACGAAAAGACATCATTCCCTGATGTCTTTCGCGTGATGGACTCCAAGATTCTTACCGCTCATATCTGTGCACTCGTAGAGTACATTTCCAATCTTAGTCTTAATCATTGCAGGTAAGAACTTTGGAGCCAATTTTGCCGAGAATTTTTTTGTAGCGTCACTCAAATGATGTTGCCGTACAAACACACGTTGTTGTGGTTGAAAAGTCCGTAGTTTAGATCGCAGGTTGTACTGATGTTGCGACTTTTTGAAGGCTGCTTTTAAATTTTGTTGAACCCGGTTCCTGAGCAGAGTCAAATGATCAGAGCGTTCTAATTCCTCACCAGCATCTTCACCAAGCTGGTGTAGTGATCTCAACAAATGGTAAGTAGTTCCATCCGAGATTGGATGTTGACCAAATAATAGATAGTACGGTGAGTACTTGGTAGCAGAATGTACTGCAGCCCGCAGTGCATATGCGATTTCACCAATTTGTGAATCCCACTTGGTATGTTGACCTTTTATGAACGCTCGAATTGCTGCAAGTACTGACCTATTGACCCGCTCTGACGCGTTGCTTTGAGGACTATAGACACCGGTCCTAATGTGTTTAATGCCGAAATCTGACAAAAGACTCTGTAAGTTCCTACTAGTGAACTGTTTGCCATTGTCACTGTGCAGAAACTCTGGTACCCCATATGTAAGAAACACTTCGTTCCTTAGAAAAGCATTCACCTTCGGTGAAGTTGCGTTTCTAAGTGGTTTCAGTAGTACAAACTTCGTAGCATGATCCAGAACTATCAATAACACCGTATTCCCAAGTGTAGAACGAGGGTACGGTCCCAAAAAATCTATATAGACTCTCTGCCATGGACGTGCTGTTTCGAATTGATATTGCATCGGTGGACGCAATATCTGATTCGTGGCTTTTGTTTGTTTACACGTGTCGCAGGACACAACATAGTTGTGTACCTGTGACGCCATGCCCGGCCAATAATAAAGACGTCGAAGTAATTCTAATGTCTTTTTAACACCTCCATGAGCAGCAGTACTATCATCGTGATGTTTCTGAATCATGTTGGAAGTCATCGGTTTTGGTACCCAGAGTTTCCACACAGGAACATCGTTGGGTATTGCATCAGATCTTGGCTCAATACGTATGTATAGCTTATCATCCACGACTTTAACTGATGGAAAGTCCTTTGGAGATGATTGAACTTTAGCTATCATATCTGTATACTCTTTGTGCCGATAACCTTCATTGTCGATTTTAATTTCATTAATGTGATGTACTAATGCTTCCGTCAATTCTTCGTGTGTATCGTCATAAAGACGAGATAGAGCATCAGGGACTATATTTTGGGTACCTTTTTGGTGGACAATGGTAAAATCCATATGTTGGAGTTTTAGGCTCCACCTAGCCAGACGACCACTCAAGTCTTTCTGTGACATAAGCCACTTCAGACTAGACCAGTCCTTAAATTTTAAAAATACTTAAGCAATTTTAACGTTAATGAATAACACAAGAACATAATGGCCAAAGCTTATATTATACAGTTGAAACATATTAAAATAAAACGGTATTTCAAAATTGATAATTACTAAATTTGTATAAAAAGAAATATATGTAATTGTAGTTTTACTAGCTAGAGATGGCAGTGATCAAGTTTGCATAAAAATTTCAAATAAAAGAACTGGTCCTTCTATTTGAATAGGTGAACCGGCTATTCTTTTATTCGTTTAAAAATACCAGCTCTTATGTTCGCGGTAAGACGGTAGCTCTTGTTATAGTTATTGGTTGCTAGACATTATTCCAACAATTTCATGTCGAATATTAAATTTTGCATAAAGTAATAATTTATAGTTAGTTTTATATATGCATTTAGTTAGTTAGTTTTATATATGAAGTTTTCAAATTTTGGTTTTTATGAAATTTTGCTTGTGGACAATATAGATAGGCGATCTTTACACTACTCGCGATTTCGTTAATAATGTGGAATGTCTGTGGAATGTTAATAATGTGGAAAGGCACATCTTTGGTCAAGATCAACTTTATTATACGTTGAAGCATATTTGCAATTTAAAATAATTCATCGGATTAGCTGCACAGTCAACCATGGTCCACAGTCCACGTAATTTATCTCACTACTGACATTATTGTCTTTATTTAGAAAAGGTCGCGCCAAGGTTTTTGTTCAAGAAATATGTAAGTGAAAGTAAGCATTTTTTACAGAGAAAACAATAAATAATATTTGCTTTGTTTTAAATAAAATGTGTATATTTATTGTATGTTCAGAGTTATGATATGTAGTGTTATGGACCATACTTTAACTATGTACTAATATTATAATCAAATAATTTAATATGGCTTATTTTATATGTGGGGGATAGAAGTTTGGATAAGTAAATAAAACCACTATGTAATTTGTATTTAGTCTCATAGAACAATTTTATTGATGTTTTATAATCAAAATTTTATTACAAAATTATATAAACATGTGCCTAATGATTTAACAGATTTTTGTAAAGTGCCAAACACAAAAAGTAATTAATAATAGTTAAAATTATCTTTTCAAGCTAAATAAAAACATGGCGCGGGATTTTTACAGCCTTTTGGTTGTTTTTGCGACGATTTGACTAATTTTTGTTAAGTAAAACTAATAGATAAACAAAAATACTACACACTATAGTATCTTTTAATAAACGAAAAGCAGTTTACGCGTTTATTTTTAATAATCTTTCTGTATGAATCACTTATTGCTTATACTATTATAATAGAGTTGAGAGTTTATGTTTCATTTATGAACGGCATTAAAAATAAAATATTTTGTTCAAAAGGTGCAAAACAACCGTAGAATATTATAGTTTATTATTTATGAAATTAAAATTCATTTTTTAATAAAAATAAAACTATATTAAGTTTAAAGTTGTATTAAAATAAAAATATATTATTTATTTGAAATGGCAACAGATTTGAAATACATTTTAATACAAATGGTTCCAATGGTTATCATTTTCGGCTGCACATTGGGTAATCATTTTTTATTTAAAATACAATTAGTTTCAGTTAATTTCTTTAAAGAAAAACATAAACGCACTTTTAGCGTTATTAGGCCATCGTATTTTGTCAATATATAAATCATCGATATGAATCCATCCAACTTTTCTTTGTAGATTTGTAATTTTGTCATTAACCCCCAAATCCAAAGATAAACAATAACAATTACCATACGGATAAATCTCCGAATAAATTTTAAATTTTTCGAAAATTGAAAACTGAAATCAATTGATTTTGCTTGTTTTGGTTGGTTGTTATGTTGGTTGTCTTCCAATTTTTCTTAAAAATACATTTTTGTATATTATATATTTTGATTCGCCTAAATGACCTCTAAAATAACTATTAACGTCATATATAGAGTACAGAATTATAATTCACGAAATCAAAAGGTTAAATAAAAATGAGTATATAATAAAATTTTGAGTGTGGTTTACAAATACAATGAAATAGATAGATAATTTGAAATTTGAAATAATCTGTAAAAATTTGAATAAAATCATCTTCATATGATAAATGAGCAATTATGTATATGAAAACAATATATGTGTGGTGTGTGTGTGGTTTTGGTGTACACATGAATTGTGTAACTTATATATAAAAAAGTTCTTCCTTCGTTCACATGAATTTGTGTAACTTATTTATAAAAATATTTAAAATTTTTCAATTTTTTCTTATGTAAAGGCAGCGCTGCAGGTAAAAAGGAGGCTTTTGACGAAACAAGTGTCGAAGATTTTTAAACCACAAACTTTTGTTTGTTTTTATTAAAGTATTTTATCTTTTTATCCTAAAATCTAAACAAATAAAATCAAAATAATTTTTTAACAAAACGTTAGGAATAACAAACGAAGCAAAGTTTCCATACACAAATCTGACAAAACTAGAAATTTTCGACGTTATTAAATTAATATCATATCATGGTCAATCATTATTTACAAATGGTTAATTAATTGTTAATTAGTTGCTACTTTATAGAAGCAAATGAACATGGTTGTTAAATCGACGGGTCAAGAATATGAAGGATCATTACATAAATTTCTTGTAAATGAAGATTAATTTAACATTTAACATTTTTTTTATAGCTTTCGTGTGTTAAACTAGGTTTTTGTGAATAAAATTTTGTACTTTATATATTATAAGTTCCTTTTCTAAGTCAAATAAGCGTAGTCGTTAATTTGACTGGTCAAGAATTTGAAGATCGTGAGATCGATGCGCCCGGCGGCCCTCCTGGGTATGGTGAAATACATTTTTATTTTATTTTTATAACTGTCGAGGGTTACACATAGGCTTTAAATTAATAATTAATATAATAGGTACTTTGTTTGTTATAAATGTATAACACTCATATATAATTTCATTCATAATTTTGTGTTTTTTAAATTTAATTCAATGTACATTTGATTTGTTTTTGTTAGATCCCCAAAATTACTACTATACTTACTACATATTATTATATATATTATATCAGTGCTATCAGTGTTCTATTATTTTAAAGTACGGAACTCTTAAAATAATAATAAAAATTTCTCAAATTCTTTTCTTTATATTTCCAAGAATAAAAACACAAAATTTTAAAGCCTACTAAATTATTTTTTAATCTCATCACTTTAAAATAACTACCAACGTTCTAAAATAAAATGAAATAAAAATTAAAATTTATCATCGATATAACATTTGTTGGGTTCTCTCAGATAACAAATTAACATAACCAAACACATGTTTTCACAACTTCGTTTTCTTAACACATCAATAATAGGTCTTTTTACTGAAAGCATATTCTTAATACATATATTTATTTTTCTAATATCTTTATAATTACCACCTTCCATTTAATATATTAATAAAACATTTGATGGGTTTCCTGGGTTTCCACAGAAACATAACAAACAAAAATATTTGTTCGAAAACAACTACACGTTTGCAAACTAATCTGGGTTCGTGTTTAAGTTTTTTAACTGTTGTTAAATATTACCAATATCGAGGGATAATAAATTTCAATTCGCATAATTTTGTGTTTTGCAATTCTGTACATTTGGTTTGCTTTTGAAAATTCGCCAAAATGATACTAAATTACTACATATTCCAATGTTACCAACGTGGTATAAAAATTTGTAAAAATGTTTTAATTTTACTAAAAGTTTGGGAAAGCAAAATTTTGATTTTTTAAACTTTCATAAAAAAGCATGAGTGCTGACTTTCTTTTTACTAATAAGAAACATATAGTCAAATAATATATACTTTTATTGATAACTTTGAATGCAGTTGTAGAAAAAATGCAAATTATTCGAAATGAAAATTTTAACCTTTAAAACCTATCCGGTGCACAGTATATATACTAGTAGTGTCTTTCAAACTAATGAGAAACATATAGTTAAATAAGATATACTTTTATTGATAACTTTGAATACAGTTGTAGAAAAAATGCAAATTATTCGAAATGAAAATTTTAACCTTTAAAATCTATTCGGTGCACAGTATATATACTAGTAGTGTCTTGTTACCAACGTGGTATAAAAATTTGTAAAAATGTTTTAATTTTACTAAAAGTTTGGGAAAGCAAAATTTTGATTTTTTAAACTTTCATAAAAAAGCATGAATGCTGACTTTCTTTTTACTAATAAGAAACATATAGTCAAATAATATATACTTTTATTGATAACTTTGAATGCAGTTGTAGAAAAAATGCAAATTATTCGAAATGAAAATTTTAACCTTTAAAACCTATCCGGTGCACAGTATATATACTAGTAGTGTCTTTCAAACTAATGAGAAACATATAGTTAAATAAGATATACTTTTATTGATAACTTTGAATACAGTTGTAGAAAAAATGCAAATTATTCGAAATGAAAATTTTAACCTTTAAAATCTATTCGGTGCACAGTATATATACTAGTAGTGTCTTTCAAAAAGTATATATACTAGTAGTAGTATATATACTACTACTAGTATATATACTGTGCACCGAATAGGTTTTAAAGGTTAAAATTTTCATTTCGAATAATTTGCATTTTTTCTACAACTGTATTCAAAGTTATCAATAAAAGTATATCTTATTTAACTATATGTTTCTCATTAGTAAAAAAAAAGTCAGCATTCATGCTTTTTTCTGAAAGTTTATAAAATCAAAATTTTGCTTTCCCAAACTTTTAGTAAAATTAAAATGTTTTTACAAATTTTTATACCACGTTGGTAGCATTGATATGAATGTAGTAATTTAGTATCATTTTGGCGAATTTTCAAAAACCAACCAAATGTACAGAATTGAAATAAACACAAAATTATGCGAATTGAAATTTATTATCCCTCAATATTGGTAATAACTGCGTTTTTTTCATTTGGGTCAGGGTCAAGGTTTGAAAAAAACGATGTGGGTCACGCAAAGAAAAAAAATATTATATTTTAAATTGTTGGCAACACTGAGCTGAGAGGAAAAAAAATTGTGAACTTGTAGCGCCATTTTGAAATTAAAACTCAATATAAAAAAAATTCAAAAAATATTTAACGTCTCTTGAAAAATAAAACTTCATATAAAAAAAATTCAAAAAAATTTAATCAGAAACACTAATCCATTTTTTTACATATGGCGATGTTCATTGACTATTGCAAATGGCGTGAAATAAAATAATTGATAATTAATAAAAAATTGTAAACATCTATTCTTTAAAAAAAAAAGGGATTTTATACCGTAGATATTGCTTTCAGTGGCGAAGCGTGGTTCTGAAACTAGGGTAGACACTATTGACATATTCAAAAGTTTTATTAATATGCCAGTTGAAACTAATTATAGTACATTAAGATGAAAGGACAGAAAGCTAAGGTTTTTGGACGTATGTGGAGTTTGCGAGTAGAAGCGCCAACCGAGATTTGCACCCACATTAAGTTTAAAATGACTTACGTCCGTGCATCATATACTATATTTTTTATTCGCCGCAAGCAAAATATTCAAAAAAGATTGTTCAATCTAAATCAAAATTTTAAAAATTTGGAAATAAAAATATTTTGTACAAAAGATAAAGGATATTGGCTGCATTTCATGAAACCATGTGATCTGGATCTGCTTAAATTTTACATGCAAATTGAGATCCAACTTTGTTTTTGGATCACAAATCATGATCTAAATATTAGTTCAAGTTTGAAAATGTAGGTGAAAAAATATTTTGTATTTTGTAATTGATATACATAATAAAAAAACAGAAAATTTAAGAACCGAACGCATCCAAAACTAACATAAATAAAAATTATAAATAAAAACTAATAAATTTAATTTAAGTATAAATAAAATAATAATAAACTAATATAAACAAAATTATTTGGGATGTTCACCAAAATTGTTTGAAAAAACAAATAAACTTTTTCAAAATTCTAAAAATATTCTAAAAATTATAATAAAATCCAAAATTTAAACTTTTTCAACATGCCAAAAATTTTCTAAAAATTATTAAAAAATCAAAAATTGAAACTGTTTTCAAAATTCCAAAATTAATGCAAGAAATATAACAAAATCAAAAATTCAAACTTTTCCTTGAACTCTTAAAATATTGCAATAATTAAATTTTTTTTTTTTTTTTAAATTCGCATTCGATATTTATTTATTTATTTTATTTATTTATTACAGCCATCCATATATTAATAAATTTGGCTAATACATCAATGAGAAAAAATTACAATAGTTACAAAAATTACAATTAAATTTACTATAAAATAAAATTATTAAAAGTACCTAAGCTAAAAAGTCTAAAGGTTACTTACAGATCTTTTAAAAACATTTCTCGATATCATGAAATCAAAGCATTCAAAGGCTTTATTAAAGATTCTTATACAGTTGTTAATTGATTCATTAGAGCAATAATTAGTACTACTGAAATTAATTGCAAAAAATATACCACGTTGGCGAAGCTGCCGAGATGGAACAAATATATCGAAATAATACAATAAATTTGAGCAATCGATCCGATAACACAAAACATCTCTAGCAAAAATCGCACAAGCAACCTCCCTTCTCTTATACAGCGTCTTCAAAGTCAAAAACTCTAATCGACTTGCATAAGGTTCTAAAGAAAACTGACAAGTTTTATTTGAAGGTAATCTATTCAGAGCAAAAATAAGAAACCTTTTCTGCACGCTTTCAATTCGTGTCGAATGGATAACATACAGCGGATTCCAGATTACAGAACCATATTCCAAAATTGATCTGACATATGCACAATAAAGTGTTTTGAGCGTTAATGGATCACAGAAATCTTTAGTATTACGTTTGATGAACCCTAGCATTGAATTAGCTCGTCCAATCATATAATCAAAATGATCATTAAATGAGTATGAAGCTGTGAAAATAATACCTAAATCTTTGAACTTATATACCCGTTCTAAACTATTATTGCAGAAATGATAAGTAACTAAGATAGGTGATTTGTTTTTAAAAATTGACATAATTTTACATTTAGAGATATTCAAAAACAGCTCATTTTCTACAGTCCAAATATGTAATCTATTCAAATCACTTTGGAAATTAATTGTATCAGTGATTGATTTTATAGTAATATAGGCTTTCATATCATCTGCATATAATAGAAATTTAAGAAATTTAAAACAGTTACAAACATCATTAATAAATAGAATGAAAAGCAAAGGTCCAAGATGACTACCTTGCGGTACACCAGAAGTTACTTTAAAAGTCGTAGAACAATAATTACCAATTTTGACATACTGCGTACGCTGGGATAGATACGATGAAATCCATTTAATAGGAATCATTTCACAATCAAGTTTGTCAAGCTTGAGTATTAATTTAGGGTGTTTAACCTTATCAAACGCACTGCTAAAATCAGTGTATACAACATCAACTTGCTCAAAGTTTTGCAGTGCATCTGAGATATAACGCGAGAATAACACTAAATTAGTGGTAGTTGAACGTCCAGATAAAAAACCATGTTGTTCTGGAGCAATAAACTTTTTAATATGAAATTCCAAAAAATGTTTAACTAGTTTTTCAAAAAACTTCGGCAACACTGAAATTAAAGCAATACCTCTGTATTTACTAATATCATCACGCTTACCAGATTTGAAAATTCAAGGTTTTTGTTCAAGAAATATGTAAGTGAAAGTGAGCGGTTTTTTATAGAAAAAAAAAAAATTATATTTCCTCTGCTTAAATAAATTTTAATATATGTGCATATTTATTATATATTTTAGAATTATGATATGTAGTTCTAGAGTATTACTTAAATTATATAATATAGCTAGATGTTTAGAAAACAAAATGCCATTAAGAAATTTTATAACTAGTGCTGTATGATTTGAGAAGTTTTTGTAAAGAATAAGATACAAGAATTTAATTTTTTATAGTTAAAATGATAGTTTCAAGCTAAAGAAAAACATGGCGCGGCTTTTTTACAGCCTTTTGGTTGTTTTTGCGACGATTATTATTTGTTTGTATCTTTTTGTTCATTTCAATTAAAATAAAGGAAAATTTGTCATTATTAACCTAGGTAATGTTTTGTTATTATTATTGACCTAGCTTGAGAAAAATGACTTCTCATTGGGGCATTCGAGTAAATAATGACGATTTCTGAAGTTAGTAGTTAAAAAACATTTTTTTTAAAATATTTTGCTTGCGGCGAATAAAAAATAGTATATGATGCACGGACGTAAGCTATTTTGGACTTAATATGGATGCAAATCTCGGCTAGCGCCTCGATTTGCAAACTCCACATACGTCCAAAATCTTGTATACGTATAACTAGTTGAACTTTTTCCTAAAAATAAACCGGGAGCAAAATGTCCCAGACGAATCCAGTGTATGGGAACCTCTTAACAAAATTACATTCACATTAATCTATCATTTAAACATGGTAATATCAATAATACGAAATTAATTTAAAGTACAAAAAGTAAAAAAAAACCTAACCTTATTAGTGTTGCAATTTGATTCCAACTGTTGCCGTTGTTCGTAGAATATTTGAATACACAATTCTGTAGCTGTCCATAAAATGTAAAAGCTGTTCGTTTAAAAAAACAGCGGATATGCAATTTCCTTTATGATATCATCATTTCACTAAACAAACCAATGTCAATGCAGCAAGTAAATGTTTCCTTTCTGTACTCTTCCACTCTTTCACAATTTAAATTTTTTGATAGAACCCAGCATAGTAGTTGATATTTGATTTCAATCACTTCCTCGTTATTAAACCTCTCATCATTTAGATGTTCTAATGGTGGCACCGTTATTGTTGGATATATTGACACCTGTCCTTTAAGAATATAATCTTCATTCAACGATTAAAGACAACAATTATCTTTCTATGAATTAAAAATAAAAAATATAATTGAAATTGTCAGCAAAATATCAGCTTTTTGATGAATCAAACAAAACATAAATCACTGTAAACTACTTAGCGGAGTGGAATCTTCCATTGTAATTAAAGCCAATAAATAATGCTTTCTCAGAACAGTTATTAAAATTAGAAATTAATTTCAACAATTAAACAAAACGACATTGGAATTTTTCTTTTATTTTTTTTCAACACAATTCACTGTTTTATTAAATTACATATATAGATATGTACATGTAAAAATTGAACTTTTATTATTTTTGAGAGAAAACATAAAGATGATGTTTTCAGTTTTTAATTTAAAAATCGAATGAATCTAAAAATTGATTGATCAACAAAAATGAAAAAATGTGACTTTTTTTCAGACATTTTCTAAATGAAAAAAAATGAGAAAAACGAAGATTGAGCAAAACTGAGTAATAAATCTCTGTTCGTTAAAATTGAAAATAAAATTGGTGCGTTCGTTTATTTTTATAATTGTAATTCGAAATTGAACTGACCGTTGGAAAATTTGAAATTATTATTAATGTAAGAATGAACTGGAATTATGGAAATAAATTTTTATTGAATTAGAAAAAGAAGATGAATTGGTTTTATTATTGTTTAGGCGAATATCACGGACGTTACACCATGAATTCAAGGTAAAAATCAAGATATTTACCCTTGAAATCACAAAAACGTCGTCACCCCCTCTGCGTCAGAAACCATCGAACTACTTCCCACAACTAATCTGTATCTGGGATCGAGTTATCAATGGTGTAACCAGCGTCAGGGTCGATGATCAATCTCAACACTCATGAAGGTCCTAGGAACTATCAGTGAACGCAGAAATAGACCATCCATCCATCTAACGTCAGCACCATTGAAACCTCGATACAACCAGTAATATATGATACTGTAGATGTGAACCCCAGAGACGACAACCAGCCAGAGGAACTACCCTACCTAACGAAAAGACATCATTCCCTGATGTCTTTCGCGTGATGGACTCCAAGATTCTTACCGCTCATATCTGTGCACTCGTAGAGTACATTTCCAATCTTAGTCTTAATCATTGCAGGTAAGAACTTTGGAGCCAATTTTGCCGAGAATTTTTTTGTAGCGTCACTCAAATGATGTTGCCGTACAAACACACGTTGTTGTGGTTGAAAAGTCCGTAGTTTAGATCGCAGGTTGTACTGATGTTGCGACTTTTTGAAGGCTGCTTTTAAATTTTGTTGAACCCGGTTCCTGAGCAGAGTCAAATGATCAGAGCGTTCTAATTCCTCACCAGCATCTTCACCAAGCTAGTGTAGTGATCTCAACAAATGGTAAGTAGTTCCATCCGAGATTGGATGTTGACCAAATAATAGATAGTACGGTGAGTACTTGGTAGCAGAATGTACTGCAGCCCGCAGTGCATATGCGATTTCACCAATTTGTGAATCCCACTTGGTATGTTGACCTTTTATGAACGCTCGAATTGCTGCAAGTACTGACCTATTGACCCGCTCTGACGCGTTGCTTTGAGGACTATAGACACCGGTCCTAATGTGTTTAATGCCGAAATCTGACAAAAGACTCTGTAAGTTCCTACTAGTGAACTGTTTGCCATTGTCACTGTGCAGAAACTCTGGTACCCCATATGTAAGAAACACTTCGTTCCTTAGAAAAGCATTCACCTTCGGTGAAGTTGCGTTTCTAAGTGGTTTCAGTAGTACAAACTTCGTAGCATGATCCAGAACTATCAATAACACCGTATTCCCAAGTGTAGAACGAGGGTACGGTCCCAAAAAATCTATATAGACTCTCTGCCATGGACGTGCTGTTTCGAATTGATATTGCATCGGTGGACGCAATATCTGATTCGTGGCTTTTGTTTGTTTACACGTGTCGCAGGACACAACATAGTTGTGTACCTGTGACGCCATGCCCGGCCAATAATAAAGACGTCGAAGTAATTCTAATGTCTTTTTAACACCTCCATGAGCAGCAGTACTATCATCGTGATGTTTCTGAATCATGTTGGAAGTCATCGGTTTTGGTACCCAGAGTTTCCACACAGGAACATCGTTGGGTATTGCATCAGATCTTGGCTCAATACGTATGTATAGCTTATCATCCACGACTTTAACTGATGGAAAGTCCTTTGGAGATGATTGAACTTTAGCTATCATATCTGTATACTCTTTGTGCCGATAACCTTCATTGTCGATTTTAATTTCATTAATGTGATGTACTAATGCTTCCGTCAATTCTTCGTGTGTATCGTCATAAAGACGAGATAGAGCATCAGGGACTATATTTTGGGTACCTTTTTGGTGGACAATGGTAAAATCCATATGTTGGAGTTTTAGGCTCCACCTAGCCAGACGACCACTCAAGTCTTTCTGTGACATAAGCCACTTCAGACTTGAGTGATCAGTCACAATTGTAAATCGGTGACCTTCAACATAGCCCCTGAATTTCTTCACACTCAGAATTGCCACAAGACATTCCAACTCAGAAACCGAATAATTTCTCTGAGCTCTATTTAATTTCTTCGACATGAAGGCTATCGGACACTCTTGTCCGTCCTCGTCGATCTGATACAGTACACTACCTATCCCTGTCAGACTCGCATCGCATCTAATAAAGAACTCTTTATTATAATCAGGGTTAATTAATACTGGTGCTGTAGTCAGCAATCGTTTTAAATTTTCAAAAGCTGCTTGAGCTTCCAATGTCCATTTTAATTTCCCAGAACTTTTCTTTAATAAATCTGTAATTGGTGATACCACGCTTGCATAGTTTGGTATGAAACGTTGGTACCAACCAGCCATTCCTAAAAGACGTCGTATTTGTTTTACTGTAGATGGAGCTGGATACTCTGCTACAGCTCTTACCTTGTCAGGGTCTGTTCGAAGACCATCTTCACCAACCAAAAATCCTAAGTATTTCACCTCTCTGAGAACAAATTTGCTTTTCTTGAGGTTTATGGTTAACCCAGCCGCTCTTAACAATGAAGAGACTTTGGACAGCAATTCCATATGTTCCTGGAACGTGGAAGAGACTACCAATAGATCATCTAAATAAACAAAGACATTTTCGTGATATTGATGTGGTATCACTTTGTGCATTAGCCGACACATTGTCTGGGGAGCATTGCACAATCCAAAGGGCATAACCCGGAATTGATACAATGGACGACCAGGCACTGTGAAGGCTGTCTTGTCTCTAGATGCTTCTGCCAGAGGAATCTGCCAGAAAGCATCTTTGAGATCAATACTAGAAATGTACTTTGTGCTATTTAGACGACCTAGTAAGCCATCAATCAAGGGAAGTGGGTAAGCGTCCTTTTTCGTTAGTGAGTTGACACGACGGCTATCAATACACAATCTGTTTTTACCAGATTCTTTTTGTACCAAAACCACTGGCGAGCACCAAGAACTGTTACTCTCTTCGATCACGCCCATTTGAAGCATTCGGTCGAGTTCGGCATAAACCTTTAGTTGAACAGCCGGCGATGTGGGATAATGCCTCTGTTTAACAGGTGCACTATCACCAACATCGATGACATGTTCAACCAAAGAAGTCTTTCCGAGCCCAGACACTTCAAATGACGGGAAAGAATCCTTGATCATATCCAGTTCATGTTGCTGATCAGTGGTGAGGTTGTGTGTATTTAAAGTTATTGGCTCTGTACGAGTCAGCTCACTAACAAAAGAAGGAACAATACCAAATTTCTCCCAGAAATCTATGCCCAGGTAGAGCTCTTCTCGTAATCCAGGGACTATATGGAACCGCATTGGTTTAGTGGAGCCATTCACAGTTATTGGAATTT
This sequence comes from Diogma glabrata, assembly GCA_963693315.1. Lineage (NCBI taxonomy): Eukaryota > Metazoa > Arthropoda > Insecta > Diptera > Cylindrotomidae > Diogma > Diogma glabrata. The sequence continues at coordinate 220,107,194 of OY856186.1, forward strand.
CGATGTAACCCAAAATTTTATTTGCAGTACCATCCGCCGTACGAATACAGGAAGTGTATTTACAGTAGGTTGTACCTGATGATTCCAATAATTCCAAGGAATTTCTTCCAAGTATTGTGATCGACGCTCCACTATCCAATAGTCCTGAAATATGTTTGTCCAAAATCCTTATTGTTAGTCGCGGCCGAGGATCCTTTGTTTCTGAAAGGATAGATGAAATACAAGCTTTACGAAATAATTTCCTCATCCTCCAATATCTGATGTTACGTTCAAGACGTCTAAAATACGTTCGATGTAATGATGGGAAATTAAATGTATTCGATGATTTTATTCGGGTTTCGTTGGTGGTGGAAGATCGTCCTGCGTTCCTACATCTCTCGTCGATTTCTTCGGACTGTTGTTCGGGCTGTTTTGAATCCATCGTTTCAATATATCCATGTTGTTCTGGTTCAGCATCCACCTCATAATCATCCACTTGCTGTAGCTCGCTAATTCTCAAATTTGAGGTTCTGGTCGGAACTGGTGTGGACCACAAACGTTCAAACTTCTGACATAAAGTCCGAAGTTCATCAATTGAATGTATGGTAGCAGCTAGAGTAGCGTTTTTGAGCTCCACACTCAGTCCCTCCCGAGCAATCTCTAGCATTTCACGATCAGCAAATGGACGTGCTAAGCGACGGTTCAACGAACCAATCTCCACTAGATGTTCGTATACGCTCTCCTTTGACTTTTGTTTGCGGTTCAGAAGAACTCGCAAGATCGCCTTATCATCAGTGAGCGTACCGAAGGTTTGTAGGAGTCCCTCCCTTAGCACTGGGTAAGTCACCACCTCATATTCATGAGTTAAATTCAAATAGTATCTGTCGGCCGCTGCTTTCAGATACCGTGGTATGATAGACCTAAGGTCGTCCCATGACACACGGTCTCTTCTGGCAGCCGCCTCCACTCTATGAATAAACTCATGAACATCAGGAGAGTGACCATCCCCTGTGAAGGTTGGAACCCAATTTGAGTCATAACGACTCAAATTGTTCCCACGAACCCCTCGGTACTCCACTGGTGCTAACGCTGGAGCCGCGTCACGCCATACCTGAAGAGGTTGGTTGTATGGTGGTGGTGCTGTTAGTGGAGCTGGTGGATATATTGGTGGTAGTTGTACCTGTGGTACTGATGGATAATTTAATTGTGGTTGTGGTTGTACCAATGCTGGATTGTTATGTGTATGTTCAGACTGGAGTGATGGACCCAATTGTGGTATTGCAAAGTCCTCGGCTCTCAACCCCGATTGCTGGAAATAAGCCGGTGGTGCTTGATCTGACCGTCTCGGTTGTTGCTGGTTTGGACGATTCAGACTATGTATTGTTTCCGATATTGGCCGTACTGGGATCGGTGTGGATCTCTCATCTGGTTGAAAGGCAGGTGAAGCAGATGGAGCAGATGACACTCCTGGTTTACTATGCATAATTGGACGTGTTGATAATGATCCTATTATACTCCAAGCGCGTGACAATTGTGAGATAGCGTAGGTGCGGGCTTCTTGCAAGTTATTGCGAGGACCCAACCTATTCATCCTACCCGTATAATGTAACACTCGATTCGCCAAACCATCCAAGAGCGTCTGATCAATCGGTGACTGAAGTCGTCGTACTTGATTTAAAATAAGTTGTGCTGCCTGCACCACCATTTGAGATTCCTCTATCAAATCTCTCGCATGAGACACTGTTATTGGAACTGACCCATGATCTGCATGGTTTCGCAGTTCCTCTGCCCAATCGGCCCCCCCGAAATTCACACCCCGAACCAAACATTCGACCAGTAGTTCGCTGGGTTCCAGACCATAGAACGGATGGTCAACGTCTATTTGGTTTGACATTTTGATGGTAAAACCCGAAAAATTATTTACTCGCAAACGATAACAATGTAAAAACCAATTCCCCCCAAAAAAATTTAGTTAGTACGATGGAAAATGAAAATGAAAAACGCAGAAACGGAAAAAAAACAACGAACGCCCAATTCAAAAAAAAACCACAAAAAATATTGTAAAAACCAAATTTACTAAAAGAACGAACGAACTTATGGTTGCACTCAATGTTACTTCACCTTTCACAAAAATTCCTAAAATATTGTATATGTAAAATATAATTTATTTATTCAATTTCAGATATGCTGAAATTCAGAATGATAAGTACCTAAAATTATTTATTGACGATAGCACCCCTAGGGGAAAATATTTATTTATTTAAATTTAAAAAATAAAAATATTTAAAAAAAATGCTTATTTATTGGATGCACCGTCTTACCTTCAGAATATTTATTTATTTTTTAAAAAAAAATAAAAAATATTTATTTAAATCTGGATGTATTTGCTTATTTACGAAAAATTTGTATTTACTTAAAATTATTTATTCCTAAAAATTTAATTTATTTAATAAAAATTTTTATTTATTTATTCTCAAAAATTTATTGTTTTGATTTAATTTATTTTTTTATTTAATATATAGATAAGAGATTCCCAAATTCAGATTCGTCTGGAGACAACATAAAAGTAAGTATGGTTACAATATCCATATCATTTAGTATTTGAATTCTCAAAAATTCCTTTTAAATTTATTTCATACAGCATACAGCATCCTAAGTACTTATAGAATGTTTTGTTGTTTATCAAATAGTGAAAAAAAATTTTTAAAAAAAATTATTAGAATTAATGACACAATTCCAACAATAACAGCAATATTTAATATAATTAATTATAAAAACTTGTAAATCCAAAAAAACTGGTTTTATCTAAACCACTGAAACAAAAAAAAACCAAAACTGGTTTTTTTTTTCCCACCAAAAATTAAAATACCAATCCAGGACTAGTTGGCAACACCCAAACCGGTTGACAACGCCCTGAAGAAAAGCAAAAAAATATTATATTTTCACGCCGACAATAAGCTCCTATTCATCCAATCAAACTAAAAATTAATCTATTAATCTAAAGGGTCCCTTTAGTTTCGGCCCACGTATAACTAGTTGAACTTTTTCCTAAAAATAAACCGGGAGCAAAATGTCCCAGACGAATCCAGTGTATGGGAACCTCTTAACAAAATTACATTCACATTAATCTATCATTTAAACATGGTAATATCAATAATACGAAATTAATTTAAAGTACAAAAAGTAAAAAAAAACCTAACCTTATTAGTGTTGCAATTTGATTCCAACTGTTGCCGTTGTTCGTAGAATATTTGAATACACAATTCTGTAGCTGTCCATAAAATGTAAAAGCTGTTCGTTTAAAAAAACAGCGGATATGCAATTTCCTTTATGATATCATCATTTCACTAAACAAACCAATGTCAATGCAGCAAGTAAATGTTTCCTTTCTGTACTCTTCCACTCTTTCACAATTTAAATTTTTTGATAGAACCCAGCATAGTAGTTGATATTTGATTTCAATCACTTCCTCGTTATTAAACCTCTCATCATTTAGATGTTCTAATGGTGGCACCGTTATTGTTGGATATATTGACACCTGTCCTTTAAGAATATAATCTTCATTCAACGATTAAAGACAACAATTATCTTTCTATGAATTAAAAATAAAAAATATAATTGAAATTGTCAGCAAAATATCAGCTTTTTGATGAATCAAACAAAACATAAATCACTGTAAACTACTTAGCGGAGTGGAATCTTCCATTGTAATTAAAGCCAATAAATAATGCTTTCTCAGAACAGTTATTAAAATTAGAAATTAATTTCAACAATTAAACAAAACGACATTGGAATTTTTCTTTTATTTTTTTTCAACACAATTCACTGTTTTATTAAATTACATATATAGATATGTACATGTAAAAATTGAACTTTTATTATTTTTGAGAGAAAACATAAAGATGATGTTTTCAGTTTTTAATTTAAAAATCGAATGAATCTAAAAATTGATTGATCAACAAAAATGAAAAAATGTGACTTTTTTTCAGACATTTTCTAAATGAAAAAAAATGAGAAAAACGAAGATTGAGCAAAACTGAGTAATAAATCTCTGTTCGTTAAAATTGAAAATAAAATTGGTGCGTTCGTTTATTTTTATAATTGTAATTCGAAATTGAACTGACCGTTGGAAAATTTGAAATTATTATTAATGTAAGAATGAACTGGAATTATGGAAATAAATTTTTATTGAATTAGAAAAAGAAGATGAATTGGTTTTATTATTGTTTAGGCGAATATCACGGACGTTACATACGTCCTAGCATCATTATGTACTATTCTGGCGTCTTTTATTTATGCCCACTGGTCTACTGTTTTGTCTACTATTCTTTCTTTACGAGTACATCTGTAGCCCTATTCCTGTACATCGTGAAATAGGAATTGAGAAATAAATTACAGCAATTTTTTCATAACTAGTATTCCGTGCCGCGGGAAATAACAATTTCGTATTAGAAAATTTCCTTTATTTCATTTATTGCACTTTTTTCTCAATTCCCAATTCCCAGGGAAATCCAGGAATAGACGTATGTACTAGTATTCTTTTTATTTTAAATTACTTATTTGAACGAATCAGCTACTTTTTTTTTTCGTTACTCCAAACATTCATTGCTCAGTATTAATTTCAATTTGAAGAGAGAATAGACTAAGAGCCCACGACCGACGGCCAGACCGTCGTTATTTTATAAAAGCTGAATGTTTCTCTGCGCATATCCCCCACTGAGGTAGGAACGATTAGCGACATATGAAGTTTGGATCATGGTGGCTTTGGCAAGGGAGCAGGTAACAAAGGGGCCTTCAAAGTTTCGTGAAAGTATAAAAGCTAATTTTTTTATATATTCTTCGGGGTAGTATTAGATGTCACGTCACCTATTGCCAGACACTTACTATCGTGGTAACCCCCTGCCAGACACCCTTAAACATTATCAATTTGTTAAAGTTTAACGGTGTCTGGCAGGGGGTTATCACGATAGTAAGTGTCTGGCAACCGGCAATCCAAACTTCATATGTCGCTAATCGTTCCTACCTTAGTAGGGGTATGCGCAGAAAAACTTTCAGCTTTTATAAAATAACGAAGGTCTGGCCGTCGCGGGCTCTCTGTTTAGAAGTTGTGTTCTTGCGTCTTTAAATTTTACAAATAGATTTAGATTATACATAGTTTACAAGGAAAGAAATCTTTTTCTTTAAAATTAATTATTTAATGTAAAATAATTTAAGATAGTTAAAAATATTCTTTAATCTATTTTTTAAAAAATCATTAATTAAAAAAATTAAAATTAAGGAAACATTAAAATGAAGTATATATTATTGTAATGAATTATTAATAAAACTAATTAATTGGTTTATTGGGTTAAACTATTAAGTCTTACAAAATAATCCTTGACGCCCCAATGGAAAATTCTGGCTACGCCACTGACCCATGCTATAACTGATGGCGGATTTCAAGTTGATAGCTTATGATTTGTAAGAAAATTTTATTGTTATATCGAAAAACCCAACTAAAATCGCAACAATTTTTAAACCATATTAAATCGTCAGTTTTAAATGTAGATTAAAGTTGTGGTTGCAGTTTTAGTCGTGGATATCGATGAATAAATTTACACTTACAATTGACGGTTAAAAATCAATGATTGATTTTTTTAAAATCATCGCGTTGTCAAATAATATAAAAGTGTAATTTATACATATTATAAACTAATATAAATGTAGATGTCATCATCATTTGTATTTCGAAAACTCTAAATAATTGTTATTTTTAGCAAATCAATATTTAGTCCCTGGGCCTTCACCTACATAATTTTGTGATTACCACATATTTTATACTTCAAAATCGGCCGCTTTTGCTTTCGGCAAGCTCCGAAAAATGCCGATTGCCCGGAATCTTGTAAATTTTTGTGTTTTTTAGCTATGGGGGTTGGAAATTTGATTTAGAACGCAAGGGTAACCTTGTCCGACAAAAATTTGTCTGCTATTGTCTAGTCCGACAACCCAAACATCCAAAATGTCAGCTGTCGGACTCAACAATAGCAAACACATTTTGGTCGGACAAGCTTACCCTCGTATTCTAAAACCAATTTCCAACCGCCACAGTCAAAAAAAATAAATGTGGTAGCAAATTTACAAGATCGCGGGCAATCGGCATTTTTCGGAGCTAGCCGAACGCAAAAGCGGCCGATTTGAGAAAAATCATAAAACAAATGTTTTCAGGCTCGTCAAGGACAGGCGCATCACGAAGTATAAAATATGTGGTAGTCCTAAAATTATGTAGGTGAAGGCCCAGAGACTAATTGTTTTGTGTTGTATTTAAGTTGTTTTTACTATAGTTACATTATTATTATCTTCTATATAAATAAAATTAGAGTGTCTATCTGTCTGTCTGTCTAGCTTCAAAACGGCTGAATCGATTTAGATGAAACTTGACATATTTAAAGAAAGGAATGTCATTAGTATAATAGACTATTGTTGTCTATAGACTTTATAGTTTTTATAATAAAATTTTTGATTTCTAGCAACTCTGGTACTTAATTCATAGCAACAAATTTGATTTTCGTAACAGTTTGCCTAAATGTTGATTACGTTTTAATTTGGTTTTTAATTGTTCTAAAGTATTTATTAAAATTGTTTTAAATCCTGACTTGCAAGATTTTCTCATTAGTTGTTTATGAGGATGTTTTATTTAGAGAGGAATTAGAAAGAGTGTTTATGTATTTAGTTTATTTATTTCGAGAGAAATTTGTATTTTGTTGTATATGTTTTAAATCTTAATATTATTCGGAGAGGGATTAGAATATATTATCTGCCAGTAAATATAATTTCAAATTTTTTAGTATATCAAATAGATTAATGACGCAGTGCAATAAATTAATCGAAATTGATATCTTTAATATAGCAAAATTAAATGATTTTAAAAAAATAAGCTTGTTAACCATACAGTCCCACACTCACACTTTGACTCACAATTGAAAATTTAAAATACAATATAGAATAAAATATAAAAAAAAATAAAAAAAAAACCAAAAAAATATAAGAATAATACCAAAATATAATAGCGAAGTAGCGAAGCCAGCGGGATACACCATAGTTATTCAATAAATTTTAATACATAATTACTGATTTCTAACTATTGCGGTGTAATCGAAAAGTTATAGTTTTAAATTACGTTTAAAAATACCATCAAAATTCAACTAAACTCGTAGTTTTAATGTGGTTTAAAAATACCAGTTTCGAACATCAATTTCGAAAAACTGTGACTAACTAAAAGTTGTAGTTACATCTGTCGATATGACCCTTATTTTATTATACAATACATTATAAGGGTTACGTTTTTACTTTTTTAAAGTATGAAACCCTAAAAATAAATTGTCTTAAAACATTATAAAAAGTGTAGAGTTTTGCTGTACAGTTACATAAGGATGAATTAAAATATCAAAAGTGGATTTTATTTCAATTTTTTATATTTTAAGATGAAACGTGATACTTAACGCTATGCTTATTTTTATTATCAGTAAAGCGTTAAAGATAATTTTAAATTTTGAAATAAATTTAACTTTATATAGGAATTCCTTAAGTATCTCTTGAAGAAAGTTCAATCTAGTCTTGAATGCCTACATACCATGTTAGGAAACAATAATGAATTGAAAAACATAAATGAAAATCTGACAAGGAGATTACTAATAATTATTTTCTTTTCTTAAATCTTTATTATTTTTAAAAACTTTAGGAAGGATTATAGTCCCTGGGCCGGCGCCGATTTCATGTGATGATTACCACATATTTTATACTTCGTGAGGTGCCTGTCCTCAACGAGCCGCGTCCCCAACGATTTGCGTTCGGCAAGCTCAGAAAAAGGTCGATTGCCCGAGATCTTGTAAATTTTTGTTTTTTTTAACTATGGGGGTTGGATTGATTGAAATTTGATTTAGAACACGAGGTTAACCTTGTCCCACGAAAATTTGTCTGCTATTGTCTATTCCGACAACCCAAACATCCAAAATGTCAGTTATCGGACTCAACAATAGCAGACACATTTTGGTCGGACCAGCTTACCCTCTTGTTCTAAAACAAATTTCAGTTAAAAATAAATGTGGTAGCAAATTTACAAGATCGCGGGTAATCGGCATTTTTCGGAGCTTGCCGAACGCAAAAGCAGCCGATTTGAGAAAAATCGCAGAACAAATGTTTTCGGGCTCGTCGAGGACAGGAGCCTCACGAAGTATAAAATATGTGGTAATCATCACTTAGAATCGACGCCGGCCCAGGGACTTTTGTATTCATATACACACAGTTGAAACAAAATTGAACATGTAATGCCAATTGCTACACATATAGGTCCCACGGAAGTTTCCATTACAAAACAATACAAAGCTTGCTATATAAAGTTAAACTAATGCTCTTTGCATCAATATTTAACAGAGTACTTGGAGTAAAATATAAAGCTTGTTGTTTAAAAATGTCTGTTATTTGCATTAAATAATATTACGCGCAACATTTTAAAATTTCATTAAATTTTTAATGTATTAAATTGTAGCAAGATGCATTAAAACTTCTAGCTGTTCTATAGAAATAAATTATGATGCAAGAGTTGTTTTATATTTATAGATATGCATTAAAATTAGGTTTAATGCAACATTTACTCTATATTTCAATAATAACCTGCAACGCATAGCTCCTATTGCAAGACTTGCTTTAAATATTGCAGTTACTTTTTCAACTGTGCAGGATAAAAACAACAAATTTAAATTTTTTGTTATTCTGTGATACTGTTGTTTTTTAAAGTTTACTTATTTCCCACAAAAAAATTAAGGGTTACTGTTTTATTTTTTATGTTTATTTTCCCTAGTGTTTGGGCTTAACGTTTTGAAAATACACAACAAGCCCAGTACAACGTAAAATAACTTCTTCAATTATTTTCTATCGATTGTTGCCATCCAAGTATAAATCTTTTTTACTGATTGATACTACAATTTATAACACGTTAAATTATTTCTTGCTTTTTTAAAATCAATTATCTTTATCCAATTAGTGATTAATTGATTTGATCAAAACCTCCTATATCCTTCAAGCCCAATTCATTGACGCCATATTAAAAAAACAATGAACATTGCCATATGCAAAACCATTTTTGACCCAAATGAGTGGGGTGTTATATGAAAGAGCACTTAATTTAAGAAATATTACAATGTTTTTTAGAATTTTGCAATGCACAGTTTTTGTGTTATTGAAAAAAAAATATTTTTAGTATGTAGCCTTTCCACCCCCTTAAATTTCAACACTCGGTCAATCGAAAAAATAATCAAATTTAATCCATTTACAAGCTGGTGTAATTGAATCTTTTTTAAGTTACCAAAAACATCTATGGATAATAATTAACCTGAATTAACATTTTTTTTGCAGTTTTTGATCAATGTAGATTTGATTGTAATTTACTATTGACATTTACAATGTATGACATTTACAATATAAGGACATTACAACACAACTTTTTGTCAATAATTTTTGATATTGTGTTCTTTTACATGCACGGAACCCTTGACGAGCGAATTTTATTCGCACTTGTCTGACTTTTTATGTATGAATCAACTAACATTGGTATACGAAAAACACCAGCGTGGGGGCGAAGTTTACAAACGAATACGTTCTTCATATCGCGTAGAAAATGCTATATTTTACGGTAGCAAAATAAACAATATTTATTATAAATTATTAAAATAGAAAACGATTCCAAATTCATATTGTATTTTATCGTAGTTATTATGGATGAAAATGGATACTATCCTGGAAAAAAAATACTTTTTTTCTATTCAGACGATAAATTTTATATCTCCAAAAATAAATCTTGATATTGAAATTTTTAGTTTTACCAAATGAAAATTTATTTTATACTGGTACATACATGTACTGGTACAGGATGGTGAAAAAAATAGCAGGAACAAATTTTTTATTTCTTCTGAGGCTTCGAATTTGAGTTATAAGTTTATATTTGATGCATGAATTTCAAATTCTTTTCACAGACTCAGCCTTGATTTCTCATTTTAATTATCTCCAAAAAAAAATCTTTTCCAAATCATAAATCATTGTGTTTTACATGATTTATTATCTTTTTTACTACTTTGTCTAATAAAATATTTAATTTTATAAATGTTCAACAAATAAATTAATTAAAATGAAACAAGATAACATTAAATAAAATAATTAATGGAAAACGTTTACAATTTAATTAATGATGTTAGTTACTCTTGCCAATTTGAGGTTTTTATACTTTAATGGCCAAAAAAATTTTCATCTGTGAGTGTAGAGGAACGAGATAATTTCATTTTGCTATTTGTTGTTATGTATATAAAATAGGTTTCATTTTTTCAACCGTCTTCGAACTTTCTAAGGAGTCAAATAATGACAACTACGATTGATTGCTATTGACATCCCAAGCAGGGTTTGCCGAACTTTAAAATACGGCCAAGCAATGGCCGAGTGATGGTTAACACTACTTGGTTATTGTTATTGGGCCAGTACTAGAACCATTTATCGGCCGATCTATGGTTAACATAAAAGAGCCAGTATATATATAGTTACCTTTGAACGGCTAAGCATTGCCCCATGGAAGGTAAACAGTACTTGGCTATTGCTATTGAGCCATTACTGGAACCATGGATTTGCCGATCTATGCCATTTGGTTAAAATTTACTAGAGTATTATCCGTTTTAGAAATATATAGTTTGAAAAATTTCACCTATATAGTTTAGTTATCGCTTCTCGACTGAAAAACTATGATAATATTGATAAGGTTGGTATATGTTTTAAATTTTTTTCGTTTCTATTTTATTTTAATTATTTTTTAAATAATTTATTTAAATTTACGTATGGAAATATTATTTTATATTTTTTTAATGGCCCATGGTTGCCAGTACTCGGCCATTGTTGCATTGCTGGTCGCCAGTAATGGAGCATTACTGAACCGGTTGTACAATCTTGCATGGGAAGTTTTGAATTTTTTTTCGTCCAAAGATCCGGGAAACTTCTGAACAGAGCATTGAAAACTCGTGATGAAGCTGATTGGTCTCTGTACAGTGAAGTAAGGAAACTTTTCAAAAGGCTTATTCGCAAATCAAAGAATAGGTCTTATGAAAAGTACTATCAATCGATTGATACTATCACAGAAGGTGATGCACTGATAAGGGCCTTGAAAAAGGATCCTTTAGCGAGACTCGATAATATTAAATTATCCATAATCATACTGTAACGATCGCAATAATCGCGAAACAATAATAAAACCAAATTCATCTTCGTTTTCAATTCAATAAAAATGCATTTCATTAGTTTCCGTTCATTTTTACATTAATAATAATTTTAAAATTTTCTAAAACTTAACTGCTAGTTAAATTTTGAATATACTATAAAAAGCAAACGAACGTACTAAATTTTTATTTCCAATACTAATGAACAGACGTCGTTGTTAATCATTTGCTGAATTTCAAGTATTACCCGATTTTGTTTTTGACATCATAAGATGTCAAAGGCAAAATCACATTTTTGCAATTTTTAATTCGAAAAGTTTTTCATTCCATTTTTGGCTTTTCAAAAGAAAAGTTTCAATTCAGTTTTGTTATTAAACATTACCTAAAACTTATCAAAAATAAATAATAATTACATTTGATTTTGATTTTAAAAAGAAATTTCTTTAATTTATACAAAAAAGAGTTAACACTGTTTTCATTAGTGTGTGATTTGGATGTCTATTTTGTTTGATAAATAAGCAAAAAAAAAGTTATTGATTTATTAAATACAAGTGATAAATTATTAATGATTGTTTACTTACAACATCATCAAAATAAATTAAGAATTCCTGAAATCTGCTTTATAAATTGTGGCAGTACATGAAGATAAAGTATCCACTGATGTTATCGAAAGTATGAATAGCAAGGATAACAGTGATCGAAGCTATTACCACAGTTAGAGACAATCGTTTGTTTGATGGTTTTTCCGGTTGTTAAAAACGTATGGATTCAAAGGCAGATATATAAATGGGAAGTTAAAAGGTCAAACGCTAGTCAAGGGATATTGGAAAATCAAACAAATAACCTAAAGCAACAGAATATTGATGACATCAATCAACAGCTACAACTTAAGGTATTTATTATTAATATGTATGTTAATTTTAATTTAAACATTAAATATTAGAATGTCAAGATAAATTAGATAAATAAGAGATTCCCAATCTCAAGGGTTTGTACCGGGGGGGATAAATCGATATACCGGGCGTGTTTACATGGTTATGTATCATAATTTAAGGTTTTTGTATTAAAAGTCCATATTCACAAAGTGAAAACTACAACGTAGCGCCGAACAAAAAGGGACCCGTTAGCTTTTTTTTTAGATATATATATAAATAATTTGGTGGGAAAATATTTTCCAGTTTGGGCGTTGGCAAGCCGGTTTTTTTTTTTGAAAAAAAAACTTTTTTTTGTGGAACATTTCATATTATTATATTTATATATTTATATATTATTTGATTATTTCAATTCAGATTAATTAATATCTATATATAGTTTATTTTTCGCGTCGGTTTATTTAGCTAAATTTGGTTAAAAAGCTAGAGGAAAAAATAAAGGTTTAGTTTCTAAGGTGTTCATGTGTATATTTATCATAAGTACTCTAAATTTATATTTTCAAAATTTAAAGAATTCCGCGTTTCTCTTTGTAAGTTTTAGGATAAACCAGTTGTGGTTTTTTTTGGTAATAGGGTGGTGGCAACCGGTTTGGGCCGTGGTTGTCAATCAGCTTTTTGTTTATCTTGAAATAAACCAGTTATTGGTTTCGTTTTGGTTTTGATTAGGAAATTATATATTTTGAATTAATTTTTTTTTTAATTTTGAAAAAAACCGTTTTGGGACAGCAATTTTTTTGAAGATTGTTTTTTGTGCTGTCATCTGCTTTTAGTAATACTAATTGTTTTTTTATTTGGAAAAAAGAAAACCGTTTTGGGGAAGCAGTTTTTTTTTTGAAATTTTTTTATGCTACCACGTACATATTGTACATATCTTTTGTATATCCTGTACATATTTTTTTTATATACATAGTACAATTTTTTGTACATAATGTATATTTATATTTGGTTATATATTGTACATATTCTTGGATGATGCAATTAATTTATATATGAAATTAATTGTATGTTTTTTTGATTATGGTTAGATTTAGTAAGTGTTTAGCTACCACCATTTTTTTTTTAGAATTATTTTTTCATTGCGATTAATTTTAAAAAGTGGTATAAATATAGAAATAATTATTTTTAGCTAACATTTATTTTTGTTTTGGATACAATGGGTAAAGCGAAAGATTTAACCTAAACAAATATATTAGAGTTAATAACTTAAAAATTAGTAAGCTTAGTTTTGAATTTAAAATAATCGTAATTTTTTTTTAATTACCAATTTATTATTTAGTCTGAAGATTAAATTTAATTAATCTCATGTAAAACTTTATTAACACATATTATGTATTTCATGTTTCGATTTAGCATTTTTAAATAAGAAATTATTTAGATTATGGATAAGTTATATATTATTTAGGTTTATTGATTCACTTTTCGCAGCGGTAGGCCTAACAAGCCATCCATGGGGCTTATCCCCTTAACATTAATGTCGTTCTTAGATCGCCTATGGCCATCGGGGTTATGCGATCGAAGAACATTGGTTTCTTCTCTTCATTCGGCGAGGAAGTCCTCAGGGACAAGGAGTGGTGTTGCTGTGTTTGTACTTAGGTGCAAACCAGTAGTACCATTCTTTGCTCAGAGGCTTCTTCGGTGTAATGAAGAGAAGAACCAATTGTACTTTTGCTTTCAGGATCAGAGGCTTCACCTCATACAAATTCAAAAAACTTTTCCATTTTTCCACTTAGCTTTTACAATAAAACAATTTTTCATAGAGTTTAGGATTTGAAGTCTGGTGCTCGGGAGCGTTCTTCAACTTTCGCATTAGGTTTAGTTGTAATTTATTTTTAGGTTAAACAAGCACAACTGGGTCAGTAGAAATGGACCTAGTGTCTAATCGTGACAGTTGTGATTGTTTTATTAGGTTGGGGAGAAACTGTTCTGTAGAATCTGGTCGTTAGGGGCTTTTCTAGTCAGTTCTCACATGCATGGTTGGAGTGGGCTCGCGAACGCGATATTTTAAATTTAAACAATATGGATATTGTAGCCATACTTACTTTTTATATTGTCTCCAGACGAATCTTGACTTTGGGAATCTCTTATCTAATTATTAAATAAAAATAAAAATAAAATAAATCAAACAAATTTTTCAATTAACTAAATAAAATTTTTATTAAATAAATAATTTTTTTTAAAATTTAAGTTAATTTTAGGTAACTAAATAAATAAATTTTCTTAATTAAGCTTTACGTCAAGATATAAATAAATATTCTTTGTTTTTTTAAAAAAAATAAATAAATATTTCAAAGTTAAGACGGTGCATCCAATAAATAAACATCACTTCTGAATAATTTTCATTTTTTCAATTTTTTTAAAAATAAATAAATATATTTTAGGGGTGCTATCGTCAATAACTAATTTTAGGTATATATAATTATTTCAGTATATCTGAAATTAAATAAATAAATTATACTTTTACATATATAATGTTTTAGGAATTTTTGTGAAAGATTCAGCAAAGATTGGCTACGACGGTGGTCCTTTTTGTTCCTTTATAAAGTTTGTTTTTACAAGAAAATCTTGTATGTTTTCGAATTGGGCGTTCGTTGTTTTTTTTCGTTTTTGTGCTTTCATCCTTTTTACATTTCCGTCGTACTGGCTCCATTTTTTTTTGTTGAGAGTTGGTTTTACTATTGTTGGTGATTGCGAGTCATGATTTTGCGGGTTTTACCATCGAAATCTCTAGCGTCTGTTTCCTATATACCAAGCCTAAGTTTTTCAATATATTTTTTTTATAAAATTAAATTTAGTGTTAGAATTATTAGTTGTCATAAATTAAACATCTATTCTTAATCATTAGTTATTGTAGTTATAAATTTAATTCTCGGTTTTTAGAATTTAAATAGGTGTTATATTTAATATTACTTAGTTATTATAATTTTTTTTATTAGTTATTAGAATTTCTATTATTAGTTTAAGTTTAATAGTGCTTTGGTGGTTTCTGTCATGGAGGGGATGGCGACGTTTTTGTGATTTCAAGAGTAGAAATCTTGGTTTCTACCTTGAATTCATGGTGTAACGATCGCAATAATCGCGAAACAATAATAAAACCAAATTCATCTTCGTTTTCAATTCAATAAAAATGCATTTCATTAGTTTCCGTTCATTTTTACATTAATAATAATTTTAAAATTTTCTAAAACTTAACTGCTAGTTAAATTTTGAATATACTATAAAAAGCAAACGAACGTACTAAATTTTTATTTCCAATACTAATGAACAGACGTCGTTGTTAATCATTTGCTGAATTTCAAGTATTACCCGATTTTGTTTTTGACATCATAAGATGTCAAAGGCAAAATCACATTTTTGCAATTTTTAATTCGAAAAGTTTTTCATTCCATTTTTGGCTTTTCAAAAGAAAAGTTTCAATTCAGTTTTGTTATTAAACATTACCTAAAACTTATCAAAAATAAATAATAATTACATTTGATTTTGATTTTAAAAAGAAATTTCTTTAATTTATACAAAAAAGAGTTAACACTGTTTTCATTAGTGTGTGATTTGGATGTCTATTTTGTTTGATAAATAAGCAAAAAAAAAGTTATTGATTTATTAAATACAAGTGATAAATTATTAATGATTGTTTACTTACAACATCATCAAAATAAATTAAGAATTCCTGAAATCTGCTTTATAAATTGTGGCAGTACATGAAGATAAAGTATCCACTGATGTTATCGAAAGTATGAATAGCAAGGATAACAGTGATCGAAGCTATTACCACAGTTAGAGACAATCGTTTGTTTGATGGTTTTTCCGGTTGTTAAAAACGTATGGATTCAAAGGCAGATATATAAATGGGAAGTTAAAAGGTCAAACGCTAGTCAAGGGATATTGGAAAATCAAACAAATAACCTAAAGCAACAGAATATTGATGACATCAATCAACAGCTACAACTTAAGGTATTTATTATTAATATGTATGTTAATTTTAATTTAAACATTAAATATTAGAATGTCAAGATAAATTAGATAAATAAGAGATTCCCAATCTCAAGGGTTTGTACCGGGGGGGATAAATCGATATACCGGGCGTGTTTACATGGTTATGTATCATAATTTAAGGTTTTTGTATTAAAAGTCCATATTCACAAAGTGAATACCATAATACACTTCTTCAAATGAAGAAACTGGTACAGCATTGTTTCAAACCATTTTCCTGGCTGTGTACTTCGGAAGATTCCTCAGGGAACAGCCGCAGAAATAGGGAAAAACCAAACCAAATGAACTGGGTAAATGGGAAAAAGAGTTGTGTCACCCGAGGTTCTGTCTTGAACTATCGGCTCCTTTAAGCCATACAAATCTCCAGGTCCGGACGGAATATGGCCTATTATAATACAAGTTTCTGGACATAATAGGAGATAGGCTCTTAAAGATCTTAGTGGCCTGCATAGTTTTCGGCTATGTACCACAGACCTAGAGAAACGTGAGAGTTGTATTTATCCCAAAACCAGGGAAAATCGACTATTGCGAAGCGTAAAACTTCAGACCGATCAGTCTTTCCTCATACTTTCTAAAGTCTAGGGAAAGGTTGATCGACCGTTATATCAGAAGCGTCTGTCTGAAGATAGCCCCGCTAAGCAATAGGTAACACGCTTATCAAGCGGGAAAGTCTACGGACACAATCCTTCCAGAGGTGGTTTTTGATATTGAAGAGACTTTTTCTAAGAAGGCTATCATTCTTGGCGCTTTTGTTGACATAGAAGCGACAAAGCCACTTTTGAGTCACTCCTTAACGGAGCGAAAAGGTACGGTGTAAATAAAATACTCCTAAGGTGGATACGATGGGCACTGGAAGATCGATGTCTATTTATTCACACGAAGGCCAACACCACAATCCAGGTAGGTGTGAAGCGTGGATGTCCCCAAGTAGGCATTCTATCACCCTTGCTTTGGAACATGATGGTAGACCAGCTCCTAATTGCTTTAAATGATAAAGGGCTAAACACATACGGAGCTATGCCGATGATATTAGCATTCCTTTGAAAGGAGACAAAATGAGGCAGCTCTGCAGAAAAATGCAGACCGCCCTGGACATTACCAACAGCTGGTGTCCGAAGAATGGTCTCTCGATCAATGCTTCTAAGACACAGCTCGTTGCGTTTACCAACAGAAGGAAACTAAATAACTTCACTCTTCCTTTAATTGGTAATAACACATTAACGCTCCCAGATAATGTGATAGCTTGGTGTTACTCTTGACAAACGGCTCAATTGGGCGGTTCATGTTGAGACTAAATGCGCAAACGCAACTCGAGTTCTGTGAAAAAGGATGATTGCTTTCGGTGGCAAATGGGGGCTGACTCCGAAAATGGTCTACCTGCTGTATAAAGTAATTGTCAGACCCATTGGCAGCTATGGGTACCTTGCATGGCTCTCAAGAACTTTTGTTGTGAATGCGATAAAAAAACTTGAGGCGGTACAAAGGCTTGCTTGCTTATGTATCACTAGTGCTTTCAGGACAACGCCCACAGCAGGTCCGCAGGTCTTTTTAGGGCTTCCTCCCTTGTATGTATTTGTAAGAATGGAGGCTCTTAAGGCTACAAAAAGAGTGGAACTCCTGGGAAACACCAGGGACTGTAGAAAAAATCATCAAGCGCTATGGAGGGATCTGGAAAAACACCTGCAGATTTATTCATGCCGACTGATGACACAGTACCTCTAACTGCCTTTCAAAAACAGTATAGAGCTGTAATTCCAACGATAGAGGACCGGTCCTTAGCTGATTTGCTATTGGACAGTGCGGCCAACACAATGGACATCTACAGAGATGGATCTCTCACTGAAAATGGTGCAGGAGCTGCGGTTTACTTCAGTAATCAAGATGAAGGACTGCAATTTCCACTTGGCGAATACTGCACAGTCTTTCGGGCTGAGATATTTGCCATAAATGCAGCATCGAGGGAAGCGACGGAGCTTAAGTGGTCTGGCAAGATCATTAATACTTTTAATGATAGCCAGGCTGCTCTAAAAGCTCTGGGAAACTACACTATTAAGTCAAAAATAGTGCAAGAATGTTCTAGGTCCTTGAATTACCTCGGACTCAAGAACAGCATATCACTGATATGGACACCAGGGCATAGTGGGAATCTCGGAAACAAAAAAGCTAATGATTTAGCAAGAGCTCAGCTTACTAGGCTCATGGGCCCTGAACCAGCAATTGGTATATCGAAAAGTAGGATAAGATCGTTAGTCGAACAAGTTCTCTTTCGGTCCAGTAACTCTCAATGGAGGAGCACAGATGGCTGCAAGGTCGCCAAGATGTTCACTCTAGACTTGAGCCAGCAAACCACAAAATTTCTGTTAAATCTGACTCGGTCAGACTGCAGACTAATGGTGGGACTACTAACAGGTCACCATCATGTGAACAAATATATGGTACTGTAATGAAGCGCTTTCTTCGTTGTTAGACAACGAAGAGGCATAGCAGGTCGCGTAACTGGTTGAGGTTATTTATATGCTCCTGACTAGCGACAGCATTGGGATCGAGTTGAAATTCCTGCTACTCCAGCACAAATACGGAAATGTACGCGAAAGACGTGATTTATACGGGAATGAGAGAAAACAAGTGAAATAAAGAGACTCTTATTTTTTTTTTTATTAATTAGTTACACATGTTTAGCACACTAAATATGAAATATTCATTATTTAGACTCTTTGAATATCCGAAGATACCATGTCAACTATAAAGGAAGGAGATGAGGAAAATGGAAGGAATGGGGATATAGGGATAAACTATACTAATTTTTTTAAATGATGATGGACATTTTCTTTAAATGCCTGAGGGGAAAATTCATCGGGAAATACAGAGGAAGGCATTGAGTTCCATAATTTGGCCACTCTATTAAAATAGTCGTTTTGGAAGGACACAGTTCTACAACGAGGTATTTGTACAACAAATGGATGGGATAACTCGGCAGCTCTTGTTTGTCGATTATTCTGCGCACACGATGGAAGGATATTTTGAATTTCCTTAGAGGAGAATTCGCTAAAGTTATATTTATAGTAGATTGACAATTCAGCCACATTTCATCACGTGCTGGAGTGAATCAAGCTGGTCCGTTAGTTCGGTATTACCAATCAACCGTATTGCTTTTCTCTGTACAGAGTCTAGACAATTTATTGTTGACTGACAAGCACCTCCCCAAACATGACAGCAGTACTCCATACATAGACGAATAAAGGACTTGAAGATTAGCAAAATTTGCTCGGGATTGAAATACTTTTTACATCGACTCAAGAATCCTAATTTTTGCATTGCAGATTTAGCGAGGTTGAACACATGTTTATTCCATTTCAGGTTATTTTGAATATCCACTCCAAGAAGTCTAACTGATTCAACCTCATGCAATTCCTCATTGTTTATTTTAATAGGAAATTTTTATGTCGCTCTATTCGTGAAAGACGGTATAATTTGGTTTTGGTTGGATTAAATGAAACAAGATTACGATCACCCCATTCCATTATACGCTCCAGATCTTTGTTGATGGAATCAATTAGCAGCTCTCTATCAGTAGTAACTGCAGTATGAGATCGAAATTCTGGCGACCCCTTTGGCGAAAGAACCGCGATCAGCACGTCTATCTAGATTTAACAGGTAATTGGAACTCAGTATTATTATTAGGCATCTGGGAGGGGACCGTTACAACCAACAGACAGTGGAATATCAAACTAGGATTGACTTATAGCAGAACATCGCGGATAAGAATTATATATACATATGTATATATAGTGGTTCTAATACAGTTTTAATTTAGAAAATCAACTTGGCAAATATGCACAACTATCCTATGCTGCACGACAACAATAACAGATGGCGGTCATGGAATGAGTTTGCGGAGAAATAAATTAATTATGATAGTGAAATTATGCAGGTGAGAACGCCGTGTGACTCAGAATCAGTGTACAGACAGTGTACACATAAAAAAAATTATTTTTATGGGAATACTAAGTTTGTGTAGCGGAAAATATATTAACTGATGACTAAGAATTAAGAATATATAAAAAAATAGTTACGAAAGTCACGGCCAATGCAAATTTGATGTATATGGAAAAATAGTAGCTCCGTAATTCCGGGAATTATCCAACTGCGTACTCGAGTACCAAATTACTTCGTTACAGTACGACTTCGAGTAGAAAATGATCCAACATGCCGCTTTTGTCTTGAAGAGGATGAAACAGTCCCTCCAATTGTGGGAGAATGTTTGGCTCTCTCAGGGCTCCAAAGCGTCATGTTAGGATCAAACTATCTAAGGATAGAAGATTTCTGTAAAACAGACCATTCAAGACTGTAGGCTTTTTTCAAAAAAGTCTTCAGCTCTTGAATATGAGGATAGCATGAAGGACTTAGCAGTCAACATGCCAGGCTATAACTACATGGTCGCCTCGCAAAAAATAGTATATGTTACTACAAATTTTAGATATATGGTCAAAGAAATTAAAAAAAAAAAAAAATAATTAAATAAATTAATTAAATTAATAAAGTTTGAAGCTTCTGATACTTTAGCCTTATCAAAAGCATAATAAAGTTGGAGTTCATCAGCAAACATATGAAAACGACAAGAATTGATGCAAAACGCAAGGTCATTAACAATTTAACAAACATTGAGAAAAGCAAAGGTCGTAAGATAGATCCTTGAGGAACACCTGCAGTTGTTGGTAACGTAGAATAATATAACTCGCCAACCTTAGTAATATTATATCGTGATGTTGAAATGTTGAGTATAGGAATAAAGTCAATTAAGTGCTGAACTACAAAATTTGTAGCAGTATTTTAGCTTACTAACAAGACCATCATGGCCAATATTATCAAAGGCTTTAGTAAAGTCAAGTAAGAGTAGAACAACTATCAATGACTGATCAAGATCCTCATATATGTCACTAGTTATTTTGAAAAGTGCCGTAATTTTGGTATGCTTTGATCTAAACCCAGAGTGAAGTGGATGGAGAATGGATGGATGGATGGATGGATGGATTTATTCGATGATCTTAAATAATTTTGTATTTGTTCAGCTAATATTTTTTCAAAAATTTTTGAAAGAATTTTTTTTTTCGTTGTATTGCATACAGCCATGGAAAGGGCCAATAAATTTCTTATTAGAACATTGATTTTTGTTCTGCATAGAATATAGATTAGTTTAATTTAGTAGTGGGACGACACATAATCATTTATGGGACTGCTGCCATGATTATCAGATGCAATACATAAATACTATTTATGTATTAAGGGTGTAAAGTAGGTTTTTTTGCTTGAGAATTGTTGCTCGATGCGCTACCGACATTTTTTGTTATTTTGTCCTAAAAGTCTAAGCAACCAATTTATTTGTTTGGTTAATTGTACATACTGAGTGTATGAAAGGAAGTTTACGCTCTTGGTTCAATAAAAGCTCTCGCTTCGCGTTGGGTTTCAATATGAACCGCAGGCGTAATCTCGTTCGTTCAGCCCTCGATATATAAATAACTGTTTTATTCGCCTAGATATTAAAGTGTTACTTTATTACTGGAATTTGTGGTCATAAAGCGTCACTTTTCAACCTTATATTTTGTTGTCATAGAAACGTCCAAAAAAGCAAAAAACCTTTAAAATTCGTAATATTATAAAAAAATTTTTTTATCAAAGCAACTGAAAATTTCAATCCAAAATTTCTTAATTTAATCAAAATAGTTGTTATTTTTTGTTGTCATGTTGTCATAGTTATACAGTTTGTTTCAAAAAATAACAAATATTTTGATTAGATTAAGAAATGATAGATACTTATTCAACATATTTAAATTTTGATTTAGATAATATTTTTTTAAATATTTTGCTTGTGTCGAATAAGCTATACAAATTGTTAAGATTTTTTTATTATACTTTACATCAATTGTAATAACTTATTTTTAAATATGATAACCTATACAGACTATAATTATTATAAGTTGTTTAAACAGCTTTCAGAAGGTTATGACACGAGAAGATATCGTTAAAATGACGACGACAAAAATCATCCAAAACACAACAACTTTCCATATCGGTCATATAAAAAAGCAGCGTTGTTTTGATAGACCGTTTTGTACAAGACACCCCAAAATGTAATTAGATCTTTCTCATCAGATCTTCAAAGAATAAAAAAAATAACCGTCGGCGACACACTTATAAACAATACAAAAACCATGTACTCTAAACTTCAACAAAATTAAATGTCAGGAATGAGTGTTATTAATGTTTCAAATAAAAATTTGTTCAGGTGATCCGATCACTACCCCTTGACCCCTTTGCTCAATTTTTAAAATATGTCAGATCTTACATATTCAAGTAAACCCGGATGCGTTTCCATCTCATTATATACCAAAATATCATCAAGATCTCATACCTTTACGTAACGAAAATAACACTTAGTTTTTACATTTTTTTTTATTGCAAGGCCTTGAAACTTGCAGTTCAAGTAGTACTGCGACCGGAAGGTCTATTGTGCTTACTCTGATTGTGTTATCAGTCAGTCGTCGTCTGTGCCGTTACTGGTTGTATTCTGAAATCCAAGTTGAGACTTTTAATCAAATTAATTAACTCAATTGGAGTGACGTTTTGTGGTAGTGGAAGTGTTAGTCTTCTATGACCAAGTTGGTTGTAGCTGTGCCAAGAGAGTTCAGGACAGTTGCAGATGACGTGATCCATCGTTTCCGCGTCCAAGTAGCAGAATCTACATCTGTTGGCAACAACAAGGCCGATTTTGTTAAGATGGTGATTTAAAGGACCATGTCCAGTAACGCACCACGTTTAAAATTCTTAAAGACTCTCTGTTTAAGTCGATTGTTTTAAGGGTGAAACAGGAATGTTACCTAGAAACTTCTTGGAGTGTACTAGTCCTTCTCTGCCCCTCCATAATTTAGGATTTTGTTCCTGTTCCCATGTCTGGATTGTGCTTTTAAGCGAACTCTTGGCCATTCCGAAGCATGGTTCCGGTCCAACCAACTTTTTTTTGGCACCTTGCTTTGCTAAAGCGTCAGCAACGACATTTTCTTGTATTCTTGTGTCGCTGGGTGCCCATGTGATTCTATTATTGCAAGTGTGATTCTATTATTGCAGGAGACTTTTAATAGATTTTGGTAGCATTGAAATACCAGTTTTGAATGAAAGCGTGTAGATTTTAGTGCCAAGAGTGGAGGGAGGGATCGCATGGAGGGATCAGTTTTTATTAATTTGTTAATTTTTTTCTATTTTTTGATCCACGGGTGTGACAACCCCGCGTACTCCAGTCCCTGCTATTGGCATATGAGTTAACGTGAGATATCACATACCACTGGCAATAGCAGTGAGATATCACTAGCCAAGGTGATATTTTAGGGGTGCTGGCGGATGAACTGTATTCAGTCAACGGTAGCACTCTCAATCTTAGCTAATGAGTATTCCTTGATGCTGGAACGCTGTAGCTTGCTCGATGAAACGAGCCTGCATATAACTACATATCTGAGTTTTAATCATTGAAAAATATACTGCGTCCCATAATCAGGGATTATGCCATTAGCTGGACTATTGGCAAACCAATTTTAGTTTTGTTCCTGCAAATTTTTAAAACAAATTTGCTTTTTATCTCTTATTTTATTTTTATTTTCCCTATCCTATCACGAAATATTGGCCTATGTCATATTTTATATGTGATGGGATTTATGGTTTAGTTATCCATTATTCAACAAAAAAATATTAAAAAAAAACAAAAAAAAAACAGATTTGCGTCCATTAACATCCTTTGAACGCATGTTGTTGTGGGACCTTGGTCTTAAAAGGTTTTTATGTGTTGTTGTGACACATATTGTAATGCCTACTACACATCACATTTTATTAAAAAAAAAAAAAGAGTGCTGCTTGGCTGTAAGAGATAATGTATATTTCAATATTTTGGTATTGTTTTTCAGCACATAGCAAAGCGCAACTGCTAATGGCAAAAATTTTGGCTTGAAATATGGTTGTTGTGGTGCCGAAGGCATCGTTCGTTTTGTTCTAGGACCATACACTCCTGCTCCCGTGCCCACATTGGTTCGAGAACCATCTGTGTACCAGATGCTGCGATTATGTGGCAGTGACCGTATGTAGGTTTTAATACGATCTCTGGCCAATATCTTGACATCAAAGTGCTTAGAAAAATTAGGTGCTTATAGAAAAATCAAAAAATTAGATAGCAATCGTTTATACCAATTTCATTATAAATGACTGACATTATGACAAACAGAACGGTAGGTTAATGACTTTAATAGCATCGTGCATTCCCATGATATTTGCAAGAGTCGATTTTCAGTTTTTTGGAAACGACTAAAAACAAATAAGTTGATTTGGGTAGAAAAAGAACAGGGTTCTAATTTACGCCCAAACACATCGATTGTGACCATTTTCGTAGAGCTCGGGCCATCTGTTTCCAAAAAACGTAGGACAAATTTTGGACATACAACGATACACACACACATACATACAGACTCACGCCTAAAAAAACCTAAACAGCTCCAGAAGGTCTTGAAACTTAAAATTATCATAAAAATTCCGATTTCAAAATCACCCAAAAAACAATATTGGAGCTTCCCCATATTGGGAAGTTAATAATTGTAAAAAAATATATATACATATATCTAAAAGGAATACATATATAATATATATTTTAAATAATATTTAATGAAAGTATATATACTACATACATTTGATGGCTTGCTTCAAAGGCAAATAGTTTTTTGGACTTGTAGCTTTGCTTTCTCAGAGTTACAACACCACAAATAAAAAATGTCTGCCTTCTATATCTAAACTATTGATAAATGAAACCAAAACATGAAAATTAGTGACGATCTAGTCTAGATCAATGTTCCACAGGGAATTATAACCAATTATTCTTAAATCTCTAGATCTCAAATAATAACCAACAATTGTTAATCATCAAAAATCCACAGCATAGAACGAAGCACAAAGTTCCTTAATCCCCAAGCCTATTAATATTCCACTTTAAATCTCTCTTTTAACACAAAAAGTTAAAAATTGTAAAATTATTAATCTCTCCTATTAGTAGCTTTATTACACTTACCTTAAATAAATCCAACTTCATAACAGTAATTAACTCACCTTACAATTTTCAATCAAGAATATAACACACAGGGGACGGACACTGAATTTAAAATCTCATAATCTTTTAAATATACTTTTTCTTGTATTTTGTTTTTTATTATTAAATAAATTTAATTTTTACAATTTTTCTTTTCATTTAATTATAACCCCAGGAAATATCAATTAATTAGAATTTTAAATTATTTTCATGATTTTCATTCTGCTTTTGCTTCTTAAATTTTGTTTTATTTACATTCGTTTTTATGTTAGAAATTCTTACATAATTGTTATTTACTTTTTTTTTTGGAAATCTTCGTTTTTAATTATCTTAAATCTCAACTTATTTAAATGTTGTTCTTTTGCAATGATATTTATAATTACAATTCTAAAATTATTTTATTTATTTATTTACAAAAAGAAATAAACAATAAAAAAAACAGTTTTTTTCTTCTATTTATTTAGAAAGACTAAAATTTTTTTTAATTTAAAACAAAAAATAAATATAATTTATATAATTTTCATAATTAATTTAGTTTTTTGTTTTATTTGTTAATTTATCTACAACAATCTCATCTTTTATCAAATAAAAAATTTATAATAGAACTAAAGTTAATCGTTTGAATTAAATAATATAAATTTATAACAAAAATTATGTGGAATCCTGTTGTTGTAAGGAGTTGTGTTGATGATGATGATGGAGGTTGTCGAACCGGCGTTGCCTCCCGCGATAAAACATTTTCACTATCATTTCGCTCCCATTCTTCGGGAATTCCACCTATGAGAGTATCACTATGTTTTGAATTACTTCGACTTAGTTCTAAGATTTTAACAGTTTTTGGTGAAAGAATTTCTGAAATGTGTGAAAAAGGATCAATCGAAAAAATAACAAACAAAAAATACACTTGTAAATAAAGTTTAATTAAATCAAATGTCATCAATTACATAAATTACTAATATAAAATTCATTTAAAATTCATCTCACCATCCAATTTAATGACTCCATCTGTTTCACCTAATGAATTTTTTGCAATACATTTATACGTTCCGAAATCAGTTGGACCAACATTTTTAATTTTTAATTTCATTGTCTTAATATATCCGTTTGTTGATGTCGTCGTTTCATATTTATCACCAACACGTGATGCATCTGATATTATCATTTCACCATTTTCTGTTGTCCAATAATTTATAGATAATGGGTACGCTTCTGTGTGACATTCTAAAAATACATTTTGTCCTAAATATGTACCTTCTAATTGATTAGGTATCGATATCATTGGTGGAACTGGTTGATTGGTTGTTTGTTGATGAGTTATGTGAATAAATAAAATAAAACAGCAAATAATAAAAATTTTTTTTTATTTTTTATGAACAATTGAAATTCAATAAAAGAATGTTATTTTTGTATATTACTTACATTGAACACGCAAATGAATTCGTTTGCTAACTGATGGGGGAACACCATTTGATGCCACACAAAGATATACAGCCATATGTAAACGACTTATTTTGCTTATTGATAAAACTTCGCCATCAACCGCATTTACTAGAAAATAGAAATTTATGCAAATTTAATATTTTTTTTTCGTATTCGCTATTATTATTTTCAATTTATTATCAAGCAAAATTGGTGTATCGTACACGTACGTTGAGTTTTTATTGTAATTTTCCAATAAGTGATATTTGATATGATTTACAAGTTGTATTAGTTGATGGTAGACAATAAAAAAAATAGTGTGGTGAAATTCGAACGTGAGTAGAATTTTTATTATGTTTATCACTGTTGGTGACCTTTTATAGTTGGTACTGTATATATCTCTTTAATTATTTACCCCTTAACAAAACTACTTGTGAAAAGAGAAAATTTGATTTTGCCACTAAGCAAAGACATACAGTTATATGCAGGTAGATATAATGAAGTGGTGATTTGCATTCTTCCTAGCTGAATCTCGTGGTTCTTGTAAATCCTTGGCTTTCAAGCAAATTTTGTCTGGTTTGGTATGTAGTTCTGACGGGCTTCATGATGGTTGACACCCAGATTTTTGACTGAATAAATTTAGAAATGGCGTTGCCTGCAACCATACAATCTTTGTTGCGATTTGTATTTCATAAAATTACGTAGTCTAAGATTGAGTTTATTCGTTTGGTTTTTATGAATGATCAGCTCTGAGCCTAGACCTAGACCATTAAGTGCTTTGGGCTAGTGCTATATATTGGGATATTTTTTGTTAATTAATTTTAAAAGCGGTGTATTGAAAGTTATTAATAATTCGCTTAAAAAACTTTGACCTGAATCTGAATGAAGCTTGGGCCTTTGAAGGCAATTCAACTTTTGCGGCCATCATTTCGCTTACTACAACACCACATTAATCGTATAATATGTGTTAGGTTTCAAGGTCTTGAAATGTGGGATATTGCTTTTGCGGTTGAGAGTAAAAGCTTTCTTTTGGTAAGATGCTTGGAGAACGAGAACTGGTACTGATTTATGTAATCACAAACTTTTGAACTTTTACGCAGGCTAATAATAGGGTGATATCATCAGTATATGAGACTATTTTTACTTCAATAGCTAATTTAGGTAGAGTTCCAGAACATATAGTAAAGCGTAAAGCGTAACGATTTTGTTGTTAAATACAACATATCTTCGATAGGAACGAATAAATTGCAAAGTGTTGCGATGCGAACGAATGAAGCACTTGATTTCTCGAATAACATCATTTTTAGTTCACAAATTAGTCTAATATGGCAACTGTAACGAAGCTGTTCACCCTATACAAGTTTTTTGTTGAAAAAATGTCTTATTCATGAACCAACGCGTTTAACGCGATTTATCTCACTCTTGAACCATTGTATTCAAACAACTTTATTCGCGACACACGACTTACCGTCTTTTTTATTCTTGCATTTTGTTTTCTCTTAATGTGGTCATGTATGATATATTTTTATAAACTATTGATTTAGGAAATTTTTCATAGTTATTTTTTTCCCGGGAAAAAAATGATCATGTAACGACGGACTGTTTTCAATTTTTACTCTAAAATAATAGAATTCAAAGTTTAAAGAAATTTGCTAATAATTTATTAATTTTTTTCTCTTCAATTGTAATAAGCGTAGGGACATTTGTTTTTACGACTGTCCAATTAAACATTTTTTTGTTGATGGTTTAGTTACGTAACTCAATGTCAATTAATAATACAAGTTTTCCACAAATGATTGTTTAATTTGTAAAAAGTAGAATTGTTGTCTGTATTGGAGATAATTGTTTATTAAGATACTGGAGAGGGAAACAGGAAACCGAAACTGTCTGTATACAAGCAATCAAATTGTTCGGAAATGATTATGTAAATTTCAATCAATTAATTAGATGTAAATTTAAATCAGCAAAGTGA
Source organism: Diogma glabrata (assembly GCA_963693315.1). Lineage (NCBI taxonomy): Eukaryota > Metazoa > Arthropoda > Insecta > Diptera > Cylindrotomidae > Diogma > Diogma glabrata. The sequence continues at coordinate 220,135,826 of OY856186.1, forward strand.
AGATTGTTATTTAAAAAAAATAGAAAAAAAATTAAATCGATGGTGGCTGAGAAAAATACAACGGATTCGATATTGTATTCAAAAAGGTGGAAATAACTCGACAAAAGTTCTTCGCATAAAAGTAAATGAGATATTAATAAATAGTTTCATATAAATAATATATTTAGCTTAATTTGTAAGTTAGTGCAGACAAATTTAGCTCGTCGTCTATCTTTGAACGTGATAGATTTATTTCAACGCGCTACATATATGTACTAATTAGTATTTTATGAATTTTTAGCCTTGCATGATGCAACAGTTACCCATTTTAATGATATCACAGTATTTTATGATATCACAGTATCTTTTGATTTTGTTCATCTTTGGAGTGATTAACATTGTGTATTGCATTTTACAAAGCGTCTATGGATGACGTTGCAGAATTTTGAATAAGTGATTTGTGGAATGCAATTTACGACAGCCTACAATCAACATTTGTTCCACAGGACTGATTTTGGAAGAAGACAACATTCAAGATATAATTAATTTAAGCTTTTGATTTAATTTATATAATTTTTGTGTTTCAGTTTCTTTTTTGTATTAAATTATTTAGTTTTTGTTATATTCAGTAAATAATTTAATTTTTTTAATTCTGTGATTCATAAATAAGAGATTTGCAAGTGTAATTTGTTTAAATTTGATTCAGTTTTCCGGTTTAGTATTACAGTTTGGTTTTATAAAGCCCAATTTTCTCTACAATCAATGATCTGTATTTCGGAAACTTTATATAATCGTTATTTCATGCAAATTGAGGTTGTTTTGGTTTTTCTTTAAGTTGTTTTGATATAGTTGCATGGTGGTCGATCGGAGTTAGATCAACAGAGTGGATACAATATTTTTTTTTAGGTTAATAAAAAGGAGCCCAAACAGTGGCTTTAATTTGATTTTTGTTTTTGGAAGGAAATTGGAAAAATAATTACAAATAATTAAGTTATATTGTTTGTGTGATTTGGTTCGATTTTTTTTTTGTAATATTAAAAATGTCATGGAATAGTTTCATTGTTTTTTAATTAAACGTTTATAGCGGTTTGATATGGTAGTTATCTGAATCCGGGTGTTGACCTCGACCGATAGGAAAAAGATTTTAAGTGTTTTTTCTATGGTGAAAGTTTTGTTGTATTTTGTTTCAACTTTATTTTATACACGTATTTCAGGAGTTTTAAACAACAGTTTTAATTGTTATAAAAGCAAAGTTATTACACTGAGGAGAGTTAAACTCGTTGTCGTCACCATCGTTGGAAGGTATAATGGCTCATCAGTATCTCTGCAAAATCTACAATTACCGACAGTCGATTTATTACGTCATTCAACATATTTCCTATCAATTCAAAAATTGTTGACATTCAATTTATTTCATCTTCCAATATATTTCCTACAAATTCGACAATTGCCGGCATTAATTTTGATACATCATGTAATATAGTTCTAACAAATTCAACGATTGCTGACATTAGTTCTTACAACAGTTATTATACTCATTGCATCCACCAGCAGCTTAGATTGTTTACCCATCATCGAAGACGTATTGCTTAGGATGGTTGGCTGAGGAACAGGATTGGCATGAAGAGTAGGACCAGGACGAATTATGGGGTGAGTGAAATAATTTTAATTTAGTAATTGTAGCAATAATTATGGTGGTTTTGGTGATGATCTTGGCTTCTTTGACCTTTAGGGGCGTCATAGTACCTCTTATTTGTTTCTGTTTTCCGACAATACAGTCTCTTCTGCGTGCAAATATGTTCATTTGTGCTGGACAAAGGGGGATATTTCTACTTGAACTCATGAGACTGAAGCTTTTTGGATTACAACCTCACTTGGCACGCAGTCTCCCTGTTTGCTTCGTGCTAGTGGCTCACTAGCAGGTTCAGGCTTCATCACACAACTTGAGAGTTTTTCTTAATAAGTTTCTTTACGCCGTATTTGTTTTTACGTGTATGAAGTGAATTGATTTTGCTTATGGCTTGGTGTTCAATGATTTTCGGAATTGGTGTCGGTCGTACACGACCCGTGAATTGATCGGATTACTTCAGCGAACGATGACCGATCGTTCAGTTAATAATAGAAACATCGTATATCGGTCACTAATCTATGTTACATGCATGCAATTGTTTTATGTATAATGAAGTTTTTTACATATTTTTTTTCATTCAAATTTTTTTCAAAATATATTCATCGAAACAGATTTTCCTTACAACATACTGAACAGAGCAACTTACACAGTTAATAATTAAAAAAAAACCTTTTCATTCTGAATGGAATGGAAAAATCAAAATATCTTCATATAAAAATAAAACAAAAATAAATCGAATAACAAATGGTGCGTTCGATTTGAATGAAACAATAACCGATCACCTTAACCAATTTAGAGAGTGTTAACGCTTGTGCCTATGCTGTAACGCTTCTACCGGTACAAAAATATCGACATGTATTTATATTTACTATAAGAGTTTATGGGAAGCGTAAATGAAGATTTTTGGAAAAGTAACGGAGGAGTTATGGCACCAAAATAATAATACGTTCAATAAAAGACATATATGTAAATATTTATAACACTGCACTATATTTTTATTAATATGCACAATTCACTTAACTTGCAGTCAAATTCTGTAACTGTGAAGTGATAATTTGATGAAATGAAACGAGGAAATTTTTAACACTTAACCGCTTTACACTTCCAGAATTTGGCTGCAGATGCGCTTCTTTTTGACATTTATTTCATAAGTGAAGAAAAGATTTCTAATTTAATTCTTATTTGCTTTTTTCATGTTTTCTGTAAAGGGTAAGGTACAATTAGACGATATCATTTAAGTGAGGTATCATTTTGAGTGAGATCTCACGTAAATGAGATGCATGTTTAGACCAGGACAAAAGTGAGGTCAAATCTAAAAATAAAAGTGATATATCATTTGTAAAATTTCGTATCACTTGCTAAAGTGAAAAACCTGATTATACGTTCAAACTTTTGTGATAAAGAAAGTTTTTATTAAGATCTAATTCTGTGTTAATAAATTATAATAATTTATTTTGAATGAAGGAGATACCATCAGATATCAAATTTTCTAAAAGGAACTTTTCATCTGAGAAATATAAGATAAAAAATGAAGAGTTTAGGCATAATCCATTGGATCTCGAAAAAATTGAGAATGAAAATCTTGTGTCAATTGAAGTTCATGCTGATGAAGCTCGACCACAGCGAGCTAGAAGACCTCCACAAAGATTTGGTACGCAGTAATTTGAGGGGGAAGTATTGTGATATATTTCATTGAAGTTGATATCCAAGTAATCTATATTATTATTTGTATATCCAAGCAAGCTATGTTACTTTTATTTTATTAAAATGTAAATCATTATAAAATAGATATTGAATTGTAAAATACGGAATTATTTAATAAACCAAATATTTCTAAATAAAATATTTATTTAATAATCAACAAATGCAAATGAGGATATAACATTATATCCTCATTTGTTATATCCTCATTTGCATTTGTTGATTATTAAATAAATATATTGTTTAGAAATATTTGGTTTATTAAATAATTCCGTCTTTTACAATTCAATATCTATTTTATAATGATTTACATTTTATTAAAATAAAAGTAACATAACTTGCTTGGATATACAAATAATAATATAAATTACTTGGATATTAACTTCAATGAAATATATCACAATACTTCCCCCTCAAATTACTGCGTGTTAAATCTTTGGGGAGGTCTTCTAGCTCGCTGTGGTCGAGCTTCATCAGCATGAACTTCAATTGACACAAGATTTTCATTCTCAATTTTTTCGAGATCCAATGGATTATTACTAAACTCCTCAGATGAAAAGTTCCTTTTAGAAAATTTGATATCTGATGGTATCTCCTTAATCTCTGCCATTTTCTCTTGACTAGATTCAGAAGGAAAACTTTGTAATTGGTTCAAATGTCTCTTAACACTTCTTTTATTTTTCAACTCAATAATATATGTTTGTCTTCCAACTTTTCTCAACACCTTCCCCTTAATCCAACCTTTTTTATTTGGATCAGTATAATCTCGTGATAATACTATGTCACCTTTTTGAAATATAATTTTTCTTTTAATGCAAATATTTTCATCATTCATTATAATATCCTTATTTGGCAATATTAAATCTAAACGTGTTCTCATTGACCTATTAAGCATTAATTCTGCCGGGCTTTTTTTGTATTCGAATGCTCCACATTTCTATATGTTGATAAATATCTTGCCCTTGTTCTATTCATTTCGTCATCAGAACATGTCGAATTCAAAATACTTTTTTTAATCCCCAACTGAGTATATTATAAAAATGTTATATCCTCATTTGCATTTGTTGATTATTAAATAAATATATTATTTAAAAATATTTGGTTTATTAAATAATTCCGTCTTTTACAATTCAATATCTATTTTATAATGATTTACATTTTAATAAAATAAAAGTAACATAACTTGCTTGGATATACAAATAATAATATAGATTACTTGGATATCAACTTCAATGAAATATATCCCCAACTCAGTGTTAATAATTTATTATTTGGTTGCAGTCGATACAGTAATTAAGTAATAACATTATTAAAAAAATTAATTTGATTATAATATGGATCAAACACAAGCTGCAGCTTGTCTCGCCCTATTACTTATACAAAAACATAAAAGAAGACAAAATAAAGTTACTAAAAGGATCTGGGTAAAGGAATGGATTCAAAAACGAAAACATTACGGGGCGGTTGATAACCTCTTAAAGGAATTGCAGGAATGTGATAAAAAAGTTACACAAATTTTTAAAGAATGAGTGCTGAAGACTTTGAAGAAATATTATATAAAATAGCGCCATTGATTTAAAAAAAAAGATACAGTAATGCGTTCTGCCATCACTGCAAGAGAACGCCTTGTTGTTACATTGCAGTACTTAGCTACAGGTAATACATATATATAATCATTATCCTAATATATAAATACTCGTGCTTTTATACTATACTTTATATTATAATATCAATATATATGTGTTACCTTTATATATATATATATATATATATATATATATATATATATATATATTAGACTGGTCGTTAAAAACTAAATTTTCCGAGACGCCCCCTAGAAAAATTCTTTGTGGTCAAAAAACCACAACGGCATTATTTTTTTTTTTAAATCAAAAGAACACAAAATCGTCGAAGTTGATTTTTTGAAAAGTTCTTAGATTTTTTCAAATATTTCATAAAATATGCAGATGTCAAAAAAAATCACACAATCAGTTTTGTGGGAAAATTTAATTTTCTACAAAAAAGGTCCAAGTCATTTTTTCCCGAAAACATATAGTTCTCATGATATTTTGAAAATGAACTTGTAAGTTTTCGTAATTTTTAAAAACATGAAAGATAAAGATGACGAAAAAGTCCTAATTTACTTCTTATGCTATAGAATGAAATGTATAAAAAAATAATCATCACAAAAAAAATAAAAATTAGTACTTTTTCGTCGAAATTTTCATCATTTGGTTATACGAGTTTTGAAGAATTTCAAGTTTTATTTCAAAATATCATCAGACTAACTAACTTTAACGCACTAACGTTAATCATTAAAATTAATCATTAAAATCATTAAAAAAAAGTAGAATATGCTTATCCTGTATCCTGGTATAAATCACCGAGTGAAAGCCTCAACAAAGGTGGTCACTCCATATACAATACATATTTTACAAATTAAAACTTGTTAAAAAAGCATAACATAAAAAATATAATCGGTAGCCGATTATTCGGTATTGGCCGATAATGTAAACCGATTAAGTGGCAATCGGCCGTTTTACTTACCGGTACAACCCTACTTTCTATATTAATCTTTTTCTATTTATAGACACCAAACACAGAAGAACAATGGAATATTATTGCAAATGATTTTAATGAAAAATGGAATTTTCCAAACTGTATCGGAGCGCTTGATGGAAAGCATATTAATATTAAAGCTCCTAAAAACAGTAGCAGTTTATATTTGAATTACAAATCGGCGCATAGTATTATGTTAATGGGTTAAGTTGATGCGAGCTATAAATTTACTTATGTAAATATTGGAGCACCAGGTCGGGATTCTGATGGTGGCATTTTTAATGGATGCAATTTGTTTAATGCAATAAACAATAACAAAATGCATTTGCCAAAACCTAAACCACTACCAAAGAGAATTGTAGCCGTCCCACTTGTTTTAGTTGCAGATGATGCATTTGCATTATCTGAAAATTTACTGAAGCCATACCCTTTTAAAAATCTCACCATTGCTGAGAGAATATTTAATTATAGGCTGTCTCAATCTAGGCGAATTGCGGAGAATGCATTTGGAATTGCATCAGCTAGATTCCGTCTGCTGAGAAAAAACATTGAATTAGAACCGGAAAAGGTTAAAATTATACTGAGCGTCATTTGCGTTCTCCATAATTTTCTTTTTCGTAAACTAAAAAACGTCTATGCGCCTTCGGGAACGTTTGATTGTGAAAGCGAAAATGAAAAATTTATTCCTGGAAACTGGAGAAATGAAAATCCAATTTTTTTAAACTTGCAGCCTTCTCAAGATCTATTTTTCTAAGGAAGGTCAGGTCCCGTGGCAAGGTGAATTGATATTAAATAAGTTATATAAGTAAAATGTTTAATAAAAATCAATGAATTTATTGTAATATCGACAGAAAATAAATGAAATAAATTTTGTATTAAAAAAATGTTTAAACTTACATAAGGCAACGTATCGATTGTTCCCATCATCTCACTACTATGCGAATCCAGAAATCGTAAACTGTTAAAGAATTTTCATTTAGTTATACAATTTTCGTTTGTTCCGTTGCCCGATTCTTTTTTAATTTTATTTTTTTCGTTCCAAAACTGAGAACGTACCCGATTTATTTTTGCCTTTACATCTGGCATGCTTAGTTTTAATTCTGCCGCAATTGATTCTATCGCTGAGTTTCTTTTAATTTTGTTGCTGTAGTCCGAGATTCCAATCTGCCATAAGCAGTTGTGTTTCGCATATAATTGGATAAGTAGGATTATCTCATCTCTCGCCCACAAATGTTTGGTATTATCCATTTTTTTAGTGAAAAATATTTATATCAAATTAACTGCAATCAATAGCTTTAAACAACGTATAGGATACTAATCCAAAATAATAAATATACATTATTAAATTACACAATTCAACCGTAGTAACTGCACCGGTAATATACATCAAAATCAAACAAGGCACCATAAAATGAGATGAAAGTTAAACAAATTTAAAAAGTAAAATGAGATGCAATTTACCTTTTGATTCTGTTTACACGTTATCACTTGGTAAGTGACACATCACTTTGAAATTATATGATGACGTAAAAGTTATGTCTCATTTTATGAATGAGATGTTAGTTTAGACGTTATCATCGAGTGAGACTCATACTTTTTGGAGTGAGATTTCACTTAAATGATATCGTCTAATTGTACCTTAAGACTTTTTCGGGTGAGACTTTTCTGTAATCAAATCTAATGATTTGTCATTTGACTTCCGTTTTTGCCTCTTGTTCCGTATAATGAATTTTTAAAGTGATCTGATCACTAGATTTTTGTTCTGAATGCTTTTTTCGGCAGCAAAAAAAATATAACTCGATAATCCACTCCAAAAATATAGATATAACATAGAATAAAATTTGTATGGTAAGAGAATAAGCGAGTGACTACAGTATATCTAACAAAACAATTTTTTATCGTTTCAATTTAAAAATTATTTTCATAAAATCATAAGCGAAAATTAATACAATTATTAAAATGCCAAGCTTAATATTGTCTCAAAATATTGTTTTCATAACTTTGATTTATTAAAATTCATGTTGAATGATATAAGTAACATCTTTTTTAATTTGTGAATAAATTCACCCACTTCACAATAATTAAATAACAAATATAGTGGTAAACTATTTTATTTTTATTTATGTTTTATTAATAAATTTTTTATTAATAATAACAACCGTCATGTGAAGTACAATAATATAATTGTTGAAAATTATTTATTTAGACATGTTTCGATAATATCTTGATTATCATCATCAGTATTTTGTGAAAACGAAACAGTAAAAATGTGAAAACGACTTATGTCAAATATAATAAAGGTACAAGGAGCATTTACCATCATCGTGTACCTCATTAAAAGGTACAAGAAGCATTTACCATCTACAAAATATGATGCTGGAACTTCCAATTACGCACGACATCTAGTTGATGAAAATCATGAATCTTCGTACTTTGAAAATGATATCCAATTATTGCACAAATGTTCCAAGGGAAAACTTATGGACGTATACGAAGAATATGAAATAGACAAAGCATACAAAGGCAATAATGAATCATTAGTAAATGACAAATTAACAATTAAAGAAAACATACTATACCATACAGCAATACAAAATTTAAAATCCTAATACACAACAACTATTAATATTTTCAAATTTCATTTCATCACAATAGAAATACGCAAGCTATTCAGAAAGGAACTTATTTCATAGATTTATTTTTACTAGGAGGGCCCGGCGTGCTTCGCTACGCTTATAAATAAAGTTTTTGCGTAGACATTTTGTTGACGTAGAAGCAATGATTTCAAAAAGTGGTAATGAGAAATGCTAGCATATAATTTTTAATTTTTCTTTTAAATATATGAATGAAAAATAATCAGAACTCTAGCTGATCAGTTCGGATATATGAAAAACTAGCGATCAAATAAGTTAGAGATCAAATAAGCTTACTTGATAACGTATTTGATCGCTAATTTTTCATACATCCGAACTGATCAGCTAGAGTTCTGATTATTTTTCATTCATATATTTAAAAAGAAAAATTAAAAATGATATGCTAGCATTTCTCATTACCACCTTTTTGAAATCATTGCTTTTACGTCAACAAAATGTCTACGCAAAAACTTTATTTATAAGCGTAGCGAAGCACACCGGGCCCTCCTAGTAATGATTGATGCATTATTAATATATGTGCCATGTACACTGTTTGGAGTTATATTTGGCATTGAATTCTCTAATAATGGAATTGGTAATTTGAAAACATTATGCAAAGTTCGCCCCCCAATCAAAAGAGTTGATGCAATACCACTAAAGGCAGTTACAATACACAAAAGATTTAATGAATTAAATTTATGAATGATTGCCGTTTGAACAAAAGTTTTGCCACAACCTGCATGAGCTGTCAAGAAAAAAACATTACTTCCAGTATCATGGAATTGAGCTTCACGCAAAACAATATCAATCACACTACGTTGCTCATTATTTGCATTTTCATACATTCTATCGAAAACTATAGCTTCTTCTTCAATATCAAAATGACCTACATCGCCAATCTGTAAGTTATATTGTGGAATCGGAAGACCAAGATCACCATATGAAGTATTATGTGTAAGAAGAATTTCATTAATTTCAATTAAGGCTCGATTAATTGACACATCTTCATCGTAATTTCGTAAAAAGTCTTCAATAATACTATTTCTAAATTCAATCCATAAAGCTAAAGCATTCGGAGGAACATTCAAACCACAGATAAATGCAAATAATTGACGTAACTGTTTTGGTGATTGAACTTCTGAAGCTTCAAGTAAACATTCACGCCATTCATTATTATTTGTTGCAATACCTCGAGCTTCACATGCTGCAACAAAAGTAGGGTACTCAACACCTTCATACATACGTAGACCAGTAAAAGATTTTGGACCACGAACATGCAACAGAAGTAAACGCATATGAAACAATTCTATATCTTTTGGGGTAACCATATATAATCGAGCAACAACTTTATCAGCCCCACGTTGTCTTCTTTTCCACGATTTACTTTGATCATGCCAAACATAATGTAATGGTAATTCTGTATACAAAAACTCATTAGCTAAATTATCAATGGAATTCAAATGGAAAAATGCTAACAATTTTGTTCTTGATACATTTGTGACTGAACCATCCACATTACCATTCCTGATATAAACATTTTGTCTATTAGGCAAATGACAATCAAGTCGAATAATTGTATCAGATTGAAAATGCATTGGAAATTCAAATATGCGCCAAGCAGCTTCAGTCGAACCAACATACCGTCCATTCAAAAAATCTTCGATTTCATTTCCCACAATCGCATCATCATTATTCACTGCATTCTTTCCATTCACTCTCAATTCAACATTGGTAGAATCATACCCTTTATATACATACTTGTAAACATATTTCACACTTTTAACAGTCGTACCTATTTCCACGTTAATATGACAATTGAATTTTGCAAGAAGATAAGGATTATATGGAACAACATATCTATTATCAAGAGATGCACCACGTACATCAACACTCATACCATTATCACGTCGACGATACAAAGGATAACCATTCACAGATTCTTTAGTATATTCAGAAAAAGGTTTTGGAAAATTCTTACTACATTTACCATCTCTCATACAAACAGAATTGGGATTTAGAGCACCACATGGTCCATGCATCATATGACGTTTCACATATTCATGTAATTAAGGAAAAAGAATGAGATCATGGATTTCAGTACATACAAATTTATTAATCATTTCATTTTCATCAATTCTATCTTCATCTGACAAATTTAACAAAATATGAGCATGCGGAAGACCACGTTTTTGAAATTCAATAGTATATATAAGTGCTTTGACAGAACCGAAAATCTTTTTTTTCATTAAACAATCTATGAGCTCTTTAAGTTTCACTTTAAACACACGCACAATAATATCAGGACGAAAATTCGAAGACTCATAATTACTCAAATTATCAACAATTTCTGGCCATTGAGGATTACATGTCATTGTTATAAATAAAGAAGGTTTACCGAAATGTTGTACAATAGACATTGCATCCAAGTAATTTTGATACATGTTACGTGGTGAACCGGTGAAAGAAGATGGCAAAATTACTTTACGACCAACTACTTGCATATTATCATCGCCATTGCGATTTTGATGCAAGGAATTGAAACGACCGTTGAAGTACTTCAACGGTGTTTCTTTAACATCTATATGTTATATATGTATATATGCTTCTTTCAATATGTATACATTTTCTTTGGTTAAACTCTGACAATTTTTGTTTGCCATAGTGTAAATAAATTTATAAATTTTTTTTCATTTATTTATAAGTTTTTTATCGCACTCACAATTATGTCTGATAATTGTGTCGCCTTAACATGATGGAAAAATATTAGATCATAAAAAAAGGATATTTTGTCTTTTTTTTGTTGTTTAATTTGTCTATTTAAGTTTATTGCGTTTGATTAAATTTCGGAAATTTTTAACTGTAAGGTGTTTGCCAGATGTAGGGTTTTTCCATGATGTTAGGTGAAAGTAAATTTTTTCAATTTTTTATGTGCAATATAATTTAGGATAAGTTTATTTTAATTGGTTAATTATAAGTTTAATTTTTGTTGTAAATATTTAATAATTTTGTTTAAGGAGGAGTTAATTCTGTTTGAAAAGTTTGTGTAAATATTTTGGTAAAAACTCCTCCTTTGACGAGATTCTGAAGAGGGGACAATCTTCTCAGAATCAAGGATAGTTTGAAGTTTTTGTGGAAAAATAAATTAAGTAAGTTTTTATTCTTGGTTCTGAAAGGATACTCTCCTTCAGAACAAAATTATAGTTTTTTTTTCGTTTAGTAAATTGTGTTTTTTTTCCATTTTTTTTTGTTTTTATTGTAAAATCCAGTTTGAATTTCTTTAAGTTTTTTATTTATTTACATAATAATATAATTCGACAAATATTTAAGAGTTGAAGTTTGAATATATGAAAATTTATAAAAACAAAAATTATACTTCTTTGTGGTCCAGTAAATTTACACTAAAAATAGTAGCTATATTAAAATAAAGAATTAAAGACAATAATTGGTATTTGAATAGTTAACAAGTTAAAGTTAAGTTCAGTTTACACATAAATTATGCAATACCATAACAAACCAAAAAGTGATTAAATTTAACTTATGAAATTAAAGAAAAAAAAAATAAACGTAAACGATAATAGGAAAAATATATATATATATATATCTATAAAAAATAAACTTATTATTAAAAACTAAGTGTTTTAATTTGTGGAAGATTATGGAAAAGAGTTTGTAAACGCTGGTGAATTTTCCATCCACGGCCTCAGCTGAAGATATTAGCCGGATAAAAATAAATTGATAATACAAGGTACGTAGAAATCGTAACAGAGTCTGTTAAATTGTTGTACAAATCAGCACGAAGAGCAGATTGATTTGAACGAATGTAATGAAGCCGTGTACCTTCGATACAAACATACATATCAACAATCCATTGAAGAAATAATTTTTGAGAACGATGCAAAAGACTAAAACCATCAAGTATAGCAAGGCGATAAGATGCATATTGCAACATTGTAACTTTTGTAAGTAGCACATTAGCACGTGAAGTTGAAACTAAATTATGTGTATTATTACCGTGCCATCCAGTATCACCATTTGAAAACAACAAAGGATAAGCTAAAGGATCCAAAGAAGAATCAAGGACAGAAACAGAACGAATTTCATTTGCATTTTTTGAAAAAACAATCATATTTCTTTCAAAAGGTGTTTTAAAAATAGCAGCCACATGAGTTTGAACAGCATCATTAAAACGACAAATATCACATTCTCTGTTAACTTTTATAACCATTGATACATTGTAATATTTGGGAAGGCCGGCAGTTTACAGTACCCACGATTTCTTATAATATATAATAATACTTAACTTTGAACTAAAAAATGAACACCGGAATTATATTTATTCCGTTTATTCTATTTATTTTATGTTACCACTCTTTTAAACACTTCCTCTCGTAACTAATCACTAACTAACTAAAAATTTACACTTCCTCTTTATATATCTGTATCTATCATTAATCCTATTTTGTAATTTTATTTATTTTCAATCCATCTCTTTTCTACAATCATGGAATATTATTGTTTGCGATTTGTTTACTTATATTAAAGAAAAATTTAAAGGTTGTAACCGTAATAAAACAATCCATGATTGTAGTTTTCTTATTATAAAATTATGTACAAAACGTTTCATCCTTTTTTACCTTATTTTATTATCTAATCCGTATTTTGTTTCTAAATGAATTTTAATAAAATAAAAGGATAATAAATATCGGGCGACAAAGTGGCGGTGATCATATAATTTACATTTTTCAGTCGCCAGTTTGTCGATCGTAATATAAAATAAAATAACAAAGGATGAGCCATAAAAGAGATCGATTGTTATGAAGCTATCAAACAGGAGGTGAATGCGAAATGTCGCTTGCAACAACATCAGCAGTATCATTCTCAGGTCTTTCACAAAATTCATGCATTGATTTAAAAGAACGAACAACAGGATTCACACGATCTAACTCAAAACCTATCTCACGCATAAGAAAAACTTCACATACATTGGCATTGCTATTCATTCTCATATTAGCAGCAGTATCAACATCATAAAAATATAATTGTGCATACATTGGAGGTCGACTATAAGCAGGAATTAAAGCACCAGTACGATGATAAAAAATATGATGTATTTTAAAATGACAATCACCACGTGCAATTCATTTCTTCATTCACCACTTTCATTTCACCATTCATGACACCATTCACTTATGAAGAAAAAACAGAACAAAATTTTCACATTCATTCACTTCAATGTACATAAGAAGACTAAAATAAAATACAATGTGTAAAAGAATAACAAAATAACATCGTATCGTTTTTGTGAAAAAAAAATATTTGGGCAAGTCCATTTAATTTTAATATTGTGTAGTGGGGTTCGCTAAAATTCAAAAATAAATTTAATTCGTCTATAACTTTTTTATTTATGATCCGATTTATGTGAAAAGTTACACTAACATCAGTTACACCAATATCAGTTAGCAGTGAAAATTTGAAAATGAATCCATCTGCGAATAAAAAAGCCTTAGGCTCCACAAACTTTTTCGTTAGCGTATTAATATATAAGATTTTTACTTTTCGTTATTTTTATTATCATTGTATCATTGTAATTTGTATGTCATTCTATTGATATTGTTTTTGCACTTTATTTATTATATTTAACATAAGTCGTTATCACATTTTGATAAAATACTGGTGATGATAATCAAGATATTATCAAAACATGTCTAAATAAGTAATTTTTAACAATTATATTATTTTACTTCACATGACGGTTGTTATTATTAATAAAAATTTTATTAATAAAACATAAATAAAAATAAAATAGTTTATATTTGTTATTTTGATTTATGCTCAAAATACATGTGCAGAAATTATGCACGCAGCGCTGCATGCATATCTGCATCTAAAATAGATGTGCAGAATTTTTATATATTTCACGTGCAGAATTTTCGTAACAATTCGTGTTCTTACGTATTATGAAATAGTTATAAGTGAAAGTTGTCGCAATTTAAAGAAAAACTGTCGTTTTAATTAAAAGATAGAAGAAAATAATTGAATCGTTGTCGAAAGTTTGAAACGAATTTAAAGAAAAGATTTTCAAATAAAGCGAACGATTAAATAAAATAACCACCAAAGTTTAAACGATGGATTCGGGACTTTAAAAGCCAAGATTAGTTAAGTATATGTAAATTACTTGTATAACATAGTATCGTATGTGAATTAACGCTTTTTATGAATGCAAACGTTTATTTACAACAAAGAAAAAGAAATTCATGATTTGAAAGTAGTTTTATCGGTTTTTCGCTTTTTTAACGAAATTTTTGTATAAAACAATATTACATTTTAATTCTATATTAAAGGCGGGATTTAAACGACAAAAATGAGCACTGGTAAAGTTCAAAAATCGAAAATTTCTTAACCAAATTTTTCGATTGAAAATTAGGTCTTTTTTTTTAATTTTCTTCATAAAACATAATTTAATATTACGCTTTAAAAAATTTGGGACTGTTTGAAACACAAAAAAGAACATTTTCACCGATTTCCATGCAAATATAACAACTTTTGCGATAGTTATAAATTAAAAACAAAAAAAACGGTTCTCTGCATTTTTCTCGATAAGTTTGTGGTTATGGTCAATAATGTCCAGTAAGAAAGTTTTAGATTTTTTTATTATATACAACTTTTACATTCAACTTTTTTCGATAGGATGCATAGTTTAATCGCAAATCGCAAAAAACTAATATGTACAAACCCTAAAAACGTATATATTACAACCCTATAAAAGTTTTTCAAAAAAATTATGTAGAACAAAACATCCCACAAACAAAAATAGTACATTATATAACAAGGATGAGAAGTAAGCTATTATTGACCGAGAACTTTTAGATCCTGAGGCGCGTAGATCAGGATATAATGTTCGAGGTCTTTATTAGCCTTCTCAACCGAGGTATATATAGAATTTTTTTAACTGCTAACCCTAATTATCATATTTGCTTTGATTAGATTTTGATATTAGTCATTTTCCATTTCATTTTTTAATTTTCTTAAAATATCAAGTAACCTGGGAGTTTAGTTTTATACAAATAAATCGAAACAAAGGAATGCAATTATTGTTTGTTTGTGGTTTTTGTTCATTTCAATTAAAAATAAAAGAAAATTTTATTAATCTAGGTAATTTTTTGTTATTATGTATTATTGACCTAGGTTGAGAAAAATTACTTCTCATTGGGGCATTCGAGTAAATAATGACGATTTCTCAAGATAGTAGTTAAAAAAATATGTTTTTACGAAAATAATAAATGAAAAATTGATTGGACTGCAATGAAAATGTTTTGCAAAGCATTTATTTATTATACGATTCAAAAAAACTCACAATGTTTTAATATCCATACATGCACAATTGAAAAAGTAACTACAATATTTAAAGCAAGTCTTGCAATAGGAGCTATTCGTTGCAGGTTATTATTGAATTGTAGAGTAAATGTTGCATTAAACCTAATTTCAATGCATTTCTATAAAATTTAAAACAACTCTTGCATCATAATTTATTTCTATAGAACAATGCACCTTGCTACAATTTAATACATTAAAAATTTAATGAAATTTCAAAATTCACTAGAGTATTATCCATTTTAGAAATATATAGTTAAAATCGTTTTATGTATGTTTTAGATATCGCTTCTCAGCTGAAAGTCTATAATAATAGTGATTAAGGTGGTATGTATGTTTTAATTTTTTCCGTTGTAATTTATTTTAATTTGATTAATTTAGGCAGGTGCGTAATAATCAAAGTAACTCGAAATTATGATGCAATTTGCATTAAAATGTCATACTAAAAAAAATGTTGCGCGTAATATTATTTAATGCAAATAACAGACATTTTTAAACAACAAGCTTTATATTTTACTCCAAGTACTCTGTTAAATATTGATGCAAGGACCATTAGTTTAATTTTATATAGCAAGGTTTGTATTGTTTTGTAATGAAAACTTCCGTAGGACCTATATGTGTAGCAATTTGCATTACATATTCAATTTTTTTTGGCATTTTGATAATTATATTAATTTTCACTTATGATTTTATGAAAATAATTTGTAAATTAATAACGAAAAAAATTATTTTGACAGATATACTCTTATTCTCTTTTCATACAAATTTTATTTTATGTTATCTCTATACATATTTTTATAATATACTCTAAGGAAACAACTGAAAAAAACAACAATTGCATACAATTTTTAGATGTTTCAGTTACATCAGTTAAATCGAACATGACTAAAATTGAAAACATTGAAATAAAAAAAATTTGAAGATTTAAATTGAACGACCGATTCAAAAACAAAATAATTAAGATTGCTAAAAATAAATCAAAATAGCGACCGGTCTAAAAACAAAACTGAATCGTTCTTAAAAAATAATTGACTGTAAAAAAGAGAACATAGTAATTTTGTTATTGCTTAGATTATAATTGCTCTTCCCAGAAGAAAACAACAGTTTCGGTGCTATTGCTTGTAGATGAGTTTGATATCCTTAGTCGAAATTTAACTACTCTTTAAAACCTACAGATTCTATTATTTAGATTTTAGAGTATTTAAATATCACTTATTTTCAATACAAAAATAACCTCTACATAGCTTCTCTAAAAGTTCGTTCCCATAAAAGCTTTTCATGAATTGCATTATCATCGATGCATAATCTAGGTCGTTCATTCATTTTTGGAGACCAGTTTCAAATCAGTGAATAAAATTGGCTGCATGTTTAACCTAAACTAGACTGAAAATTCAATTAATTAAAGTGTCGGTTTGCTGTTACTATATTATGCGAAAATTGGAATTAATTGAAAGTAATTGTGCTGTTGTTTACTGCTGGCGGTAGTTGTTAAGAAAACCTTCATAAGAAAATGGGTCAACAACACCTTCAGATTGAATGCTAGTGAAGCATACGTTTAATTTACCATAAATTGCATAACCATTTCCATATATGCACAACTGTCACACTGTCAAGGTGGTGATACTATACAAGAACAAGTGAATCGACTTTAAAACATACGAAAAGTGTGAATTTCAGTTCACCAATTTAGCAAATCATTAGCCAATTATTTCCAACGCAATGCTATGAAAATTGCCCTTCGATATTGATAAAAATTTTTTTTTTTTTTAAAAAATTAAAAAATTACTTATAACCAAAATAAATCCTGTGATTTTACCAAATAAATTCATTTTCAATTTAAAATATTTTTGGTAAATGTACAAAAATTTAGTGTGTTGTACATTTACAAAAATAATGTAAAATTTATAGTTTTTTTGAGTGCACGTTGCATTATGTATAGAAGCATGACCTTCAGATATCAAGAAGTTACTGACGGCATTCAATCAATTTTTCCATTAGAGCAATTCTGCGTCACCGCAACAGCATTTGTTTTAGCATCCGGGCTGACCCCCTCTGATTTCGATAAAATTTCATACACAGAGAGCGAATGACAAATTAAAAACACAATTTCTTTCAAAAAAAATGAAATTTCGGTCTGTGGATGACACAGGATGGCGGAAAAGTTTTACGGGTTGGCGAAACAATAGTATCTTTGGCTACTAATTGCTAACGATTGACTAAACCGATTTAAGTCAGCTATAGTTCTTTTGTAAGGTAATTGATAGAAATTATGAAAACAATTGTTTAAAATTTTGTAGTAATTTTTTAAAACTGTGTTAAACCTAAAAAATATTTTCAAAGATGGCGCTGTTAAGGTTACTCTATTTTTTACCTGTATAGAATTCATATAATAATTAACATTTTATTTTTTTTCTAAGTTATGTAATATAAAACTATATACATTCATTGATAATATAAAATAAATTTACATTACATATTGACGGAGTGTCTTAAAAATAATAATTTTAACTGAATTAGAATATAATTTTGTGAGCAATGTTTTTTCATCTTTAGGTAAACGCATGTAATGATTGTGTACCTTTTATAGTTACAGCCTCTCTGTATCATTTTGGCCGTAATTTCATTTCTTCACAATCATTTTTACTGGTATATGCAAAATTCATTGATGATTGCCATATTGTTACTCATTCATAAAGATCTATAGGAGTTTGAATAATATTATAATAATACAAACTATATCGATGATTACCGTTTTAATGTACCTCCCCCATCACACGGTCCTTTTAAGTGGCTGGTAGCGTAAAAGTGCCATTCTTTTCTTATGTGCCATTCTCAAATCTTATGTGTGGTAGCGATAGATTTATAAAATTATATAAATTTTTATACTATCATCGTTATATAGACTATTTTTTCTAGCACTCTCCCCCTTTCAAGTTTGCTTTTGTGTTTTCCAATTAAATGAACTGTTGTTGTGCAATTAAGTGGTAAGGCATTAATAATTTTAGACTGTGATTTTATTTATGTATAAATGTTGAAGAAGAATCGATGAGCGTGTCAAAATTGCATCGATCGGCGGTGTTCCATTGCAGCTACTTCACCTAAAAAATTCCATTAGTTTTATAATTAATTATCATGTAATTTATCTGCCAGTTATTTAAGATTTTCAGCACATTCCCCACACTGAAATGAATGACATTTATCATGTAATTTACCAGAACTAACAAATTTCATTAAACTTTTGTGGTCTGCTAATTACTCAGTATCGAAACAATTTAATTTTGAATATTGAAATATTAGCTTAAAGTTTTGATGGATTGTGCAAATTTTACGCACTCATCAGGCCGAAGTCTTGCCAGTAAAACTAATTATACAGAAATGAAGTTATGACTAAATGCAAGATACAGAGAGGTTGTAACTATCAAAAGTACACATTCATTTCATGCGTTCATACCTAAAGATGAAAAAACATTGCTCACAAAAATATATTCTAAATCAGGTAAAATTATTTTTTTAAGATAAGCCGTTAATATGTATTGTAAATTTATTTTATATTATTAATGAATGAATATTGCTTTTTATTACATAACATAGAATAAAAAGTAAATTATTATATGAATTCTATACAACATGCATTTTATTTCATATCACTTTTCTCACTATTCGCTTCTCAGAATAAGTTTAATATAGTTCAGATACATGCATTTATTATTAATTTTGGACAGGCATAAATGGATGAAAATATAAATTATGTAAAAAGCATCCACACCCTTAAATACTTAATTTGTGTAATTTGTATCTTTAAAATAATTAAATGGTCATTAAATTTCTATAAAACAAGAAATCCGGTGGTTTTAGTTAAAAAGATGATTCACTGCATTGTTTTAAAAAAAAACTTGAAATAAAAACGGAAATAAAAATTTTGTAATATCTATTTTTTATGAATTTTATTTTCAAAATGATTAATCATGCCATTGGGAAATTTTCATTTGGGATTAAGAATTAAATGAACGTTTTTTGTCTTTGAAAAAAATTGTTGTGAAAAATAGAGTACTCCTAACAGCGCCATTTTTGAAAATAAATTTTAAGTTTAACACAGTTTCAAAAAATTACAACAAAATTTTAAATAATTTTTTTACATGTCCTATCAATTACCTTTCCAATCAGCTATAAATGACTTAAATCGGTTTAGTCAATCGGTAGCCAAAGAAACTAATGTTTTGCCAACCCGTAAAACCCTGTATCATCCCCAGAGCGGTATCTTTAGTTTAGTGAAATGGTATTTTTATTTTGTCATTGGCAATCTGGGTATGAAATTTTATTGAAATCAGAGGGAGTCAGGAACATCGATGTTGCGGTGACGTGAAATTGCTCATTAAGCAAATGCGTATCTGCTTCGACTGCCCGAAGGCAAAAAACAATATGTATCTTTCTTTAATCTATACAAACTAAGAGTGTGCCTGTGCACTATCTGTAAGTCACTTACTGTTTCACTCTGTAACACTATTTTATTAAAATATATATTAAGGTATAAACATACCATTTTCTCCATTAATTAGCATTTCACTTGAATCTTCCCTTCTCCACATAATATATGGTTCTGGAAAACCATTTGCTTGGCATGTTAATGTTACATTAGCACCTTCCCTAACCACCATATCACCGCTTGTCGCAGTTTCATCTATTGTTGGTGGAACTATAAAAGAAACAAAAATTGGAGCATTAAATTAAAACACAAAAATATTGAATTATTTTACCAACAACTTGTAAATAACCTTTTCTCGACCGCATTGGATCTGTATTTATTTGGCACATATACCACCCACGGTCATTCTCCTCAACTTCTTTTATATGTAAATACCATGAACGATGATCGTTATATGTTAAACTCATTCTTGGATTTTGTGATATTAAATTATGATGAATTGATAAAATTGTTTGTGTGTCAACACGTACCCAAGCCACCTTGAGTTTACGAAATAAAAAAATAAAAATCATATAAGTAATAAAATAAGTTTATATTATTTGTTATTTTATTATGCAAAATCACGATTGAGTCACGCAAGTTTTTTTTTCAGTACCATATTATTATTTTATTCAAACAAATAAACTAAAAAAATTTATGTTTAGTATAGTATTTGTACTCACCCGGTGACCTTTTAAATTTTCCACAACACATGCTAATAATGCATCACGACCTATTGTAACTGTTATATTTGGAATTGGTTCAGCAAATCGTGGTCCAAGAGAATCTGAAAAAAAAAGTACAAACAGAAACAGATCAAAATTTATTTTACGTGACAATTAAACTATGTATTCTAAACATCAATTATTATTTTTGTTAATATAAAATAACAACACAAATTTTATTTTACGATTCGTATTTTAATAACAATAACAGCAATTAAATCGAACGAAATAAAATAAACAAAAAACAAATTAATTTTCAACGTGATCTGATTTCCAATTTATATTTTGAATTACTTGTAAACAACAACAAAGAAAAACTCATTTTCTTTTTATCCAAAGTAATCTGGCAAAGAACTTTATTGTATGTATGTTTATTTGGTTCATTTGTTATCCGATATTTGTTAGATATGTTGAACATTTTTGTTCGGTTTTTCATAACATAAAATGTTAAGAATCCTAAAAAATAATATCGAAAAAGTTTAGAACACCGCAAAACAGTAGTAAAACCGTTTTAACACCATGGAGGTCTTGTCAATTTACTCAAATTAAAATTAAAATTAAAATGGCATATATCGCCAATAATAATATCGATAAATGTAATCAACCTAATCATTCCGCCGTCGCTTCTTTTAAAAAAATGTAAAAAATTTGGAATATTGTTTGGATGACTTTCCCCTTTTTTGATTTATTTAATTCGGTTGATTTAAATAGTCCTTCTGAATCAAAAGCTAAAAATGTATGGAATGAAAAACTGAAAATTGAAGACAAAATTGTCAAATTTAAAATTGATACGAAAATCAATTTAATTCCATTGTCGTTTTATAATCCTTTTAGGGAAAAAGTTGAGATGGAAGATGCTCGTATCTTACTAATCACATTTGGTGGGTTTAAAATTAAGCCATTTGGAGCAGTTAATTTGATTATCCGTTATGAGGGGGAATATATAATGCAAGAGTTTATAGTAGTTAGAGATGAAGGTACACAACCCCTATTAGGTTTAAAAACGTCTGAGATTTTGGGACTCATTAAACGTAAATCAGTTCATTTATCTGGTAAATTTAATAAAAAAAAAATATTAATAAGAACAATAAGAACAAGGACATCTTTGAAGGAATAGGCTGTTTTCACCAGGAATGTCATTTAACCCTTAAGAAAGATGCTATGGGAGTAATAAAACCAGCTCGCCTCGAACCTATAAAAATACAGGCAAAACTAAAGGACGGGTACATACAGGAAAAACTAAAGGACCCTACAGGTATTAGAAGCTGAAGCGTATATCTCAAAGGTTACAGGCCCAGTTGAGTGGGTTAACAATTTAGTATACGTCGAAAAGTCAAATTTTAATTTTTTTTTTATTCTAAGTTAGGCATGTTTAGTGTTAATTATAATAAATTATTAGGGATTGGGATTAAGTTTGAATAAATTAAGTTTCTCTAAGAAATTTATGGACGCTAACTTTAAAATTTTGAGGATTAAAGCTATCAGGAAAAACCCATGAAGGTAACGCATTCCAGAGATGAGAGACTTTGTTGAAAAAATCACGTTGAAAAACAACAGTTCTGTACCTTTTTATATGAACCGTAAAAGGATGGGCTACAACATTAGCTCTGGTGTTTCGCGATAGGTTTGCTAGTTCAGGTAAAATTGATTTAATCTCTGTAGAAGTAAAAATTAAACAAAAAAAAAATTACCTTCAATGGCTCCTTGAAGCTCAGCCTTGACCCCAAAGAGTTGAATGAGTCTTTAGTTCAAGAAATTTTCAGACACCGAGTTTGAATGATATGTTGCATAAATTAAATGGCAAGAAATTTTGTACAGGCCTTTATATGAAAACTAAAGGCAGCCCTACAGGTTTGAGAAGCTGCAGGGTATATCTCATAGGTAACAGGCCCAGTTGAGTGGGTAAACAATTTAGCATACGTCGAAAAGTCAAAGGGCTCCTTAAGGCTCTGCTTTGAGCCCAAGGAGTTGAATGAGTCTTTAGTCCAAGAATATTTTCAGATACCGAATTAGGATGATATGTAGCATTAATTAAATGAAATTTTTTACAACCAACAATTTAAGTCAAAGGAGGTCAGATATTTAGGCCACATATTCTCTAGTGAGCGAATGAAAACTGATCCGGATCGAATAAAAGTCAAAGATGCAATAAAAAACCCAAAAAATAAAAAAAACAGTTGCAAACAGTATACTTGAGATGGTAAATTACTTACGGAATTTCATTCCAAACATGTAATAGTTGACAGCTCCTTTGAGACTATTGTTAAAGAAAAATGGTGAATGGAGTTGGTTAAATTTAAATACAGATTGCCTGAATAAAATTAAATGCGAAATAACTAAGGCACCTACATTAGGTATTTTTGATGAAAACAAGGGTCTTCTCATACAGACCAATGCTTCGAAAAAGGCTTTAGGGACATGCTTAATGTAGGAGGGCAAGCCTTTCTGCTATGCGTCCCGAAGTTTGACGGAAACAGAGCAAAACTATATGCTCAGGTGGAGAAAGAACTTTTAGCGGTAGTGTTTGCTTGCAAAAAATTCCATCATTATATATATGGTAGGAAAATAAAAATTGAAACTGATCATCAACCTTTAATAAGTTTTATGAACAAAAATTTAAGCAATTCACAAGCTTCAAGGATTCAAAGAATGCAATTAAAATTAATAATTTATAATTTTGAAATAAAATACGTGCCTGCCAAATACCTCCACATTGCTAATCTTTTATCAAGATCTGAACCCAACGAAACTCCAGTGGAAAAAGATTTATCTGGGATAGTACACATTATAAATGCTAGTAAGAAAAGGGAAGAGAAGTTAATTTTAGAAACGAATAATGATATGGGCTCAGTCAAAATAAAAAATTATTATATGAACGAGTGGCCAAAGGAAGCCGAAGTGCCACGGGAATCAAAATCTTTTTTATAAAAATAGAAATGACATATAAAAATACAAATGACAGAAATGACTTTGAAAATGGTATTTTGTTTGTTGGGGATCGCATTTGTTTGTTCAAAGGAATATTTTGTATAATTTAATTGAAAATAATTTTGTTTCCAACTACTTTTTTAATTTTCAACAATTGAATTTATTTTACAATACTAATATACAATACTTATAAATTTTAATTCCATATATAATTGTAATTAATAAATTTGGCTTTACACTATTAAATGGTTAATTGTAATGAATGCAAAAAATAACGTTATCTTTTTTATTAACTTGTTTAGCTACTTGTAATTATTACTAATCCAACAACATTGCCATCTACATCGTTTTTGTTTGTTTACTGACCTCTGTATTATATCAATTATGGATTCCAATTTAACTTGGTAAATATACCTTCTAATGTGTAGGCATTGTTGGATTACAAAGGTTTTATTTGCATGGATGTCATTGACTAAACAATTGACAATAAATCAACAATCAACATTGAATTGTTGTTGACAATATCAATTCATTTGAATTAATGTTATGATAAGTAAGTTTTCAATTTCAATATAATTTAAGGTTTGATGTGATATTAATTTTCTTATTTTAGATTTTAGATTCACAAACAGCATTATTGTACCTAAAAGTTTAAGAAGATTTATGCTAAATAAACTTCATTCAGGACATTTCGGAATTCAACGAACAAAATATGGAGCAAGGTTAATTTGTTACTGGCCTGGAATGAGTTCTGATATAGAGAGATTTATATCGGATTGCAAAATATGTGAACGATATAGAAATGGAAATCGAAAGGAACCTATTATATTGCACGAAATCCCGGATAAACGATTTTAAAAGATCGCATGAGACATACATAGGAGAATTTAGAGGAAATTGTTATCTAATAATATCAGATTATAATTCGAAATGGTTAGAAATTTTAAAATTACAAAATAAGACTTATCGAGAAATCATTAACAAATTGAAATCAGTATTCTCCATACATGGCATTCCCCAAACCATGATTTCGGATAATATGGCTTTCACGAGTTTTGAAATGCGATAATTCGCAAATGATTGGAATTTCTCAATTAAAACCAGTTCACTTACGTATGCTCAATCTAACGGCATGGAAGAAAGAGTAGTTCAAACTCTCAAAAATATATTAAAAAAGAGTGGAAAATGATTATCAAAATGCACTTTTGGAGTATCGCAATACGCCAATTACAGGATTAGGAATATCGCCAGCAGAGATTCTCCTAGGTAGAAGAGTTTGTACGAAAATTCTAATCAAAGATAGTTCTCAGAGAGTAAAAATCAGATAAAAAGAAAATTGGAAAATAGAAATTTAAAAATACGAGATTATTATAATCAAAGAAGTCATTGTAGAGGTATGTTTAAACCCGGGGATAACCTACTTTATCGAAAAGATAAAGTTTGGGAAAGGGCGAAAATAATAGATAAACATGACAGTCCTCGATCTTTTCTCATTAAAAACGAAAACATTAATCTTATACGTCGAAATACAATACATCTACGACATTCAAAGCATAATCCAAATTTTAAAAATGATAGTTACTATGTGGATTGTGGAGCCTTCTTCTCCTATGCATCAAGACGAGCCAAGGCTAGTTGAACCACAAGAAATTCAAAATAATTTGGAATATGGTAACACAAAAAATACTGTAACAAGATCTGGTAGAGTAAGTAAAGAACCAAGTCGGTTCCAAGATTATGTGAGATATTAAATTAAAAAAAATTATTGATTGATAATACTTTTAAGGGGAAGATGTTGTATATGTAGTAGGTTAAGGCGAACTATCAGATATATATAATTTCGTAATGAAGTTGATGTGTTAAATCAATAATTATATTTATGATTTATTTGTAAATATTATCATTTATAAATAAAATAGCGTTTTCTACGCGTGGTAAAAACGTTTTTGCGTTCCTGAAAAAACTGTTCAGTCACGCAAAAAGAGACGTTTTCACCACTTGTATAAAAATCTACTATTTTTGAAAAATTGCGTTATATCTAAACAAATGAAAACATTTTTTTTGTTTATTAAATGGCTTAGAAAAGTGTAGGGTATAACTGCATCGTTATACAAACTACTAATAAAGTCGACTAAATCAAACTTTAATAAAAATCACAGTAAAAAATAATCCTTTTTTTTTTTTTTTTTTTTTTTTTTAATAAAATGTGTTGTGTAATAGGGTTTAGAATATGTGTCACAACAACACATAAATACCTTTTAAGACCTAGGTCTAGACCTGGGTCCCACAACAACTGGCGTTCTGAGGTGTAAATTAACGCTTTTTTTAAACATCTGTGGGTTGAAGCCACCTGAGACTAAGTGTTCCGGCAAACTATTCCATTTGTACGCAGTTCGGACAAAGAAGTCTCTCTGCGATCTGCCAGTATGACAGCGCGGGATCTTTACCGTTTCACTGGTTGCGGCAGCCGATTGCCGAGTGGAACGGGGGTAAGAATAAGTTTGAGGCATGATGCCGCTGATTTCATCTGAGCACTGCTGATGACGATATTTGTAAAAAACAACGAGGTCAGCAACAGTGCGACGATGTTGTAGGGAATCAAGTTGTGATGTCAAAGTTCGATCACCTACAATTCGTATAGCTCGCTTTTGAACAGAGTCCAAGAGGGCCAAGATGGAAACAGAGGCAGCACCCCAAACTTGACAGCAGTACTCCATACAGGGACGAATATAGGACTTATAAACATGGAGCAATTGGTATGGAGTGAAAAATCCTTATACGCCATTTCGTCAATCATTACATTCCTAACCCGTCAGAAACTAATTACTTTCCACCCTAGGGTGGGAAGTGATTGAAAACCAGAAATAGTTCATTTCCCAGTAAATAAATTTTTTTTCCAGAGCTTTGTTCTTTTTAAAATTTTCAAACTCCATTTCCTTCAATTTTCCTTTTAATTATCTTTTCAACACTTTCTTATATTCTAATTAAAAGAACATAACAATATAATCAACACGAAAACATGGGCTTTATGTTTTCATCTCAATATTAATTAACAAATTTTTTCCTTCCATATTTTTAAATTACTAATTAATTATTTCCAATTACTTTTATTCTACATTCAAAACAAACAAAAAATTTAATTGAAAAGTGAAAAAAAGACATTAAAAATGTAAAAATGAATATTCAAATTTAAAATTTAAGAGAAAAGTTTTGTTTTGATGCTTTAGGTTTTGTTTGTTTGTTTTATGATAGTGGCTGTTTAGTTATTTTTGTTGTGGTTTGCTGGGCGTCCACATGATTAAAATCATGCAATTGTGTTCTAACATTTTTTTCACACAAGAAAATAAAACGTTGATTATTCAATTAGTGTTTACCATTCACATGAGGAGTAAATAAAATTATACATCGTTTTGTTAACACGTTAGCTTGTGATTTAAATATGTCCAACATGAAACGAAGTTTTATTCAATTATAACAACATACATAATAGAAAAGTTGTTGCAAGCTATACAACAAAATTTTAATCTTATAATAAATATACATATTTAAGCTACAATGCTGATGTATATTCATAGAAACAACTACCTACCAATTTATTTCTACTTAGGTTTAGCTATCAAGAGAAAACAAAATATAACAGAAAGAAATTAAAACACGGCATATACATTTTCATGAAAAACACAGTCTGGTTGTTATGACTTATTTAACATTGATACTTTTTAAGTGACAACATTAGAGTATGAAAAATTGTAGATGTTTAGTATTCAAAATCAATTTTTCTAACTACTAAAACTTTATCCTTTTTAAAATTAAAATATAAATAACACCCTATACTGAAAGGAAAATAGGCTGATTGTGGGTTTCATTCTCCTTAACCTTCCCTACCACATGAACCTCAAAAAAATATTCTAATTCCCATTTACACATTTTTTTTCTCGAAACAAAAAAACAGCATAAAAGCAATAATAATCATAATAATGATATTACATGAAAAAAAAAATTAATTTGAGTTAAAAAATTAAATTAACACAAAGAAAAATTGTTTTTTATTGAGCGTGAGGATTAAATGTAATTAGTCATTAAAATTTGATTTGAAAATTTTCGTCAGGCGGTATATGTACAATGTGGTATAATAGGGAAACGGAAATTTCATATGAAACACTACCAATTTCAATTAGCTTCAAGATGTATTCGGTTCAAAATGTTTCTTGTGAACGAAGACGACAGTTGTGATCAGTTGAAGAATCATGAACATTGCTCGTTCGATTTTGAGAAAGCTGGAATTATAATTTGCGACAATTTGGTAAAGGATGTTTAGTTGCTTCACATATCAATACCTCGGAGGTAAACTGCACTATGTCATTCTAGTCAACCTTTCAGTCAACAAAAAAATTGCAAGTTTGATTAGTTAGATTAGTAAGAACCAGATAAATATTGTGACAATAATTGAGTCCAACTGCATTTCTGGTCGAAACATAATTATCATACGTAATTATGGAGCACAAAGAGTGTCCGACAACAATAAACTTGCTCTACTGAAAAGTTGACTAAAATGACATAGTGCAGTATACCTCCGAGGCACTGATATAGAAATCTAGTTTTTTTATGATATACCGTTTATTTTTAATATTCGTGACGCGAGTCGAGTGATTCGAGTGGGATAGGATAATTTTCAGGAAGGAAAGGATAATTTTCAGGAATTTTCAGAATGATTTTCAGGATAATTTATTAGTTAAAGTTTATATGTTATTTATTGTTTGGATGTTAATTAGTTTTAAAATAAAATTGTGTTTAAAATAAAATTCACAAAAGTGAACAGAGAACCATATAACATAAAATATAAACAAAGTTATCTTAACAATTATTAAATCTAAAGGCACCTCCTTATCCTAAAAAAAATAATAAACTTAATCGGAGACGATTAAGGTGTTAAGAGGAAGTAGCATATATTAACCCGTTCCAGTTGGCATTGAAGGCATAAGGCGCGCGCTACATACTTGAGCTAAGCTATGCGAACTATGCGAACTATGTTTTTTATATATAACGTAATCAAATGGATGACTATACACTTGAGCTAAGCTATAGCTTGATCACGTTATATACAAAAAACATAGTTCGCATAGTTTGCATAGCTTAGCTTAAGTGTATAGCGCGCCTAATACTCTAGGCTAGCTGGAGCGTGAATGTTTTTTCCTCTAATCACTTTTCTTGTTTCCTATTGTTTATTTGATTATAATTTCAGTCTTGTCGTTTGGTTTTGTTTTCTACCATAACAATTATCATCATCAGTTTCAGATTTTTTAAATTTTTTTCTGTTTATTGCAGCTTGCGGTATTTATTGAAATAAATAATGGATTTATTTAAAATCCACTTTACAAATATTAGGGGTCTAAAGACGAATCATAGAGCCGTTGAAGCCCATTTAATTTTAAACAAACCAGCTGTTCTGGTACTGGGGGAAATGAAAATCTGCAGTCTCGGCGACAGTCTCCTTACACATATCAAATCAAAAACTATACCCTGCTTACTACTAGATAGGATATTTCGTAATTGTGGTATAGTACTCTATATCAGAAACGACGTTCCCTTCTCTGTTCCGACTAATCTGGATATCAGGACTGCCTCGAGATTTAACTTTTTATGGGCTGAATTTCAAATTGAACAACACGCCCTCTTTCTGTGTTATATTTATAAGAGCCCTACTCTACCAGTGGACGATACCCAAAATGAGTTTGACACCTTGTCAGACTCTATTGAAAAACTTTTAGATATGTCGCCAAAAAGCGAAATAGTCATGGCAAGTGATTTTAATGTTCAAAATGACACATGGCCTCCTCATTTTGCCCCTGAACACCGCGAAGGTGAATCCGCTGAACTGTTTGCAGATCTTAACCTACTCACTCAGCTAGTCGATAAACCAACTCGCATTCCTGAAATTAGCAGTCACACTCTTCATCTTTTAGATCTATTTCTTTCTACTTACCTAGATAAATACAGAATAATGGTCGAGCCACCTATTGGCTCATCTGATCAGTGCCTGGTTAGGGCAGAATTCAAAACAAATCCTGCAAAAGTCTGCAATAGACAATACTCCACCTCCACGAACTTATGTCATTACAGGAATGCAAACTGGGGTGCTATGAACAACTGTTTGACCCATCTCAACTGGACTAGATCATCTGCTGATAAAAACGTAAATGCAATTGCGCTGCAAATAACATCAGCCATTCGATCAGCTATGGAACGCTTCATTCCAACATCCATTGAGAAACCGAAGTTCGTAAACAACTCATGGTTTAATGAAGCCTGCCGATCAGCAATTGACTCCAAACATAGAGCTCACGTGCAATTCCAACAAACATCTACTGCCAACAATAGTGAACTTATGATAGCTGCCAGTAGAAGTGCCAAAAATGCCATACACAATGCCAAACGATTAGACGACCTGAAAACCAGTGACAAAATTAGACAAATCCTGAACGGTAATAACAACCCTAAATCTTTCTGGTCATATGCTGGCTTGGTCCAAGAAATTGTATGGGTAAAATAACATCACAAGTTCCTTCTCTCAAATCACGCAATATACAATTCACTCCACATCCAAACAAAAAGCTGATCTTTTAGCTTCTCACTTTGCAGCCGCCTCACAACTGCCAGCTTCTAATCAGCTGCCGCCTTCCCTCTCAATTAGAAAATACACTATGAAGCAGGTCTATTTCTGCAGCCGAGTTGTATCAAAGATCCTTAAGGAACTAAATGTGAATAAATCAGCGGGTCCAGACGGTATACCAACCATCGTACTTAGAAATTGCCATCAATCTTTAGCTTAACCATTATCTAGACCAGCGTTTCTTAAACTAGGGGTCGCGACCCCAACAGGGGTTGTTAGATTTTTTCATGGGGTCGCGAGAAATTCCCAATTTAAAACAACTACACTAAAATTTCTATCTAAATTTAAGTCTTAAATTAACAAACTTTGCAAGGTTTTTGAATTAATTTTTCAAGGTTTTAGAATTGGATGATTTTTTAAATGTTCTACTGTTTTCACTAATCTTTTGGTAACATTACACAATCCATAAAACAATTTTGTAGTCGAACCGTATTCTTTTATATCTATATACATTTGTGTGGTTTTCCATTTAGCAATCTTGTGTAATTTACACATTTTTTTAAATCACGAGAAGAAAAACCAATGTGTTTGATTTGCAATAAAACTTTAGCAAGTGAGAGTTTTAAACCAGCTGTTTAAACCAGCTGGGATTTAAACAGCTGGTGATGAGTCGGTGATCACTGACTTGAAAATCAGTTGTAATGGGAGCACTTTACGGGCGTCTGTAGTGATGGTGTCGCTGCCATGACAGGTAAACTAAATTTGCTTTTCGGACGAATTAAGCCAGGTGGTTCAAAAATAACATTTACTGTATGATCCATCGTGAGGCATTAGTGAATAAAAAACTTTCTCCTGATTTAAATCATGTTTTGAAAGAAGTTGTGTGTGTTACTAACTTTATAAAATGCGGCGCACATAGTAGTCGTCTTTTTTCCCAACTCTGTAAGGAAACGGGATCAGATTTAAAATTCTCCTTTTGTACGCTGAAGTTAGATGGCAGAGGGGCAAAGTTGTCAAGTGGAAAAAGTTTGAAGAGTTTTGGGGCTAAAAGACAAAATAAGGTTATTTTTTGGTTGTTAACCAAAAGAGAGTATCCATGCTTGTTTAAAATGGCAGTTCAAATTATTTTGCCATTTTCCACCACATATTTGTGCGAAAATGCATTTTATTCCTTATTATATGTTAAATCAAAATATCTCTCTCAATTGTGCAATATTGAAAATGTATTGAGACCAGCGCTTCCGGAAATCGAGCCACAATTACCGTTAGTCTGCTCTAAAAAGCAAAAAGACCCATCATATTAAAAAATATTTTAATGTTTTATTTATTTTAATACTTAATAATATAACTAGAAAATGTTTTTATTTTTATTTTAGCTGAAATTAAACTAGTATTTGTTATTTAAACGTCTTTCTTTTGAATAACGATTATTTGTCAAAAAAATATAGGTTGTGGGTCGCCAAAATACGGCATTTAAAATTTGGGGTAGCAATACAGAAAAGTTTAAGAACCGCTGATCTAGACTATTCCGCCTTTCTATGATAACTTGCACTTTTCCATCAGCCTAGAAAACCGCCATTGTCCACCCAATTCCAAAAAAAGGAAATAAAACCGATCCTGCCAACTAAAGGCCGATTGCGATATTCTCCATACTCTCTAAAGTAATGGAGTCAATAACAAATTTTCATCTAATTTACTGTCAGATCGCCAATATGAGTTTCGAAGAGGCAGAACTACTAGTGATTTAATGGTGTATTTGACTGACTTATGAAACCGTAATATTGTTAATAAAGGTGAAACGCAAATAGTCGCTTTAGATATTTCTAAGGCCTTTGATCGTGTTTGGCATAGGTCACTGTTTGTTACACTATCGGCAATGGGCATTGCAAGCTATCTAGTCTCCTGGATTAAGAGCTTTCTGAAGAACCCCATAATACAGGTAGTTGTCGATGGCACAACCTCTAACTCCCATATTCTTGACGCTGGTGTTCCTTAAGGATACGTTCTTTCCCCCACTCTATTCTTGACTTTTATAAACGATCTTTTGCTATCCACTCTTAATCCAGTCCATTCGTACGCGGATGATAGTACCTTATCCTCTGGGTACAATTTCCGCAGCCGTGCCCCCATCAATTCAATCACAGTCGCTTCAAAACGAGATGAAATGATGTCGTCTTTGTCACAGGACATCAATATTATCCTTAAATGGGGAAAAACTAACCTGGTCGAATTCAATACATCTAAATTTCAAGCTTGTCTTTACACACATAAACGCGACAGACCGGACTTTTCACCCTGCATTGATGATTCCACAATTAACGACTCTCTATCGACTCACATGCTCGGTCTAGAAGTAGATTCCAAACTTTCTTAGGAAGACCATATTTACTCAACAGCCAAAAACACAGCTAAATGTTTAGGTTATCTAAGAAGGAGTAAATTCTACATTACTCCTTCTGAATTGCTCATTATATATAAAGCTTTTATAAGACCCAATATGGTATATAATTCCCATGATGGGCAGAGGCAGCAAAAACTCATTTATTCGCATTAGATAGAATTCAAAACCGGGCATGCAAGTTAATTGATAACGCTAATATAACAAACTTTCTGGATTCCCTCGATCATAGACGCAATATAGGAGCCCTCTGTGTATTTTATAAATACTATTATGGTAAGCGTTCAGCTGAGATAAAAGCGGTAATCCCTCTACGAAGTCAGTTTTCGCGCATAACTCGTCTAGCAACAAACTCCCATGAGCACTCGCTTGAACCATTCTTTGGCCAAACTGAGCAATATGTCTCGTCTTTTTTCGCTCGAACGACCGCTTTATGGAATTCTCTAGAAATCGCTGTT
Source organism: Diogma glabrata (assembly GCA_963693315.1). Lineage (NCBI taxonomy): Eukaryota > Metazoa > Arthropoda > Insecta > Diptera > Cylindrotomidae > Diogma > Diogma glabrata. Next base: position 220,169,280 of record OY856186.1, read on the forward strand.
TTTCGGCCTAGTTACAACCTTCAAAAATTCAAGCTAAACATAAAGAAACTAACTCTCTCACATTAAAAGTAAATTCACCAACGCTTTACACATATCCTTCCCTTTCCTATACTATCCCCTTGCATTTCGTGCTCCTTCACTTTCCACTCATCTTCTCCAAAATGTTGTGCCTGAATTAAATATTAAATTTTTTTACTTTGCATTATGCATACATGTTATCTAAACAAAAACAATATAAAAAAATGATCTATGGTTTGGTTTTTGAGGTGATCACTTTTTCCTTGAACTAGATGGTGCTCACCTACACTCGGTAATAAATATGACTTCACAGGAAAGTCATAGATCTGTGTATGTCCTTCGTGTGATGTCATATTTAGGTCATGTGTTCACTGGGAGTCCAGTTAAGGTTTTGTAGATACTAACTATAAAATAACACCTTGACCCTCAGAATCACTGAAGCTAACCATCTTATGGAAACAAATATTTAACTCAATTGGCATAAGTTTTATCTTAAAATAAGTCACCTGTTAAGGGATCCTAATTTAGTCCCAAAGTTTTAGAGCTATCAGAAATCAGAAAAGCCGTTTATTTCTTTTCACATGTGTGACCCCACTTGTACAACTTCATTCAGTTTGCCGTTATTGGTTGAGAACTTTTTTAAAGTAAAATTGCCCACACAAAGAATGAATAAAAAATTAATTTTCAACAACAATTTTTGCTCGGTATACCGGCGCCAATCATCAATTATCTACGTAAACTATTCTTCTCAATCCCATACATTGTTGTTGCCCATAAATCAGAACAAAGGAGGTAATTTTTTATTTGAAGAAAATTTGTGTCAATGTATGAAAGCATCGGCACAAGTAATTGGAGGTGGGAATTATTGTGTTTATTGAAACTTTTTTGTCCGTGCTTTGATTTTCAAACCAAAATTTAAAGATGCCTTTAAAAATGTTAAACATCTACATCTACTGTTAGTTCAATATCTACCAGATGATTTGACATTAAATTACCGTCTAAACAATGGTTGAAATATATGATTTTAATATAATCGGATTATTTCTGTCAAAAATTTATCGTTATTGGTTTTCATGATACCACACAGGGCCGGTCCTGCGTTGTACAAAAGTGCACAGTAAAACAGGACGCTCAATTTATCACGAAAATAAGGGCGCAAAAACCAAAATCAATTAACAATTTAAATTGAATTAAACCGTTTAAAATAATATTTTATGAACATCAACTTTCTTTCTTTTTGTCCAGTGTTTCAAATATTCGCTGTATACAAATTTAAACATATAAAATATGTATCACTTTTCAACTTTAAATCTCAATACCCACAAATTAAAAATAAGGAAACACACAAAAGTATTAGTTTAGTACTGTTCATTTTTAATTGTTGTTCACAAAATATTACCCATACTATTGAAGGCAGCATTGTTTTGAAATATAATGCACACATACCATAAAATGTCTGAACAGTTTTGAAATTCTGTGCAGCAAAGTATTATTTTTTACAAGTATTGATGAAATTTTGAATTAAGCTATTCACAGATACATTAAACGTATGCACAGTTTTGAAATTAGAATAACAAAATCAGCTATAGGATGTTTATGATTGTGTGTATATATATATATATATATATATATATATATATATATATATATATATATATATACATATATATATTTATATATATATATATATATATATATATATATATATATATATATATATATATATATATATATATATATATATATATATATATATATATATATATATATATATATATATATATATATATATATATATATATATATATATATATATATATATATATATATATATATATATATATATATATATATATATATATATATATATATATATATATATATATATATATATATATATATATATATATATATGGTTGCGCTTTCCACCACACCACTGAGACGCTCCAACATCAACTAGTATTATCTCTTAATCTTAAATTGTTCAAATCGAAATAAAAACACACTCGTTTAAAATCTTTTTTGTTCAAAATGTGTTGTTACTTTATTTAATACCCCTATGCGACCACTAAGGTAATGCATCAATATGCGGCCCGAGTTATCTTTTGGCTCAACCATTCCTGAATTTTTATTTTATATTACTTTTAAGTGTGATATTCCTATTCGAAACTCTCTTGCATTATTTTTTTCGAATAATTTTATTTCATTTTTTCCTTTTCAGTGCGCTTTTTGTTTTTTTTTGTTCTTTTTTTTAAAGATTTTATTTTCAGGGTTTCTTAGCCCTTTTTATTTAATTTTTGTTTTTTTTGTTTTGTGTTTTTTTTTTAATTTTTTTAGACGGTAAATCCTTGACGTTAACTTTAACTTAAACGTACATAACTTGAAACACTACAAAATTTTGATTTATAGTTTGTTAGAAATTACGTATTCTTTAATGTTTGAATAATTTTGGGTTTGTAATCAATTTTGTAAATCAATCAATTCTTTAAAAGTAACAAACTAACTTTTAAATCAAAATTTAAAATAATGAAATCAAAATAAACATTTGATACAAAATTTAAAATAAAAATATTCATTTTCATTTTTCATATTACATAATTTCATGCCTCTACTGCATTTCATACTTTTGTACTTTACGTTAAGTTAACGTTACCGACTATAAATAGAGCAGTAAAGCTAAAGATTTTGAACGTATGTGGAGTTTGCAAATCGCAGTGCCAGTTGAGACCATACTACAGTAATAAAGTAACACTTTATTATCTAGGCAAGTAAAAAATATATTATTTATTGTTAAATATATATATTTTGGGCTAGGGCCATCTTCAGGATAATAAAACTAACAGCAATAATTTTAATATTTTTGATAGTTTTATGATCCTGAAGATGGGCCTAGCCTAAACTATGTAGATATTTAATAATAAACAACGTATTTAAATTCAATTGAGAAAGAACAATTTAAAAACAAATATTATAAATTGTATGCAACAAATTTTAAAATACGATAAGATAAGCCACAACAATTTTGAGATAACTCTTAAGTCCTGGGGGCGCATTTCTTATGTCAACAGAGCAATAGAGGAATAAGATATAATAGAGGAATATGAAATTTACAAAATCAACAAATATGACATTCGAAATTATTCGAAACAGCTCTACAACAATAAAAGCCTTGACCTAGTTAATATTTCATCACTAGAACAAACTTTCCAATACAAATACCACCAATAAACTGGTCATTCGAATACATAAACAAACTCATATTCATCCGTACCCAATACTTCCTAAGAAAATCATCTTTAATCATTCTATATATATATCAACATACGGATACATCTGCAATTGCATGTTTTATTTTGTTTTATTTATTCTATTTACTATGTGATTTTGTAATTATATTTTTTCTACTCATTACTGATGATGATAGTCAACCTATCGAAACATGTCTAGCTAAATTTATTATTTTATAATTTTAAATTTATTTTTACTTCACTGACGGAGATAAATTTGTTTTCACAATTATTATAAGTTTTAAGTTTTTAAATTTTTTAAGTTTATTTTAATGTGTTAAATAAATCAAATCTAAAAGAATAACCGCTTTATTAACAAGTTATAATTGCTATAGCTTAACAGCGTAGATGCAATGTAACTTAATTACTGCTATGCAACTGTTTCACTCACACCACAAATAAAATAAAGAAAATTAAAAATGAAAATCTCAACAAAAACATCTCCATTATATTTAAAACTTTGAATTTTCTCGTGGAATGGAAAAATTATTTTATTTTGATTTCAATTTTCTTATTGTGTTTTTGAAAAGAAAATGAAACGAACATAAAAAAATTGTGCGTGTTGAAAAGATAAAAATATAAAAGATCGATAACGGTAGCTATAATAATACTCTTACGAATATCCAACAACAAAAACACAAAGTTCCGGGAAACTAAATATAATCATAATAATACGTTTACAAGTAAAATCTTCGTATTATAAATAAGCGAATGAGATAATAAGGTACGGGTACAGCTATTATAGCTATATTTCATGTATACCAACATAATGGTATTTTTGTTTTTTTTATTTTGATTAAGTTGTCTTACTGTTTTGAAATTGCTGGTATTTCTTCGTTTTATTCGATTAGCAAGAGTGTTTATGATACAAGGAAATAATTAGACTTCATGAAATAATTAGTTTATGGAAATATATAGATAAACGTTGTTGATAGATATCATAAATTATGAAAGTTAATTTAAGAATATTATATTCTTTCGTTATTTTTGTTGTTTATTTTTTCAAGCAAAAAATATGGAGGGACTGGAATCTCAAGGTTCTGAGATATCAAGACTTCGGTCTGGGTTAAGGATTTTGATATAGTTTTCGGCAAAAAACTTTTATGAGTACATGGTTTTTAGTTTTGGACAGCGATGTATATCAAACATAATTTTTTGTTAAAGTACATGTATTTTTTATCTCTGTTTAAAAATGTATTACAAAACTAACACGAAACATCAATACGTTGTCGGAAAATTATAACAGACCGTAAATTAACATAATTTAGTGAAAAGATTATACAATCAGCAAACTACTCAAAAAACCTCCAAAACCTCGCGTTTCGAGCAAGGTTGGCAAATATCATGATATTTATATAAATATCAAAATATCCGATATATATCAGATATATATCCGATATATATCATGTTCTGATATTTATTTTTGAATAAGTTGTTTATCTTAAATATTATTCAATATATGGCCCTTTTCACACTTGTATTCAGTGCAGCGCATCACTTCCTCGTTTCTTACCTCTTTGCCTATAAACTAAATTCAAATATGGCAACTCCAATTGAGTTTATCGGCAATTTATCAAGCCTATTCGTCTATCTTCAATTGCACAAGTCTATATGACGAATACGCTTAGTTGCTTTGCTTTGGCTTGTTTATTTGGCCAAATTGCATCATCAATACCTATACAAGATTGTACAACTGGTCCAGTAATGGTCCATTGCTGGCGACCAGCAATGCAGCAATTAGAGTTCTGGCAACCATAACTGGACCATAAACATCATGTAACTGTATGATAACTTCGAACATTAAATAGCTGCCATGCAATGGCCCATATAAGGTTACACAACTGGTCCAGTAATGGTCAATTACTGGTGACTAGTAATTCAACAATGGCCGGGTACTGGCAACTATTGTTCGATCATTAACATAATTTTACTTGTTGATAACTTCGGACAATAAATGGCTCCCATTTATTTGCCGGAGAGAAAAACAGCAATGGCCCATACAAGGGTGTACAACTGACCCAGTAACATACCAATAATGATGACCAGTATTGCAGCAATAACCGAATACTGGCAACAATGGCAGGGTCATATTAAAAATAAAATATCATACGTAAATTTTAATAAATTCAATACAAAATAATTAAAATAAAGTAAAAGTGTTCAGAGAAAAAAAATTTAAAACTAATACCAATTTTAACATAACATATCAGTCTTTCAGCAGAGATGCGATAATTAAACTATAGGTGAAATTTTTCAAACTATAAGTATATGTCTAAAATGGATAACACTCTAGCGTATTTTAACCAGATGACAAAGATCGGCCAATTTATGGTCCAGTACTGGTTCAATAAGAATAGCCAATTGATGTTAACCATTGACGTGCCATAACTTAGCCATTTAGTAAACTGGTAATTTTCTATAAACCGTAGATCGGATGGTTCATGGTTCCAGCAATGGCCCAATAACAAAACAATAGCCATGTATTGTTTACCATTCATGGGCTAGTGTTTAACCATTCAAAGGTAACTAAATACTGGCTATTTTCTGTTAACCATAGATCAGCGTATGAATGGTTTTAGTACTGGCCTAATAACAAAAGTCAAGTCCTGTTAACTATTAATGGACTAGTGCTTGGTCGTTTTCAAATTCTGGAGTTCCCTGTTTGGGTAGTCATTCCATTCCACCACACTATTGGTGGTGTATTTCTGCACTAAGCATGCAATACTTATTATGAAAATAGTGTAGATTCAGTTAAAAGCGCCATTACAAATGGAATGAAGACTGAAATAGTTATATATAATTAAGGAAATATATGCTTCTTCTTTTTGGTGGTTGTTGTAACGTTTACTTACCTAAAAATCGATGGCCAAGCATAAATCTTCTTCGATAAAGCTTCTTAACTTCGAAAGGCTGCTCTAGTTTAAGATTGACTTCCAGTTTCCCAAGCAGGATTTGCCTGACCCTTAAATACGGTCGAGCACTGGCCCATTAATGGTAAACAGTACTTTGCTATTGTTATTGGGCCAGTACTAGAAACATTCTTCGACCGATCTATGGTTTACACTTTACAGAATAGAGTCAGTATATAGTTACCTTTAAATGGCCAAGCACTGGCCAATTAATGGTAAACCATACTTGGCTATTGTTATTGGGCCATTACTGGAACCATAAATCGGCCGATATTAGGTTTATAGAAAATAACCAGTACACTTTAGTTTAAATGGCCAAGCAATGGCTCGTTAATGGCTAACATTAATTGGCTATTGTTATTAGGGCAGTACTACAGTCATGAATTGGCCGATCGATGTCAGTTGGTTGAAATTTACTAGACTAAAATTCATTTTAGGAATACATATTTGAAAATTTTTATCTATAGTTACTATTCGCTTCTCAACTAAAAGACTATGGTAATATTGAGAAGGTTGGTATAAGTTTTATGTTTTTCATTAGACATTTTTATTTTATTTTAAATTATGAAATCCATTTGTATTTAATTTATTTAAATTTACCTACGATACCATGGGCCATTGCTGCAATACTGGCCCCACTATTCAACCTTGTATGGGCCATTGCTGTGTTTTTCTCTGACCTATGAATGGCAGCCGATTATTGCCCTAAGTTATCATCCAGAATAATTATGTTAATGACCAAGGCATGGTTGCCAGTACTCTGCCATTGCTGCGTTACTGGTTTCCATTACTGGACCATTACTGGAAAAGTTGTACAACCTTGTATAGGTTATGCGAAATTTCAACTACAACAGCAATAGTCGTTTTATCTCTTTGAGTCTGTCTAAAGCGACTGCTTTTGTTTTTGGATAACAAGGCATATGTTTAGCATTCATTACAATGTTTGTCATAAGATTAGTTTTGTCAGAATCTATGTCAGCTTTATGGTTATGGCATAGCTGAACCAGGTTACCTCGATTTGGCATGCGTTTTGCAAGCAGCGCTGCGACTATTAACAGATTTTCTAACTTTAAGGTAGGAATAATTAATTATTTTTTTTTTATAAATATCATCATGATATATATCAGGGAATAAATATCGTGATATATATCAATGATATATATCGGATATATATCATTGATATATATCATGCCAACCTTGGTTTCGAGAAAATATTACAAAATCACAAATTCATATTTCTTTCAAAATTCTAAAAATATTGTAAAAATCAAATAAAATCAAAAATTCAAAATTCTAAAAATATTCCAAAAATTATTACAAAACCAAAGATTAAAACTTTTTTTAAAATTCCAAAAATTGTAATAAAATCAAATATTTAAACTTTTTCTAAATTCTAATAATCGCGTATGGTTTTCATCCTAATATTGTGAGGCTGATTCGAAACTTTCTATCCAACCGATACATTTCGGTCTCCTAAGACGGATTTCCTTTTGAGTCTAAACTAATTTACGCTGGTGTACCTCAAGGCTCAGTATTGTCCCCAACCCCTTCCTTCAAAAGGTAAAACGCACGAACGAATTAATTCCGCCCGGAGAGACGCTGAGAGACGCTGAATAAAGACCAAAAAAAAAGTCGCCGATTGGGGTGACCAAAACCTGGTCAATTTCAACACTACCAAAACACAGCTGTTGACTGTTTCCAGATCAAAGACCGAGTTCCCCAAAGATTCAGTATGTGTGATGAACCAATAGGTAAATGTAAAAACATTCGTTTATTGGGTGTCGCAGTTTCAAATGGCCTACTCTGGAACGATCATGTAATGGCGATGGCAAAAAGCGCGTCTAAAAAACTGGAGTAATTGCATAACTACCATTTTATTCCACAGTAATTATTTTTGTGTCCATTGAAAAACGATCTATTCCAATTTATTCCTTGAGTTTCAAGATAAAGGAAAAAAATTATTTTGAGATCATTTACAAACACGGTGATTTGATTGTTTATTAGTTTCCTTAGGTGTTTGCAATTCATTTGTTTGAAATGTAAAACATATTAGGTAGTAAAGTTAAGCTAATGTTTTAGAAATAATTTTGGAATAGAGACATTGTAACTCAGGGTGCCACCCTATCGACAAAGGGTGCCACATTATCGACGTAAACCACTTTTCCTATACATTATTCAGCATATGTGTTTTCAGACCTGGTCGATAAAGAATCATTCTTGCATACCAAGTAATATACCGTAAAAAAAAGTTAATATGGTATCTATAGGAATATTCAAAGCTATTGAGTAATTGTGGTGATGGCAAAAATTTTAAAAAGTAGATAAGATTCTTTTTGAACTAATAACACATTTATAGGACACATTATTATAAGTTATCACAATTTATAAATTAAAATTATATGGATAACCTGGTTAAAATGGTTTCTAATTGATTTATCGTTGAAAACATTGTGATGGGTTGTTTAAGTTTTTTACGGTCGGGTGTCACCCCGAAACGGGTGACACCCGGGGCGTACCGCCCCCCGCCCCTCCCTAGCTACGCCACTGTTAATACCAAATCCTAAATAATAATACAATAAGCCCCATAAAAATAAAACCGTTGCGTCCTTAGATTATAAAATGTACAAGATAAGCAATATTTTATATATTTTGTGTATGTACACTATAAAAATAGAAAAAAATTTGAAGCTATCTCTTAAATTCAAATTGTATATTGAAAATAATTACCACAAAAGAAAAGGCTCCTGTAAAAATAAACACAAAAATACAGCATCCCATGCAGCATTTTTATCTCTTCCCATTTATAGGAAAAATAGTACATTATATACCGAGGTGATAAAGTAAATTTTCTTCACCGAGGTTTATATACTATTTTTTTTACTACTTGATATAAAAAATGCACAAAACTCTTAATTATTCACAAAATAAAATGTCAATTAATAAGCAAATGGTGAATAAATAAAAATTTTGATTTGGTGAAACATTTTTTATCATATCATTGGATTGCGTATTGGATATTTATTATTCAGGGCTGCTTAGTTAGAAATTTATTTTCAATGAATTTTCTTAAAACTATATAAAAATCACATATGCTTTGCATTAAAAAATATAGCTTATATTTATTTTTGACATGAAATTGGAAATCTATTCAATATTGTTGAGCTAAATTTAGAATTTTTTTAGTCTACAACTCACAACTAAGCTAAATATCAACAGAATTCTGTTTAACACGAATTAAAATTTCAAATAAACTTACCAATAGTTGCAAAGAAGTTTTTGCATTCATTCATTATTTATTATTATTAAAATAAAATCAAAACGCTTATTATTTTTTAATTTATTACTATTATTTTAGGAAGAAACTAAAAAAATTCAAAGATGAACTCAGTTAACAAACGAACAAAAATTATAGTTTCATTATTTCCGAAGGTGCTGAAATACTTATTATTATAGGTGTGGGGAATAATTCCAACCATAACTGAGAAAAATAACTTTTGTCTTGGGTTTTTGTGTAAATAATTGAAATTTCTCATGCAAGTAGTAAAAAAAGTATATTATTATTATTCTATTGCCAGAAAGAAGTAACTGCCAAACAATATATATTTTATTTTAATTTCATTCTAAATTAAAACAAAACCAGAAACAGTAAACCAGCAAACAATATCCGTTTCACTTTAAATTTAGTTTAAATGAAAACAAAACCAAAGCCTACATGATAAAATTTTAGTTAGGATCAAATTTTCAGTTTTAATATTATCAGTTTTATTTAAATCGAAATACTTTTGAGAAAAATAAAATAAAAGTAGATAAGTTTGAGAATTTTCCGATCGGTAAATATGTAAAATACAAAACATCTACATAAGTATGTTATTCCGTAGGCATTTTTGGTCAAGATACGGAAAACCTTAATGATATTTAGATTTCTAAGCTACTGTGTCTTTTTAATACAAATACTTTCACGTTAAATTCGCACACTGCTTCATGTTTAAAAAAAAACTTCAACTTAAAACAATATTACTTATCCTGTGTATTTTATAATCTAAGTTTGCGTCTATCAGTTGCGAAGAGTTAGTCAAAACTATTTGCAAAGAGCATGAATTGCGAAATAAAGAAGAAAACCTTTTGCGATTAAACAAAAAATATTGCTAATTATAATGAAAATTTAATTTAAAAAATTATTTAATCAAATTATATTTTAGAACCGAAAATTAGTAGACCGAAAGTTCATACCACCGAATTTCATATAATCGAATGGCTTTGAAATTTAAAAATCATTTGATTTAAATATCATATCACCAAATTTTCATTTCGTCGAAAAGTCACTAAATCGAAACCGTCAGGATTCTAGAACCCCAATTATAATTTTACAATGTTTGACATATGGAATCGTTTGGTCATCGTTAGGTTAGGAGATCAATGTTTTGGGGACTAGAATCTTGGAGGTTGCATCGAAACATGTTTTAGAACATCACATCACCAAAAATCACACAATCGAAAATTTAATTCATAAAATCGAAAAATCAGATGGTCGAAATTCATAAAATAGAATAATAAATCATATTATCGAAATCATAACGTCGAAAATTTTCGATATAATTAATAAATCATTACATTCGAAAAATCATTCAATCGAAAAACAGGGCATACTCTTCTTATATTATATTTCTATTCCATTGTTTCACGTTTTTGTGTTTTTGGTGTGATTTGAAAGTGTGGAGTGGAGCTTATTCATGAACTTTATTGAAAAACATTGCCAGACATTTTTTGTAGATTACCTCATTAATCTAAATAATCTACTATTTTTAGATGTAATTAATTATTCTGATATTATGTGTCCAATACATCGAAAAAACTTCGGAGCAACGATCTTTCGATGCAATGACGTTTCGTCAGTGTGAACTTTCGGGAGTATGATTTTCGGTTGTTTGATTTTTCGATAGTATGCTTTTTATATTTCAATTTTTTGATGTTTTTCGTTGTAACGATTTTCGATGATTGGCTTTCAAGATCTGAAATAAGGGATCAAGAAAAAAAAATTAAAAACACTTTTTGAAAAACGAACTAAAAAGTCAAAGATAAATTTTGCACGTTATGTTGCAAAGAAACAAACCATATTTTCGTACAACCGTTATGTCTTTTATGATTATATTTTTTTTTAAAATTGTAAGAAGAATAAAAATATTTAAATTTAACACAGCACAGATGCAAACATTAGATTTTTGACTATTAGTATTTTTGATAAATAAACAGTTTTGCGTTTCCATTTGTTACATAAAATAAAAGTGGGTGGCGCATTTAATATAAAAAAGGAACAAATGTATGCAAAATCTGTGAATATTACTAATTAATCTCCAATAAGAGACTGCCAACGTTAATTCCCTTTCTATACTGAATGCGACTCACTTTTATGCTATGTACAAAATGGAAACGGAAAACTTAATCTATCAAAAATACTAAAAGTCAAAAATCGAATGTTTGCATCTGTGTTTCTTTTTGCTAGTTGCTTCTTCTACTGTTGCCAGTGGTTTCTTGTATATAGCAGGTAAATTCCGGTTCCTAAACGCTTCCCTGCGGAATTCCTGCATCAATGCTTTTCAATGTGGAATAACTATGATTATATATAAGTCTGAAGTGGCGGTCATCCAAATGTAAGAGTAAGCACAAAATTTTATAAGTCTGTTTGGGCAAATCGTTATGCAATTTATACTTTAGGCCAAGATGTCAAGCTTTATCACATCAGGAGAAACTGTGGAGCACACCCCTTTGGTTTCAATCGTTTCATCAATCACTAGTTTACAAATGCTGATAATTTTTCTCTCCCTGACTAAAACCCAACTTTTCTTGTGGATTTTGACCTGCTGAACACGAATATCATATTCATTTTTTTAGGTTAGTTCTTGTTTTTGAGATATTCGCGATTAACCAATTTTTTCGGTGAAAAAAAGGTTATTCCGGTTTTTGGATAACACATATTTTACAAAACAAACAAATTCAATGTATTAATGAAAGAGCATTAATAGAAATAGCATGCTAACAAATATTTTGAGCTATTTTTGTTAAACTCCATCATGGATTCTGGAAGCTACATTCGAAAAAAGTTGAAAAAAATTTACGGTTTTTAAAAAAATTTCCATATTCCACGCCATAAATTTTGAACTAACGATGATTATAAATTTCTTGGAGCCCGTGGTAAATTCAATTACCTTTCTTTTAAGTTAAAAAACACGAATATTGGTGCAGGTTGCATCAAGTTATTCAGGTTTTCCCAAAAAAGGCAAAACTAAAAATTTGGAAAAAAAATTTTTTACTAAGAATAATTTAAATTCAGCAACATAATTGATTAAACATTTTAAAAAATTTTAAGTTGGTTAATTAACTTAAAATAATGATGGTTTGGTTTCCAGTTGTTTAAATTAATTTAAAATAAATTTAATAATTTTTGCTTTAACAACTTTTTTATAATATTTTGTTACATGTTTCAACCATAAATGGTCATTCTCAAACATTTCAAAATATTATAATATTATAATATTATAATATTATAATATTTTGAAATGTTTGAGAATGACCATTTATGGTTGAAACATGTAACAAAATATTATAAAAAAGTTGTTAAAGCAAAAATTATTAAATTTATTTTAAAATAATTGATTATGTGGATTGGCTATATTATGATGCATAAATTTCTGTTTAATTTTTCTTTATTTCTGCATATTTAAATTTTTCGACGGTGATGGCTGTCATTCTCAAGAACTGGGGAAAGGAAAAATATATTGGTTTAGAAAATCAGGTTAAATCAAATCTTTTCGATGAGAAAGCAAATCTTTTCGATTGAGTACGTACATGTTTTTGGTTTGCTCTTTGAAATAAAATAAAATTAAATAATTAAATTAATTTAGTGTTACTTTATAGTGTAATTTATTCAAAATTATAAGTGTTATTAGTGTTATTAGTATTATTGCTAATAGTTTTTTGATTGTGTCTTGTTTTATTATAAAAACTGTTAATTCCTAAACTAAAACAAGTGTAACATTGTGATTTCATTTACTATGCCACCAAGAAAACCAAATAAAAATCAATTAAGGGGCCAAGAGCAAAAAAAACTTTCTTCTTAGTCCACCAGCTCGCAAATGTCCTAAGTGTGAAGAAACTATCACCAAAAAAGATAAAAAACTTACATGCAAAGCCTGTTCGGAAAATTTTCACCTTGAATGTACGAAGGTCACGCGTTATCAATACAAGCAGTATGTCGATGATCATATCTGGTATTGTTCAAGTGTATGTGAGAATGAATGTAATGAAAGAAATACAAATAAAAACTCTTCTATTGAAACAGAATCAGATGATAATGAACAGGAAAATTATAGCACAACTGCAAAGTCATCCATCAATTCTTTGGTTAAATCTCAACAATTTATTTCTAGTCAACTAGATATTTTAATACAAGAAAACAAATCTTTAAAAGCTATGTTAAACGACTATATAGAGCGAACACGTAATTTGGAAAGTCTGGTTGAAAATCAAAAATTTGAAATTGAAACTCTTAAACAGGAGCGTCTTAATTGTGATATGATTATTATGGGAATTCCTGAAAATGGTGAATTGAATGATCTTGAAGCTGTCTCATTGATTGCCAAAGAGATTAAGGTAGATCTAAAGATAGGAGACATTAATGAAGTAATAAGGCTAAAAAAGAAAGGTAATGAGCAAAAAACTACTCAAACTCATTCACCACTTCTTATTAGATTTACAAATACAAAAATCAAGGATCAAATGAAATCAGCAAAAAAAACGTATAAAGCCAACCTTTTTACGAAAAAAATATTTTTAAATGAAACCGATGAAGGAAGACAAATTTATTTTAATATGCATCTTACAACATTTAATCAGGAACTACTTAGAGAAGCTCGTTTATTGAAGAAATCTTTCAACTTTCAATACGTATGGTTCTCGAATAACAACATTTTCATTCGTAAAACTGGAAATGAAACTGAATAAAAATGAAAACCTATCCATGTAATCAAGTCTAAAGATGATGTGGAGAAATACAAAAACTAAAACTTCTCTCTGTGGTAATATTAATAAATAATTAATTTAAGTAAATTCTGAATATGGATTCTAGTGAATTAGTTAACTCTTGTGAAATAACCTATAATGTAAATAATATACCTAGTAGTTTTTTAAAAACGTCAAATCTTAACATACTTTACATAAATATTAGAAGTTTGCGACAAAATAAATTTGAAACATTAAAAACTATAATTGCATCATACACGTTCACTGTTCATGTAATAGTATTAGTAGAAATCTGGATCTATAAAAATGAAATCAATCAGTATGAATTAAATAATTATACGTCATACTTTCAAACGAGAGATGACAAAAAAGGTAGAGGTACTGCGATGTACGTCATCAATAATATTCATTCTAACCTGTTATACAGTGAATGTAATGAGAGCAATGATTTTCTAGTTGTTCATCTAACAGACTTAAAATTTAATTTGATGTCGGTGTATAATCAATCAGGTACTTATACTAACGCATTTTTAGAGAATTTAAATAATTTATTGGAAAGGTATAATAAATGTGTAATTCTGGGTGATTTCAATTTAAACTTATTAAAATCGAGTACTGAAATTTCAGAATACTATGATATATTAAACTCAAACGGATATTTAGTTTTAAATAAAATAGATAAATTGTTTTCTACGAGAGTTGCACATACTATTAAATCTTCTACCCATACAATTATTGATCATTTGGTCACGGATATCGTAGATCGCAGTTACTCCTTATCATTGATAGATCATTGTATAAGTGATCATAGGTTATTATTAATAAGCCTAAGTCAACCAGATATTACAAACACAAAAGTTGAATTCATAAAAAAAACTCTAGATCACAGTAAAATAGATTCTGCCAAATTAGCAGAATCAATAAGCAGTTGTCAAACCTTTGATGATTTAATAAATGTATGTAAGGAAACAATTAAACACAATACACACGATCATACAATTAGGTTGCCATGTACATTTTCGTTACCTTGGATTAATAAATCTGTAAAAGAAAATATCAAACTAAGAGATAAATTTTATAATCTTAAAACCAAATTTCCATCAAACAGTTATTTTGTTGATCGTTTCAAATTTTTTAAGAAGCAAGTCGTAGAGACTATAAATGATGGGAAAATGAAATATTTTCAAAATGAACTAAATAAAAGTGATGCGAGAAGTCTGTGGAAAATAATAAATAAATTTGTTTTTAATAAGTCAAAGAACTCGAAAGTTATTAAAATTAAAGATAGTCAGGGTCAAACAATCGATGACAAAACGCTAACCTGTAATAGGTTTAATGAATATTTTGTCAATTGCGTTGATGATCTGTTACCTCAAAATATGGCATCAAATGAAGATAGTAATTACCCAAATTTTGTTATAGATCCTTTTACCCTAACCCCAACTAATCTCCAAGAAATTACAGATATAATTAAGAATTTAAATCACCGCTCTGCCAATGGATTTGATAATATATCATCTAGATCAGTGGTTCTTAACCGGTGGTGCACGCACCCCTTAGGGGTGCGAGCTTGAATATTTTGGGGTGCGAAATTGTAATTTTACAAATTCACGTGTAGCTAGCAAAATAAAAAACTAATCTTAAAAATTCATTTTGGTTAGTAAATTTTTTATTCCCTAAACATTTTTTAAATATGTTTGTAAATTATAAACCATCGAGACAAATTAATTTTTGTATTTTTTCTACAATTACAAAAATTCAAATGCGTTTCTAGTTTCTATACTAATTTTTATATTTCCTCGAAATTTCAGTTGATTGATTATTCTTAGAAATATAAATACTGTTGATGCGCACATTACATTGAATAAAAATTTAAAAATAATTGAATTTTAGTGTCGACTATTACAAGTTTGAATTTTCGTGTTGAATATTAAAAGTTAAATATTAATAATAAAATAATTAATACAAGTTAATTTTACAAGTTTAGTTGAATATTTATATTCTAATTATTAGAATATAATTTGGTACATTAAAGTCAAATTCAAAAGGTAAGCTAAAATATAGCAATAATAGATAGAAGTTTAATATTTTTTTAGTGTTTTATTAAAAAATTTAATTTAGTTTACGCCATGTCAAAGAAACGATGTTGGAATGACGATTATGTTCGTTATGGTTTTACATTTACAACGGAGAAGGATGGAACGCAGCGACCACAATGTATTCTGTGCTGCAATAAATTTTCAAACGCCAATCTCAAGCCGTCGAAACTAAATGAGCATTTTACCAAACAGCATGGTGGTGTAGATGCTGGCTATGATTTTGAAAGTTTGAAATCTAAACGAGTTCGATTTGATAAAAGTGGAACTATCACAACTTTTGGATTTATATCACACGAAAAGCCGCTGTTGCAAGCGTCTTATCAAGTTGCATATATCTGTGCCAAGAAGAAGAAACCACATACAATAGCTGAAGAACTTGTAAAGCCTTGTGCATTAGAAATGGCAAAAATAGTGTTGGGTACTGAAGCACAACAAAAGCTTCAACAAATTCCTTTGTCAAATGACGTAATCCGTACTAGAATTTCTGATATAAGTAAAGACATCTTACAACAAGTAATTGAAGATATTAAAGCTAGTAATGTCCCAGTGGGTATTCAATTGGATGAATCTACAGATGTTGAAAATTGTTCTCAGCTGATGGTGTTTGTACGATATGTAAAAGAAAAAGAAATTGTTGAAGAATTTTTGTTTTGTGAACCATTAGAATCGACTACAAAAGGAATTGATATATTTAATAAAGTCAAAGACTTTTTATTACAATATGAGATACCGATGAACAAAATAGGATCAATTTGTACTGATGGAGCTCCTTCCATGTTAGGCAAAAATTCTGGATTTGTAGCGTATGTAAAAAAGGAAGTGCCTCACGTTACAATTACCCATTGTATTTTACATAGACATGCGCTAGCTACAAAGACATTGCCTGAAAAATTAAAGAAAACATTAATCACTTCAGTCAAAGTTGTAAATTTTATCAGAGGTCGAGCTTTAAATCATCGTCTCTTCCGTGCTTTATGCGAACAACTTGGTGCCGAGCATACTGTCCTTTTATTTCACACAGAAGTAAGATGGCTATCGCGTGGACGTATGCTAAATCGTGTGTACGAATTGCGAAGTGAAATAATGCAGTTTCTTAATAATCAAGGCAGTAGTTTAGCTGATGAATTCAGCAATAGAGATGCTATAATTCAGCTAGCGTATTTGGCAGACATATTCACGCACCTTAATGAATTAAATATTTCAATCCAAGGATTTGGAGTGAACACTATAACAGCGAAAGAGAAGTTGACTGCGTTTAGTCGAAAACTTTCAATTTGGATTAACCGTGTTGACAAGATAAATTATGCTAACTTTCCTTTGCTTGAAGAAGTTCTTGTTTCAGATGATGAAAGAAACAATATTACCACCGAAATTAAAGATCATTTGCAAAAGTTGAGCGAATCTTTTGAGGGATATTTTGCTACTGGAGATATAGATATATCAGAAAAATGGATATTAGATCCATTTATTTATAATCTGGACTCAATGGATGACAGTAATTTATTGAAAGATGACCTTGTTGAACTACGGACAAATGGACATAATCAAATGGAATTTGAAGCAGAGAATTTGGAAAATTTCTGGTGTGCTCAAGTAATGTCATATCCACGATTAGCTAAAATAGCGCTTCAGCATCTTGTTCCATTTGCCACAACATATTTGTGTGAGATGGGATTTTCGTCACTTGTGCATATAAAAACAAAAGCTAGAAATAGACTTAATGTTAGTAATGATATGCGTGTAGCTATTTCAAAAAAGATCCCCCGGTTTTCAAAAATAATTGAGGAAAAGCAACAACAAAAAAGCCATTAATAAAAACTTTGATAATTTATAATTGATTATTTCAGCTAACAATTAAAATTTATAAAAAATTTGTTACGCACATAAAATTAATAAAAAATATGTTTTGCATAATGTTTGTTTTTTAATTTATATAACTCAATAATTTCTAGTAAGGGGTGCGAGAATATTGTTTGAAAATTTTAGGGGTGCCGGTAGCTAAAAAGGTTAAGAACCACTGATCTAGATTCTGCCTCCACTACAATGAAATACTATCTCAAAAATTGGTTGATCTTATCAATCAGTCAATGGAATCCTATTGCTTTCCCGACAGTCTCAAAGTAGCCCAGGTATGCCCTGTATTCAAATCCGGAGATTCTTATGAAGTTTCTAATTATAGACCGATATCAATTCTCTCTACCTTCTCAAAATGCATGGAAATTGTCATATATAAACGACTGCAAAAGTTTTGTTTAAATAATAAAATCATAAACGGAAATCAATTTGGATTTATGAGTGGGTCAAGTACATTGGCAGCTACTGGTCAAATGATTCTAAAGTTAAAAGAGGGGCTAGATAGAAAATTATATACTTCATGTATATTTATAGATCTTCAAAAGGCGTTCGACACTATAAAATCAGCACGATTATTGTTTAAGTTAAACAAAATAGGTGTAGGTACTAATGAGCTTAAAATATTTGAAACATATCTAAAAAATCGCTCTCAGTTTGTGAAAATTGATGAAACTTTAAGTTCTTCCCTAAACATAAAACATGGTGTTCCGCAAGGCTCCCTATTGGGTCCTTTATTATTTATAATATATTTAAATGACCTATTTTGTTTGGATTTACATGGAAAACCTCAAATGTATGCAGATGACACTGCAGTCCTATATAACGAATTGAGTTGCGATGATCTCATGACTAAAATGCAAGAAGACATGAATAAAATAAATGAATGGGCGGTCAGTAATCATCTCAAATTAAATCTCTCTAAAACTAATTACATTATTTTTGAAACTCCTAACAAAAATTTAAATGACATAGATCTATACAATATTAAGGTTGAGAATCATTTAATAAATCGGGTATATATAACTAAATATTTAGGACTTCTTGTTGATTCGTGTCTGAATTTTGAACAACATATAAAATCAATTAAGGGAAAAATTAGAGCAATATCTTTTATACTATTTAAAATGAAAAGTATATTACCAATAAGTATTAAATACAATATCTTTAATGCCCACGTAATGAGTCAAGTGCGATATTTGCTACCTATCTGGGGATTCTCAGCTAAGTTTAGACTGAATGAAGTTAAACGTCTTATTAATAGATGTTTAAAGAGCGTTAACAACTTACCAAAGTTAACTCCTACAAGGTTACTGTATAACCAAAATAATCTGCCGTTGGATGCTTTAATAATGTTCGAATCAGTTCTTCTTGTATTTAAGATACAGAACAACTTAATAAAAAATAATATGTCGTTAGCAATTGTAGGCTCAGTTCATAATTATTCAACACGCCAAAAAAATAATTACTATTTGAATTTTTGCCGCACAGTCAGAGGTCAAGCAAACTTTTTGTACCAAGGTCTATCCTTTTTTAATAAATTACCGGAAAATATTAAAACAATTAAGAAGAT
Source organism: Diogma glabrata (assembly GCA_963693315.1). Taxonomy (NCBI): domain Eukaryota; kingdom Metazoa; phylum Arthropoda; class Insecta; order Diptera; family Cylindrotomidae; genus Diogma; species Diogma glabrata. The sequence goes on from OY856186.1 coordinate 220,189,033, forward strand.
TTCTAAAGTCAAGGAGGTACTGAAGATACATGTCTACCAATTATACACAAACTAATTATATAATTTTATAAGAAATTGTAATAACTAACTGATAAAAGATGTAAAAATAGGAAAAATGCAAATCAACAACCTAAAAACTGATAAAATACAATATGTACTCAAAATCAAAATAAAAATAATACAACTTTAAATGTCTACGGATAAGCACACTATGTGCTTTTGTAGACGATAAATAATAATACTTGAACTATATGTTAGCAAATAATGTAATCTTAGTGTAAATGTAAAACATATAAATCGTAAAAAAAAATAAATAAATAAAGTAAAAAAAAAAAAAAAAAAATCTATATGATAAACAATAAAACTTACGTGTAAAAATATTAAAGAACATTGAAACATATTTATAACTTAAAAATACAATTAAACAATTTAAAATGTTAGACACATTAAAAAATATTTTGTTTTTGATTTTAAAAAATACATGTTAGATTAACAAAATGATACAAACAAGTAAGAAACAACTAAGAACAACAGAAAACCAATTTTTTGAGAAAAAAACGAGAAAGTTTGTTGTATTATGAGAAAAAACCAGTATTATGAAATGCTGATTGAAAGGATGTGTTATGGAATGAGTGAGGAGGATATTGGATTGATTATGGTTCAGTGAGCGGACAAAAAAACTGATTGGTGGTATGGGGTGTGGATGGAGAATGTATGGAAGGGGGACGCAATGCAAGTGTTGGTTCTAGATGATGGAAAATAAAACTAACATGCTAATGGCGTTAGTTGATTTGATTGAACAGATCAATGTAAACCTTGGAGATACCGAAAGTGTCAGCCTTCTTGTTGACCGCAGTGGAGTGGGATAAGATAAACAGAGATTCTTTTGTTATTCTTTTAGTGAGGTTTGGTTTCGTGGATAAGATCAACGGGCTATCTAGGTCGAATGAGTTTTTGGTTTACCTAATGTGGTACGCGAGTGCCGTTGTGTAATCTTTCTTAGGCGATGTGGGGGAGGTTGATGTGGATGGGGAATGGGATGTTGTTGAAGTGGGGGAGAGAGCGCGTTGGCAATGTTGGATGTGGATGGGTGGTTCTGATCTTGTGAGGTAATGACTATGGAGGGAATAAGCATATTATTTGGCGTCGAATTGTTTGGTACTATTGATACTATTTTTTTCGAGTCCTGTGCATGTTGGTAGATTCTTTTGTGCAGGTATTGGGACGATTCCCCAATATAGCTACAGTGCAGTCTTTACAGTTGATCTTATATATGGTATTCGATCTTTTTTCTGTTGGTGTTTTATCTTTGGTGGCTGAGAAGAAATTATTTTTGTTCGAGTTGGATGAGCGGAAAGTAATTTGCAAAGTGTCAGTTGGAATGAATTCTTTAAAAATGTGGCTAATTTTAGTGGACAGGTTATCTATATAAATTAGGGAGCAGTAAACGGGAGCGGTTTTATTTTCCATCAATTAGAACCAACACTTGCATTGCGTCCCCCTTCACACATTCTCCATCCACACCCCGTACCTCCACCTCCTAATCAGTTTTTTGTCCGCCCACTGAACCATATATTTAAAAAGTTATACTTCTTGTATTGAAATCAACTATTCCCAAGCAGGGTTTGCCGGACTTACCGGACTTACATACGACCAAGCACTGGCACATTAATGGCTAACAGTACTTGGCTATTGTTATTGGGTCTGTATTAGAACCATTCATCGGCCGTTCTATGGTGAACAGAATAGAGTAAGTATATAGTTACCTTTGAACGGCCAAGCATTTTTTTTTTTAATAAAATGTGTTGTGTTGTAGGAATTACAATATGTGTCACAATAACACATAAAAACCTTTGAAGACCAAGGTCCCACAACAACATACGTTCAGAGGTGTTGATGGACGTAAATCTTTCTTTTTTTGTTTTTTTTTCTATTTTTTTGTTAGGCCCATTGGCCCATGGATGGTAACCAGTACTTGGCAATTGTTATTGGGCCATTACTGAAACCATGAATCGGCCGATCTATAGTTTATAGAAAATAGCCAGTACACTTAACATTAAATTGCCATTCAATTGCCCGTTAATGGTTAACATTAATTGGCTATTGTTATTGGGCCAGTACTGCAGCCATGAATTTGCCGATCTATGTGATTTGGTTAAATTTCACTAGAATATTTATTATCCTTTCTAGAAATGTATATAGTTTGAAAAATTTCACATATATAGTTTAGTTATTGCTTCTCGACTGAAAAACTATTAGAGCAAGAGCCCGCGACGGCCAGACTTTCGTTATTTTATAAAAGCTGAAAGTTTTTCTGCCCCTACTCAGGTAGGAACGATTAGCGATATGTGAAGTTTGGATCATGGTGGCTTTGGCAGGGAGCAGGTAACAAAGGGGCTTCCAAAGTTTCGTGAAAGTATAGAAGGTAATTTTTTTATATATTCTTCGGGATAGTATTAGGAGTCACGTCACTTTAACAAATTGACAAAGTTTAAGGGTGTCTGGCAAGGGGTTGCCACGATAGTGTATGGCAATGGGTGACGTGACTTCTAATACTATACCGAATAATATATAAAAAAATTACCTTTTATACTTTCACGAACCTTTGGAGGCCCATTTGTTACCTGCTCCCTGCCAAAGCCACCATGATCCAAACTTCATATGTCGCTAATCGTTCCTACCTGAGTAGGGGGTTTGCGCAGAGAAACTTTCAGCTTTTATAAAATAACGAAGGTCTGGCCGTCGCGGGCTCTTAGTCTATATGATAATATTGAAAAGGTATATGTTTAAATTTTTTTTCATTTCTTTTTTATTTTAATTATTTAGTAAATAATTTATTTAAATGTACATATAAAAATATTATATTATATTTTTTTAATGGCCGAGTATTGGCAGTCATGGTTGCCAGTACTCGGGCATTGTTGCAAAACTAGATCATTACTGAACCAGTTGTATGGAAAGTTTGGAATTTTTTTCCGTCATATTTATTTGATTTTAAATTATTTTGAATTCAATTTATTTAAATTTACATATGATAATATTTTATATGTTTTTAATGGTCCAGTCGTAGTTGCCAGTACTTGACCATTACTACAATACTTGTCATCATTATTGGTCCGTTACTAGACCAACTGTACAGTCTTGTATGAGCGATTGCTGTTTTTTTTTCTCTGGCCCATGAATGGCAGCCATTTATTGTCCGAAGTTATCATCCAGTAAATTATGTTAATGGCCCAGTCGTGGTTGCTAGTACTCGCACATTGCCGTATTACTGGTTGCCAGTAGTGACCATTACTGGACCAGTTGTACAACCTTGTATGAGAAATTTTCATATTAAAACTAAAATGACAATACAAATAAGAAAGAAGCAGAGAAACACAAAGTGAACTTATTTCAGAAGAATTATAAGGAAATCTCACCGCAAATTGCACGTATGCAGAGATTATTTTTTGTTGCTTTACAATTTATTTTATTTTAATGTTCGATCTACGGGTATGACAACCCCCGTACTCTAGTCACTGCTATTGGTATACTAGTAACGTATCTTATCACCAGCCACTGGCAATAGCAGTGAGATGTCACTAACCAAGTTGATATTATTGGAGTGTTTGCGGATGAATTCTATTCAGTCACCGGTAACACTCTAAGTCTTAGGTTCTATAAGCGCTGGTAAAGGAGAGGAGGGGAGCTAACATCAAAACCTCATCAGACGGTCATCTGGGGCATTTACAGAGGATAAGCAGCTGAGGACTGAGTAAGTATTAAGCAGGCACGGTACAGTAGATCTTTTTGGCTAAAAGTATAATATTGAATCACCATTAATATCTATCTATTTATCTAGAAAAACCGACTTTATACAAATTTTGACACAAACAACGAAGAATCATACAAAGATTTTCTGCCTTTATTTTTAACCGACTACATTGTTCAAAAACACGAAATCCTAACAAAATTTTTCGTAAATTTAGCTAACATAATTTATGAACATAATCAAAAAATATCAAGGGGCTGAAATCTCAAAGCTCTGAGATATTAAGACTTCGGTCTGGGTTAAGGATTTTGATATAGTTTCCGACAAAACACTTTTATGAGGACATTGTTTTTAGTTTTGGACAGCGATGTGTATCAAACATAAAACTCTTTGTTAAATAAAGTACACACTGAAAAAAACATGTCCTATTTTCAATCGAAATGCAATTGTCTCAACCTCACCGTGCGATCACATATGGCGAGTCAAACTACGAAATTGCTTCAACAACTCTACAATTATAAATCGATGAAGTTGAGACAATCACACGAAATATTTATGTGAAAATAAAATATAGTTCAATTAATCTTAAATACTTAAACTTTAAAATGAAAAATTCATGATATAAGGCCAAAGAAAATTTTTGGGAAATAGTTATTATCTTTATTCAACTACTGTTATATTGGATATAACACTTTATATTTTAAATAAACCTCATTCTTTTGTTAGGAAAATGTTATCGTGTAGTTGTCCTAATCACAGTGAAATTGTTTGCAAATAATTTTTCTTTGCATGAATAATCAACTGCCAACTTCGAGATGAGGTTGTCATGAACTTCAATTTTTTTTTCAGTGCATGTATTTTTTATCCCTGTTTAGAAATTTGTTACAAAACTAACACGAAACATCAATACGTTGCTGGAAAATTATATCAGATCATAAATTAACATAATTTAGTGAAAAGATGATACAATCAGCAAACTACTCAAAAACCTCTCCATTTAACGTTTCGAGAAAATATTACAAAGTCAAAAATTCATATTTCTTTCAAAATTCCAAAAATATTGTAAAAATTAAATAAAAACAAAAATTCAAACTTTTTTCACACTTCTAAAAATATTGCAAAAATTATTACAAAATCAATAATACAAACTTTTTTCAAAATTCCAAAACTATTCCAAAAACTATAACAAATTCAAAAATTTCCTTGTCCAATTTCATGTTCAATTACATTTCATGTCATAGAAATAATTAAATTTTTTTTCCAAAAAATTGGCTAAAAAAATAAATGAAAATCATTCTATTGACACATATGACAATATTTTTTTGACAAACTTGTAATGCCATCATAATTCTCAATAATAATTTCATGTCATACAAAAACTTAATTTTTTTTTCCAAAAAATTGGGTAAAAATAAATTAAAATTTTTCTTTTGACACACTTGATAACATTTTTGTGACAAAATTCTAATGCAATCATCTAGTTTTTGATCTTACATACAAATCCCGACCATCAAGATTTCTCCACATTCTTTGTTCCTACTCATTATCACTTAAAATGAACGTTTTTTAAGCAAAAAATTTGCATTTTTCCTTGTTTTGACACACTTGACGATTTTTTTGAAACGCTTCCGGTACAGTTATCGTATCGTACACTACGTTCTTTCGGCACTTACCATTGAGTTTATCTATTTTTAGAAACCTTATTTTTAGGATTAGTATACCTATTTTTTAGAAAATTTTTAGAAATTTTTAAAATGCCTGCAGCGGTTTTCTAGATTTCGTCGGTTGTGACGGCCGGCAGACAGACATACATTTTTTTTGCTTTTTGGAATCGTTATGACCTAAAACGTCGAGAAATGCCAAAAAAGTGGGGGTAAGAATTTCACTTTTGGCTCATGAATGTAATATTAGGTCTTTCAGACCGAAGTAATATAGAAAATAAATAAAAAAAAGTTACATTATTGTATTTTTCCAAAAACAGTCATGTGGAATAAATGTTGATTGCAGGCTGCCACGAATTGCACTTCAAAAAAATCACCAATCAACAAAAATCGGTAACGTCATACATTGACATTTTGTTGAATTCAATTTTACATATGTACTTTAAAACTATCGCTTGTGCTCCACTGCCGTGCTAAGCACAGAAGTGGTAAATTGTATTTTTGACATTTCGAGATATTAACAATTTTTAATTTTCAATTTTCACAGTCAAACTAATCAAAACGATATTTGTTCTATCTTGATGTCTTTAAGATAGTTTAATTGTTATTTAAAAGACACTTGTTATTTTTTATATATTTATATTTATAATAATTTTTAAATAAAGAGATCAATATTAATGGTTGTTTGTTTCTCACTATCTTTATAACAAGTTATATGTGTATAATGACGTTTTAAGCTGGTCTCTACAGCTTAACTAAATATAAAATAATAAAGGTGTGTTTACATGTTCATTACTATACAACACCTCCCTTTTTAATTCAATACTAAGGTACTGTAAGATTTATTATTATTATTATTTATTTACTTATTAAATTTATTTATTTATTAATCTCTAAACATGCTGTAATCTTGAAACCGTATTGGAGGCTTGGAAATTCTTCCTGTTTTTGTTACGTATCCCCTTTGTTCATTGTCAATCAAAGATGACTGTCTATTTAAATTAATTTCTTGATGATCAGTATTATTCCTATTCTGTTGTACCTCCGTTTCTTGATCACTGTTCAATGCCATGTCTGTTCTTCTTCTAAACTGAGGTGCATTCAATGACTTTCTTAAGTGTTTCTTATTTCTTCTAAGAATCCTGTTATTTTCATTTTTTATTATGTAAGACCTTGGAGTTTCATGTTTCATTATTATTTTTGCTGGAATCCATTGTTTATCTTTTTGATATGTTATATTATCCCCAACATCAAAATTTTTTTATAATATGAGCTGTTTTATCATGCAATTTTCTCATTTTATCTTGATTTATTTTAAATTTCCTCTTAATGTCATTTTCCACTCTTGGCATTAATAAACTATTTTTTATAGTTACTTTAGTTCTAGTGATGCAACTCATCAAAATTTGAGCTGGTGAAACATTTAAATTTGCAACAGGATGATTTCGATATTCCAAAAGAGAATAGTGAAAATCTTTATTATCATCCATTGCTTTCTTTATTAAATTTTTTGCTATATAAACTGCCTTTTCTGATTATCCATTAGATCTAGAATAGCCTGGGCTAGATGTTTTAAGGTCAAATTGCCGTTCTTTACTAAATTTTTCAAACTCCACCGATGAAAATGGCATATTGTCTGCTATAACTGTTTTGGGAATACCATGGGTACAAAAAACTTTCTTTAAATTGGTTTCTTTCTTTCTTTCTTTAAGTTTTTAATGATCTCTGCTGTTTGTTTATTTTCCAAAGAAAGGATCTCAATCCTTTTAGAATAATAGTCTACTACAACTAAGTAGTCCGTATTTCTAACAAACAATATATCGCAACCAATTTTCTCAAATGGCAAATTTGGTATTTCATGTGGAATGAGAGGTTCATTTCTATTTGTTGAAAAATATTTTTCCCATATTTGACATCGTGCTACATATTCTTCTATGTCAGCATGGATGCTGACCAGGCTGACCAGGCCAATATAGGATGTTCCTTGCCCTTGATTTATTCTTGGTCATGCCAATATGACTTTCATGAAGTTTTTTGAGCATCCCTTTTCTAAGACTTCGAGGAACCATCACTCGCTCACCCAATAAAACTAAACCTTCATCCACATAAATTTCATTTTTAAATTTCCAATAAAACTTGAGTAAATCAGGAACCTTTCTTTTCTCATTTGGCCAGCCTTTCTGATAAATATCAATTAACGCACTTAACACATTATCTTCATTTGTCTTTAATTTAGACTGTTCTTTTCTTTCATCTGTCCAATTAACAGAATGGAATACTTCCGTAAATTCCTTAAATTCATCCGCTGAATTTCCTTTAAGATATGATCGTGATAAATGATCAGCTATGTGTAGCTCTTTGCCAGGTACATATTTTACTTTTATTTCATAGTTTATTATTTTTAATTTCATTCTTCTCAAGCTTGATGAATTAACTTTGCAAATTTCGTTGTTAATTACTCCCACTAATGGTTTATGGTCTGTATTAACTTCAATTACTCTACCATAAATATAATGGTGGAACTTAATATATCCAAACACAATGGCAAGCATTTCCTTTTCTACCTGTGCATAGTTCGTCTCTGCGTCTGTTAAACTTCTGGACGCAAATGCTACAGGGTTTCGATTTTGTATCAAAACGCAACCAATTCCGTTTTTCGAAGCATCTGTTTGAATTACAATTTGTTTATTGATATCAAAAGGTTGTAATATTGGTGTGCTTGTTATTTTGTCTTTCAATTTCTGAAGCGTTTCTGTATGTATGGCCATCCATAAAAAGTCTACATTATGACGCAATAGCTGTTTTAAAGGTTGTGTCATTTCAGCCATATTAGGTATAAAACTTCTCAAGTAGCTTATCATACCTAAATATCATTGTAGCTCTTTTTTATTTTTAGGATGTTACATTTCGGTTATTGCATTCACTCTCTCTCTATCGGACTAACTCCATGTTCAATAAAAATGTAACCCAGGAATTTTACTTCTTTCACTCTAAATTGTAATTTATTGATATTAAATTTTACGCCTACTTCTTTTGCTCTCTTAATGAAACTCGTCAAGTTCATATCGTGTTCTGATTTAGTTTTACCTGTTATGAGAATATCATCAATGTAGATAAATATACCATTTAAGTCTCCGAAACTTTTTTCATTCCTTTTTTGGAACTCTTCTGGAGCAATATTCAACGGAAGTCTTAAAAATTTGTAGCAGTCAAAAGGCGTGCTAAAACCACAATATTTGGATGACTCTTCTGTCATTTTAATTTGATAAACCCATCTTTTAGGTCAAAAACTGTGTAAAACTTAATCCCGGATAATTTGGCCATCAAATCATCCAACGATGGAATTAAATAGTGTTCTTTTTTAATTGCCATATTTAAATCTCGTAGATCTAAACATAATCTCACTGTTCCAACGGGTTTTTCCACAACAACAAGATTACTTATCCAATCTATCGGTTCATGTAAAGGTTCTATTATATCTAAGCTTACTAGCTTATCTAGCTGCTTTTTAACGTCTTCCCTAATTTTAATAGGTATTCTTCTCGGCGGCTTTGTAACAGAAGTCGTGTTATCTTTTAAATGTATTTCTAACTCATGCGGAAATTTACCTAAGCCTTCAAAAATTTCTTTATTATTTTGAACAAAAGTTTGTTTCGTTCCAACTATGCCATGTACTCTTTGTATTAACCCCAGTCTATTACATGTTGTAAGTCCTAGTATTGGTGTTAAATTGGCATTAATCAACACAAATTCTTCTACTAAATTAATATTTTTATATTTAATTCTTAACAGAACTTTTACAACCGGTTTAATTTCTGAAATTCCATACGCTCTCAAAATTACATCATATTTTAAAATTTCATTATTGTTTATCTCTAATTGTCTAAAAAAATTTAAAGGCAAAATATTGACATCAGAACCTGTGTCTAATTTCATATTACAATTCAATTTTTCAATCAATATCCCAGTTAGGAGTGTTATCGATCAGTTATTGGTAAACACTCGATAATGCAGCATCTATATATCGATAACGCGTTATCTACACCAAATTAAAATGTCATCGATAATTTTTGTTCAAATCGGTGGCACCACATTATCGATTATTATTATCGATAACGCAATCAATTAACTGTTACCAATGCCGTTGTCAATAACTTTTATTGAAAAAGTTATTGAAATCATTATTAGGTTTTAATACAATTGATATAAATAAAAAACGGGGTGGTTTTAATTTTATATTAATTTTATTTTCATATATTTTATTTTAAAAAACGGTTACATATTTACATTTAAAAAACACAACAATTATATATTTTGATGAAGTTGAAATATGTATTTAAATTTTATTTTAGGTTATAGATTAGCACTATATATAATATAAATTTTAAAAAATTATATATATGTTTCTTACACATAAAAAAATTTAACATACAACTTTTTAGATTTTTTTTTTGTTAGAATATTAATTTTATAAAAGGTGTTTTATAATATAATAATTACTGCTTCAATTTATAAAAATCACAACACAATCATCACTTTTGGAATTTAATAAAATGTCTGACTGTTGCTTACAAAAGTGAGACAGGGCACCCAGATAACAATTTATAGTTTTTCCTTTGTTCTGCTGGTCGATAACAACATCAATAACGTTTGTTATCAATATTGGATTTTTAGCTGGGATAGTTCCATACCAACTATTCTGAAATTCTATATTTAAATTCGTATTTACAGGGTCAATGCAATAGTCGTCATGATTGTTCATGTCACATTCAATAACCTTGACATTTTTTGCTTTGCAACAATTAGTAAAATGATTTAAACATTTACATTTATAACATCTATAGCCAAATGCCGGACATTTACCTCTTTCATGACTACCATTACATTTTCTGCGCAATTTAATTGAACTAAAGGGTGTTCCATTAAGGATTTTTTTTTAATTAAAAGAAAAACACAATGTTTACATTGAAAGTATCTTTATTTTTGCATTATATGAAAGTTGAAGGTTTGCCATTTATGTTTTAAAAATAATATCATGTAAGTGACCACCTCTTGATGCTCTACAGATGGTGACTTTCTTGTCAAAATTTTCGATGACTTTTCACACAAGTCGGGCTTAATCTCGTCAATAACACGAATAATCTCCGCTTTTAATTCATCAATCGTCTGTAGGTTATTGCGGTAGACTTGTGATTTAACAAAGCTCCAAAGAAAGAAGTCTAAAGGCGTCAGATCCCAAGATCTTGGTGGCCATTCAACATGTCCATTTCTTAAGATAACTCGTCCAGGAAAGTTTTGCCTCAATAAATCCATTGTTAGAGCTGCTGTATGACAAGTGGCTCCATCCTGTTGAAACCACAGGTCATGCAGATCAATATTTACCAATTCCGCCACAAAAAGCACGAATCATGCTTCTGTATCGTTCTCCATTCACGGTAACTGTGTTGCCTTCATCATCATGAAAAAAGTAAGGTCCAATGACTCCACCGCTCCATAAACCGCACCAAACTGTAACTTTTTTTGAATACAAACCTTGCTGAAGGATTTTTCTTGGATTCTCTTCACTCCAAATGCGACAATTTTGCTTGTTTACATAACCACGTAATTTACGAATAACATTTTTTACAGAACGCCCATTTTCATAATAAAGCTGAACGAATTTAACACGTTGTTCCATACTATGCGATGACATTTTAACAAATGGCAAACCTTCCTCTTTCCAAATGTCAAATTAGAAAAAAAATGGAGGTCAATATGGCTGAATTGACAGCTTTCAAAAAAAAATCCCTAATGGAACACCCGATATTTAAATTTTGTAATTTTGTTCATTCCTATTATAATTTCTATTTAAATTTCTATTATAATTTGTATATAAATTTCTATTAAAATTTTTATTTAAATTTCTATTGTTATTATTTGAATTAACATATTGTGATTTATTATTTTTAGAAACAAAATTTGGAAAATTATTACCTGAATTTCTTTTAATAAAATTAACTTCATCCCCTTGTACTACCTTCGTTTGACATTTAGTTATTTCAGCTATTCTACACGTGTCTATCGTCTTCTGTATAGATGGATCACCCGCTTTAATCAGGGTTTCTTGAAGCTGAAGATCATTAACTCCAAACATAATACGATCACGTATCAATGCTTCTTCCTGTGTTCTAAATTCGCAGGTTTTGGCTAGCCTACGTACATCACTCAAAAATATTTCAAATCTCTCTCCATCTTGTTGTTGTCTTTTATAAAACATATGTCTTTCATATATGATGTTCTTTTTTGGTGTACAATGCGCCTCAAATGCAGCTACCACTTCATCATAATTTTGTTGTTCTTCCTCATCGAGATCAAATGATTCAAACAATTCCAAGGCTTCTTCTCCAATAAGATTTAAAAATATTGCTGTCAACATCAGTCTCTTTTTGGTCGTTTCCAGTTGCCTTCATATATATTGTGAAATTTTTTCCAATTATCACTTATGCTACCATTTAATTTTAATGTTAAAGGTAGCCTGTGTTGTACAGCCATTTTGAATTGAGAAAATTATTATCACAATTTTAGATGAATATTTAATATTTTATTAAAGTTTTATTTTTTTTTCACTCAAACTTTTTATTACAGGCAGTTTGTCTTGTTTTTATTATATTTTGTTTATGGTTTATTACCAAATGTGTTTTTTAACTAAACACTTCGTCACGTTATTTTCTTCAACTTTTAGGTTAAGTTTTTGTAATCTGCATATATATATTAATGATCCGATTATCTGGTTTCTTAGATCAACTCCGCCATGTTCTATCTTGATATCTCTAAGATAGTTTAATTGTTATTTAAAAGACACTTGTTATTTTTTATATATTTATATTTATTATAATTTTTAAATAAAGAAATCAATATTAAGGTCGTTCAATAAGTCCGTAGGATAAGTAAGAAAAAAACAACATTTTGACAAAACTCGATTTTTTTATTCAACATAGTTGCCTTCGAGGGCGATACAACGAGTATAGCGATTTTCCAACTTTTCTATACCACTTTTATAGTACGATTTCTCTTTCTCGTCAAAATAGGCCTCAGTTTCAGCGATTACTTCATCATTGGACTTAAATTTCTTTCCAGCAAGCATTCTCTTGAGATCTGAAAACAGGAAAAAGTCGCTGGGGGCTAAATCTGGGAATATGGTGGGTGGGTAAGCAATTCAAAGCCCAATTCATTCAATTTTGCCATCGTTTTCATCGATCTGTGACACGGTGCATTATCTTGGTGAAACAACACTTTTTTCTTTTGCAAATGTGGCCGTTTCTTTGCGATTTCAGCCTTCAATCGATCCAAAAGTTCACAGTAATACTCGCTGTTGATGGTGGTTCCTTTTTGGAGATGGTCGATGAATATTATTCCGTTCGTATCCCAAAATACAGACGCCATCACCTTACCGGCCGACTGTTGCGTCTTTGCTCGCTTTGGATTCGGTTCGTCGACTGCTGTCCACTCAGCTGACTGTCTTTTGGATTCTGGTGTGTAATTGTGAAGCCATGTCTCATCCATTGTCACATATCTACGATAGAATTCCCTTTTATTGCGGTTTAACAGTGCCAAAGACTCCTCCGAAGCATCGATTCGTTGTTGTTTTTGGTCGACTGTGAGCTCACGCAGCACCCAATTTGCACAGAGCACACACCCAATTTGCACACAGTTTGACACACTTTGAGTAATGTATAATTCATAAAGTTTATAAAATTTCGCTTACTTATAATTGTAAACATATGAAATGTTGTTTACTAAATTATTATTATTTTGTTTTAATAAAAAGAAATTACGTCACGGGAATTCCTTTATAACTTATTATATGTGTTTTGATTTGGATAGGTAGACGTAGTAGTATCTCTACACTTCCCTTCCTTTTTTAACAAAAATTTGTTTTTAAAGGTAAGAAAACAAATTTTTGCGTAATTTATGAAATAAATCTCGATTTTAAAAATATTTAGTATCCATAACATTTAATATTTAGCAAATTTTTATTGGGCTTTTATTTGGGAACATAATTTTTTAGTCTATTTTTATGTACTTCCTTAATTAAGTTACCGTTTCTTATTCTAACATTTGTTTTATTTATACCTATGACCTCATAGGGTCCTGTATAAGGTGGATCTAATTTTTTACGATCACCTGCTTTTAACCATACTGATTCCCCTATATTAATTTTTAATGGATTAGTCTTTTGATCATAGATGCTCTTGCGTTTCAGCTTTGCTATACGTAAAAGCTCACTTGCTTTGTTGTTTGCGTGTTGCAAACGAAATCTTAGTTCTTGAGCATAGTCCTCAAGATTATATACTGGTGCACTTGTAATAAGTTTCTCGTCAGTTGGTAGCATTGCCAGCTTACCAAAAATTAACTCATAAGGAGAATGACCTGTATCAGTGTGTGGAGTTATGTTATAACAGAACACAAAGTACGGAATCCATTCTTCCCAGCTGTAGTCATTTGTGAAAGAAAGTAAGTATTCATTCAAAACTCTGTGGTTTCTTTCTATAGAACCAAGGGTTTCGTGATGATACGGAGTGGATGTTACGTGAAGTATTCCAAAGAATGAGCATATATGCTTCATAATTTCATTCACAAATTCAGTGCCCATGTCAGTTTTTAAGATTTTAAAGTTTCCATATTTCAGGATAAAATTTTCTACCAAGGCTCTCGCTATGGTCTTTGCTTCCTTATTCTCTACCGGTATAGCTTCAATGTACTTTGTTAATTCACATTGAATTGTAAGAATGTATCTGTACTTGTTCGTTGGTCGCAATGGACCTACTGTATCCTTTGAAATTATCTCGAAACTTGTTTTAGGAGTTTCAGTTATGGTTAATTGTTCTTTTATATTCTTATTTTGTTTATTCCTAGCGCACAATTCACACTTACTTACATAACTTTTTACCAGTTTACTTAAATTTGAAGATGTAACGTTGCTTAATTTTGTTAGCTGTCCTTCTCACACCTGAGTGTCCCCCAGAGTGTGGACTATCATGAAATTGTTTAATTATTTCTAACATTCTATCATTGTCAATTATTCTTAATGGAGCTTCATAAATTATTATTTTTAGATTAGTTTGCTTAATATCTTTATTTAATCCCGACTGCAGTTCGGTGAATATTTTCTTGAATTCATTTATCTTAACACGTGTAAATATTATATCATTAATTTCAAGCGCTAACTTTTCAATATTCTCATTTTTCATTTCCCATACCAGTTTCTCCAGCATAAAACCTAAGTTCATATGTGGATTATCGCTGATTTCTACTACGACTTCTTCGTCATTGATATCAATATTATATTTATTCTTATGCGCTGAACTTTTAATTATCCTATCGTCTGTTTTCCATCTCAGTTTCTCCTGCTTAAAACCTAAGTTCATAGGCGGATTATCGCTGGATGTCATCAAAACTTCTTCCTCATTTTGCAAACTTTTGTTATTTTTAAACTTTAACTTTCATAAATTTTTTATTTCTGAGATCGATGTACAGAGCCATGCATAAGGTTGGCCAGCCTTATCCAATTCTGTAGTATCATTCGTCTCAATCTTTTCTATCTCTTCTTTTCGTTTCATAGCTCTCGTGACAATGCTAACAGTAGATGTAGGTATCATCGCTTTTAAAACATCTGAGTCAATTTTGATTCTAGACAATGCATCAGCATTTAGTATTCATTTTTCCTTGCTTATATGTTATATTGAAATCGTAATCGCATAAATCTAACCTCATCCTCGTTAATTTAGACGATGGGTTCTTATGAGTGAACAAACTTACTAAAGGTCGATGGTCAGTGACTACAGTAAACTTTCTACCAAACACATATGGTCTAAAGAAGTTAATAGCCCAGTGTATTGCTAGTAGCTCTTTTTCTATAACTGGTTTGTTTACTTCATGTCTGTTCAGAGATCTACTCGCGTATGATATTGGTAGATCTCTCCCGTTTTCACCTTGTGAAAGTACGGCTCCGAGTGCGTAGTTCGACGCATCCGTTGTTACGATAAATTTCTCTTCAAAATTCGGATATTTGAGTATTGGTGGATTGATAAGTTTTTCCTTAAGTGTAGCGAATGCTTTCTTACATTCATTGGTCCAATCAAATGTAACGTTTTTCTTCGAAAGATTATTTAAAGGTTTGGCAATTTTTGCAAAATTTTGTATAAATCGTCTGTAGTAATTACAGAACGTTGTAAATCTTTTTGTTTCTTCAGCATTTATTGGTGTTGGATAGTTTCTTATTACATCGTATTTTCGCGGATCAGTTTTTATACCTTCATTAGTAATGAGATGTCCTAGGTATGTGACTTCAGTTTTTAAAAAATTACACTTTTTGGGATTCAATTTTAAATTATATTTCCGTAATCTATCGAAAGTTTTTATCAAATTTGTGTTGTGATGACTTAAACTACATCCAAATATTATAATATCGTCAACGTATAGAAACGCTTCTGCTTCTAGGCCAGCTAGAGCTATCGATAGCATACGTTGAAAACTGTTGGTGGATATCTTCAACCCGAACGGTAATCTTTTGAAATGATAATGACCTTTACTGGTTGAGAATGATGTTAGTGGTCTTGATTCCTCTTCTAGTTCAATTTGGTGGAATGAACTCGTTAAATCTAATGTTGAGAAATACTTCGCTATTCCAAGATTATCCAGGATGTCATCTAATCTTGTTAGAGGGAATTTGTCATCCATAATTTTTTTATTAAGCTGTCTGAAGTCCACGACAAGCCTCCACTTATCCTTATTCTCTCCCTTTGGCACTAATAATAGTGGCGAATTAAATGAACTGACTGATGGTTCAATGACGTCTTCTTTGATCAGTTTTTCTACCTGTCTATCAATTTCTTCCATGTGGGTTTGTGGCAATCTGTAATTTTTGATATATTGTAATAAACTTCGTCCAGAATGGGTTAATTTTATTTACTCATTCATTAATTAAAAGTTAACTCCTTTTTCAATCTTTTACTTGTATTGCAAATTGTATTGCATAAATTAATGTAAATTAAATTTGTTATACAAATGTTTACATTACTGGATTAAAAGGAGTTACCTAATACATTTTGCATAAATTAAATTTGAGTTCGCTAATACAAATGCAAGTATGAATGAAAACAGGTGTGGCCTATTTCAGATGTACGGACTACGTAGTATTGATTTCTAGTGGATTATAGAAGTTTCGATTTATTTATTTTTCGATATAAATAAGCAAACAAAAATATCAGAGAGTCAGTTTTAATTTTGCAATTAAAAGTGTTTTACAAATATTCGAAAGTATAAGGAATAATCGGTGGTACTTGAGTCTGGGTACTAATAGTAAAAGAATTTCAACTTAGTGGAATAGTAAATACAGATTTTACGATTCCGAAAATTATTGATTCAAATTGTGGAAAAGCGGTGAAGTTTATGGTACATAAATTGGAGACCCTGGAATTTATTGTAAGGAAAAACGGAAGCTGCTGTAATTTGATGACAAATAAAGTTTGAGATTCTGTTAACTAAAGATCTGTCTTTTACTGTCGTGTTTGTTCAATAATCTAAAAGAACCAACGAAGAGTCGTTACAGTGGTGTCAGAAGTGGGATTATTAAAACAATGGTCAAGACAGTAAATATTAGTGATCTCAGCCAGACCCAGCTGAAGGATGAGTTGAAGAAAAGGAATGCTCCAATCCATGGAACGAAGGCAGAACTTGCATTCCGGCTGCGTAAAGTTTTAGAAGAAGCAGGCCAAAACACAGAGGTCATAGAAATAGAGCAGGAAGAAGCTCCGGCTCAGAGTGCACCAGCAATTGATCCGATGATGGCGTTGATGAAAGAAATGATGGCACAGCAGCAACAACAATTTGCTGATATGATGGCCAAACAAGGAAACAATCTGATAGCCCGACAAGAGAAACTGGCAGCGGAACAAAAAGTAGAGCAACAACAACAACTTGCTGATATGATGGCCAAACAAGGAAACAACCAACAACAACAACTTGCTGATCTGATGGCCCGACAAGAGAAACAGGCAGCAGAACAAAAAGTTCTGGCAGCAGAACAAAAAGTAGAGCAACGACAACAGTTTGCTGATATTATGGCGAAGCAAGAAAGTCTACGTGAAGTAATCGAGTCACGTATATCCAGTGCGGAGGTTAAAATCAACAACGTGGAAAAGGAGCTGCGGAAAATCACCGAGGAACATGAAGAGAAATTACGCAATCTTTCGAGTGAATTCCGCCAAGAAATAGCACAAGTAAAGTCAGGTAACATGATCAATCCATCAACTTCTTCAGCTCCAGCTAGAGTGAAAACACCCGCATTTGATGGATCTACATCGTATCAGATATTTAAGATGCAATTTGAGATAGCAACAACTGGAGTTGATCACCAGCAAAAAGCAAATTCGCTTATATTGGCATTGAAGGGACCTGCTGCTGAAATTTTGCAGACACTATCAGCGACAGAGCGTGATTACAGCAAGATTATGGAGGCCTTAGAAGTAAGATATGGGGAAAGTCATATGCAAGCTCTCCATCGCATGCAGCTCAAGACACGAAAACAGGGAGTCAGTGAAACTTTGCAAGAGTTAGAGGCTGACATTGTCAGACTGGTTAATCTGTCATACCCGAGCTATAACGCTGAACACCGAGACGAACTGGCAGCTGATACATTCATCAATGCTCTTCGAGATGTGCAAATGAGAAACCAGTTGTATCTAAGCGGGAAGAAACTACCTACGGAAGTCTTAGCATTGGCCCTACAAATGGAAGCTGGAAAAAGAACACTTGCCTTAGATAGAGTACGTAAGATGGAAGTTGCTGAGGAACCACTGAAAGCAGCGCTTGATGAAGTGATCATGCGTGTCAAAAGTTTGGAAGATAAACCTGAACAAAATCAACGAAGTAGATCTAGCAGAGTAAGATGCTGGAACTGTGGGAACCTAGGGCACATCAGACGGGAATGCAAAACACGAGTAGCAGCAAAAGAAGGAGTAGTTCCAGTCCGGTTGATGAATCTTTCAAACAAGCAAGTGGATGTCAAAAAGGCAGGAGATTTCCACGTTGAACACCGTAAGAAAGGGATACATTGTAACGCTGACGATCGTTCAAGAAAACCTTGTATTGAGGAGCGCAAGTCATGCATCAGAAGTGAGAGAAAAGAGGCAATGACAGTGAAGCAAATTAAGTTCCAAACTCCTGACGATTGGTGTACCGAGGCAATGAAAAGAGAGCAGCTAAAGGATCCAGCTATGGCTCCAATATTGAAGTGGAAAACCGAGGGAAGGCGACCGGAGTGGAAAGAGGTAGCACCTTTAAGTACGGAGGTGAAATGCTACTGGGCGCAATGGGACTCACTATTGATTGACAACGGGATACTAAAAAGAAAATGGGAGTCCGCTGATGGAAAGAAAGTGTTAGAGCAACTGGTGCTGCCATCAAGTCGAGTAGAAGAGGCACTGGGAAGGCTGCATGGAAGTATTTCTGGAGGACACCTGGGAGTCAATAAAACCCTGGCTAAAGTAAGGGAGAGGTTTTATTGGGTAAGGTATCGAACCGACGTAGAGCAATGGTGTCGGCGATGTGATACTTGTGCGGCGAGCAAAGGACCAAAGACTAGAACTCGAGGAGAGATGCAGCAATACAATGTGGGAGCCCCAATGGAGAGAATTGCTATAGACATCGCGGGGCCATTTCCGGAAACTACAAAAGGTAACAAATACATGGTGGTCATTGATTACTTTACAAAATGGCCGGAAGCTTATGCAATACCGAACCAGGAAGCAGTTACGGTCGCGGAAACATTAGTCAATGAATGGGTTTGCAGATATGGAACACCGCTCGAGTTGCATACCGACCAGGGAAGGAATTTCGAATCTCAACTGATGGAAGAGCTGTGCAGAACCCTCGGCATTAGAAAAACACGAACTACACCTATGAACCCGCAGTCAGATGGCATGGTAGAACGATTCAACCGAACCACGGAAGAACATTTGTCAAAGGTAGTAGAAGCCAACCAAAGAAATTGGGACAAGGATCTTCCGTTATTCTTGATGGCCTATCGTAGCGCAGTGCACGATACGACAAATGAAACGCCAGCGAATATCATGTTCGGAAGAGAACTACATCTTCCTAGTGACATCGAGTTTGGCATCCCTGGAGGTCTGGTATCCACGAAAACAGATTATGTGGGACAACTAAGGGAGAAGATGAATAAAATCCATCAGCAGGTTCGAGACCACATTAAGATTGCCAGTGACAAAATGAAAACCAGGTATGACATAAATGCAAATAGTGGCGGTTTTCAAGAAGGAGAATTGGTATGGCTATACAACCCCAGAAGAACTAAGGGAAGATCACCCAAGCTGCAGCCAGATTGGGAAGGCCCATATAAAATAATCAAACGAATTAATGATGTCATCTACCGCATACAAAAGGGACCCCGTACCAAGATGAAAGTGATACATCTGCAAAGGTTGGCACCGTACCAAGGTAACAGCACCAATGCGATATCTGATATTGTTCGGGACGAACAAAACTAAATGGAGGGCAATGTAATAAACTTCGTCCAGAATGGGTTAATTTTATTTACTCATTCATTAATTAAAAGTTAACTCCTTTTTCAATCTTTTACTTGTATTGCAAATTGTATTGCATAAATTAATGTAAATTAAATTTGTTATACAAATGTTTACATTACTGGATTAAAAGGAGTTACCTAATACATTTTGCATAAATTAAATTTGAGTTCGCTAATACAAATGCAAGTATGAATGAAAACAGGTGTGGCCTATTTCAGATGTACGGACTACGTAGTATTGATTTCTAGTGGATTATAGAAGTTTCGATTTATTTATTTTTCGATATAAATAAGCAAACAAAAATATCAGAGAGTCAGTTTTAATTTTGCAATTAAAAGTGTTTTACAAATATTCGAAAGTATAAGGAATAATCGGTGGTACTTGAGTCTGGGTACTAATAGTAAAAGAATTTCAACTTAGTGGAATAGTAAATACAGATTTTACGATTCCGAAAATTATTGATTCAAATTGTGGAAAAGCGGTGAAGTTTATGGTACATAAATTGGAGACCCTGGAATTTATTGTAAGGAAAAACGGAAGCTGCTGTAATTTGATGACAAATAAAGTTTGAGATTCTGTTAACCAAAGATCTGTCTTTTTACTGTCGTGTTTGTTCAATAATCGAAAAGAACCAACGAAGAGGCGTTACAATATACTGGATTTTTATCCACGGTTTGTATTGATTGCTTATAAAAATTGTTGGCTGATAGCTGCTCATCCTCTACGTAAAATATATCTGCATAGTGTCTACAAATATCTATAATTGAACTTCTAGCATGTTCTTCCAATGAGTCTAACTCTAATTCTTTCAATATTTTGCTAAAACGTTGTTCCACTGTAATCTTCTTATCTTTTCTGTCCACTTTCAGTACATGATAGTTGCATAATGGTTCAGTTTTTGGAGAAATTTTTCTTAACGTGACATCATATTCTTTTGTATTTAATATCTGAATATGTGCAATCCCCTTAGCTGGAACTATTGTGTTTGCTATATATACGCCTTCCTGTATTTCTTGATTTAATACAACGCTGTCTTCTTTTAAATTGATGTTAACAGCTCTAATAACCTGCGATCGTGCTGGTATCGTAACTCCGCTCTGTTGTAATTCTGTATACATTGGTAATGTGATTTCTTCATGGTTTATCAATAGTGAAATTGTGTAAGTTTCATAGTCTATCTTACAATAATTATTATGCAGGAAATCTCTGCCTAAAATACCATCTGTATTTATTGGAAAATCTTCTTTTACTAAATGAAATTCTTGTCCTATATTTCCTTCTTCTAGATTCAAAATTGCTCCTATCATACCTAACGAATATGTTTCGTCATTAGTAACACCTGTAATTTTACACCTATCATCTTTTACATCTACTTCTTTTGCAACTTTATTTATTTTGAGCAGTGAGATATCTGCTCCCGTATCTATTAAAAACGTTCTCAAATCTTCTGTTATGTTCGTGCGAATTCTAATATAATTTGTTTGTGTGCTAGGATTTACATAAAATATTTTTATTGGGTTTCTAAAGTTAGGGAATCTCTCGACAACTGGTTTTCGGAGACCCCTTCCCTGTTTTCCGATTGTACAATATTAACTCTTCCATTCTGGAAATTTCTTTTTACATTATTATAATTATTTCTATTTCGGTAACCATTAAAATTTCTATTATTTGTATTATTATTATCATTGTTACAATTATTCTTACTACCATTATGGCTACAATTACATCCATTACTCTTAATATTGGTATGGTTTTTATAAAAATTGTAATTGTTATTCTCTTTATTTTGATAATTTGACCTTTTAAAATTATTAAAATTATGCGAAATTTGATTCCCATAGCCCGTTCTATAGTTTCGCGAATTAAAATGGAACATATTGGCCGTCTTTGTCTGTTCGTCGATTTCAGTAGCGTATTGAATCGCTTCCTGAAGAGAATTTACCCGAGCAGCATAAACCATATTTTTAACTGGTTCGTTTTAAACCTGTTTTAAATGCATTCAGTCCAGTCTGTTCATTTAGCTTAGTGATAATGTCACTATGAGCATCACCCTGCTCAGCTATTTGAAGTTCATTTAGTTCTGTTATTATGTTTTCTATCTTATTACTATAAGATTCAACAGATGAACTCCCCTGTCTACACTGTGTGAGTTGAGTCTGTAAGTTCAAGCATGTAGTCTTCTTCTTGAAAATACGGTTGAATAATTCTTTCAACTCAGGAATGGTTTTTGGTTTTTTAGTTGCTGTCAACTTTGTTTTGGCATTACTAGGTAGTCTAGTATCCAAAACGAATTCGATTAATTTTGTCTTTTCAACGTCGTTCTTTAGTGTTTCACTAAAGTGTTGAATTAGGTTTAAAAATATCGGAAGATCGTTGGATTTTCCGTCAAACGTTGGGACAATTTTTAGGGTTTTTTCTATGCCGAATGACGCCATTTCTATTAAATTCTCTGTATCTTCTTTTATAGATAATTCTAACAGTTCCACTGAGAGGTTGTTCAATTTTTCTTTTAGAACTGTATACTTCTGTATAAACTTATTTTTAAGTTTCTCTAAAGTCTCAGCGTCGAGTTCTGATACTAATGTCTTGACTAACCTTTCAAAGTCTAATCTGTACGACTTCAATTGTGTCGTACAATCTAATATGTGCTTGTGGCTAAAGTTCCTATTCGGGTTTTTATTCAAGTTAAGAAGAATTCTCTCTGTTTCCTTAATTATCTCATCCGCTTTTCTAGTGGATTCCATCAGTTATCAAATCATCAAAAAGAATCACAAAATTTTATTTTCAACTTTTATTTGTATGAAAAAAATTTTTAAAGAAAAATGTTTGCTTAACATTATTTATTATTAAAAAAAAAAAATATCATATATCTGTGTTAATTTTCATTTTTATTAAAAAGAAATTTTATTAATTTATCAAAAAAAAAGAAAAATTAACTTAAATGTAATTTGTTCATTTAAAAAAATTTTTTTATATATTATATTTTTTTTTAATTATCCATTCATAATTAGTTATTATTCTAGAAATTTCATTTATTATTATTTAAAATTTATTAATTATCTTATATATTGTCTTAATTAAAAGTATCTTAAGTATTACAAAGGTTTAATAACAAAAAAAAAATTTGTTTAAAAATGTTGAAGTTGTCGTTTTGGTTATTTCTTCTCTTTTAGTAACTTCTCCAATTTTTTGTCGGCCCTCTTCTGTTTTGCGAGTATCTTCCTTTTTTTCTTTAAATCATTGGCTTGCTTAGTAAACCAATTTCTCTCCTCTTCGCTTACTGACACTTCTGCCACTCTAAATAACTCGGCTATCTCTCTAGCCAACCTGGCTAGCTCACCACCTCGTTGATTTAACTTCGTATTGATTTTGCTGGATTTTGTATCCAGATTGTTCTTCACCTCTTCGTTCTTCGAGTGTTGTCTCGCTCTATACTCCTCAATCGAAATTGACTTAATCTTCTTAAGTTGAAATAATTGGCCCGTGATTGGCAAGTTCGCCATGTGCTGAGCGTACACCAAAAGATCGTTCTCTATATCATGAGTAAACGACATTTGTACACTACCTTGATCTGACTGCGTATTTATTATTTATTATACTTTAAACTTTTGTTGACTAACTTTAACACTGCCGTCTATATGTCCGTAAGTCCAAATCTGTCCGGTTTTTCAACGATACAGTTTGCCGAAACAACTTTGCACCAAGGAAAGAACCGTTAGACCCGTTTGACGTGCGTCAACTGAGGTCGTCGGGAGGATCAGAGAAAGTAAAACACTATTTAAATTCAAACTGATTCTGATTTTTATTTGTTCGAAAACTTTCTTTTATACAATTTTTGGATTTGCATTTTCATTTTCCTAATCCCCACTTAAATCAATCAATATATTTATTTCAAATTAATTATGCTAGGAAATGCAATTCTAGCAAAATGTACATATAATATATATGTCAATTTAATTACTTATTATTTTCCCCTTAATAAAATCTGTATCATCATAATTATTTACCTTTTGTTTTTATTAAAATTATTTAAAATTAGTTTCAATGTTTTGAAACATGATATATGATGACACACTTTGAGTAATGTATAATTCATAAAGTTTATAAAATTTCGCTTACTTATAATTGTAAACATATGAAATGTTGTTTACTAAATTATTATTATTTTGTTTTAATAAAAAGAAATTACGTCACGGGAATTCCTTTATAACTTATTATATGTGTTTTGATTTGGATAGATAGACGTAGTAGTATCTCTACATTTCGCATACCCAAATGTTCATGTAAAATGGTAAAAAGACTACCATCTGCTACCTTTACAATGTCAGCTATTTCGTGCACCTTCAATTTGCGATCGTTCATAACCAATTTGTGGATTTTTTTGATGTTTTCTGGAATAACAGCCTCATTTAGGCGTCCACTGCGCTCTGCATCTTTTGTGCTGGTACGACCACATTTAAATTCAGCCATCCACTTCTCTACCATTTGTCTCGATGGAGCAGAGTTTGGATAATGTTTATCAAGCCATTGTTTGGTTTAAACTGTATTTTTTTTCATCAAAAAGCAATGCTTTATTAAAATTCGAAATTCACTTTTTTCCATTTTTTTTCAAAAACAAAAGTTGCTTCACACAAAATGCAATAACTCACGAATAAATAGTCAGATTGCTGTCAAATTTATACACGTATCGTTTGAAGGTTAGTACTAAATAAAAATCATATGGAAAAAATTCTAGTAACGCCATCTATGTGTCATCCTACGGACTTATTGAATGACCTAGTAATGGTTGTTTGTTTCTCACCATCTTTATAACAAGTTATGTGTATAATGATGTTTTAAGCTGGTCTCTACAGCTTAACTAAATATAAAGTAATAAAGGTGTGTTTACATGTTCATTACTATACAACAATATTAATAGTAAATTCAAATTTCAAATTTGGTTTGAATTAGAGAGATAGAAGGTTATATTATTTGTTAATGTAAATAAAATATTAATTATTGGATAATCTAAAAGTAAATTTGATACTTTTATTTAACGGTATTAAATTTGATACTTTATTTGATACGGTATTAGAGTAATTTTTTAATGAAAAAATTAATTAAATGGTTTAATTATATGATAAAAATGTCCATCGACTGTTATTATATCATCTTAAATTCATAACTCATTTTTGACATAAAAGCAATATACCACCTTTGTTAGCACGACAGTCCAATAAACAAACCATATATGTTCCTTGTTGAAATCAGCCAGTCGATAGTCTACCATACATACAAATATTGACGACGAATTAAATTTAAATGAGCTGATTTACCATTTACGCTCAATATGTTATTGTATATTTATATGAATATGCTTGTTTTAAAGTAAAACTCGAAATAGGCCTGTCATTACAAAACGTTCATTAACAGTGCATGCACAATGAAATTACTTTTACCAAAGAATTAAGAGACTAAGGAAATGAAACTACTGTTAAAAATATTTGAAGCCGTTTTTCTCTCTTCTCTCGTATTTGTCCATTTTAAGTTGTCAAAAAAAACATTGTTTGGTTTGGTTATAATTTGGTTTTAATAAAATTGTTTTTATTATTTATCGTGGTGATATTTTGACGAATTTATAATAAATATAAAAAATGCTAGTGATTTCATTATAATTTAAAACTAATTTTAAAGAAAAATTAATATATTTAAGTGAAAATTTTACATAAAACATTAAATATGAAGTCGTGTGATAATGATGTGTAAAAATTACCGAAAACATATACAGGATGGAATTTCTCATCATAGATAACTAATATTGATATTATAATTTACTTTTCGATTAATAAGTTTTAAGTTTTTTAAATATTTTCGAGAAAAAAATATAATCTAAAATCAATGTAAACAATAATAGAATGCTTCCATTCATAAATTGTCAAATTTTTTTATGTTGTATTGTCAAATTTTTTAATGCTGTTTTTCTATGTAATGGCGTCTCTTTTTTTTATATTTGTTTTGGGGGCAAAAATACGCTTAAATTTGGAATTCAATGCAATAATAGAAATATTTACGGCGCCTCTACTAAAACGTAAGTGTGCTAGTAACAATTTATTGGTGTGCAAAAAGTGCTTCAATTTTTAACATCAATTTCACTTCCTCTATTCTCTTAATTCTTTGACTTTTACTCATGAGATTTGAGCAACTTTTTATTATTATTTTTTGATAGTAGCACAATGCTTTAAAATGTAACCAGGTTTCTTCTCTATTAATCATGAGAAAAATGTTAAGAAATCTTTAACTTTTTCATTGAGAAAAATATATTTAAAAAATAAATTTTTTTTTCTCAAAATAAATTTTCATACAAACATGGATCTAATGAGTAAAAGTAATTTCATTGTGCATGCACTGTAATATAATTAAACGAAAAACAGTTAAAATACATGCGAATACGTAAACAGAACAAATCAAAACCATCATTTTATTATATTTTTTTGTGTTAGCATCCATAAAACTTATGTCTACAACTCCAGTTGATAAAAATCTTTAATTTATGTCAAATCATCTATATTTATTTCATTCAAATTTACTAGCAACATACTATACCAAAAGAAGCATAGACCAATCATTAATTATTCAAAATATAATTTATACAAACAACCCCAATCAGAAATCAGGTTAATTTTAATCATAAAAAATATTTTTGTTTCCACTACAATTAATATTAGATGAGAACCACACTGTTATTACAGGTTGATGTCTGATGGTTATTTGTATATAGAAAATAAATAATTTTGTCCAACACAATATTGTTAACGCACAAAAACTATGCCACTGCACAAATTACAAAACAAATGTATTTTAAATATTTCGATGAATTTTAATGGTTCAGTTATGTTTAACCAAAAAATGTGTATTTATTTAAAAATTGTTACATAATTTAGTCAATAGGATGATATTTTGGGTTTTTACTTGGGTGATAAGGATTTCATGTTGTGTGGGGTGTTAAATTATATTATTTAGAATTATAGAATTTAGATGTAAAAATATTTCGAGGGTACAATATATTTCGCTGTGGGTAGTAAATAATTAATAAGTGAAGGCTTATTTTTTATTCAAGTTGTCAGAGTCAATGTAAAAAATTTCTCATACGAAAACATTTGTTTATCTATAACTAAATAACTATCCTATCCTATGAGTGAATATTCAAATAATAATATTTGAACTAAACTAATTAAAAAATACAACAAAAATCCGTTTGAATGAAATATTTTGTTACTATGCTCAATGTTAATCTTTCACTAATTTTATTAATAATTATTATATGCGTATTATATTTCAGTTATTTTAGTTAGTTTTCAGGTAATCATATTTCATGGTAACATATTTTTGTAATTATGAATTCCACTCGAAATACATTTCAATTATTTTCAGTTTTAAAACTTAAGGCTATCTGTTATTTATTTAAAATATACGCAACCCTTTGCCAAAAAATAATGGTAGATTTAACACCAAAGGAGAGGAGTGCATTTTTTTCTCACGAGGTTTGTTTGGAGCCCGAGGTCAAAGCTTGATGGCTACATATCACTGAGGGAAATGGCATGCTATCGCCATTCTATTTTTAACACGATCACAATATAATTATGATTTTAAAAATTAAATCCATAAAGGGTGGGCCATCTGTTGGCCCTTTTTTTGAATCGATTAGTGTAAGTACTAAATATTGTCTGATGTAAAAGTGTGTTTGAAATATGAAAAATCGAAACCATGTCATTATTAGTCATGGAGTCGCTTACAACACAACAACGCATTTTAATCGTCCAAGTTTATTATGAAAATTGTCGTTCAAAAAAAGACAACATTTCGCAAAATACGTGAAACGTTTGGTCGATTTGGACGTCCTACCGAGCGCGCAATTGACAAAATTATTGATCGTTTTGAAGAAACTGGTTCAGTGATAGGACGTAGACCGTATCAACATGTTCATCCAGTTCGTACTCGTGATGCAATAGCAGCTGTTAGTGAAAGTGTTCGTAATGATCTAAGCACATCAACAAGGCATCGCTCACAGGAATTAAACATTCCACGAACCACCTTACGACGCATTTTGCATGTTGATCTTCATCTTCATCCATAAAAAATCCAACTAACTCAAGAATTGAAGCGAGCAGTCCATTTTAAACGTCGCTGTTTTGTTAATTGGATGCTTAAACGAAATGAAGGATTTTCATCTGTTATCACCTTTCCATCTGTTTCAACACCTTTGGACTAGTTTTTATGGGGTTATTTGAGAGGTAAAGTGTATGCCAATCATCAAAAAACAATTCAACAACTTAAAACCAACATTCGAGCTGAAATTGAGGCCATTGGTCCGCTTTTAATGGGAAAAGTCATCGAACATTTTAATCTTCGGATGCAGACCTGAATACGGAGCCGTGGTGTGGACATATGAATGATACTGTTTTTCATACATAAATGGCATAGAATTACTTTTCATTATCAATAAAGATTTTTGAGTTTCCATCACAAAATATGGGTTTTATTTACAAATGAAAAAAGGACCAACAGATGATCCACCCTTTACAACTCGTGTAAAAAGGTGTTTTTCAATGATAGCAGAAAAAAGTCGATTTTTAACCAGGCTTACTTCCCGTTTGTTTTGTCTTGTGCAAAATCATTTTTGCTAAATAACAAATCGTAGTTGGTATGGTATTTTCATATAATTTTACAACATTTTTAAAACAAAGCAA
This sequence comes from Diogma glabrata, assembly GCA_963693315.1. Lineage (NCBI taxonomy): Eukaryota > Metazoa > Arthropoda > Insecta > Diptera > Cylindrotomidae > Diogma > Diogma glabrata. The sequence continues at coordinate 220,217,756 of OY856186.1, forward strand.
CCTCATGGAAAAGAGAATATGAATCTTATTATGTCTAATTTGAACGCTATCGCGTCACGTGAACAAGTTTTCACTCAAGTTTAATTTTCCAAACTGATTGCTTAAAATGCAAATGCAATTATCCCCAATTTTACATGTAATTTTTTTTTTGTTTTAAAAATTGTCTCTAGAGTTTGAGTAAACTCAATATATACATAAACTTTTAGTGCGGTTTTCCTTAGTTATTTGAAAGCTTTTAAAGAACAATAAATTGGTTATACACCAATAGGGTAAAGTGGCACATTCGTCAAAACGTTTCTAAATGCTTTATTCTCATTTTAAAAATCTTTCACAAAATAAATCTAGTTACTTTCTATAAAAAATCAATTTATTTTTTAAGTTTGGTATTGTTTCGTTGGCAATTAACGAAGTAGCACGTCTTTGTATGTTTTGTTCTGTAAGCTTTTAATATATTTTCGTAACGTATTCTGGGTTTTTATAACTAAGTGAGTTAAAATGCATTATATGAAACAGGCAAAATGTTAAATTGTGTCTGAAGTGCTCCAAGTGATATAAAATTAAAAACACAATGTCACGTATTTTAATTTTTTTGATATTACGAGGCTTGGGGCACTTTCGCCACATCAATGTGGAGTGCTTTCGTTTCTAACGAATCTGCCCCATTGTCACAAATTTACACCGTATAATTTTATTTATAAGCTATATGTGTATTGTAATTGTTTCAAATATTAGTGATGCAGCAAGGCTCGAAACTACAAAAAAACTGACCGAGTGAAGATGATGAAATTAGCTATTGCAGATTACAGTTTCAAAATATAATACCAATACTAAACAAACAATTTTAAATTCTCAAGTAAAAAAAACTGGCTCATGTTAACTCACGTGCTTGTTTTATTTTAAATGGTTGTTTTATTTAATCTTTCTAATTTTTTTCATTGACTAACTAGATGTGACGAAAGTGCCCAATATAATAGTGAAAGTACCTCGACATGGGGCACATTCGCCAGTTTGTAGTCTATCAGGAAAATAAAAAAACCGCATTTTTAAGAGAATTGGAAAGAGATGATGACAATTGTAACAAAACAAAAACCGCAACCCAACAAATACAATGTGCATGGTATGGTGCACAAGTGTATGCACATTTTGTGCAGTTTTTATTTTGCTAATCTAAGTTTTTTAAAAATCTTCTTGTGTATATTTTAAATTTTGTTGAAGCTTAAAAGTATTTGTGTGCTAACGTCATACATATTTGTTTTAATTTAACATTTTTAAATCATGTAAATATGTATTCATAATGTTCATAGAACTTTCGTGTATAAATACAACAATATTTGATGTATGACTTTTATGACTAGGATCTTCTGGTATATTGTGAATCTTTCATTGACAAATATTTTTGGTAACGTCATTACTATATGTGTTATTATGGTTTTCCATATTATTCACTATTTGTGTGCTTTTGTCACTTTTGAATTAAAATGCAATATTTAAAAACATACTTTTTACTGTTTATTTTTAATTTTTTATTTTATTAATAATAATATAAACATTCTTATAGTAACAATTTGAATTTGATTTTTTATATTGTATTGAATATCGATTTCGACTTACGTCATCCTCTGTTCTTAAATTATTATTCAGAATAATAATTTAAGAACTGAGGATGACGTAAGTCGAAATCGATATTCAGTAAAATATAAAAAATCAAATTCAAATTGTTACTATAAGGAAGTTTATAATATTATTATTAATAAAATAAAAATTAAAAACAAACAGAAAAAGTATATTTTTAGATATTGCATTTTAACGTCATTACGACAAACGAAGATAACGGTCGTATTTTTAAGTTGTAAATTGAAAATGTATGTGTGTGATTGCATTTGTAAATGATGTGTACATATTTTACCAATTTTTTAACGATACAATTTAAATGAAAAAAAAATTAGAAATCAAAAAATTGAAATATTTGAGTTACATATAAAAAATAATATTAGTTTTTCATAATTTTCTTAATATTATAAACAAATAAATTTAAATATCATTAAACCGATATGAAACAAGACAAATAATGGTTATTTATTTATCTAGAACGAAAAGTGAAACCTTAAAGTACGAGCTAGTTGTTTAGTTGTTGCCGAAATTACTAGTGAGTACCTTTAAAAACACTTTTCGTTTGAGGTAAATACAAAATTTTATTTCATACTGGAAATTTATTAAAATAAAAAGAAATGAGTTTTAAATTTTGCACAAAAAGTGGAACTTTAACGTCCTAGGACTTTATAAAATTTTATAAAGTCCTAGGACGTTAAAGTTCAACGTTTATGGTACAAAAAGTTGAACTTTAACGTCCTAGGACTTTATAAAATTTTATAAAGTCCTAGGACAGTAAAGTTCAACTTTTTGTACCATAAATAATCCGAAAAATGTCGTTTTAGATATCAGTATAAAATAAAAAATATTATCAAAATATAAAAATTTTTTTGAATCTCTAAAATTAATTATTCAAAGTGGCCGTTTGTATTTTGTGTTTGTTTTCAATACCTTCACTTAAAATATTTCTTTCGCACATAATTTTAGGCGCAAATAACTTAAAGTTCTTCAATTTATCATTATGAAAGCGTTATTTCATAAGCAGTTGAATGAAAAAAATAAAATGCATAAAACTTTTTCAGTTTTTACGTTTTTTCATTCTATTCCTTTGTTTATTATTATTAAATAAATTTGGTTTCGCTTCGTTTTGTTTTATTCCTACAACATGCTGGTGGGATGAGGGTGCATATGTGTGGAAAGGGGACTTACGTCGTGTTCACGGTATGGTGCACATCATTTGCATGACATATATGATGCACAGTTTTGTTCATGTGGATTTGTAACATGCACAATTAAGGCAGTCTTCATGCATTTTTTTCAAAACTGCTTTGCGGGTGAGCCACCAAAATAATGGAAAATTATGCCGGAGGGGTACATATAACTGAGAGAGATGACATGCTCTCTCCCGAGGTGAATATGCTATATTTCCACGACCACAATATAATCATGATATTAAAATCTAAATCTAAGTATAAATTAAATCTTAACCGCATGGAGGGATCAGTTTTTATTGTTTTGTAAATATTTTTTATTTTTGATCTGTGGGTGATAACCCCGCATGCTCAAGTCCCTGCTATTGGCATACGAGTTAACGTGAGATATCACATATCACTGGCAATTATAGCAATGAGCTATTACTAGCCAAGGGGATAGGTTTTATTTTGCTTTTTTTTTCTCTATCCTATCATAAAATTTTGGTCTATGTAAAAAAAAAGAAAAATTTAATTTAGTAAAAAAGAAAGATTTACGCCCATCAAAACCTTTGAACGTATCTTGTTGTGAGACCTTGGTCTTAAAAGATTTTTAAGTGTTGTTGTGACACATATTGTAATTCCTCCTACTAATTTTTGTAATTTAGTGTCAAAAAGTAGGCCAAGTTTAGAATCGAAATGAATCATTTTTAAACACTAGTGCATTTTCATTTACACACTAGTACTATAAAGACATTTTTAACACAATATAAGGATTTTCTAATTAACAAACCGAGTAAGCTTATGAATATAAAAGCACATATGTTCGGGTATTCGGGAATAAAAATGGGCAAAAATTTTACAAATGAATTGGTTATTTGTGGTAAATTTTTATAACACATGTTATTCAAATTCGATATATTCACTCCTGAAGAAGTCAACGTGGCAACTGTAGTTGAAGATGAAGATTGCTGAGTTGAAGTTTAGGATGAAGAAAGAGTCATCTTACTTATTTTTTGGAAGCCATGATTAGGGTTTCTAAATATCCGACCTATTTGATTGTCCGACCTATTTGATTATCCGTGTAGCAATCCTATTCTTATTTTTATGAGAACTTTCAACATAACCTTCTGCTACTTTTGTTGTCATAGCAGCAATAGAGTTGTTCAATAACGACGCAGATGAACGACGGAAACAGCATATTCCTCTGATTTTGGTAAGAATATGAAAATGCGTTGATCCGGTGTATGTCCTGGTCTAAGATTTCTCTATGTTTGAAAAATTTGACATACATTTAGACCTTCAATATTGTCTCCAGTAATTGTAAATTCTCTTATTCGTAGCAACTTTTTTCGCGGTTTCCAATCTTGAAACTTTTTATAACACTGCTCGTAAACTAGTCCTGATTTTAGCAGTTATTCACTGCTTCATTTGCAGCGTTTTCAATAACTGATGGCACATCAGAATCGGAATCACGCATAATGCTTTTCAATTATTATCAAGTGTAACAATAAATTATTTTTTCGGCAAACGGCTGTCAAGTTAAACTTTACTGCCGCTAGGGAGTTAGCTAAAGTCTTACTTTTTAGCCTGCGATAGCAAAAGTAACACCATTTTTATTTTGTATTACAGAGGTCGTAAAGTAGCATTTGTTATTTGTTAGTTTGTTATTTTTTCAAACATATTGTATAACTATGACAACAAAAAATAAGTTGATTCTCATTGGATTATGATATTTCGAATTATTGTATGTTACTATGACAACAAAACATAACAAATAGTTTCTTTGGATGGTAAAATTTGGAATTATTTACTACGTTTTCATGCAGATCGAAAAAGAATTGAATCCTTATCCCGTATTCAAACTGTAAATTGTTTTCATGATAGGATTGAAAACGAGTTGAAAACATTTTTAAAACTGTGTTGAAAAACTGTCAGAATGTCAAAAAGCGTTTAATTGTGTTTCATTTATTGTGTTCAATATTTTATTTTTTTATGCTTGATATTGTATTTTTCTTTTCAATAAAGTTAATGAAATAAGCATTTTATAAATCAATGTGAAATTAGTTGTTTTGTAATTAAAAAGAAACATAAACATTTTACTGCGCATGACACGATCCAGTTTTCCGTTTTCATGTATTTTCGAATATTTGGATACCGATACGATCCCAAAAAAAATCGAGATCGTATTTAAAAATAAATAGTATTCAAAACTGTAATTTTTGATGTTTTCATGGTGAATTCAATTCGAATTTGGTTTTCAAATCGTTTTGAACTAATCATGAAAACGTAGTAATTGGATAACTATGACATCAAAATTATAACTATTTCAATTGGATTATGAAATTTTGAAAAGGCTGCTTTAATAAAAAAAATTTATTCATACAAATTTAAATGTTTTTTTCTCTTTTTTGGAAGTACTTATGACGATAAAAATTCATATTTGATGTATTAATTGTATCAGTTTGATGTATTAATTTCATATTCAAATCAATTTCATTTCAAAAAATTTTAACGTTTGCCGAAAAAATAATGTATTTATTCGGAGCTAAAGTGACTTTTTGGGTATCGTCTATAATTATATCGTCTATAATTCAAACTATAGACTCAACACAAAAAGTATTACTTTAGCTCCTTTCACTTTCACTTTCAAGTATCACTTTAGCTCAACCTTTTATTTGACTAAATTAATATTTTATTTCTAAATGATTGCAAAGAAATAGATGTTTTTATCAATATCGGACAATTTAATTACATAAATTAAAATTAAAATTGGGTGGTTTTGTTAATTAAAATTTAGATCTACCTATCAGTTTAGTGCAATTTAGCCGCTAATTGGAACACAGTGTAAATCACAAAAATATTGTATATGAAACTTATGTTGAAAACTATTTTTATGCCCTCGATCTGTGGTAAAGAACTCCACATCTCGTGCATAAAACAATCGTTTTTAACATGAGTTGCGTGAATAGCTATTTGAATATTCATCACAGTAGGCGGTTTTCATACAGATTTCTTTGAATTTATTGTAAACATTTTCTATTTCTATATGAAAACCTTCATAGTTGGTTTGTTATTTGTATTCCCTAGGGAGTACAAAATACAACCCGTTGCTGCATATGAGGCAGCAAAGTCGAATTTTATATACAACTCGTGTAAAATAGTAGTTATACACCAAGGGAGAGAAGTGAATGTTTTTCTCCCGAGGTGTGTTGGGAACCCGAGTGCGAAGCCTTTGGGTTACATATAACAGGGATATGGCATATGCTCTCTCCCAAGGTGTTTATACTATTTTTTGCACAACCACAATAAAATTATGATATTAAAAACTAAATCTAATCATTTAAAGAGAACGAAAATTATAATTTTTAATGTTCATCTTAGTAGGTGGTTTTTATACAGATTTGTTTGAATTTATCGTAAATATTTCTGTTCTCATGAAAACTATTATTGTTGTCATGGTTTGTTGTTTTTTACTTCCTAGGGAGTCAGATACAACAAACCATGTAACATTCAATCCGCTCCCGCAAATGAAGGAGCTGAATTGAACTTTATATACAACTCCTGCCAAAAATAGTTTTTTGCACGAATTGTATATAAAGTGCAATTTCGCTCTCTCATTTGCGGGCGTGGACAGCATTACTTACTCCCGACGAAATAAAAAACAAAAATCATTACAACAATGCTAGTTTCAACGGAAACAGTAATGTTTACGATAATTTCCAACAAATATATACGAAATTCGCCTACTAGGCATGATAAAAATCTGTTTTGGGTTTTCTTTAAATTATTTGATTTTAGTTTTAAATATCATAATTTTGTGGCTGTGTAAAAAATAGTATATACATCTCAGGAGAGAGAATGTCATCTCCCTCACTGATATGTAGCTAAAAGGCTTCGCCCTCGGACTCCAAACACACCTCGGGAAAAAACATGCACTTCCCCCCCTTGGTGTATAATATACTATTTATCGATAAATCAGGAAAAACTTTTTTTTTAAATTTATTGATAGGGGTTTTTGTTTGAAAGCTTGTTTAGAATCGCAAAAAATCGGTTGGTGAGCTTCCTTTTAATCTTTCTAGTTACACGTAAATACTTTGTAGCCGACAATATATGAAAATATAATATTAAAAATTATTATTTATTTTTATTTTAAGCACTAATCAGTCTCTTTTATTTTTTATTAAATCAATAAAAACGATATTTCGGCACTTCGCCATTCTCAAGTAAAAGAAAAATACAAAAAATATTACAAAGTATTATAAAAAACCGATGATAAATTTGAAAAAAATATTTTCGAAAAAGCCAACGTAGCTTTTAAGAAAGTCTTAAAAGCTTCCTAGTCTTTTTGTTTTTATAAATTTTTTCGATTAATTTTAGTTTTTCATTTTGATGTTTAGATTAAATGTCTCTAATTTTTTGAAAAATAATTTTTTTATGCAACCGGCTGTAATGTTTAACTTTACTGCCGCTAGGGAGAGGGGTAAAGTCTTACTTTTTTGATTTATAATCAAAGCGGCTGAAAAGTAACGCCATATTTTTACGATATTTGTTATTTTTTTTCATACAAATTGTATAACAATGACAACAAAAAATAACAAATAGTTTGATTGGATTATAAAATTTTGAATTATTTTATAACTATAACCACACAAAAATAACAACTAGTTTGATTGGATGACGAAATTTTGAATTGAAAGGCTGCTCTGATAAAAAAATATATTTATACAAATTTAAATGTATTTTTTCTTTTTTGGAAGTAACTATGACGATAAATATTTATAAAAATTTTTGATGTATTAATTTCATATTTATAAAAAATTTAAACGTTTGCCGAAAAAATAGTGTATTTAATTCGGAGCTAGAGTGACTTATCATATATAATTGTCAAACTATAGACTCAAAACATAAAGTAGCAGTTTAGCTACTAATTAAATAATATGCTATTGTGCAATTTTTTGTAATATTCTTATATTTTTCTTTAACTTGAGAATGCGCCATGTGCCGACATATCGTTTTTATTGATTTAATAAAACATAAAAAGACTGGTTAGGGTTTAAAATAAAAATGAATAATAATCGACCAGTCTCAAACAATTAAAAAAATATACATTAAAAGTTATTTGTCGCCCTCGAAAAATTAGCACTCTATAACCGGGTAGGAGCTGCCAATATTAAACAACGGACCAATGTCGGGTCAGTATTTGCGAGCCAAGCTTTTGCTAGTTAGCTTTGGTTTCAGTCTGTGAAAGTTGTATATGCCTAGATTGGAGCAAGATTCAGTTTATTATATTGCGCGTTATTAACCAGTGTTATGCATATTGTAAACATGTGGAGGCCATATTATGTTTATCTTTATTACTTCGGTCTAAAACACCTAAGAATTACATTCATGAGCTCAAAGTGAAATTCTTACTCCCACTTTTTTTGGCATTTCTCGACGTTTTAGGACCTACTGATTCTAAAAAAAGTATTGTCTGCGTCGGACCAGACGGTGGAAGTTATACTTCTTTGGCCATTCGCTCGCACACACGCACACAGACAGACAGATAGGATACATTAAAAAAAAAAAACCAAAATATTATTCAAAAAAAAAAAAATAAAAAAAAAACATTTTTCAAAAAAAAAATATTATTCTAAAGAAAAAAATATAATACAAAAAAAAAAATATCGTTCAAAAAAAAAAAGCAAAAGAAAAAACATATTGTTCAAAAAATAAATAAAAAAAAATATTATTCAAAAAAAAATAGTTATTTGTTTAACTAGGCAGCAAAGTAGTAGATTGACTGCCGCGGCTGATAGTTCATAGCCGAGCGAGCGAGGCTAGGAATTCAGCCAAGGCAGTCAATCTACCTTGCTGCCGAGTTGAACATATAATTTTTTCTCCGATTAATTACAATGATATGTAATTTAATAATTATTACTTTAAAAATAAAGCAAAATTTTAAAAATGAAAAAAAAAATCGATTAAAAAAATTTTTTTTTTAATCGCAATATCTGTTTATTTCTATGAAGTCTAATTATTTTGCTGCCTAGGCAGCAAAGTACTTGCTTTGCTGCCTAGGCAGGAAAAGTGCCACTTTGCTGACTGAAATAAGTCTGCAAAATTTATATTTGCTGTCTATCAGAGAAAAAATTATTATTCAAAAAGTATAAGAACGTATAATCGTCGATTTTTCTTAGTTTTCTTAGTCAAAAAAATATAAAAAAAATATTAAAAAAAAAAATATTATCCAAAAAGAAAAAAAAAATATTATTCAAAAAAAATATTATTCAAAAAACTAAAAATTATTAATTACTAGAAGGTACCCGCACGGCGATTTCCGTGCTTTCCAGATAAAGTGGTTGAAAACCGTTTTTTTTGAGTAAATTCTCCTATAGTTTTTTTTAATGTCATTTAATTTAAGTTATTTTATTAGTAATATGTATATAAAAAGTTTGAAAAAAATGTAATAGTATCAGTCAGCAAAAGCCATTAAGTAAATGTCTCTAAAGCTATAGATAAATTTACATATTAAATGTATGTTAAAATTAAAACACATTTGACAGACAAATAATAATTAAATAATTTTTATAAATGTAGATGGCAAAAGATTAAGGTTAGAAAAAAGTTAAAATTTTATTCCAAAGATTTAATTCAAATAATTCAATGTGTCACGAACAATTAGGTGAGCGTAAGTATATTTGTTTATTTGATGTCACAATTGTCAATTACTTACTCCGAAACCACCGTACTCGTCATACAAAATAGGTACACTGGTTCATTGCTATTGGTTTAGCGTCCTATTTCATGTAGACTTATAATCATTTATCAATCCAGAAATTTCGCTGTTCTGAAGAGGGTCGTATTGCAATTTGCAAATATATTTTATCGATTGTCTGCAATATTCTACTACATTGATGCATACGCCGGCCGGTTAAAGAATACCACCATTTTTAGTGAATATTTTCGTTTAATTGGTTTTATCGCTTTATAGTCATCGTCTTATTTCGACATTCCTTCCCACAACTTAAAACAAAAATTGGAAAAAATAATAATAAAACTAATTTCATTTGTAAATTCAGACTTATATATTATTATTAAAACAGTCAAATCACACCATTTGTTAACATATTTGCATATATTTTATAGATCCCTTGCAATGACAATAATAGTTTTGAAAGTAATGGAGAAGCATATTTCACTCAATAAGTAAAACACTTTAAACCTGTAGCTTTGATATTGTTCATAATCTTTTTCTTCGGTACTAAGGTTCCAATGCAAATTCTTGGTTAATCAATGTTTCTAAGAAGAGGAAAATAAACGTCAATTTCCAATTTTTGGAACATGTGAGGGCAGTTCTGCTAATGCAAGCAGGTTTGTTTAATCATATATAAGCAATGCTTAAATGTATCGTATTGGTGCTAGCTAATGCATAGAAATATGTACATATTTTATATAATTGCAAACCATAAGAACATATTTGTTGTAAATTAGAAATATGTATTTGTTAAAAAATGATTTTACATAATTTTCATATAAATGTACATATTTGTTTGTCACATTATACATTAACTATTCCTTACCTCTCTTAAGCTGGAAAGACCACCTGAGCAGAATCGACTCGGACCTTTTGCATTATTTAGTACTTATTTTGTACTAATTTGTACCACCAATAAAAATTTTGTACCACGTGCCGTTACGACAAAACCCGTGGCGCTGCTAGCTTAATATTAAGCTAGAAAGACCACCTGAGCAGAATCGACTCGGACCTTTTGCATTATTTAGTACTTATTTTGTACTAATTTGTACCATCAAGAAAAATTTTGTACCACGTGCCGTTACGACAAAACCCGTGGCGCTGCTAGCTTAATATTAAGCTAGAAAGACCACCTGAGCAGAATCGACTCGGACCTTTTGCATTATTTAGTACCTATTTTGTACTAATTTGTACCACCAATAAAAATTTTGTACCACGTGCCGTTTAGGAGAAAACTACCCCTAATTAATTTTAGCCTTTCAAGCAAAGTAGGCTTTTGCATGAGCAGACCCGATCGTCACTTCCAAATTAAAACTATTATAGTTTGTACCGATAAAATATGAACTTTCAGATTTTGTATCCCTTTCCGTTTAGGAGAAAACTACCCCTAATTAACTTATGCCTCAGAAGCAAAGTAGGGTTTTACATGAGCAGATCGGATCGTCACTTATAAATTATAATCATTATAGTTTGCACCGATAAAATATGAACTTTCAGATTTTGTACCCCTTGCCGTTTAGGAGAAAACTATCCCTAATTAGCTTTAGCTTCGGAAGCAAATTTAGCTTTTGCAGAAGCAGACCCGATCTTCACTTCTAAATTAGAACCATTATAGTTAGCACCGATAAAATATGAACTTTCAGATTTTGTACCCCTTGCCGTTTAGGAGAAAACTACCCCTAATTAGCTTGAGCCTCACAAGCAAATTAGGCTTTTGCATGAGCAGACCCGATCGTCACTTCTACATTAGAACCACTATAGTTTGTACCGATAAAATATGAACTTTCAGATTTTGTACCCCTTGCCGTTTAGGAGAAAACTACCCCTAATTAACTTTAGCCTCACAAGCAAATTTAGCTTTTGCATGAGCAGACCCGTTCGTCACTTCTAAATTTGAACCATTATAGTTTGTACCGATGAAATTTGAACTTTCAGATTTTATACCCATTGCACTTTAGGAGAAAACTACCCCTAATTAATTCTAGCCTCACAGGCAAAGTAATTTTTTGCATGAGCGAACCCGATCATCACTTCTAAATTAGAACCATTATAGTTTGCACCGATAAATTATGAACTTTCAGGTATTGTACCACTTTCCGTTTAGGAGAAAACTACCCCTAATTAACTCTAGCCTCCGAAGCAAATTTAACTTTTGCATGAGCAGAACGATCGTCACTTCTAAATTAGAACCACTATAGTTTGTACCGATAAAATAAAAACTTTCAGATTTTGTGCTTCTTGCCGTTTAGGAGAAAACTACCCCTAATTAACTCTAGCCTCACAAGCAAAGTAGACTTTTGCATGAGCAGACCGGATCGTCACTTCTAAATTTGAATCATTAAAGTTTGAACCGATAAAATATGAACTTTTAGATTTTGTACCCCTTGCCGCATAGGAGAAAAATACCCTTAAATAACTCTAGCCTCCCGAGCAAATTTAGCTTTTGCATGAGCAGACCCTATCTTCACTTCTAAATTAGAACCGTTATAGTTTGCATCGATAAAAAATGAACTTTCTGATTTTGTACCCCTTGCCGATTGGGAGAAAACTACCCCTAATTAACTCTAGCCTCACAAGCAAAGTAAGCTTTTGCATAAGCAGACCCGATCGTCACTTCTAAATTAGAATCATTATAGTTTGTACCTAGCTTTGTACCTTGCATTCAGATTTTGTACCCCTTGCCGTTTAGGAGAAAACTACCCCTAATTAACTTGAGCTTCGGAAGCAAATTTAGCTTTTGCATGAGCAGATCAGATCGTCACTTCTAAATTAGAATCATTATAGTTTGTACAGATAAAATATGAACTTTCAGATTTTGAACCCCTTGCCGTTTAGGAGAAAACTACCCCTAATTAACTTATGCCTCAGAAGCAAAGTAGGGTTTAACATGAGCATACCGGATCGTCACTTCTAAACTATAATCATTCCAAGTTGTACCGATAAAATATGAACTTTCAAATTTAGAAAACTACCCCTAATTAACTCTAGCCTCATAAGCAAAGTAGGCTTTTGCATGAGCAGACCCGATCATTACTTATTAATTCGAACCATTATAGTTTGTACCGATAAAATATGAGCGTTCAGATTTTGTACCCCTTGCCGCTTAGGAGAAAACTACCCCTAATTAACTCTGGCCTCAGAAGCAAAGTAGAGTTTTGCATGAGCAGACCGGATCGTCACTTCTAAATTATAATCATTATAGTTTGTACCGATAAAATATGAACTTTCAGATTTTGTACCCCTTTACGTTTAGGAGAAAACTACCCCTAATGAACTCTAGCCTCACAAGCAAAGTAAGCTTTTGCATGAGTAGACCGGATCGTCGCTTCTAAATTTGAATCATTATAGTTTGTACCGATAAAATATGGACTTTCAGATTTTGTACCCCTTGCCGTTTAGGAGAAAACTACCCCTAATTAACTCTAGCCTCCCAAGCAAATTTAGCTTTTGCATGAGCAGACCCGATCTTCACTTCTAAATTAGAACCACTATAGTTTGCACCGATAAAAAATGACCTTTCAAATTTTGTACCCCTTTCCGTTTAGGAGAAAACTACCCCTAATTAACTCTAGCCTCCCAAGCAAATTAGGCTTTTGCATGAGCAGACCCGATCGTCACTTCTAAATAAGAACTATTATAGTTTGTACCGATAAAATATAAACTTTCAGATTTTGTACCCCTTGCCGTTTAGGAGAAAACTACCCCTAATTAACTCTACACTCAGAAGCAAAGTAGGGTTTAACATGAGCAGACCGGATCGTCACTTCTAAATTATAATCATTATAATTTGTACCAATAAAATATGAACTTTAAGATTTTGTACCCCTTGCCTTTTAAGAGTAAACTACCCCTAATTAGCTTTAGCTTCGGAAGCAAATTTAGCTTTTGCATGAGCAGACCCGATCGTCACTTCTGAATTAGAAACATTATAGTTTGCACCGATAAAATACGAACTTTCAGATTTTGTACCCCTTGCCGTTTAGGAGAAAACTACCCCTAATGAGCTTTAGCTTCGGAAGCAAATTTAGCTTTTGCATGAGCAGACCCGATCGTCACTTCTAAATTAGAACCATTATAGTTTGCACCGATAAAATATGAACTTTCAGATTTTGTACCCCTTGCCGTTTAGGAGAAAACTACCCCTGATTATTTCTAGCCTCACAAGCAAATTAGGCTTTTGCATGAGCAGACCCGATCGTCACTTCTACATTAGAATCACTATAGTTTGTACCGATAAAATATGAACTTCCAGATTTTGAACCCCTTGCCGTTTAGGAGAAAACTACCCCTTATTACAACTTTAGCCTCACAAGCAAATTTAGCTTTTGCTTGAGCAGGCCCGTTCGTCACTTTTAAATTAGAACCATAATAGTTTGAACCGATGAAATATGAACTTTCAGATTTAATACCCCTTGCAGTTTAGGAGAAAACTACCCCTAATTAGCTCTAGCCTCCCAAGCAAAGTAAGCTTTTGCATGAGCGAACCCGATCATCACTTCTAAATTAGAACCATTATAGTTTGCACCGATAAAATATGAACTTTCAGATTTTGTACCCCTTTACGTTTAGGAGAAAACTACCCCTAATTATCTCTAGCCTCACAGGCAAAGTAGGCTTTTGCATGAGCAGACCGGATCGTCACTTCTAAATTAGAACCATTATAGTTTGTACCGATAAAATATGAGCGTTCAGATTTTGTACCCCTTGCCGTTTAGGAGAAAACTACCCCTAATTAACTCTAGCCTCCCAAGCAAAGTAGGCTTTTGCATGGGCAGATCAGATCGTCACTTCTAAATTAGAATCATTATAGTTTGTACCGATAAAATATGAGCATTCTACCCCTAATTAACTTATGCCTCACAAGCAAAGTAGGGTTTTACATGAGCAGACCCGATCGTCACTTCTAAATTAAATTTATTATAGTTTGTACCGATAAAATATGAACTTTTAGATTTTGTACCCCTTTACGTTTAAGAGAAAACTACCCCTAATTAACTCTAGCCTCTGAAGCAAAGTAGGGTTTTACATGAGCAGACCGGATCGTCACTTCTAAATTATAATCATTACAGATTGTATCGATAAAATATGAACTTTCAGATTTCGTACCCCTTGCCGTTTAGAAGAAAACTACCCCTAATTAACTCTAGCCTCATAAGAAAGTAGGCTTTTGCATGAGCAGACCCGACCATTACTTATTAATTCGAACCATTATAGTTTGTACCGATAAAATATGAGCGTTCACATTTTGTACCCCTTGCCGTTTAGGTGAAAACTACCCCTAATTAACTCTAGCCTCAGAAGCAAAGTAGAGTTTTGCATGAGCAGACCGGATCGTCACTTCTAAATTATAATCATTATAGTTTGAACCGATAAAATATGAACTTTCAGATTTTGAACCCCTTTACGTTTAGGAGAAAACTACCCCTAATTAACTCTAGCCTCACAAGCAAAGTAAGCTTTTGCATGAGCAGACCGGATCGTCACTTCTAAATTTGAATCATTAAAGTTTGTACCGATAAAATATGAACTTTCAGATTTTGTACCCCTTGCCGTTTAGGAGAAAACTACCCCTAATTAACTCTAGTCTCCCAAGCAAATTAGGCTTTTGCATGAGCAGACCCGATCTTCACTTCTAAATTAGAACCATTATAGTTTGCACCGATAAAATATGAGCGTTCAGATTTTGTACCCCTTGCCGTTTAGAAGAAAACTACCCCTAATTAACTCTAGCCTCATAAGCAAAGTAGGCTTTTGCATGAGCAGACCCAATCATTACTTAATAATTCGAATTATTATAGTTTGTACCAATAAAATATGAGCGTTCAGATTTTGTACCCCTTGCCGATTAGGAGAAAACTACCCCTAATTAACGCTAGCCTCAGAAGCAAAGTAGAGTTTTGCATGAGCAGACCGGATCGTCACTTCTAAATTTGAATCATTATAGTTTGTACCGATAAAATATGCACTTTCAGATCTTGTATCCCTTTACGTTTAGGAGAAAACTACCCCTAATTAACTCTAGCCTCACTAGCAAAGTAAGCTTTTGCATGAGCAGACCGGATCGTCACTTCTAAATTTGAATCATTAAAGTTTGTATCGATAAAATATGAACTTTCAGATTTTGTACCCCTTGCCGTTTAGGAGAAAACTACCCCTAATTAACTCTAGCCTCCCAAGCAAATTAGGCTTTTGCATGAGCAGACCCGATCGTCACTTCTAAATTAGAACCATTATAGTTTGTACCGATAAAATATGAGCGTTCAGATTTTGTACCCCTTGCCGTTTAGGAGAAAACTACCCCTAATTAACTCTAGCCTCATAAGCAAAGTAGAGTTTTGCATGAGCAGACCGGATCGTCACTTCTAAATTTGAATCATTATAGTTTGTACCGATTAAATATGAACTTTCAGATTTTGTACCCCTTAACCTTATGGAGAAAACTACCCCTAATTAACTCTAGCCTCACAAGCAAAGTAAGCTTTTGCATGAGCAGACCGGACCGTCACTTCTAAATTTGAATCATTAAAGTTTGTATCGATAAAATATGAACTTTCAGATTTTGTACCCCTTACCGTTTAGGAGAAAACTACCCCTAATTAACTCTAGCCTCCCAAGCAAATTAGGCTTTTGCATGAGCAGACCCGATCGTCACTTCTAAATTAGAACCATTATAGTTTGTACCGATAAAATATGAGCGTTCAGATTACCCCTTGCCGTTTAGGAGAAAACTACCCCTAATTAACTCTAGCCTCATAAGCAAAGTAGAGTTTTGCATGAGCAGACCGGATCGTCACTTCTAAATTTGAATCATTATAGTTTGTACCGATTAAATATGAACTTTCAGATTTTGTACCCCTTAACGTTTAGGAGAAAACTACCCCTAATTAACTCTAGCCTCACAAGCAAAGTAAGCTTTTGCATGAGCAGACCGGATCGTCGCTTCTAAATTTGAATCATTATAGTTTGTACCGATAAAATATGGACTTTCAGATTTTGTACCCCATGCCGTTTAGGAGAAAACTACCCCTAATTAACTCTAGCCTCCCAAGCAAATTTAACTTTTGCATGAGCAGACCCGATCTTCACTTCTAAATTAGAACCATTATAGTTTGCACCGATAAAAAATGACCTTTAAAATTTTGTACCCCTTTCCGTTAAGGAGAAAACTACCCCTAAATAACTCTAGCCTCCCAAGCAAAGTAGGCTTTTGCATGAGCAGACCCGATCGTCACTTCTAAATTAGAACTATTATAGTTTGTACCGATAAAATATGAACTTTCAGATTTTGTATCCCTTGCCGTTTAGGAGAAAACTACCCCTAATTAACTTATGCCTCAGAAGCAAAGTTGGGTTTTACATGAGCAGACCGGATCGCCAATTCTAAATTATAATCATTATAGTTTGTACCGATAAAATATGAACTTTCAGATTTTGTACCCCTTGCCGTTTAGGAGAAAACTACCCCTAATTAGCTTTAGCTTCGAAGGCAAATTTAGCTTCTGCATGAGCAGACCCGATCGTCACTTCTAAATTAGAACCATTTTAGTTTGGACCGATAAAATATGAGCGTTCAGATTTTGTACCCCTTGCCGTTTAGGAGAAAACTACCCCTAATTAACTCTAGCCTCACAAGCAAAGTAGGCTTTTGCATGGGCCCCAAGTAACAATTCTTAGAGCTATTAGTATCAAGATACTGTACTGAAGCTCTAGAGAAGATTGTATGTTGCTAGTTGCGCGTTTTATTTGTCGGGTGATACTTGGAGCTCTAAACAAAATTATTGTTGCTTTATAAAATAGTTTTCGAAAACTGATAGCTCTAATAAAATATAGAGCAGGCAGTTATTAGAATAGCATTACAATAGCTTTATAACCTAATATAGAGCTTTTAAACTAAAGTAGTGCAGCACCACTTATTATAGACCTATGAGCTGTATTTCACCGTTACAACAGCAAAGCAAGCTATAATTGAGCTTATTTAAAGCTATAAGCATTATAAAATCTTACTGTAATATAGCGTTAATGTCTATTTGTAAACTGCTTTTTTCTAATATAAAAAGACCTCAAATATAACAGAGCTTATTTTTTACGTAAATTTTGAGTTATTGCGAGTTTTTGAATCTTCTATAGTTCAAAATGGTTGCATTTTTCAGTCAAACGTTAGTTGAAATTGAAACATTGACATTTGATTATGTGTGACATTTTCCTTAAAATTTTAGAGCTTTCTTAATCACACTACTTCTATATAAAGCTATTTGCTTTGTAACATAATAAGATTATTATACAATAAAGCATTTGTGACACAAAAAAAAACAGTTTCACAGAGCAAATAGCTTTATAAAAGAGTAATGCGATTGTGATAGCTCTATATTAAAATAAACCGTTATAAATAGCATTATAAAGGAGTAATATATAATAGGTAGCTCTATATTGGTATAATTTGCCACCATCTTCGTTTTTATAAAGATGGAGTATAAAATATCACCATAATGGCCAAAAATGTTTTAATAATTATTGTTGATAATGATGTATTTTGCAAATATGACATATGACGATAACTGGATTTCTATTGTTAACCATTTATAACTAAGAATTTTTTTAAAGATGAATTCACCAAAATAAATTTATTTAACAAACCTGAAACTATGAAAAATGTTTCAAAATATTAAAAAAAAATTTATAATTTTTCTATTTTGCCACCAAATACACAAAACTAATAAGGGCGCACTAAAATTTTAGTTCTAAACTATCACTATTCACCATAAAAAATAAATGGCACATATAATTTATATACTGTATTATTTATTTAAAATATAACAAATTGCCATTTAATTTATAAAAGAATTTATTTGACAGAAACCATAACATCAAAACATTTTAAAACCATGTCGATATATATTAGTTTATGTAAACATAAAGTTTCATTGAAAAAATTACTTGTATTTGTATTCAAAAAGTAATATTAGCTCTTAAAAACTCTAACAGTCAACCTTTATACAGCTAAGATAGCTCTATTAAATATTATTAAACAACTTCTTTAGAGGAAATAATGCTGTAGAAGTAGCAAATTTAGCACCACAACAGCTCTGCTAGAGCTGTGGCAGCGCTGCATCAGCAAAATATAAAGCAACCAGCTGTATATTATAGCTCTAGAGCACTAGAAGAGCTTATATAAAACTGAAATTGTTACTTGGGGCAGATCAGATCGTCACTTCTAAATTAGAATCATTATAGTTTGTACCGATAAAATATGAACTTTCAAATTTTGTACCCCTTGCCGTTTAGGAGAAAACTACCCCTAATTAACTTATGCCTCAGAAGCAAAGTAGGGTTTTACATGAGACCCGATCTTCACTTCTAAATTAGAACCATTATAGTTTGTACCGATAAAAAATGAACTTTAAAATTTTGTACCCCTTTCCGTTTAGGAGAAAACTACCCCTAATTAACTCTAGCCTCCCAAGCAAAGTAGGCTTTTGCATGAGCAGACCCGATCGTCACTACTAAATTAGAACTATTATAGTTTGTACCGATAAAATATGAACTTTCAGATTTTGTACCCCTTTACGTTTAGGTGAAAACTACCCCTAATTAACTCTAGCCTCACAAGCAAAGTAAGCTTTTGCATGAGCAGACCGGATCGTCACTTCTAAATTTGAATCATTAAAGTTTGTACCGATAAAATATGAACTTTCAGATTTTGTACCCCTTGCCGTTTAGGAGAAAACTACCCCTAATTAACTCTAGCCTCCCAAGCAAATTAGGCTTTTGCATGAGCAGACCCGATCTTCACCACTAAATTAGAACCATTATAGTTTGTACCGATAAAATATGAGCGTTCAGATTTTGTACCCCTTGCCATTTAGGAGAAAACTACCCCTAATTAGCTCTAGCCTCCCAAGCAAAGTAAGCTTTTGCATGAGCAGACCGGATCGTCACTTCTAAATTAGAACCATTATAGTTTGTACCGATAAAATATGAGCGTTCAGATTTTGTACCCCTTGCCGTTTAGGAGAAAACTACCCCTAATTAACTCTAGCCTCACAAGCAAAGTAGGCTTTTGCATGGGCAGATCAGATCGTCACTTCTAAATTAGAATCATTATAGTTTGCACAGATAAAATATGAACTTTCAGATTTTGTACCCCTTGCCGTTTAGGAGAAAACTACCCCTAATTAACTTATGCCTCAGAAGCAAAGTAGGGTTTAACATGAGCAGACCGGATCGTCACTTCTAAATTATAATCATTACAGATTGTACCGATAAAATATGAACTTTCAGATTTTGTACCCCTTGCCGTTTAGAAGAAAACTACCCCTAATTAACTCTAGCCTCATAAGAAAGTAGGCTTTTGCATGAGCAGACCCGATCATTACTTATTAATTCGAACCATTATAGTTTGTACCGATAAAATATGAGCGTTCAGATTTTTTACTCCTTGCCGCTTAGGAGAAAACTACCCCTAATATACTCTAGCCTCACAAGCAAAGTAGAGTTTTGCATGAGCAGACCGGATCGTCACTTCTAAATTTGAATCATTATAGTTTGTACCGATAAAATATGAACTTTCAGATTTTGTACCCCTTTACGTTTAGGAGAAAACTACCCCTAATTAACTCTAGCCTCACAAGCAAGGTAAGCTTTTGGATGAGCGGTAGACCGGATCGTCGCTTCTAAATTTGAATCATTATAGTTTGTACCGATAAAATATGGACTTTCAGATTTTGTACCCCTTGCCGTTTTGGAGAAAACTACCCCTAATTAACTCTAGCCTCCCAAGCAAATTTAGCTTTTGCATTAGCAGACCCGATCTTCACTTCTAAATTAGAACCATTATAGTTTGCACCGATAAAAAATGAACTTTCAGATTTTGTACCCCTTTCCGTTTAGGAGAAAACTACCCCTAATTAACTCTAGCCTCCCAAGCAAAGTAGGCTTTTGCATGAACAGACCCGATCGTCACTTCTAAATTAAATTTATTATAGTTTGTACCGATAAAAGATGAACTTTCAGATTTTGTACCCCTTGCCGTTTAGGAGAAATCTACCCCTAATTAACTTATGCCTCAGAAGCAAAGTAGGGTTTTACATGAGCAGACCGGATCGTCACTTCTAAATTATAATCATTATAGTTTGTACCGATAAAATATGAACTTTCAGATTTTGTACCCCTTGCCGTTTAGAAGAAAACTACCCCTAATTAACTCTAGCCTCCCAAGCAAAGTAGGCTTTTGCATGAGCAGACCCGATCATTACTTATTAATTCGAACCATTATAGTTTGTACCGATTAAATATGAGCGTTCAGATCTTATACCCCTTGCCGCTTAGGAGAAAACTACCCCTAATTAACTCTAGCCTCACAAGCAAAGTAGAGTTTTGCATGAGCAGACCGGATCGTCACTTCTCAATTATAATCATTATAGTTTGTACCGATAAAATATGAGCGTTCAGATTTTGTACCCCTTTACGTTTAAGAGAAAACTACCCCTAATTAACTCTAGCCTCACAAGCAAAGTAGGCTTTTGCATGAGCAGACCGGATCGTCGCTTTCAAATTTGAATCATTATAGTTTGTACCAATAAAATATGGACTTTCAGATTTAGTACCCCTTGCCGTTTAGGAGAAAACTACCCAAGTAACATTTTTAGTTCTAAATATGCTCTAAGCGCGTTCCTATAGCTATTTGGAAAAGCTAGTAGCTTCTATTTTACTTCTAACAGCGTATTTATCATTATTTTAGAATCCCTATAAAGCCAAAATTGGCGGTCTTAGAGCAAACATTTTTTTTTATTAGCTGTATAATACTAATTTTGGCGCCTCTTTTACAGTGTTTTCCTCTATAAAACATATTAATGATTTTATCTAAAACTTCCAATAACGAGCTCAAAGATCTATAAAGCAATTTTGGTATTTAAATATTTTACATCAAATTGCCACAAATGATTTTTGTAGTAATTTCTAAAGCAATATTTCGTGTAAAACGAATGATGCCGAAAATATAAATTTTGTTTAAACATTTTTATAACATACAAATGTGTTTTTCAAGAACTCTCTTTATAAAATTATAAATGAATTATTCTATTTAGAAGTTAATAATTATATAATTTTTCGAATTTATAATATTGAAATTCATACGCAAATTAGATTTCATCTTTAATATTAAATGGTAGATCTAAATTCTAAGCGGGCTTTGCAAATAATCTAAATTTAATAATAAAATATATATATTCTGAAAATTTATTTCTGAATATTTATATTCACTATAAAATTTCAATTTGTCGTTTTTTTAGCCAAAAAAACCATTTTTAACCAACAGATATTCGGTCCATTTTTCACGAATTATATTAAATTTACAAGTAAAAAAAAACTAAAAATTTAGAAATCATTTCTAAATACTTAACAAAAATCATAAATGGCTACCACAGTTTTTCGTTTTAGTTAATGAAAAATATGGACGACTCAGCCATTTATTTTCTTAGAGCATTTTAACTTTATTTGCATTCCTGTACAGGTACATATATCTGTAGGTGGGAGGTAAACTACACCAAGTCCAATTTTTTCAAAATACGTTTTTTTATACTGTTAGAATCAGGATTTTGTTCTCTACCGAGAGGTTAAAAGCATTGAGTCCTAACTAGTGTAGTTTTCGAGATAGAACAATTTTAAATAGTACAAGTCCATAGTAAATAGTCCATTTTCAAATAGTTTTTTGGCTTTCCTGTAAAATTTTAAAAATGTGACTTGGTGTAGTTTACCTCCCACCTACAGATATATACTTGCAAATAATATCAAGCGAGTAGCTGTATATCCCATTTATTTATTTCAAATTAGAGCTATCTACTGTAAAATATACGGAAATTGATTTAAAATAAAGGAACTAGCTCTATTATTGTATAATTTATTTCTATTAGAACTGCTTGATTCTTTGGAAGAGCTGGTTACTGTATTTTATTATAAAATTAAACAGTTAGTTTTCTTCGTGCGATGCGTGTGGTCGACTTTTATTTAAGTAAAATAAAATTCTTATTTACTTCTAAATTAATAAAATTTAAATAATTATTTAAATATAGTGATCCTACTTGTAACCAAATTAAACAATACGCGTAAAATAGTGTAGTGAATGTGATCGATGTCGTTCAAAATAGTGCAAGAATTGCAGAAGCGAGGTTATGTTCTCACAATCATACCCGAATTATTCGAGGAAAACGGTGTTCTTTGGTACCCACCGAGTAGTTGGAGTACAAGAAAGCGTAATCTTATCATGAAAAATCCCTATGCCAAACCTGATAAATCTACATGGACTGCTAGCCGTTGCTTAGTAAAAAAGAGGAAACTGAAATCGTATGAAGTAGCAGAGCAGCACAAGGAAGAGCTATTGGGTAAAAATGTTACAACGGCAACCGAGGATGACAATGAAAGTGATGGTCAGGATGAACCAACGTATCATAAGAGATTAAAAAATCCTTATGTGTCCAGATCACCTCAACAAAACATTGAGGATATTGTAGAAGAGTGTATCGAAAATGAGCAAATTGTTTATTTACCCCCTATCACAAGCCAGAAAATTTTTAGTATTGAAGAAGTCCAAGAAATCGAAGAAAGCCCTAAGCATGTAATGGATATAAGCAATAATTACGTAACACAACATGGCAACAATAATATAATGTGGCATAAGGTATTGGAAAACCAAAAAACAATAACCAAAAACCAAGAGATTTTAATGGAGGAATTAAGAGATGTTAAGGGTCAACTTAATGATAGCAAAAAAACGTAAAATCACATGCTGCACGGATAAGGTTCTGTGCAGCGCCTCTAGTGTCTACATTTTCTTGTTGATCACTTAACTTCTCAATTGCAGCCACAAGCTCATCAAAATTTTCGGCCAATACTTTTACTGCAGCATAATGAGCACTCCAAAGCGTTGTTAAGGGTCTTTTAACAGTTGCTTTGTTGTGTTCAACAAGCTCTTCCCAGCGGCTAGTCGAAGCAGAAAAGCATGTAAAAATGGCTTCCGCTGTTACAAAAAATGTTACACAAGCTACACTTTGTGCAAATGAGTGTTGGCCACATAAATTAATTGAATGATCTATGCAGCCGACAAAAATTGCTTTGTTATTTTTTGCTTCAATAATAGCTTGCACAGCTAAATGTAAACCACTCATAACAGCTGCATTATATCATAACCTTGGGAACGACAATTCATAACATCTATACCGTCATTTTCAAAATTTTTACACTGAAAAAACATGTCCTATTTCCAATCGAAATGCAGTTGTCTCAACCTCACCGTGCGGGCAGATATGGCGAATCGAACTACGAGATTGTTTCAACAACTGCACAATTATAAGCCGACAATCACATGAAATATTTATGTGAAAATAAAATATAGTTCAAATAATCTAAAATACTTAAATTTTAAAATGAAAAATTCATAATATAAGGCCAAAGAAATATGTTTTCATGAAAATAGTTATTATCTTTATTCAACTACTGTTATATCGGATATAACACTTTATATTTTAAATAAACCTCATTCTGTTGTCAGGACAATGTTACTGAGTACTAAGTAGTTGTCCCAATTACGGTGAAATTGTTTGTAAATATTTTTTATTTGCATGAATAATAAACTGCCAACATCGAGATGAGGTTGTCATTACTTCAATTTTTTTTTCAGTGTAAGAATTTTATCGCTTAAATCAGCGGCTTTTTTTCCATGTAAAGGAAAAAATTCAAGGAATACTTCCATGATTTCCACTTTACTACCATCAATTTTCACATAACGAATCACTTCTGACATTTGATCAATATGTGAAATATCAGGTGTATTATCAAACATAATTCCAAAATATTTAACCGATTTAATTTCGTTGACAAGCTTAAACTTTACGTGGTTCGCTAAAACATTTATGAACTCATTTTGTATATCTGGTGACAAATATGATACTTTTTGTGATGTACCATGCTCCAAACTCAAAATGTCTCTTTTAACACTACATCATACTTTGACAATAGATTGACTAGTTCTAAAAAATTTATTTGAAGAATTTTGTCCTTCATCATGTCAACGAAATGCTAGGTTTTGTTTAGATAAAAACAAAGTTATATCCAATAATCTGGATAAAAGATGTTTCCACTTCTGTCTTTCATTATATATTAATTGCAAGGCTGCGTCTTCTATCGTTTTATGAAATTTTAACCTCATTTTCAAAGTTTACCACTTTTAAAAATTCTCCAGATGTTCATTTGAAGCTTCATGGTCGGTTACTTGGGGATTTAGTTTCCACCACTTCTGAAATCCACTCTTAGATTTTGTATTATTACTATTGGTGACAGCTAATATACGACAGCAGAAGCAGTACAGGTTATTATTTAAAGGACAGTAAACAATCCATGACCGCCGACTTTTTTCACCATAAGGCATCACTTTATAATACTATTCTTTAGAAAGATGGCGAACATCACCTTTTATGTCTAACCCGTGTCTAGATACAGTAACAAACGACCCTTCTCTATTTTGAAAATGTTCACTTCCTTTTTTATGATTTCAATGCGAACATCATCAGAGACGAGTATATTCCAATGTGATACATCTCTTAAGTCCTGAAGTGATTCACCCATGCAAATGCTGTTTTCGATAGTAGAAGCATTAGCAGCATTATCACTGTCATTTTTAGTATTTCTTTCTAATTCGTCTTCATCATAGGTTATCATTATTAATTCTGTATTGTCGCTGTTACTTTCCGAAGATGAGCAAATATTCTCTGAAACATTCGTTGCATCAACGTGAAAATCAGTTTCATTTGATGAACCTTGAACCTTGGGTTTTGTAACATATTTATAGATGGATCCAGATATGCTCTGAACTGCATCTGTTTTAGCCTGTTTGGTCTTTCTCTGCTGGAACCCACTTTTTCTTTAAGAAGTATGAACTCCATATTTGGTATATTTATTTTTTGGGATACTTGCTAAACGAAATCTAAAAAAATATTTTTAATTATAGTATAGGTATCAGCAAAGCATTAATTCTACATATATTTGTAGGATACATATATGTCTAGTTCATAATAAGTACACTGTGTTAACGACTAAATACACCGCCACGAAAATTAATTTATTTAAATTTCCTTGTAACAACTTATATTAAATAATATTTGATATAATTTAAATTAAAACAATAATTTATGTTGATAAATTATTGTAAAATAATTCCACAAAACAGTCTTTAATAAGTATATAGTATTTATTCGACGCGTTTCGAATGTTATACATTCATCTACGGGTACAAAAAATATATACGGGTACAAAAAATATATAACTTTTATAAAATATATAAAATGGAATATACAAATCATATGCCTAATATTATAAGGAACTATTTAATAGTTATTTATTTATCAAGAACGAAAAGTGAAACTTTAAAGTACGCGAGCTAGTTGTTTACGGCCGAGGCGTCTAGCCGAGGCCGAAATTACTAGTGAGTGCCTTTAAAAGCACTTTTCGTTTGAGGTAGATACAAAATTTTATTTCATACTGGAAATTTATTAAAATAAAAAGAAATGAGTTTTAAATTTTGCTCAAAAAGTTGAACTTTAACGTCCTAGGACTTTATAAAATTTTATAAAGTCCTAGGACGTTAAAGTTCAACTTTTTGTACCATAAATAATCCGAAAAATGTCGTTTTAATATCAGTATGAAATAAAAAAATATAAGTATAAAATCCTAAAAGATATTTTATATAAAGAATTGAAATCAAAATTAAATATCCAATTAGAATCATGCTCAATAATTTACAAAATTAAATGTGATTTTTGTGAAAAACTTTACATCGAGAAAACCGAAAAATGTTTTAAGGAATACATTTCCTAAGAAGAAAAATAAACAAAATTTAAAGTTTATTTTTGCATTATTTATTATTAATAACAATAGCTACACCACTTTAAAAAAAAAATTGAAGGCTTTACATTTATGTAGCCAAGGATCTCCAAAAGAAACACTTGATGAGTTTGAAATTTACAAGGGATTTAAAACCCAACAAAATGTAATTTTAAATGATAAACTTTTATTTAATTCAAATATATAAATATATAAAACTGAAAACAAACAGTATGAGTATGTATCGACCTACCTATAC
This sequence comes from Diogma glabrata, assembly GCA_963693315.1. Taxonomy (NCBI): domain Eukaryota; kingdom Metazoa; phylum Arthropoda; class Insecta; order Diptera; family Cylindrotomidae; genus Diogma; species Diogma glabrata. The sequence goes on from OY856186.1 coordinate 220,244,403, forward strand.
AAATTTGCAAAACTGCAGTTATGCCATTTTATTCCACAGTGATTATTTTTGTGTCCATTGAAAAACGATCTATTCCAATTTAAACCTTGAGTTTCAAGATAAAGGAAAAAAATATTATTTTGAGATCATTTACAAACAGGGTGATTTGATTGTTTTTTAGTTTCCTTAGGTGTTTGCAATTAATTTGTTTGAAATGTAAAACATATATTAGGTAGTAAAGTTAAGCTAATATTTTAGAAATAATTTTGGAACTCAAGGGTGCCACCCTATCGACAAAGGGTGCCACATTATCGACGTAAACCACTTTTCCTATACATTATTCAGCATATGTGTTTCAGACCGGGTCGTTAAATAATCATTCTTGCATACTAAATAATATACCGTAAAAGAAAACGGTTAATATGGTATCTATAGGAATATTCAAAGCTATTGAGTAATTGTGGTGATGGTATTCAATGCTCAACATGTTGATTTGATCAATATTGTTAAAGTAGAATAGATTCTTTTTGAACCAATAGAACACATTTATAAGACACATACATATATAAGTTATCACAATTTATAAATTAAAATTATATGGATAACCTGGTTAAAATGCTTTCTAAGTGATTTATCGTTGAAAACATTGTGATGGTTTGTTTAAGTTTTTTACGGTCGGGTATCACCCCAAAATGGGAGAAAACTACCCCTAATTAACTCTAGCCTCACAAGCAAAGTAGAGTTTTGCATGAGCAGACCCGATCATTACTTCTAAATTCGAATCATTTTAGTTTGTACCGATAAAATATGAACTTTCAGATTTTATACCCCAAGCCGTTTAGCAGGAAACTACCCCTAATTAACTTTTGCCTCAGAAGCAAAGTAGGGTTTTACATGAGCAGACCGGATCGTCACTTCTTAATTCGAACCATTATAGTTTGAACCGATAAAATATGAACTTTAAGTTTTTGTACCCTTTGCCGTTTAGGAGAAAACTACCCCTCTTGACTCATAAGCAAATTTAGATTTTGCATGAGCAGACCCGATCGTCACTTCTAAATTAAATTTATTATAGTTTGTACCGATGAAATATGAACTTTCAGATTTCATACCCCTTGCAGTTTAGGAGAAAACTACCCCTAATAGCCTCTCAAGCAAAGTAGGATTTTGCATGAGAAGACCTGATCGTCATTTCTATATTAGAATCATTATAGTTTGTACCGATAAAATATGAACTTTCAGATTTTGTACCCCCTGCCGTTTAGGAGAAAACTACCCCTAATTAGCTCTAGCCTCACAAGCAAAGTAGGCTTTTGCATGAGCAAACCCAATCATCACTTCTAAATAGAAGCATTATAGTTTGTACCGATAAAGTATGAACTTTCAGATTTTGTACCCCTTTTCGTTTAGGAGAAAACTACCCCTAATTAACTCTGGCCTCACAAGCAAAGTAGGCTTTTGCATAAGCGAACCCGATCATTACTTCTAAATTAGAACCATTATAGTTTGTACCGATAAAATATGTGCTTTCAGGTTTTGTACCCCTTTCCTTTTAGGAGAAAATTACCCCTAATTAACTCTAGCCTCACAAGCAAATTTAAATTTTGCATGAGCAGACCCGATCGTCACTTCTATAATAGAACCACTTTAGTTGGTACCGATAAAATATGAACTTTCAGATTTTGTGCTTCTTACCGTTTAGGAGAAAACTACCCCTAATTAACTCTAGCCTCACAAGCAAAGTAGAGTTTTGCATGAGCAGACCCGATCATTACTTCTAAATTCGAACCATTATAGTTTGTACCGATAAAATATGAACTTTCAGATTTTGTACCCCTAGCCGTTTAGGGGAAAACTACCCCTATTTAACTTTTTCCTCAGAAGCAAAGTAGGGTTTTACATGAGCAGACCAGATCGTCACTTCTGAATTATAATAATTATAGTTTGTACCGATAAAAAATGAACTTTCAGATTTTGTACGCTAATTCTTGGAATGGTTTCATCAATTTTTTTCATTTTCAAAAAGATCAAAATAATCCCAAATAACGTTAAACAATTAGATTTTAATATTTTCCAAATAAATGAATGTAAAAATTAGATATTTTCTTAAACATGTTGAACTAGCACTCATATGATGTAACATCTAGGCTTACCACCTTTGAATTTTTCCAAAAGCGTATACATATATATTTTGAAATAAAATAATTAAAAGAATTATTTTTACTCATATGTTTTATTTATTTTATATAAGTTAATTGGAAAAATATGGAGGGGCTGAAATCATCTCAGAGCTGTGAGATTCGATCAAGACTTCGGTCTGGGTTAATAATTTTGATATAGCTTTCGGCAAAAACTTTTATGAGGACATGGTTTTTAGTTTTGGGAAGCGATGTACATATATCAAACATAACTTTTTGTTACTTTTGTTAAAAATACATGTACTTTAGTATTTTTTATGTCTGTTTAGATGGGTATTACAAAACTAACACGAAACAACAATACGTTGTCAGAAAATTATAACAGATCATAATAGCTATTTATGTACCTAGGGCGTTATGTAGGTTATTACGCCCGGAAAGCGACGTAATCTAGCCCGAGGGCCTCTGGCCCGAGGGATGGATGTCGCTTGATGGGCGTAATACCCAGTAACGCCAGTGGTGCATACAAGATTTTATGCTTCACTTAATAAGCTAAAAACTAAGAAAGAATTCAATTTGTTAATCTATATTGATATGCAAACAAATACAAATGTATCGTAGTATGCCAAGAAAATAACTATTTTGAAGTTTAAAATAAATATTTTTTGTTTGAACGTTGCTACGTAAACAAATTCTCCTAAATTTTGTAGCGTATGACAAAAACATTGTATGACGTTTAAAATAATTTGATAGTTTTGGAAATCTATATGAACAATTAATAACTAAAATGTTGCTAAACATTTTTAAGCAAATGTCAAAATCTTTTACTAGCTTAAATTCAATAAGAATTATTTACATTGTGTAGACAAAACCACAGTAAAAATAATTTTATTTAGTTTTTTAGCGTCTTAATAGCGGGCGTTATGAATTCATAATGCCCTCTCATAACGCCCCGGTTTTTATGAATGTGTTTATATATCGCGTATCCTAGATATTATAACAACTTTATATTATTGTGAAGCATAAATTAACATAATTTAGTGAAAATATTATACAATCAGCAAACTACTCAAAAACCTCTCCATTTAGCGTTTCAAGAAAATATTTCAAAATCACAAATTCATATTTCTTTCAACATTCCAAAAATATTGTAAAAATTAAATAAAATCAAAAACTCAAACTTTTTTCAAACAAAATTCTAAAAATATTCCAAAAATTATTGCAAAATCAAAGAATAAAACTTTTTTCAAAAACTCTAAAAATATTGCATAAATTATAACAACATCAAAACTTGAAAATTTTTCCAAAATTATAAAAATTATAATAAATTCAAAAATTTAAAATTTTTCAAAATTCTAAAAATATTCCATAAATTCTTACAAAATCAAAAATTGAAACTTTTCAAAATTCCAAAAATATTTCAAAACTATCACAAATTCAAAAATTTCCATGTTCAATTATATTTACGTAAGCAAACAGCTAAATTTTTTTTTCCAAAAAATTATCTAAAAAAATAAATGAAATCATATTTTTGACACACTTGACAATATTTTTTTGAAAAACTTATAATGCAATAAAATTCTCAATAATAATTTCAAGTTCATTATACATTTCATTTCATACAAATAACTAATTTTATTTTTTCCTAAAAAAATAAATGAAAATCATTCTTTTGACACACTTGACATTATTTTTTGATTAACTTATAATTCTCAATAATAATAATAAAATTTCATGTCGTACAAATAATTAATTTTATTTTTTCAAAAAATTGGGTAATAAAATAAATAAAAATCTTTCTTTTGACACACTTGACAACATTTTTTTGACAAACTTATAATGCCATAATTCTCAATAATAATAATAAAAGTTCATATCATACAAATAATTAATTTTATTTTTTTACAAAAAACTGGGTAAAAAAAAAAGTAGGGTCTGCGTCGGACCAGACGGTGGAAGTTATACTTCTTTGGGCATTCGCTCGCACACACGCACACAGACAGACAGATAGGATACATTAAAAAAAATAACTAAAAAAAAACCAAAATATTATTCAAAAAAAAAATGTTATTCAAGAAAAAAAATATTGTTCAAAAGAAAAATATATTATACAAAAAAAAAAAATATTATTCAAAAAAAAATATATAAAAAAACATATTATTCAAAAAATAAATAAAAAAAATATATTATTCAAAAAAAAAAAATTTATCATTCAAAAAGTATAAGAACGTATAATTATTAAATACTAGAAGGTACACCCGCACGGCGATGCCCGTGCTGCCCGGATAAAGTGGTTGAAAACTGTTTTTTGGAGTAAATTCTCCTATAGTTTTTTTAATGTCATTTAATTTAACTTATTTTATTAGTAAAATATAAAGTTTGAAAAAAAAGTAATAGTATCATTTTGCAGTCAGCAAAAGCCATTAAGTAAATGTCTCTAAAGCTATAGATAAATTAACATATTAAATGTATGCTAAAATTAAAACACATTTGACATACAAATAATAATTAAATAATTTTCATAAATGTAGATGGCAAAAGATTAGGGTTAGAAAAAAGTTAAAATTTTATTCCAAAGATTTAACTCAAATAATTCAATGTGTCACGAACAATTAGGTGAGCGTAAATATATTTGTTTATTGGATGTCACAATTTTCAATTACTTACTCCGAAACCACCGTACTCGTCATACAAAATAGGTACACTGGTTCATTGCTATTAGTTTAGCGTTTTATTTCATTTAGACTTATAATCATTTATCAATCCAGAAATTTTGCTGTTCTGAAGAGGGTCGTATTGCAATTTGCAAATATATTTTATCGATTGTCTGCAATACTCTACTCCATTGATGCATACGCCGGCCGATTAAAAAATACCACCATTTTTCGTGAATATTTTCGTTTAATGGGTTTTATTGCTTTATGGTCATCGTCTTATTTCGACATTCCTTCCCACAACTTAAAACAAAAATTGGAAAAAATAATAATAAGACTAATTTCATATTTCACTCAATAAGTAAAACACTTTAAACCTGTAGCTTTGATATTGTTCATAATCTTTTTCTTCGGTAGTAAGGTTCCAATGCAAATTCTTGGTTAATCAATGTTTCTAAGAAGAGGAAAAGAAACGTCAATTTCCAATTTTTGGAACATGTGAGGGCAGTTCTGCTAATGCAAGCAGGTTTGTTTAATGATATATAAGCAATGCTTAAATGTATCGTATTGGTGCTAATGCATAGAAATATGTACATATTTTATATAATTGCGAACCATAAGAACATATTTGTTTTAAATTAGAAATATGTATTTGTTAAAAAATAATTTAACATAATTTTCATATAAATGTACATATTTGTTTGTCACATTATACATTAACTATTCCTTTTAATGATAATTCCGAAAAGTGAAATAAAAAATTGATCAAAGATAACTAAGCGAATAATGTTTTATTATTATAAAATATGATTGATTTAGTAATTTCGTCTTTATTACCATACAGCATAAGGTTGATTTACTAACTTCGTCTTTATTACCATACAGCATAAAGGTTAAAATATAACTTAAACAAGCGTGACGCGGTTTCTCGATTAACACCCCATCAAAATATTTACAACGAGCGTAAAGAAGTATAACTTCAATAAATAAAAATCTTTCTTTTAACATACTTGACAACTTTTTTTGACATACTTATAATGCCATAATTCTCAATAATAAAAGTTCATATCATACAAATAATCAATTTTATTTTTTTACAAAAAATTGGGTAAATAAATAAATAAAAATCTTTCTTCTGACAACAATCTTTTTTTGACAAACTTATAATGCAATAACTTAGATTTTGGTCCCACATACCAATCCCGACCATCAAGATTTCTCCAAATTTAATGTTCCTACTCGTAATCACTTAAAATGAAAGTTTTTAAAGCAAAAAATTGCAAATTTTCTTGATTTGACACACTTGATGATTTTTTTGACACACTTCCGGTACAGTTATCGAACACATTGTCCTTTCGGCTCTTTCCATTAAGTAAACCTATTTTTAGAAAAAAAATTTAAAAACCCTTCCAGCGGTTTTCTAGATAGAAATGCCAAAAAAAGTGGGGGTAAGAATTACACTTTTGGCTCATGAATGCAATACTTAGGTCTTTCAGACCATAGTAAAACGATAACAATATAAACAAAATAAATATATTAAAAAAATGCCTTACTTTAATTGACTAAATAACATATAATAACATAGTTAAAAATTTTATAAATAGTAACCAAATTGTATAGGAGATCGATTTTGCTGCTTCGATCAATTTTTTGTTAGACTTATCGTTTTTCTTAATAAAATTTGCAAATTCAGTGCAACTCATCTGTAGTTGACAAATTCGCAAATTTTAAGTCATTCAAGTGCGTTTGTGTTGATTTTAGAATATTCAGTCCACTTTTCTCTGCAATTCATTACAGTTAATAAGGGAAAAACTTCATTTAGGTTACGTATTTATGAAAATAACTGAATTTAACTATTTATAACCAAAAAAGGCGTATATTTTTGACTCACTAAATAAAGTTTCGATAAGGTCCAATAAAAACGCTTCATTTACTATTTTTTAACAAATCAAAACGAATTGTTTCGATTATTTTTCTCTGGTGGGAAGGAACAGCGAATATTTTCGAATATTTTCGGCCTACTTAATATATTAATTTAAAACAAAAATTCACATACAAAATTAGGTGAAAATGCAATTCGCAAATAGTAAAAATGTCCGTTTTCATTCATAAATGATTGCATGTTTATGTTTATTTGTCAAAAATAAATTACAAATTTATAACATTTATGCGCCTACTAAGATGAAATAATATTTAATTTTGTTTGACAACAAAGGATTATGTTGTATGAAATAATGTTACTATTTCTGTTCGTTAAATTGTCTGCTAAATACAACTCGTCACCAAATTATTAGTCGATTATTTTTCAACATGCCATTTGAGGTTAAAAATTTTTTTAGTGTCTAGATACAGTAACAAACGACCCTTCTCTATTTTGAAAATGTTCACTTCCTTTTTTTATGATTTCAATGCGAACATCATCAGAGACGAGTATATTCCAATGTGATACATCTCTTAAGTCCTGAAGTGATTCACCCATGCAAATGCTGTTTTCGATAGTAGAAGCATTAGCAGCATTATCACTGTCATTTTTAGTATTTCTTTCTAATTCGTCTTCATCATAGGTTATCATTATTAATTCTGTATTGTCGCTGTTACTTTCCGAAGATGAGCAAATATTCTCTGAAACATTCGTTGCATCAACGTGAAAATCAGTTTCATTTGATGAACCTTGAACCTTGGGTTTTGTAACATATTTATAGATGGATCCAGATATGCTCCGAACTGCATCTGTTTTAGCCTGTTTGGTCTTTCTCTGCTGGAACCCACTTTTTCTTTAAGAAGTATGAACTCCATATTTGGTATATTTATTTTTTGGGATACTTGCTAAACGAAATCTAAAAAAATATTTTTAATTATAGTATAGGTATCAGCAAAGCATTAATTCTAAATATATTTGTAGGATACATATATGTCTAGTTCATAATAAGTACACTGTGTTAACGACTAAATACACCGCCACGAAAATTAATTTATTTAAATTTCCTTGTAACAACTTATATTAAATAATATTTGATATAATTTAAATTAAAACAATAATTTATGTTGATAAATTATTGTAAAATAATTCCACAAAACAGTCTTTAATAAGTATATAGTATTTATTCGACGCGTTTCGAATGTTATACATTCATCTACGGGTACAAAAAATATATACGGGTACAAAAAATATATAACTTTTATAAAATATATAAAATGGAATATACAAATCATATGCCTAATATTATAAGGAACTATTTAATAGTTATTTATTTATCAAGAACGAAAAGTGAAACTTTAAAGTACGCGAGCTAGTTGTTTACGGCCGAGGCGTCTAGCCGAGGCCGAAATTACTAGTGAGTGCCTTTAAAAGCACTTTTCGTTTGAGGTAGATACAAAATTTTATTTCATACTGGAAATTTATTAAAATAAAAAGAAATGAGTTTTAAATTTTGCTCAAAAAGTTGAACTTTAACGTCCTAGGACTTTATAAAATTTTATAAAGTCCTAGGACGTTAAAGTTCAACTTTTTGTACCATAAATAATCCGAAAAATGTCGTTTTAATATCAGTATGAAATAAAAAAATATAAGTATAAAATCCTAAAAGATATTTTATATAAAGAATTGAAATCAAAATTAAATATCCAATTAGAATCATGCTCAATAATTTACAAAATTAAATGTGATTTTTGTGAAAAACTTTACATCGAGAAAACCGAAAAATGTTTTAAGGAATACATTTCCTAAGAAGAAAAATAAACAAAATTTAAAGTTTATTTTTGCATTATTTATTGTTAATAACAATAGCTACACCACTTTAAAAAAAAAATTGAAGGCTTTACATTTATGTAGCCAAGGATCTCCAAAAGAAACACTTGATGAGTTTGAAATTTACAAGGGATTTAAAACCCAACAAAATGTAATTTTAAATGATAAACTTTTATTTAATTCAAATATATAAATATATAAAACTGAAAACAAACAGTATGAGTATGTATCGACCTACCTATACAAATTTGCAAAACTGCAGTTATGCCATTTTATTCCACAGTGATTATTTTTGTGTCCATTGAAAAACGATCTATTCCAATTTAAACCTTGAGTTTCAAGATAAAGGAAAAAAATATTATTTTGAGATCATTTACAAACAGGGTGATTTGATTGTTTTTTAGTTTCCTTAGGTGTTTGCAATTAATTTGTTTGAAATGTAAAACATATATTAGGTAGTAAAGTTAAGCTAATATTTTAGAAATAATTTTGGAACTCAAGGGTGCCACCCTATCGACAAAGGGTGCCACATTATCGACGTAAACCACTTTTCCTATACATTATTCAGCATATGTGTTTCAGACCGGGTCGTTAAATAATCATTCTTGCATACTAAATAATATACCGTAAAAGAAAACGGTTATATGGTATCTATAGGAATATTCAAAGCTATTGAGTAATTGTGGTGATGGTATTCAATGCTCAACATGTTGATTTGATCAATATTGTTAAAGTAGAATAGATTCTTTTTGAACCAATAGAACACATTTATAAGACACATACATATATAAGTTATCACAATTTATAAATTAAAATTATATGGATAACCTGGTTAAAATGCTTTCTAAGTGATTTATCGTTGAAAACATTGTGATGGTTTGTTTAAGTTTTTTACGGTCGGGTATCACCCCAAAATGGGAGAAAACTACCCCTAATTAACTCTAGCCTCACAAGCAAAGTAGAGTTTTGCATGAGCAGACCCGATCATTACTTCTAAATTCGAATCATTTTAGTTTGTACCGATAAAATATGAACTTTCAGATTTTATACCCCAAGCCGTTTAGCAGAAAACTACCCCTAATTAACTTTTGCCTCAGAAGCAAAGTAGGGTTTTACATGAGCAGACCGGATCGTCACTTCTTAATTCAAACCATTATAGTTTGAACCGATAAAATATGAACTTTAAGTTTTTGTACCCTTTGCCGTTTAGGAGAAAACTACCCCTCTTGACTCATAAGCAAATTTAGATTTTGCATGAGCAGACCCGATCGTCACTTCTAAATTAAATTTATTATAGTTTGTACCGATGAAATATGAACTTTCAGATTTCATACCCCTTGCAGTTTAGGAGAAAACTACCCCTAATAGCCTCTCAAGCAAAGTAGGATTTTGCATGAGAAGACCTGATCGTCATTTCTATATTAGAATCATTATAGTTTGTACCGATAAAATATGAACTTTCAGATTTTGTACCCCCTGCCGTTTAGGAGAAAACTACCCCTAATTAGCTCTAGCCTCACAAGCAAAGTAGGCTTTTGCATGAGCAAACCCAATCATCACTTCTAAATAGAAGCATTATAGTTTGTACCGATAAAGTATGAACTTTCAGATTTTGTACCTCTTTTCGTTTAGGAGAAAACTACCCCTAATTAACTCTGGCCTCACAAGCAAAGTAGGCTTTTGCATAAGCGAACCCGATCATTACTTCTAAATTAGAACCATTATAGTTTGTACCGATAAAATATGTGCTTTCAGGTTTTGTACCCCTTTCCTTTTAGGAGAAAATTACCCCTAATTAACTCTAGCCTCACAAGCAAATTTAAATTTTGCATGAGCAGACCCGATCGTCACTTCTATAATAGAACCACTTTAGTTGGTACCGATAAAATATGAACTTTCAGATTTTGTGCTTCTTACCGTTTAGGAGAAAACTACCCCTAATTAACTCTAGCCTCACAAGCAAAGTAGAGTTTTGCATGAGCAGACCCGATCATTACTTCTAAATTCGAACCATTATAGTTTGTACCGATAAAATATGAACTTTCAGATTTTGTACCCCTAGCCGTTTAGGGGAAAACTACCCCTATTTAACTTTTTCCTCAGAAGCAAAGTAGGGTTTTACATGAGCAGACCAGATCGTCACTTCTGAATTATAATAATTATAGTTTGTACCGATAAAAAATGAACTTTCAGATTTTGTACGCTAATTCTTGGAATGGTTTCATCAATTTTTTTCATTTTCAAAAAGATCAAAATAATCCCAAATAACGTTAAACAATTAGATTTTAATATTTTCCAAATAAATGAATGTAAAAATTAGATATTTTCTTAAACATGTTGAACTAGCACTGATATGATGTAACATCTAGGCTTACCACCTTTGAATTTTTCCAAAAGCGTATACATATTGTAATAAACTTCGTCCAGAATGGGTTAATTTTATTTACTCATTCATTAATTAAAAGTTAACTCCTTTTTCAATCTTTTACTTGTATTGCAAATTGTATTGCATAAATTAATGTAAATTAAATTTGTTATACAAATGTTTACATTACTGGATTAAAAGGAGTTACCTAATACATTTTGCATAAATTAAATTTGAGTTCGCTAATACAAATGCAAGTATGAATGAAAACAGGTGTGGCCTATTTCAGATGTACGGACTACGTAGTATTGATTTCTAGTGGATTATAGAAGTTTCGATTTATTTATTTTTCGATATAAATAAGCAAACAAAAATATCAGAGAGTCAGTTTTACTTTTGCAATTAAAAGTGTTTATAAATATTCGCAAGTTTAAGGAATAATCGGTGGTAGCTGAGCCTGGGTACTAATAGAGGAAGAATCTGAACTTAGTGGAATAGTAAATACAGATTTTACCATTCCGAATATTATTGATTCAAATTGTGGAAAAGCGGTGAAGTTTAGTGTACATAAATTGGAGACCCTGGAATTTATTGTAAGGAAAAACGGAAGCTGCTGTAATTTGATGACAAATAAAGTTTGAGATTCTGTTAACTAAAGATCTGTCTTTTACTGTCGTGTTTGTTCAATAATCGAAAAGAACCAACGAAGAGTCGTTACAATATATATTTTGAAATAAAATAATTAAAAGAATTATTTTTACTCATATGTTTTATTTATTTTATAAGTTAATTGGAAAAATATGGAGGGGCTGAAATCATCTCAGAGCTGTGAGATTCGATCAAGACTTCGGTCTGGGTTAATAATTTTGATATAGCTTTCGGCAAAAACTTTTATGAGGACATGGTTTTTAGTTTTGGGAAGCGATGTACATATATCAAACATAACTTTTTGTTACTTTTGTTAAAAATACATGTACTTTAGTATTTTTTATGTCTGTTTAGATGGGTATTACAAAACTAACACGAAACAACAATACGTTGTTGGAAAATTATAACAGATCATAAATTAACATAATTTAGTGAAAATATTATACAATCAGCAAACTACTCAAAAACCTCTCCATTTAGCGTTTCAAGAAAATATTTCAAAATCACAAATTCATATTTCTTTCAACATTCCAAAAATATTGTAAAAATTAAATAAAATCAAAATCTCAAACTTTTTTCAAACAAAATTCTAAAAATATTCCAAAAATTATTGCAAAATCAAAGAATAAAACTTTTTTCAAAAACTCTAAAAATATTGCATAAATTATAACAACATCAAAACTTGAAAATTTTTCCAAAATTATAAAAATTATAATAAATTCAAAAATTTAAAATTTTTCAAAATTCTAAAAATATTCCATAAATTCTTACAAAATCAAAAATTGAAACTTTTCAAAATTCCAAAAATATTTCAAAACTATCACAAATTCAAAAATTTCCATGTTCAATTATATTTACGTAAGCAAACAGCTAAATTTTTTTTTCCAAAAAATTATCTAAAAAAATAAATGAAATCATATTTTTGACACACTTGACAATATTTTTTTGAAAAACTTATAATGCAATAAAATTCTCAATAATAATTTCAAGTTCATTATACATTTCATTTCATACAAATAACTAATTTTATTTTTTCCTAAAAAAATAAATGAAAATCATTCTTTTGACACACTTGACATTATTTTTTGATTAACTTATAATTCTCAATAATAATAATAAAATTTCATGTCGTACAAATAATTAATTTTATTTTTTCAAAAAATTGGGTAATAAAATAAATAAAAATCTTTCTTTTGACACACTTGACAACATTTTTTTGACAAACTTATAATGCCATAATTCTCAATAATAATAATAAAAGTTCATATCATACAAATAATTAATTTTATTTTTTTACAAAAAACTGGGTAAAAAAAAAAGTAGGGTCTGCGTCGGACCAGACGGTGGAAGTTATACTTCTTTGGGCATTCGCTCGCACACACGCACACAGACAGACAGATAGGATACATTAAAAAAAATAACTAAAAAAAAACCAAAATATTATTCAAAAAAAAAATGTTATTCAAGAAAAAAAATATTGTTCAAAAGAAAAATATATTATACAAAAAAAAAAAATATTATTCAAAAAAAAATATATAAAAAAACATATTATTCAAAAAATAAATAAAAAAAATATATTATTCAAAAAAAAAAAATTTATCATTCAAAAAGTATAAGAACGTATAATTATTAAATACTAGAAGGTACACCCGCACGGCGATGCCCGTGCTGCCCGGATAAAGTGGTTGAAAACTGTTTTTTGGAGTAAATTCTCCTATAGTTTTTTTAATGTCATTTAATTTAACTTATTTTATTAGTAAAATATAAAGTTTGAAAAAAAAGTAATAGTATCATTTTGCAGTCAGCAAAAGCCATTAAGTAAATGTCTCTAAAGCTATAGATAAATTAACATATTAAATGTATGCTAAAATTAAAACACATTTGACATACAAATAATAATTAAATAATTTTCATAAATGTAGATGGCAAAAGATTAGGGTTAGAAAAAAGTTAAAATTTTATTCCAAAGATTTAACTCAAATAATTCAATGTGTCACGAACAATTAGGTGAGCGTAAATATATTTGTTTATTGGATGTCACAATTTTCAATTACTTACTCCGAAACCACCGTACTCGTCATACAAAATAGGTACACTGGTTCATTGCTATTAGTTTAGCGTTTTATTTCATTTAGACTTATAATCATTTATCAATCCAGAAATTTTGCTGTTCTGAAGAGGGTCGTATTGCAATTTGCAAATATATTTTATCGATTGTCTGCAATACTCTACTCCATTGATGCATACGCCGGCCGATTAAAAAATACCACCATTTTTCGTGAATATTTTCGTTTAATGGGTTTTATTGCTTTATGGTCATCGTCTTATTTCGACATTCCTTCCCACAACTTAAAACAAAAATTGGAAAAAATAATAATAAGACTAATTTCATATTTCACTCAATAAGTAAAACACTTTAAACCTGTAGCTTTGATATTGTTCATAATCTTTTTCTTCGGTAGTAAGGTTCCAATGCAAATTCTTGGTTAATCAATGTTTCTAAGAAGAGGAAAAGAAACGTCAATTTCCAATTTTTGGAACATGTGAGGGCAGTTCTGCTAATGCAAGCAGGTTTGTTTAATGATATATAAGCAATGCTTAAATGTATCGTATTGGTGCTAATGCATAGAAATATGTACATATTTTATATAATTGCGAACCATAAGAACATATTTGTTTTAAATTAGAAATATGTATTTGTTAAAAAATAATTTAACATAATTTTCATATAAATGTACATATTTGTTTGTCACATTATACATTAACTATTCCTTTTAATGATAATTCCGAAAAGTGAAATAAAAAATTGATCAAAGATAACTAAGCGAATAATGTTTTATTATTATAAAATATGATTGATTTAGTAATTTCGTCTTTATTACCATACAGCATAAGGTTGATTTACTAACTTCGTCTTTATTACCATACAGCATAAAGGTTAAAATATAACTTAAACAAGCGTGACGCGGTTTCTCGATTAACACCCCATCAAAATATTTACAACGAGCGTAAAGAAGTATAACTTCAATAAATAAAAATCTTTCTTTTAACATACTTGACAACTTTTTTTGACATACTTATAATGCCATAATTCTCAATAATAAAAGTTCATATCATACAAATAATCAATTTTATTTTTTTACAAAAAATTGGGTAAATAAATAAATAAAAATCTTTCTTCTGACAACAATCTTTTTTTGACAAACTTATAATGCAATAACTTAGATTTTGGTCCCACATACCAATCCCGACCATCAAGATTTCTCCAAATTTAATGTTCCTACTCGTAATCACTTAAAATGAAAGTTTTTAAAGCAAAAAATTGCAAATTTTCTTGATTTGACACACTTGATGATTTTTTTGACACACTTCCGGTACAGTTATCGAACACATTGTCCTTTCGGCTCTTTCCATTAAGTAAACCTATTTTTAGAAAAAAAATTTAAAAACCCTTCCAGCGGTTTTCTAGATAGAAATGCCAAAAAAAGTGGGGGTAAGAATTACACTTTTGGCTCATGAATGCAATACTTAGGTCTTTCAGACCATAGTAAAACGATAACAATATAAACAAAATAAATATATTAAAAAAATGCCTTACTTTAATTGACTAAATAACATATAATAACATAGTTAAAAATTTTATAAATAGTAACCAAATTGTATAGGAGATCGATTTTGCTGCTTCGATCAATTTTTTGTTAGACTTATCGTTTTTCTTAATAAAATTTGCAAATTCAGTGCAACTCATCTGTAGTTGACAAATTCGCAAATTTTAAGTCATTCAAGTGCGTTTGTGTTGATTTTAGAATATTCAGTCCACTTTTCTCTGCAATTCATTACAGTTAATAAGGGAAAAACTTCATTTAGGTTACGTATTTATGAAAATAACTGAATTTAACTATTTATAACCAAAAAAGGCGTATATTTTTGACTCACTAAATAAAGTTTCGATAAGGTCCAATAAAAACGCTTCATTTACTATTTTTTAACAAATCAAAACGAATTGTTTCGATTATTTTTCTCTGGTGGGAAGGAACAGCGAATATTTTCGAATATTTTCGGCCTACTTAATATATTAATTTAAAACAAAAATTCACATACAAAATTAGGTGAAAATGCAATTCGCAAATAGTAAAAATGTCCGTTTTCATTCATAAATGATTGCATGTTTATGTTTATTTGTCAAAAATAAATTACAAATTTATAACATTTATGCGCCTACTAAGATGAAATAATATTTAATTTTGTTTGACAACAAAGGATTATGTTGTATGAAATAATGTTACTATTTCTGTTCGTTAAATTGTCTGCTAAATACAACTCGTCACCAAATTATTAGTCGATTATTTTTCAACATGCCATTTGAGGTTAAAAATTTTTTTAGTGTCTAGATACAGTAACAAACGACCCTTCTCTATTTTGAAAATGTTCACTTCCTTTTTTTATGATTTCAATGCGAACATCATCAGAGACGAGTATATTCCAATGTGATACATCTCTTAAGTCCTGAAGTGATTCACCCATGCAAATGCTGTTTTCGATAGTAGAAGCATTAGCAGCATTATCACTGTCATTTTTAGTATTTCTTTCTAATTCGTCTTCATCATAGGTTATCATTATTAATTCTGTATTGTCGCTGTTACTTTCCGAAGATGAGCAAATATTCTCTGAAACATTCGTTGCATCAACGTGAAAATCAGTTTCATTTGATGAACCTTGAACCTTGGGTTTTGTAACATATTTATAGATGGATCCAGATATGCTCCGAACTGCATCTGTTTTAGCCTGTTTGGTCTTTCTCTGCTGGAACCCACTTTTTCTTTAAGAAGTATGAACTCCATATTTGGTATATTTATTTTTTGGGATACTTGCTAAACGAAATCTAAAAAAATATTTTTAATTATAGTATAGGTATCAGCAAAGCATTAATTCTAAATATATTTGTAGGATACATATATGTCTAGTTCATAATAAGTACACTGTGTTAACGACTAAATACACCGCCACGAAAATTAATTTATTTAAATTTCCTTGTAACAACTTATATTAAATAATATTTGATATAATTTAAATTAAAACAATAATTTATGTTGATAAATTATTGTAAAATAATTCCACAAAACAGTCTTTAATAAGTATATAGTATTTATTCGACGCGTTTCGAATGTTATACATTCATCTACGGGTACAAAAAATATATACGGGTACAAAAAATATATAACTTTTATAAAATATATAAAATGGAATATACAAATCATATGCCTAATATTATAAGGAACTATTTAATAGTTATTTATTTATCAAGAACGAAAAGTGAAACTTTAAAGTACGCGAGCTAGTTGTTTACGGCCGAGGCGTCTAGCCGAGGCCGAAATTACTAGTGAGTGCCTTTAAAAGCACTTTTCGTTTGAGGTAGATACAAAATTTTATTTCATACTGGAAATTTATTAAAATAAAAAGAAATGAGTTTTAAATTTTGCTCAAAAAGTTGAACTTTAACGTCCTAGGACTTTATAAAATTTTATAAAGTCCTAGGACGTTAAAGTTCAACTTTTTGTACCATAAATAATCCGAAAAATGTCGTTTTAATATCAGTATGAAATAAAAAAATATAAGTATAAAATCCTAAAAGATATTTTATATAAAGAATTGAAATCAAAATTAAATATCCAATTAGAATCATGCTCAATAATTTACAAAATTAAATGTGATTTTTGTGAAAAACTTTACATCGAGAAAACCGAAAAATGTTTTAAGGAATACATTTCCTAAGAAGAAAAATAAACAAAATTTAAAGTTTATTTTTGCATTATTTATTGTTAATAACAATAGCTACACCACTTTAAAAAAAAAATTGAAGGCTTTACATTTATGTAGCCAAGGATCTCCAAAAGAAACACTTGATGAGTTTGAAATTTACAAGGGATTTAAAACCCAACAAAATGTAATTTTAAATGATAAACTTTTATTTAATTCAAATATATAAATATATAAAACTGAAAACAAACAGTATGAGTATGTATCGACCTACCTATACAAATTTGCAAAACTGCAGTTATGCCATTTTATTCCACAGTGATTATTTTTGTGTCCATTGAAAAACGATCTATTCCAATTTAAACCTTGAGTTTCAAGATAAAGGAAAAAAATATTATTTTGAGATCATTTACAAACAGGGTGATTTGATTGTTTTTTAGTTTCCTTAGGTGTTTGCAATTAATTTGTTTGAAATGTAAAACATATATTAGGTAGTAAAGTTAAGCTAATATTTTAGAAATAATTTTGGAACTCAAGGGTGCCACCCTATCGACAAAGGGTGCCACATTATCGACGTAAACCACTTTTCCTATACATTATTCAGCATATGTGTTTCAGACCGGGTCGTTAAATAATCATTCTTGCATACTAAATAATATACCGTAAAAGAAAACGGTTATATGGTATCTATAGGAATATTCAAAGCTATTGAGTAATTGTGGTGATGGTATTCAATGCTCAACATGTTGATTTGATCAATATTGTTAAAGTAGAATAGATTCTTTTTGAACCAATAGAACACATTTATAAGACACATACATATATAAGTTATCACAATTTATAAATTAAAATTATATGGATAACCTGGTTAAAATGCTTTCTAAGTGATTTATCGTTGAAAACATTGTGATGGTTTGTTTAAGTTTTTTACGGTCGGGTATCACCCCAAAATGGGAGAAAACTACCCCTAATTAACTCTAGCCTCACAAGCAAAGTAGAGTTTTGCATGAGCAGACCCGATCATTACTTCTAAATTCGAATCATTTTAGTTTGTACCGATAAAATATGAACTTTCAGATTTTATACCCCAAGCCGTTTAGCAGAAAACTACCCCTAATTAACTTTTGCCTCAGAAGCAAAGTAGGGTTTTACATGAGCAGACCGGATCGTCACTTCTTAATTCAAACCATTATAGTTTGAACCGATAAAATATGAACTTTAAGTTTTTGTACCCTTTGCCGTTTAGGAGAAAACTACCCCTCTTGACTCATAAGCAAATTTAGATTTTGCATGAGCAGACCCGATCGTCACTTCTAAATTAAATTTATTATAGTTTGTACCGATGAAATATGAACTTTCAGATTTCATACCCCTTGCAGTTTAGGAGAAAACTACCCCTAATAGCCTCTCAAGCAAAGTAGGATTTTGCATGAGAAGACCTGATCGTCATTTCTATATTAGAATCATTATAGTTTGTACCGATAAAATATGAACTTTCAGATTTTGTACCCCCTGCCGTTTAGGAGAAAACTACCCCTAATTAGCTCTAGCCTCACAAGCAAAGTAGGCTTTTGCATGAGCAAACCCAATCATCACTTCTAAATAGAAGCATTATAGTTTGTACCGATAAAGTATGAACTTTCAGATTTTGTACCTCTTTTCGTTTAGGAGAAAACTACCCCTAATTAACTCTGGCCTCACAAGCAAAGTAGGCTTTTGCATAAGCGAACCCGATCATTACTTCTAAATTAGAACCATTATAGTTTGTACCGATAAAATATGTGCTTTCAGGTTTTGTACCCCTTTCCTTTTAGGAGAAAATTACCCCTAATTAACTCTAGCCTCACAAGCAAATTTAAATTTTGCATGAGCAGACCCGATCGTCACTTCTATAATAGAACCACTTTAGTTGGTACCGATAAAATATGAACTTTCAGATTTTGTGCTTCTTACCGTTTAGGAGAAAACTACCCCTAATTAACTCTAGCCTCACAAGCAAAGTAGAGTTTTGCATGAGCAGACCCGATCATTACTTCTAAATTCGAACCATTATAGTTTGTACCGATAAAATATGAACTTTCAGATTTTGTACCCCTAGCCGTTTAGGGGAAAACTACCCCTATTTAACTTTTTCCTCAGAAGCAAAGTAGGGTTTTACATGAGCAGACCAGATCGTCACTTCTGAATTATAATAATTATAGTTTGTACCGATAAAAAATGAACTTTCAGATTTTGTACGCTAATTCTTGGAATGGTTTCATCAATTTTTTTCATTTTCAAAAAGATCAAAATAATCCCAAATAACGTTAAACAATTAGATTTTAATATTTTCCAAATAAATGAATGTAAAAATTAGATATTTTCTTAAACATGTTGAACTAGCACTGATATGATGTAACATCTAGGCTTACCACCTTTGAATTTTTCCAAAAGCGTATACATATTGTAATAAACTTCGTCCAGAATGGGTTAATTTTATTTACTCATTCATTAATTAAAAGTTAACTCCTTTTTCAATCTTTTACTTGTATTGCAAATTGTATTGCATAAATTAATGTAAATTAAATTTGTTATACAAATGTTTACATTACTGGATTAAAAGGAGTTACCTAATACATTTTGCATAAATTAAATTTGAGTTCGCTAATACAAATGCAAGTATGAATGAAAACAGGTGTGGCCTATTTCAGATGTACGGACTACGTAGTATTGATTTCTAGTGGATTATAGAAGTTTCGATTTATTTATTTTTCGATATAAATAAGCAAACAAAAATATCAGAGAGTCAGTTTTACTTTTGCAATTAAAAGTGTTTATAAATATTCGCAAGTTTAAGGAATAATCGGTGGTAGCTGAGCCTGGGTACTAATAGAGGAAGAATCTGAACTTAGTGGAATAGTAAATACAGATTTTACCATTCCGAATATTATTGATTCAAATTGTGGAAAAGCGGTGAAGTTTAGTGTACATAAATTGGAGACCCTGGAATTTATTGTAAGGAAAAACGGAAGCTGCTGTAATTTGATGACAAATAAAGTTTGAGATTCTGTTAACTAAAGATCTGTCTTTTACTGTCGTGTTTGTTCAATAATCGAAAAGAACCAACGAAGAGTCGTTACAATATATATTTTGAAATAAAATAATTAAAAGAATTATTTTTACTCATATGTTTTATTTATTTTATAAGTTAATTGGAAAAATATGGAGGGGCTGAAATCATCTCAGAGCTGTGAGATTCGATCAAGACTTCGGTCTGGGTTAATAATTTTGATATAGCTTTCGGCAAAAACTTTTATGAGGACATGGTTTTTAGTTTTGGGAAGCGATGTACATATATCAAACATAACTTTTTGTTACTTTTGTTAAAAATACATGTACTTTAGTATTTTTTATGTCTGTTTAGATGGGTATTACAAAACTAACACGAAACAACAATACGTTGTTGGAAAATTATAACAGATCATAAATTAACATAATTTAGTGAAAATATTATACAATCAGCAAACTACTCAAAAACCTCTCCATTTAGCGTTTCAAGAAAATATTTCAAAATCACAAATTCATATTTCTTTCAACATTCCAAAAATATTGTAAAAATTAAATAAAATCAAAATCTCAAACTTTTTTCAAACAAAATTCTAAAAATATTCCAAAAATTATTGCAAAATCAAAGAATAAAACTTTTTTCAAAAACTCTAAAAATATTGCATAAATTATAACAACATCAAAACTTGAAAATTTTTCCAAAATTATAAAAATTATAATAAATTCAAAAATTTAAAATTTTTCAAAATTCTAAAAATATTCCATAAATTCTTACAAAATCAAAAATTGAAACTTTTCAAAATTCCAAAAATATTTCAAAACTATCACAAATTCAAAAATTTCCATGTTCAATTATATTTACGTAAGCAAACAGCTAAATTTTTTTTTCCAAAAAATTATCTAAAAAAATAAATGAAATCATATTTTTGACACACTTGACAATATTTTTTTGAAAAACTTATAATGCAATAAAATTCTCAATAATAATTTCAAGTTCATTATACATTTCATTTCATACAAATAACTAATTTTATTTTTTCCTAAAAAAATAAATGAAAATCATTCTTTTGACACACTTGACATTATTTTTTGATTAATAATTCTCAATAATAATAATAAAATTTCATGTCGTACAAATAATTAATTTTATTTTTTCAAAAAATTGGGTAATAAAATAAATAAAAATCTTTCTTTTGACACACTTGACAACATTTTTTTGACAAACTTATAATGCCATAATTCTCAATAATAATAATAAAAGCTCATATCATACAAATAATTAATTTTATTTTTTTACAAAAAACTGGGTAAAAAAAAAAGTAGGGTCTGCGTCGGACCAGACGGTGGAAGTTATACTTCTTTGGGCATTCGCTCGCACACACGCACACAGACAGACAGATAGGATACATTAAAAAAAATAACTAAAAAAAAACCAAAATATTATTCAAAAAAAAAATGTTATTCAAGAAAAAAAATATTGTTCAAAAGAAAAATATATTATACAAAAAAAAAAAATATTATTCAAAAAAAAATATATAAAAAAACATATTATTCAAAAAATAAATAAAAAAAATATATTATTCAAAAAAAAAAAATTTATCATTCAAAAAGTATAAGAACGTATAATTATTAAATACTAGAAGGTACACCCGCACGGCGATGCCCGTGCTGCCCGGATAAAGTGGTTGAAAACTGTTTTTTGGAGTAAATTCTCCTATAGTTTTTTTAATGTCATTTAATTTAACTTATTTTATTAGTAAAATATAAAGTTTGAAAAAAAAGTAATAGTATCATTTTGCAGTCAGCAAAAGCCATTAAGTAAATGTCTCTAAAGCTATAGATAAATTAACATATTAAATGTATGCTAAAATTAAAACACATTGACATACAAATAATAATTAAATAATTTTCATAAATGTAGATGGCAAAAGATTAGGGTTAGAAAAAAGTTAAAATTTTATTCCAAAGATTTAATTCAAATAATTCAATGTGTCACGAACAATTAGGTGAGCGTAAATATATTTGTTTATTGGATGTCACAATTTTCAATTACTTACTCCGAAACCACCGTACTCGTCATACAAAATAGGTACACTGGTTCATTGCTATTAGTTTAGCGTTTTATTTCATGTAGACTTATAATCATTTATCAATCCAGAAATTTTGCTGTTCTGAAGAGGGTCGTATTGCAATTTGCAAATATATTTTATCGATTGTCTGCAATACTCTACTCCATTGATGCATACGCCGGCCGATTAAAAAATACCACCATTTTTCGTGAATATTTTCGTTTAATGGGTTTTATTGCTTTATGGTCATCGTCTTATTTCGACATTCCTTCCCACAACTTAAAACAAAAATTGGAAAAAATAATAATAAGACTAATTTCATATTTCACTCAATAAGTAAAACACTTTAAACCTGTAGCTTTGATATTGTTCATAATCTTTTTCTTCGGTAGTAAGGTTCCAATGCAAATTCTTGGTTAATCAATGTTTCTAAGAAGAGGAAAAGAAACGTCAATTTCCAATTTTTGGAACATGTGAGGGCAGTTCTGCTAATGCAAGCAGGTTTGTTTAATCATATATAAGCAATGCTTAAATGTATCGTATTGGTGCTAATGCATAGAAATATGTACATATTTTATATAATTGCGAACCATAAGAACATATTTGTTTTAAATTAGAAATATGTATTTGTTAAAAAATAATTTAACATAATTTTCATATAAATGTACATATTTGTTTGTCACATTATACATTAACTATTCCTTTTAATGATAATTCCGAAAAGTGAAATAAAAAATTGATCAAAGATAACTAAGCGAATAATGTTTTATTATTATAAAATATGATTGATTTAGTAATTTCGTCTTTATTACCATACAGCATAAGGTTGATTTACTAATTTCGTCTTTATTACCATACAGCATAAAGGTTAAAATATAACTTAAACAAGCGTGACGCGGTTTCTCGATTAACACCCCATCAAAATATTTACAACGAGCGTAAAGAAGTATAACTTCAATAAATAAAAATCTTTCTTTTAACATACTTGACAACTTTTTTTGACATACTTATAATGCCATAATTCTCAATAATAAAAGTTCATATCATACAAATAATCAATTTTATTTTTTTACAAAAAATTGGGTAAATAAATAAATAAAAATCTTTCTTCTGACAACAATCTTTTTTTGACAAACTTATAATGCAATAACTTAGATTTTGGTCCCACATACCAATCCCGACCATCAAGATTTCTCCAAATTTAATGTTCCTACTCGTAATCACTTAAAATGAAAGTTTTTAAAGCAAAAAATTGCAAATTTTCTTGATTTGACACACTTGATGATTTTTTTGACACACTTCCGGTACAGTTATCGAACACATTGTCCTTTCGGCTCTTTCCATTAAGTAAACCTATTTTTAGAAAAAAAAATTTAAAAACCCTTCCAGCGGTTTTCTAGATAGAAATGCCAAAAAAAGTGGGGGTAAGAATTACACTTTTGGCTCATGAATGCAATACTTAGGTCTTTCAGACCATAGTAAAACGATAACAATATAAACAAAATAAATATATTAAAAAAATGCCTTACTTTAATTGACTAAATAACATATAATAACATAGTTAAAAATTTTATAAATAGTAACCAAATTGTATAGGAGATCGATTTTGCTGCTTCGATCAATTTTTTGTTAGACTTATCGTTTTTCTTAATAAAATTTGCAAATTCAGTGCAACTCATCTGTAGTTGACAAATTCGCAAATTTTAAGTCATTCAAGTGCGTTTGTGTTGATTTTAGAATATTCAGTCCACTTTTCTCTGCAATTCATTACAGTTAATAAGGGAAAAACTTCATTTAGGTTACGTATTTATGAAAATAACTGAATTTAACTATTTATAACCAAAAAAGGCGTATATTTTTGACAATTCAACTCACTAAATAAAGTTTCGATAAGGTCCAATAAAAACGCTTCATTTACTATTTTTTAACAAATCAAAACGAATTGTTTCGATTATTTTTCTCTGGTGGGAAGGAACAGCGAATATTTTCGAATATTTTCGGCCTACTTAATATATTAATTTAAAACAAAAATTCACATACAAAATTAGGTGAAAATGCAATTCGCAAATAGTAAAAATGTCCGTTTTCATTCATAAATGATTGCATGTTTATGTTTATTTGTCAAAAATAAATTACAAATTTATAACATTTATGCGCCTACTAAGATGAAATAATATTTAATTTTGTTTGACAACAAAGGATTATGTTGTATGAAATAATGTTACTATTTCTGTTCGTTAAATTGTCTGCTAAATACAACTCGTCACCAAATTATTAGTCGATTATTTTTCAACATTACCAGTCATGCCATTTGAGGTTAAAAATTTCCCTCGTGCGCTACGCGCACTCGGGACCTCAAATGACATTCGTAATAATGATTATGAAAAATAATCGATTATTATTTGACGACTCGTGATATTATATATGAATATTTTCAAAAAACGTACGTATAGCGTATTCACAAATATTTTTGATAAAAAAAACGTATTATACGCTCCAAAAACGTATAGGTGGCAAGCCTAGTAGCATCGTGTGATGTGGAATGTAGTTTTGATTGCAAATTGCATATTTGTAGGTTTTACTTTTAATTAAATTCATTTATGAAAATTGCAGGATAGTTCTGTTATTCTTAGTTTTTTTATTTAAGCTTATCTTTTTATTCAAGTGATTTTCGTTGTCTCTTTTATCGGCAAGCTTTTTCTCATCAAAGATTATTTCCAAAGACAGGAATAAATGATAGTCAGATGCAGCAAAATCTGGGCTATATACATTGACTGCACCAAACTGCTAACCCAGTTAACAGTTCAATCATTTTTGGCGGATAATCAAAGTATGTGTAGTCTGGTTTAGTCATGATGGAAAACAACACCCTTTCGATTGAACAATTCTAATACTTTGTTAAAAAAATTAAATTGAATTGATAAATGGCTGATATAAAAACGTCTCTGAATACAGAGATTAACAGATTAGTTTTAAAATCGCTAGGACAGCTAGGAGGACATATTCCGAGGAAGGACAGAACCTACAAAAGCAGAATTGTCCTTCCAAAAGGAGGACGACTGATCACCTTAAGAATACACTTTCTGTAGGCTCATTGTTTCACGATAATGATTATTCCTGCCGTTTCTATCGGAAAAGAGGATCGATTCAAACCCACTAATTCTCATTAAAAACCTGCTTAGGAAAGAATAGAAAACGGCTTCATCGGTTGCTATCATTCATTTTTAAAAGGGATTTTTTTCTCTAGAAATAGACTCATTGTGCCAATTCTTAAGCTTTTCTTCTGTCACATATTTTTCATAAATTTTGCAAACAATTCATTTTCACTTATACCATGTTGCGGAATATTTTAATATAGTAGAAATCGCCCAGTGACCGAAATTATAAATAAAATGTCGCGGAATGAATAAAAATTCTCTCTATCGCAGAGAGAATTGCGAACAGAATTCCTTCTACGAAATTAATTACCTTAAGACGCAGCACATCTGCCTTGGCTAGTAGATCAGTGAAAAGTGGGTATGGGGATGTCTTAGGCATTTCGTAAAAGCATGAGAGTGCTGCTTTTTACCTAAAAGGTGTTCTGAGTCAATCTTGTTGTAGAAACCAAAACGAAATAAAACAACACAAAAGAAACACCAGATTGAGAAGAATATTTAGTCACTAGGTAGAAGGTGTCTAGCACTTTTCCCCATTAAATCCACCCATGGAGACTAGTGTGCTATATGTTGTTACAAGTCTCCCCTGATTATCTTAAGTCCTACAAAATCCTCTAACCAATCAAAAGAAAACTTAATATATCATATAAAATTCTGCAACGAACATTGTAGTGGTTAATATATTTAAATCCAAATAATTAACCACCACAAACTCATGACATAAACCAACGCTACTTAATTCACGCCATCCATACGAGAAATTGCTTAATTAATTTATCTAATTAATCGATCAATTAATTGATTCGAAAAACGAACCAACAAATCGATTTCAGGTTCAATGGCTTTCGTTGCCAATTTTGGTTGGCGGTAAAATTATTATAAAACTTTTTTCCTTTGAATGCGATCGAGCTTGTCGCACCGCGTTAATTTTCAACCAAAGTTAATATGAATTATCAAAATAGTGCTTTTCAATAATAATAATTAAAAACAAGAAAATTGTTATATTAACATTTAAGATAATATTGTATATATTGTTTATTCAATAAATTATAAAGAATAAGTGCTGTGTTATAAATCATAAAATCATTAAATCACACATACAATATATACAAGCAGCATCATTGGTGACGCCGATAACGGTTTTTACCGTACGTTCAAATAGCATACAATTCCAAGTATTTGTTGGACAGTCTGGTACATTTTGTACCAGACTTAGAGGTACGTATCTTACGATCTTGTGATAGTTGCAGTGTGTTTGCTTTAAAAGTTTTTATTATTTTCGGTGCCGCAAATTATAACCAAAAATATCTGGTCATCTTATACAGTAAGATTTATGCTTCATAATTTGTTACTGTAACATCAACATCGTCAACATCTATAAAACATTTAAAAATCAACTAGATTCCAAATAAAATTTAATATAACAATTGTTCAACAACACAAATTCAACAGTACAACAACAGCATTTTACAAAGTCAAATTTATTCAGAAATTCATTTATTCATCTAAAGAAAACTTGTTACATCAACAATTTTATACAATCAAATAATGCTGACGCAAAAATTTATTTTTCTAATCGTACTAAAATTTCATCATCAATACCATCGTTGGATCAATTAAATTACTGCTTATCATTATTTCATCAATATTATTACAAACATTGCCGTTCTTAATCTTCGATAAACACCGTTGGACCCAAAACAGATAAAAATAATTTTTTTATTACAACATATGTTTAATTTTTTTTTATGATTAACTTTAACTTGGAAAATTTTTTTTGATTGAAATAATTTTTAACGTAATTACAAATTTGATTTATTTTAAATTTCATTGAATTAGATAAATTAAATTTCATATCATTCATTCACTTTATTCAAAATATATTATGGTGTTGGGAAATTAGCTTTAAGAATTTAAGCTTGAATTTATTATTTGGAATTCATTTAAAAATATTCATATAAAATTTTTTCTTTATATTATATATATATATATATCTCTTTATTTACTTAATTTTCGAGAATTTTGGTAATTCATATTAGCGTGATTATTTTCTTTTTAACAAGAAAACCTGGTCGCCTAAAATTTTTTCTACGAAGATTTTTCAATTTATTTACAATTCGATTTTATCTTATATTTTTTTTATATAACGCGTTTTATATATAACTTGTTTATATCACACGTTCACGCGTAAGCTTTTTTACAGTGATTCATTTTTTTGTCTATATAAATCTTACCGAAAACCAAAATGAGCGACGATGAAACAATGAACAAAGCTCAAGGGATAAAATCCGATGGCCCTTTGGAGCAAGGCGCTTCAGCCAATTTGAAGCTACAGCCTCTGTGGATACAAAATCCACATACCTGGTTCAGAGTTGCAGAACAAACATTTGAGTATCAGAATATCAAACAAGATAAACAAAAATATCTACATTTGCTCCATTCTCTCTCGCCTGAAATGTGTGACATGGTTTCGGACGTCATTGACGGGTTACCCGAAACCAACAAATACGAAGCACTTAAGCGAACGTTGTTGGAACGATTAGCGCCTTCGGACGAGCGTCGCCTTGAATCTCTCTTGACCGGTCAAGAGCTTGGCAATCAACTACCTTCCGAGGCGTTTCGTAAAATCAAACAGCTAGCAGGAGAAAACTTTAGTGATAAAATCATACGGTCTCTATGGATACGGAAATTGCCAGAGATTATACGCATACCGTTGTCTGCTTTGCTTGAAACCACATCAATTGAAACGATGTCCCGAATGGCGGATAACATGTTCGAGGCAATGGCCCTTAACAGTAGCAGCAAACAAATTAATGAAGTCCGTCTATCTCGCCCAACAACACGTGCCACTCATAGAAGCCAATGGCGAGGCTCATCATCATCAAACTCGACAATGGAAGACCGTTTAAGCCGAATAGAACGACAACTGGAGCAATTAACTCGGTTTGGCCTATCGAACTCCAGGAATAGGTCAACGAGCTCGAGTTTTCGCGGTAGATCGCCATCTACATACCGAACTCAGTCAAGAGCAAGAAGTAGCTCTAGGAATAGAAATGGTTCATGTTATTACCATCGAACGTTTGGAGCAACGGCACGCAAATGTAGATCTCCGTGCTCATTTGGTCAGACTACATCCAAAACCACCATGGATGTAGAACCAAACCTTCAAAAAAACGATTAAAGCTCGAGGTTGAGACGGCTGTATCAGAGAACAGTAACTCCAGTCGTCTATTTATTTTCGATAAAATAAGCGAACAAACCTTTCTCATCGACACAGGAGCAGACCTCTCGGTGCTCCCAGTCAATAACAATCGATTAACTACAAATAGCTCCAAATCAACAGGTCTAGTTTTATCAGCTGCCAACGGCACGATAATCAATACCTACGGAACAAAGCTCCTACAGGTAGATATCGGCCTAAAACGAACATTCACACACGCTTTCATGTTAGCACAAGTGAATCGTCCGATCATTGGCGCTGATTTTCTTAGTAAATTTGGCCTTTTAGTCGATCTCAAACGAAAACGGCTGATTGATACAGCTAGCCAGCTGTCAATCCATGCCACAATGGTTAGTGTTGATACGCCAACACCCATCCATTATACGATCGACAACGATTACGGCCTGCTACTAAAGAAGTTCCCTTCCCTAACAGCAGAGCCGAACTACAATTTACCGGTCAAACACAACGTGGTACATCATATTGTCACCACAGGGCACTTGCCTGTGTCAAGACCACGCAGACTAGATCCTATTCGTCAAAAAGCTGCGTTCACAGAATTTCAACACATGGTTGAACTTGGAATTTGTCGCATTTCATCTTCTTCTGTATCTTGTCCGCTTCACATGGTTCGAAAGAAAGATCTCGACTGGAGACCATGTGGAGATTATCGCAGATTGAACGCGGTCACGATTCCTGATCGTTATCCGATACCGCACATACAAAATTTTTCGATGAATTTGTATGGTTGCACTATCTTTTCTAAAATTGACCTTGTTAGAGCTTATCATCTCATTCCCGTCGCGAATGAAGATATTCACAAAACTGCAATTACCACTCCATTTGGCCTCTTCGAATTCACCCGAATGCCATTTGGTTTACGTAACGCTGCACAAACGTTTCAGCGTTTCATAAATGAAATCGTTCGAGATTTAGATTTTGTTTTCGTCTACATCGACGATATTTTAGTGGCATCGATAAATGAGGAACAACACAAACTTCATCTGGAACAACTCTTCCAGAAACTTAGCGAGTTTGGCGTTCACATAAAGAGTTCAAAATGCGTTTTTGGCGTAAACACTCTCGAATTCCTCAGCCACACGATAACTCCTAATGGTATTCTGCCTTCTCAAGAACGAATTAATGCCATTACGGAATTCCCAGCACCAACATCAATCAAACGTATTCAGCAATTCGTTGGTATGATAAACTATTATCATCGATTCATACCAAAACTAGCTGAAACACTAGCTCCAATTCATACACACTTGGCTGCTTTACTAAAGAAGCCCAAGACTCCGAAGAATTTCACTTGGCCAAACGAATGTCAACTCGCATTCACCAAGTTAAAAACCGAATTGGGCAATATCACGTTGTTAGTTCATCCACGTAACGATGCTGCATACAGTATCACTACGGATGCATCGAACATTGCTGTCGGAGCAGTGCTACAGCAACGTAATAATGATTGTTGGGAACCACTGGGATTTTTCTCAAAGAAACTTTCAGACGCTGAAACTAAATATTCCGCATTTGATAGAGAGCTACTTGCAATATATCTAGCAATAAAACACTTCAGGTATTTTGTCAAAGGTCGCGAATTCACAATTTACACCGACCACAAGCCTCTCACTCGTGCAATACAATCGAAAACCGAACGAAACCCAAGGCAATCTCGCCACTTGGATTTCATAAGTCAATTTACTACCGACATCCAACATGTGCAAGGTAAAGAGAACACAGTCGCGGATGCATTATCTCGTGCATCCAACAACGCAACTGCATCAGTTGAGACTCACTTCAACTACGATGCTATCATCGCTGCACAAAAAGCAGACTTAGAACTTCAGAATTTACTTTCTGGTTCCGTATGTCACACTAGTTCATCAATGATACTAGAGCTTTTTAAACTTCCAGGATTCGAAATCGTCTGCGAAACATCAACGGGTAACAATCGCCCATACATCGCAGAACCATTACGCAAAACTGTCTTTAACACTTTACACAACTTGTCACATCCTGGTGTCAACGGTACTCGTAAATTGATTGCATCTAGATATTTTTGGCCCAGTATTAATAAAGATATTAATCATTGGACAAAATCTTGTTTATCTTGCCAACGCTCTAAGGTCCAACGGCACACAAAAAGTCCAACTGGACAATTTGAAATTCCACAATCTCGTTTCGAACATATCCATATAGATATCGTAGGTCCACTTCCTCCTTCTAAAGGATGTTCTTATATTTTAACTTGCGTTGATCGATTCACTCGATGGCCAGAAGCTTTTACTATGTCTGACATGTCTGCTGCTACCATAGCCACGACATTTGTCAATAACTACGTATCACGATTCGGTGTTCCACTGCATATCACAACGGATCAGGGAACACAATTCGAGTCAAAACTTTTCTCCGAGTTAACAAAACTTTTAGGCTCACATCGGATACGTACAACGGCCTACCATCCACAAGCAAACGGAATGGTAGAACGTTTTCATCGACAACTTAAAGCTGCACTTATGGCCAGAGGCAACACTATTCAGTGGAGCTCCGAAATACCAATAATTCTTCTAGGTATTCGAGCTACAGTGAAAGAAGATCTGAAGTGCTCACCCGCAGAACTTGTCTACGGACAAACACTGAAACTGCCCGGTGAGTTCTTCGTTGAAAATCCTCTTTCACAGCTGCCTACTCATGATACAGTCATTGATCAACTTCGAAATACAATGCACAATCTAATTCCAACAGCTACGCGACAAACTAAACAAAACGACATTTTTGTTCCGAAGTCGCTAGAAACCTGCGACTACGTTTTCGTCAGAGTTAATAGAATTCGAACTGGTTTACAAACCCCATATGAAGGTCCATACAGAATCATACGACGTCTACGAAAACATTTCGTAATCGACATCAAAGGCAAACAACAATCTGTCTCGATCGACAGGTTGAAGCCTGCGTATGGTATCTTGTGTTCAGCTGATCGTTCACCAGCTTCTCGAACACACAAAGCTGTTCATTTCAAACAGACACACTAAGCGGGGGCTTTCATCTACGAGCGGTGTACTGTAGTGGTTAATATATTTAAATCCAAATAATTAACCACCACAAACTCATGACATAAACCAACGCTACTTAATTCACGCCATCCATACGAGAAATTACTTAATTAATTTATATAATTAATCGATCAGTTAATTGATTCGAAAAACGAACCAACAAATCGATTTCAGGTTCAATGGCTTTCGTTGCCAATTTTGGTTGGCGGTAAAATTATTATAAAACTTTTTTCCTTTGAATGCGATCGAGCTTTTCGCACCGTATTAATTTCTACCAAAGTTATGTGAATTACTAAAATTGTTTTTCAATAATAATAATTAATAACAAGAAAATTGTTATATTAACATTTAAGATAATATTGTATATATTGTTTATTCAATAAATTATAAAGAATAAGTGCTGTGTTATAAATCATAAAATCATTAAATCACACATACAATATATACAAGCAGCATCAACATTATCATCCACCAAGAACAACGAAAATTTTTGTAAATTCAAAAAAAACTGTTTAATATCACAAAAAAAACATAATCAAAACCCAGCAAAAAAAATCATCGGATTAACAAAAGAAAATTTTAAATAAGATACAATTTCACTACAGTATAATTCTTCTAAATTACCTAATAGAGCAAGAGCCCGTGACGGCCAGACCTTCGTTATTTTATAAAAGCTGAAAGTTTTTCTACGCAAACCTCCTACTCAGGTAGGAACGATTGGCGACATATGAAGCTTGGATCATGGTGGCCATGGCAGGGAGCAGGTAACAAAGGGGCCTCCAAAGTTGCGTTAAAGTATAAAAGGTAATTTTTTTATATATTCTTCGGGATAGTATTAGAACTCACGTCAGCCATTGTCAGACATTTGCTATCGTGGTACACCTCTGCCAGACTGAAGTTAATTAAGGGTAGTTTTCTCCTAAACGGCAAGGGGTACAAAATCTGGAAGTTCATATTTTATCGTTATACAAACTATAGTGGTTCTAATTTAGAAGTGACGATCCGGTCTGCTGATGCAAAACCCCTCTTTGCTTGTGAGGCTAGAGTTAATTAGGGGTAGTTTTCTCCTAAACGGAAAGGGGTACAAAATCTGAAAGTGCATATTTTTCGGTTCAAACTATAATGGTTTAAATTTAGAAGTGACGATCGGGTCTGCTCATGCAAAAGCCTAATTTACTTGTGAGGATAGAGTTAATTAGCGATAGTTTTCTCGTAAACGGCAAGGGGTACAAAATCTGAAAGTTCATATTTTATCGGTTCTAACTATAATGATTCTAATTTCGAAGTGACGATCGGCTGCTCATGCAAAAGCTAGCTTTGCTTGTGAGGCTAAATTTAATTAGGGGTAGTTTTCTCCTAAACGGAAAGGGGTACAAAATCTGAAAGTTCATATTTTATGGGTGTAAACTATAATGGTTCTAATTTAGAAGTGACGATCGGGTCTGCTCATGCAAAAGCTAAATTTGCTTGCAAGGCTTAATTTAATTATGGGTAGTTTTCTCCTAAACGGCAAGGGGTACGAAATTTGAAAGTTCATATTTTATCGGTACAAACTATAATGATTCTAATTTAGAAGTGACGATCGGGTCTGCTCATGCAAAACTCTACTTTGCTTCTGAGGCTAGAGTTAGTTAGGGGTAGTTTTCTCCTAAACGGAAAGGGGTACAAAATCTGAACGCTCATATTTTATCGGTACAAACTATAATGGTTCTAATTCAGAAGTGACGATCGGGTCTTCTCATGCAAAAGCTTACTTTGCCTGTGAGGCTAGAGTTAATTAGGGGTAGTTTACTCCTAAACGGCAAGGGGTACAAAATCTGAATGTTCATATTTTATCGGTACAAACTCTAACGATTCTAATTGAGAAGTGACGATCAGGTCTGCCCATGCAAAACCTAACTTTGCTTCTGAGGCTAGAGTTATTTAGGGGTAGCTTTCTCCAAAACGACAAGGGGTACAAAATCTAAAAGTTCATATTTTATCGGTACAAACTATAATGATTCTTATTTAGAAGTGACAATACGGTCTGCTCATGCGAAACCCTCCCGACTGGAAATTAGTTCAGGGAACCCGGATTATGATCAGATCCGGATCAGATTTTCCGTAATACGGCCATCTGATCATTTCCTGATCAGCGTACAGTACCGTTTCCCTTGATCCGTTTATCTGATCAGTTCCTGATCAGCGTACAGTACCGTTTCCCTTGATCCGGCTATCTGATCAGTTACTGATCAGCGTGCAGTACTTTATCCGTTGATCCGGCTATCTGATCAGTTACTGATCAGCGTGCAGTACTTTATCCGTTGATCCGGCTATCTGATCAGGTACTGATCAGCGTGCACTACTTTATCCGTTGATCCAGTCATACGATCAGTTTCTGATCGAAAAAACTCATCTTATCCGATGTCCTGAACTGGATAATAATACAAAATTTAGTTTTTTACCTGATCCATTCTGTATATAATATATTGCTCATTAAACAATAAATTCGTTATTAATGGTATAACTGAATTATTATTTTGATTATATTATCGACGTCATAATAGTACATTTACCCGAGCAGAAATTAGTTAGGGAAAACCTGAATACAGTCAGGTCGTTATCAGGGCCTGGTCAGTCCTACAAGGGCAATCTCTATTAGAGCAAGCTGATGTGGGCCTGTTTAGGGCCTGATTTAGAATACCCTTTTAGGGTTAACCTTATTTGAATACATCCGGCCCGGATCAGGTTTCTCGTATTTGACCCCTAGCTGAAATTTCAATTGGTTAAAATTCACTAGAGTATTATCCATTTTAGAAATATATAGTTAAAATCGTTTCATGTATATTTTAGTTATAGCTTCTCGGCTGAAAGACTATAATAATAGTCATTAAGGTGGTATGTATGTTTTAATTTTTTCCATTGTAATTTTTTTATTTTAATTTGATTAATTTATGTATATAATATATAAATATATATCAGGGTCTGGTCCGTATATCCCAATCAGGGCCTGATCCGATTATCCCAATCAGGGTCTGATCGGGTAATCCCAATCAGGACCTGATAGGGCAAAAGCGTTACACTCATGATCAGGGCCCAATCAGGCTGTCCTACCAATGCCTGATCCAGGTTAGGGCAAACTTGATCAGGGCCTTACTTGAGCCCTGACAAATTTCTGCTCGGGTACTTAACTTAAAATTTTTTTGTGCAAAAAATTTTCTCATTCTTCACGAATTTTTAATAACTTTTTAAAAAGTTAATTATAATATACTTAACTGTACTAATTAACTGTAGACTGAATCTATTTAATTGTTTAATATTTTGTACTTATAAGTACAAATTCATTGTAGAATCGAAAACAGCATTGTCAAACTTACAGTTGTGAGGGATCTTGCTTATTAACCTTAAAGCATATAATTTAAATTTTTATCTTGCATCTCCTCTTTACTCAAGAATTTCCAGATGTTTTTTGTTAGCAGTAATTGGTGAAATACTTATTATGTTGCTCAAAAATTATTCTATTTGAAATATGACAAGTGATCTATAGCAGGTATGGGTGAAGTTAGTTTTTGAATCCAAACTTGGATCCATACCTTCATAAGAGCCTATGTGACAAAGAGTTTTATGATACCATTGGAAAAATCATCAATAATGCCAAAACTTGGACTAAATAAAATAAAAATAAGAAATAATTAACAAACTTGTAAATTTATAAGCATTTGAAGTGTACTTGAAATTATGAACAAAATTAAGGAAAAATGGTAATATTTTTTTCATTTATTTAATGTCAAATTAATATTTAAGAACAAAATTAATTCTAAACGTTTGAACGGATCTGGTATGGATCTCTTGACCAGACCGGACATGAAACTGTTGAATGGATCCGGCATGGATCTTTAAGATAGATCCGGAATAGATCTTAGAAATGGATCCGGAATGGATCTTTAAAATGGATCCGGAGTGGATCTTTGAAATGGATCCGGCATGGATCATTTAAACGGATCCTGTACGGATCCTGTACGGCGTGACGATTTTTCATCATGTCCGGATCAGGAGGCCTGATTCATCCCTGATCAGTCTTCAGGCAATCCTGATCCGGATCGGACCCTATACTGATCTAATTTCTAGTCGGGCTACTTTGATTGTGAGGCTAGAGTTAATTAGGGGTAGTTTTCTCCTAAACGGCAAGGGGTACAAAATCTGAATGTTCATATTTTATCGGTACAAACTATAATGATTCTAATTTAGAAGTGACGATCGGGTCTGCTCATGCAAAAGCCTACTTTGCTTGTGAGGCTAGAGTTAATTAGGGGTAGTTTTCTCTTAAACGGAAATGGATACAAAATTTGAAAGTTCATATTTTATCGGTGCAAACTATAATGATTCTAATTTAGAAGTGAAGATCCGGTCCGGTCCGGTCATGCAAAAGCTAAATTTGCTTGGGAGGCTTAAGTTAATTAGTGGTAGTTTTCTCCTAAACGGCAAGGGGCGCTAAATCTGAAAGTCCATATTTTATTGGTACAAACTATAATGATTCTAATTTGAAAGCGACGATCCGGTCTGCTCATGCACAAGCCTGCTTTGCTTGTGAGGCTAGAGTTAATTAGGGGTAGTTTTCTCCTAAACGTAATGGGGTACAAAATCCGAAAGTTCATATTTTATCGGTACAAACTATAATGATTATAATTTAGAAGTGACGATCCGGTCTGCTCATGCAAAACTCTACTTTGCTTCTGGGGCCAGAGTTAATTAGGGGTAGTTTTCTCCTAAGCGGCAAGGGGTACGAAGTCAGAACGCTCATATTTTATCGGTACAAACTACAATGGTTCGAATTAAGAAGTAATGATCGGGTCTGCTCATGCAAAAGCCTACTTTGTTTATGAGGCTAGAGTTAATTAGGGGTAGTTTTCTTCTAAACGGCAAGGGGTACAAATTCTGAAAGTTCATATTTTATCGGTGCAAACTGTAATGATTATAATTTAGAAGTGACGATCCGGTCTGCTCATGTAAAACCCTACTTTGCTTCTGAGGCATAAGTTAATTAGGGGTAGTTTTCTCCTAAACGGCAAGGCGTACAAAATCTGAAAGTTCATATTTTACCGGTACAAACTATAATGGTTCTTATATAGAAGTGACGATCGGGTCTGCTCATGTAAAACCCTACTTTGCTTCTAAGGCATAAGTTAATTAGAAGTAGTTTTCTCCTAAACGGCAAGGGGTACAAAATCTGAAAGTTCATATTTTATGCGTACAAACTATAATGATTCTAATTTAGAAGTGACGACTGGGTCTGCTCATGCAAAACCCTACTCTGCTTGTAAGGCTAGAGTTAATTAGGGGTAGTTTTCTCCTAAACGGCAAGGGGTACAAACTCTGAACGCTCATATTTCATCGGTGCAAACTATAATGGGTCGAATTAAGAAGTAATGATCGGGTCTGCTCATGCTAAACTCTACTTTGCTTGTGAGGCTAGAGTTAATTAGGGGTAGTTTTCTCTTAAATGACAAGAAGCACAAAATCTGAAAGTTCATATTTTATCGGTACAACTATAGTGGTTCTAATATAGAAGTGAAGATCGTTTCTGCTCATGCAAAAGTTAAATTTGCTTCGGAGGCTAGAGTTAATTAGGGGTAGTTTTCTCCTAAACGGAAAGGGGTATAATACCTGAAAGCTCATATTTTATCGGTGCAAACTATAATGGTTCTAATTTAGAAGTGATGATCGGTTTCGCTCATGCAAAATCTTACCTTGCTTGTGAGGCTAGAGTTAATTAGGGGCAGTTTTC
The DNA here is from genome assembly GCA_963693315.1 of Diogma glabrata. Lineage (NCBI taxonomy): Eukaryota > Metazoa > Arthropoda > Insecta > Diptera > Cylindrotomidae > Diogma > Diogma glabrata. The sequence continues at coordinate 220,282,001 of OY856186.1, forward strand.
TCCTAAACTGCAAGGGGTATAAAATCTGAAAGTTCATATTTCATCGGTAGACACTATAATGGTTCTAATTTAGAAGTAACGAACGGGTCTGCTCATGCAAAAGCTAAATTTGCTTGTGAGGCTAAAGTTAATTAGGGGTAGTTTTCTCCTAAACGGCAAGGGGTACAAAATCTGAAAGTTCATATTTTATGCGTACAAACTATAGTGGTTCTAATGTAGAAGTGACGATCGGGTCTGCTCATGCAAAACCCAAATTTGCTTGTGAGGCTAGAGTTAATTAGGGGTAGTTTACTCCTAAACGGCAAGGGGTACAAAATCTGAACGCTCATATTTTATCGGTACAAACTCTAACGATTCTAATTGAGAAGTGACGATCAGGTCTGCCCATGCAAAACCTAACTTTGCTTCTGAGGCTAGAGTTGTTTAGGGGTAGCTTTCTCCAAAACGACAAGGGGTACAAAATCTGAAAGTTCATATTTTATCGGTACAAACTGTAATGATTATAATTTAGAAGTGACGATCCGGTCTGCTCATGCAAAACCTTACTTTGCTTCTGAGGCATAAGTTAATTAGGGGTAGTTTTCTCCTAAACGGCAAGGGGTACAAAATCTGAAAGTTCATATTTTATCGGTACAAACTATAATGGTTCTAATTTATAAGTGACGATCGGGTCTGCTCATGTAAAACCCTACTTTGCTTCTGAGGCATAAGTTAATTAGGGGTAGTTTTCTCCTAAACGGCAAGGGGTACAATATCTGAAAGTTCACATTTTATCGGTTCAAACTATAATGATTCTTATTTAGAAGTGACGATCTGATCTGCTCATGCAAAAGCTAAATTTGCTTACGAAGCTAAAGTTAATTAGGGGTAGTTTTCTCCTAAACGGCAAGGGGTACAAAATCTGAATGCTCATATTTTATCGGTACAAACTGGAATGATTATAGTTTAGAAGTGACGAACGGGTCTGCTCATGCAAAAGCTTACTTTGCTTGAGAGGCTAGAGTTAATTAGGGGTAGTTTTCTCCTAAACGGCAAGGGGTACAAAATCAGAAAGTTCATTTGTTATCGGTGCAAACTATAATGGTTCTAATTTAGAAGTGAAGATCGGGTCTGCTCATGCAAAAGCTAAATTTGCTTGGGAGGCTAGAGTTAATTAGGGGTAGTTTTCTCCTAAACGGCAAGGGGTACAAAATCTGAAAGTTCATATTTTATCGCTACAAACTTTAATGATTCAGATTTAGAAGTGACGATCAGGTCTACTCATGCAAAAGCCTACTTTGCCTGTGAGGCTAGAGTTAATTAAGGGTAGTTTTCTCCTGAACGTAAAGGGGTACAAAATCTGAAAGTTCATATTTTATTGGTGCAAACTATAATGGTTCTAATTTAGAAGTGATGATCGGGTTCGCTCATGCAAAAGCTTACTTTGCTTGCGAGGCTATAGTTAATTAGGGGTAGTTTTCTCCTAAACTGCAAGGGGTTTAAAATCTGAAAGTTCATATTTCATCGGTACAAACTAAAAAGGTTCTAATTTAGAAGTGACGAACGGGTCTGCTTATGCAAAAGCTAAATTGGCTTGTGAGGCTAAAGTTAATTAGGGGTAGTTTTCTCCTAAACGGCAAGGGGTACAAAATCTGAAAGTTCATTTTTTATCGGTACAAACTATAGTGGTTCTAATGTAGAATTGACGATCGGGTCTGCTTATGCAAAAGCCTAATTTGCTTGTGAGGCTAGCGCTAATTAGGGGTAGTTTTCTCCTAAACGGCAAGGGGTACAAAATCTGAAAGTTCATTTTTTATCGGTGCAAACTATAATGGTTCTAATTTAGAAGTGACGATCGGGTCTGCTCATGCAAAAGCTAAATTTGCTTCCGAAGCTAAAGTTAATTAGGGGTAGTTTTCTCCTAAACGGCAAGGGGTACAAAATCTGAAAGTTCATATTTTATCGGTACAAACTATAATGATAATAATTTAGAAGTTACGATCCGGTCTGCTCATGTAAAACCCTACTTTGCTTCTGAGGCATAAGTTAATTAGGGGTAGTTTTCTCCTAAACGGAAAGGGGTACAAAATCTGAAAGTTCATATTTTATCGGTACAAACTATAATAGTTTTTATTTGGGAGTGACGATCGGGTCTGTCTGACGTCTGGGTCATGCAAAAGCCTACTTTGCTTGAAAGGCTAAAATTAATTAGGGGTAGTTTTCTCCTAAACGGCACGTGGTACAAAATTTTTATTGGTGGTACAAATTAGTACAAAATAGGTACTAAATAATGCAAAAGGTCCGAGTCGATTCTGCTCAGGTGGTCTTTCTAGCCTAATATTAAGCTAGCAGCGCCACGGGTTTTGTCGTAACGGCACGTGGTATAAAATTTTTCTTGATGGTACAAATTAGTACAAAATAAGTACTAAATAATGCAAAAGGTCCGAGTCGATTCTGCTCAGGTGGTCTTTCTAGCTTAATATTAAGCTAGCAGCGCCACGGGTTTTGTCGTAACGGCACGTGGTACAAAATTTTTATTGGTGGTACAAATTAGTACAAAATAAGTACTAAATAATGCAAAAGGTCCGAGTCGATTCTGCTCAGGTGGTCTTTCCAGCTTAAGAGAGGTCTATTCCTTTTAATGATAATTCCGAAAAGTGAAAAAAAAATTGATCAAAGATAACTAAGCGAATAATGTTTTATTATTATAAAATATGATTGATTTAGTAATTTCGTCTTTATTACCATACAGCATAAGGTTGATTTACTAATTTCGTTTTTATAACCATACAGAATAAAGGTTAAAATATAACTTAAACAAGCGTGACGCGGTTTCTCGATTAACACCCCATCAAAATATTTACAACGAGCGCAAAGAAGTATAACTTCAAAAGCAAAATAAAATGTATGTCTGTCTGTAGGCCGGCCGTCCGTCATTACCTACCTGCATGGAAAATGGCTGGAGGGACTTCAAAATTGTTTTTTCTAAAAATAGGTATTCACAAGGGACAGGTCCGAAGGGATGCTGTGTTCGATAACTGTACCGGAAGTGTGTCAAAAAAATCATTATGTGTGTCGAAAATAGCATATTTTCATATTTTTGGCTTAAAAAACGTTCATTTTAAGTGATTTGGAGAAATCTTGATGGTCGGGATTGGTATGTGAGATCAAAAACTAGATTATTGCATTATAAGTTTGTCAAAAAAATGTTGTCAAGTGTGTCAAAAGAAAGATTTTTATTAATTATTTTACCTAATTTTTTGGAAAAATATTAAAATTAATTGTTTGTTTGAAATGAAGTTTTATTATTATTATTGAGAATTATGGCATTATAAGTTTGTCAAAAAAATGTTGTCAAGTGTGTCAAAAGAAAGATTTTTATTTATTTTTTTATCCAATTTTTTGGAAAAAAATAAAATTGTTTGTTTGAAATGAAATTTTATTATTATTATAGAGAATTATGGCATTATAAGTTTGTCAAAAAAATGTTGTCAAGTGTGTCAAGAGAAAGATTTTTATTTATTTTTTTACCCAATTTTTTGGAAAAAAATAAAATTCTTTGTTTGAAATGAAATTTTATTATTATTATTGAGAATTATGGCATTATAAGTTTGTCAAAAAAATGTTGTCAAGTGTGTCAAAAGAAAGATTTTTATTTATGTTTTTACCAAATTTTTTGGAAAAAAATAAAATTGTTTGTTTGAAATGAAATTTTATTATTATTATTGAGAATTATGGCATTATAAGTTTGTCAAAAAATGTTGCCAAGTATGTCAAAAGAAAGGTTTTTATTTTTAGAAAAAAATAAAATTAATATTTTGTATGACATGATATTTTATTATTATTATTGAGAATTATGACATTATAAGTTTGTCAAAAAATAATGTCAAGTGTGTCAAAAAATGATTTCATTTATTTTTTTAGCCAATTTTTTGCAAAAAAATGCAGCTGTTTTTATGACGTAAATGTAATTTAAAGAAATTGGACATGGAAATTTTTGAATTTGTTATAGTTTTTGAAATATTTTTGGAATTTTGAAAAAGTTTGTATTTTTGATTTTGTAATAATTTTTGCAATATTTTTAGAATTACGGCAAAAGAACTTTTGATTTTGTAAGAATTTTTGGAATATATTTAGAATTTTGGAAAATTTTTAATTTTTGATTTTATTAATATTTTTGGAATTTTGAATTTGAAAATTTTCAATTTTTGATTTCGTAATAATTTTTGCAATATTTTTAGAATTTTGGAAAAAGTTTGAATTTTTAAGAATTTTTTAAATATTATTGGAATTTAGAAAAATTTAAATATTTGATTTTATTCTAATTTTTGGAATATTTTTGGAATTTTGAAAAAGTTTGATTTTATTCAATTTGTTTAATTTGTTGAATTTTGATTATAATTTTCCGGCAACGTATTGATGTTTCGTGTTAGTTTTGTAATAAATTTTTAAACAGGGATAAAAAATACTTGTACTTTAACAAAGAGTTATGTTTGATAAACATCGCTGCCCAAAACTAAAAACCATGTCCTCATAAAAGATTTTTGATGAAAACTATATAAAAATCCTTAACACAGACCGAAGTCTTGATATCTCAGAGCTGTTTCAGCCCCTCCATATTTTTCATATATATGTTACTCCACAACCTGTTTCCACATATTTAAAGGGGGTCTGGAAAAAATTGGTTTAGTAAACCTGGCCCAAGTCTTATTTGCCAAACTTGGCCTAAGCCTGGTTTGCTAGATTTGGCCCTAGGACATCAGTCCAAGCGGGCCCAAGCTTGGGCTGTTTGAAAATGTCAAGCCTGGTCCAAATCCCAAAAGCTGTGGTGCGGGTTTGAACCCTTAGTTTTTTCTTACCCCGGTATTGTTTACTGGGATATACGGCACGGGATATAAGGATTTTGGTCTATGGAGGCTTACAGTAGGTCTGTATTCCAACTGTTGATATGTCTCTTCCCACAAAACTATTTTTGTTTTACTTGTATTGTAACGACTTTTCGAAAAAAAGCTACAATCAAAAGACCCGATGTATATAAAAAAAATTTCAAAAATATCTAACGCCATCTTGAAATATATTATAACCATATAAAAAATTAAAAAACTTAAACATGCATTTAATCAAAAATGCTAATTCATTTTTTGGATACGCCAATGTTCATTGATTTTTACTTATGGCGTCAATCAATTGGGTTATGAATAGCGGGGGTTTTGCCATTCAATATTGTAATTAAAGATAGAATAACAATAAGAGCAACGTCTTATTCACCTTAACAAATTTTTGTTTTAGCTGCCAACATTTTATGTCTTCAAGTGACTTTCCATCTTCAAAACTAAATTAGCAATAAAATGAAGAAGGTCTCTTAGACCTAAAAGGTAAAAATTGAAGTTTTTAATGAACAAAAGCACATTATATTATATTAATATAAGATGTTATTATATTGGTTTATTATTATAATTATGTTGAGGTTCGATTAACTACACGTTAAACATCATATCATATTTTAACATATTATTTATTTAATTAAATATTACATATAAAGTAATTACATTAATGCACATTTAATACAGGCCACTATTTTGAGTGTTACTTTCTATAACCACAACATCACGTACACTGAATATATTATAAGTTTAACTTCTATTTCTTTAGTCAATATGATATGTTTTATGTTTTATGGAATATGATATGTTTTTTATATATATATTTTAACGCTGATTATGTTATAATGTTATAAAGTATAGTGTAACCCTTATGGTCAATCACTACAATATTCTCAACACACTGTTTTTGTACGAAACTCGTGTAAATTTGGTCAATGGTTGATGTTTACTATTTTAAGATCGTTGCCTTAAATGATCCAACATTTATTTTAGTAAGGTTTTTGGGGATCAAGATTTAAATGTCGTATTGCCGAAAAAATTAAAATCTGCGATTTTCTTACACCTCTAAATAAACCTCAAAGTAAGAACAATAAGTACAATCGAAAAACAAAATAATCTCATAAACCGTTAATATTGCTAAAAATTAATTCCAACAATTGAGTTTATTGTTGTTTTCTCTGATTCAAAGAACCGTGATTAAATTTAATGGATTGTTGTAGATTATTTTATCATACAACAAAAAAGACAATTGAATAAGATTTTATTCTTTTATCCAAAGTTAATCATCTTAAATGGTGTTTTATGTCTGAATATCTGTGATGAACATTAAAGAAAAACTTTTTGTTTTATCCGTTATTGCTAGTGAAAAATAAAAGAATTTAATGTTTATTGTTATTGTTCTATATATACATACTTGAAGATAATATAATTTTTAAATTAGAAAGTCATAAAACTTATATCGGTTCCGTTATAATTTACGAGAATGATAAAAGTTTTACTTGGTTTTTATTTGTTATTAACAATTGAATGAAAGTCAAAAAATTATGATAAGCTTAGTTGAAGCTTTCAGCTTAGTTGAAGCTTTCAGAAGACATAAATACAAATTTTACAACCTACAACATATTATATAATTATGTGTCGAAACAGCATAAATCTTTTTTTTGTTTTCGAATAGATTGACCCATTTTTGTTTTAGCAGATTTCATACTCTTTTGGATTTAACTAGATTTGGAAAAAATTCAAAGTATTTTTTTCCACCCATACAATCACAAACAGAATAACTGCAATTTATTTTAAAACAACGTCAAAAAAGAAGCTTACAGAATTTGTAAGTTATACGTGACAACAATTTTAATATAATTTTCTTTTTACTTTTTATACATTTGAAATATTTTTTTGAAAAGTTTCCAATAGAAAAAGAAATTTTGTGACATTTACACCATTATACTCTTACCCGAAAAGTCAAAAAAAATTATTGTGAGAACCGACAGACGTTCTTTTTACTCGAGGTTTGGGTTAAATTAATTATTTATAAATTCAGCTGTTAACTAACAGCTAAAAATGCATAAAGCGAACCAAATTTTAACTCCTAATACTCCAAAATCAAGTATTTAAAGTTTAACACTAAAAATCAATAAATCTTATTCCGTTCAAAGGTCAGCAGTGTATGAATATTTTTTCAACCTCAACGTATTCCCTATTTCCTTTTTTGTAAACAAAACAAAATATGTAATAACTTAAACAAAGGAAAAACTTAAATAAAAAATCGTGCAGTGAAATTGTGATATTTATAATAATATATTTGTATATATGTATATGTACATAAGAAAACGAATGATAACTTTAGATAACCTAACAAAAATGTAAATCAATAGGGAAATGTCAGACAATGAAAATGAATTGTTTATTATCCAAAAGGTATATAAAAGTGTCTATTTGCGCTAAAGCTAGAAAATTAAAATGGAGACTATTAATACTAAAAAAAAGTTCATAATTATGAGTGAGCATAAGAAGAAAACATAGAAATAATATTGAATAAAAATGTTATTAGAGAGAAAATCGGATACGACACGCAAAGTAGTTCATTACTGTGAAATTACAGTGGTGGGCTTTATAAAAATACATAGGGGTTGAAACTATCAATAATAAGCTATGCAGCACAATATGACATTATGTTTATTTCAGCAAGATTTGACTTTGTCCATGTTAAAATTAACCAAAATTTTGTTGTGCACGATTTTCATTTTTCTTTATTCTGGTGATTCAAGCTTATCCAAATAATGTCGACATTTGACTGGGTTTGCAACATCCAGTTTTATTTTTCTAATTTTAAGACGTTTATTTCGATTAATTTTAAACCGTCGAATTGTTTTTTACTATAGTGTGGATTTTGTTAGTAATTAAGCTCAAGTAGCTTTATGAGTCAATTCAAGTTTTATTTCTCAGCTTTGAAATAATAAAAAAACATATTTTTGTAGTTGTGATTCGTTCAAGGTTATTTTCTTACATTTGAGATGATACCTACTTACATAGTCCTTAGATGTTGAACTTATTTTGATTTTAGACCATCGGAAACTTTTAGGAATTTTATCATAATCAAGCATTTCAGTTTAGTTTTTGAGTAATTGAGCAACTTCATGAAGACTGCAGTCTGATAAAACAAACTATTAGCATAAGGAAGTTTTTAAAATCTAAACGCCCACTCTTTGGAAATTTCTCGACGTTTTAGGTCATAAGGAGTTTAATTAATAAAAAAAAACGTCTGTCTTTCGTTTCGTTCGTCACGGCCGGCTAAAACTTGTAAGTTAGGAAGCTGGTTAAAAACACATATTAAAAAACATATTAAAATTAAGGGACTTGTCAAAAATCATTAATTAAATCATTAAATATAAATGAAGCGTGGTTTTATATTTTTAGTAATTATAAAAAATTCCTATAAGTTCATTGGACATTGATCATATTGCAGTGCAGCCTGGAAGCAAAGCAGTGTCTCTCTCATTTTGAGCAATTTTATGTAATCTGAACAAATCTTCTCATTAGTAAAGTTTTGCAATTTAATCGGTTTTTTAATTTAACTTTTAACATAAATAAAAAAAAATAATAAAAAGTATCACAAAAATTCAGACTGTGGCAAAAAGAATAATAATAAATTTTTTTTTTAATTTATTGAGTTATTTCCAGTGATTATTTAAGCTGACAACTTCATTATTAGACAACGCTGGCGTGATGACATCATCCAAGACCTTGGTGATATAGGATGTCGAAACTGGGGTGAACTGGTCATGGAACGAGATGATTGGAAGCTGGTGGCACAGACTGCAAAATCCCTCCATGGGATGTAGACGCCAGAGAGAGGGAGAGAGAGAACTTCATTATTGACATTAACTTCATTATTGGCAAATTTATTTTTTGTTGTTGAAAATTAAAAAACTGTGTTTGATTATAAGAAAATTGAATATATAACTTAATTTTAATAAAAAAAACGCAAGATTGGAGAAATTATTATTTCTGTGGTGGAATTTTTCTGTTGTAGAATAAAAAAAAATCGCAATAATTGTGTAATTTTGAATCAAATAAAAAAGTTGCGCACGACAATGGCAAGAAATGGTGATCGATTGCTTGCAACTGACACCACACTTGACTATGTTTTAAATTGTGATCTTACAAATCTCCTTCCACCACTTAATAAATATAATTTTTAATATTCGAGTCTTCGCTATAATTTTCACAAAAACCCACAAATTTTTCTATTATTCCAAACACTTTTAAGTTTTTCGATCTACTGAAATTGGAACTAAGCGGGGAGGAACAACATATGTTTTTAAGGCATATTGAAGTAAACCCCTTCCATATGATGTCCTATTTGATTCAGTAAAAAATATATTTTGTTGAAGGTCTCACATCGCAGCCCTGTAAAACAAACGAAAACACCTTTGTTTATTATACCCACCATCTTGTTGTAGCTTTTGATTTCTATTTATTATTTCATCTTTGGATTTCATTCATAAAGGTTACTAATTAGAAAATGAGCTCGGCTTCGGATTAAATAATAAGGTCTTAGCTCTTATAAATAAATATTTTTATGTTCATTCATTTGAAGTTGAAGTTCATTGTGAATACTTAATATTTGCGAAAAATAATTGTCATACATCAAAACAATTATAAAAAATGGAAAATAACAACATATTGACTTTTTGTCAGATATTAAGTTTCGCATTGATTGACAACAATCAATAATGACTTTACACTCGTGACTTAGAATGTTGATTAGAATGTTGACTTAGATGTTGACCAAATATTCTCTCATCCTATGAATTCACACATTGTAATATCTAGAAATTTAATAAAAAAAATTCCAAAGAAATGCAATTTCCAATATGTTATCATAGATGAAAGATTCAACTTAAGTAAATATGAAAAATGATGAAGTTTCAATTTAGAAATTATCTGAACATCAAAATTAAAATATGTTTCGTCATCGCCGCTTTGGCTAATTTGTGTAAGACACACGGAATTTGAACATGTTTCTCTGATGAATGTAGTTCGAATCCTGACACAAAACACAAAAAAAAATTTTTTCTAAAGGAATTTTAGAGAAAATGAAAAATTATTTCGAACTGCAAAATTCAAGTGATTTCCAATATGTATTTAAGCTTAATTGTTTACAAAAAACCCATCCAAATTAAAATTCCCTTTAAAGTTGTCTATATTTCCTAACCAAAAATATAACAACATATTGACTTTACATCAGATATTAAGTTTCGCATTGAATGACAACAATCAATTATGACTTTACACTCGTGACTTAGGATGTTGATTAGAATGTTGACTTAGATGTTGACCAAATATTCTCTCATCCTATGAATTCACACATCGTAATATCTAGAAATTTAATACAAAAAATTCCAAAAATATTATAAAAAATGTTTTTTTATCTTTTCATCTAATAGAAGCTGTTGAAAAATATCAGAAGGTTTCTATTTTACTGTCGTTTTTTACAACTAGTAATGTGTCAAAAAAATATTGTAAGCTAAATGGAAAAGCATTAATCTTAGAAAAATTCATTCAAAATGTTTGCAATCTTTTTCATGTCTTTTACTTTCTTAGCTGATTTAAAACACCTTGACCTGGCTGGGAGATGAACTCTGGCCCAGAGTCCATTTAAATAGCCACTAGGTCAATAAATAAATAGGGATAAGTATATGTATGAGATATGATGCAGTAGACTTTACTTAAACTTCATTGGCGACGATATTTGTAACAAAATCAGAAACAATGTGACAACAATAACAAACAGTTTTTGAAGACGACATATTTTCTATGCAAACAAATACAGAGAATTAACTATTTTCAGTTCATTTTAGCTGGAAAATGTTGCGAAGCAATTGTCCCTGAAATGATTTCAGGAAACTGCGGTGAATTGATACTTTACCGATTCCGCAGTCGAAATATTCTGTACTGTCATTATATCCATACGGCATAATATGTTCAGTGGTTCATTATTTCACTTTTTTTTTGTTGTCTTTCGTTGAGTTTTTGACATATAGATTTGTAGGGGGATAAAGGCAATTCATTTGGGGAGTAAAAAGATTTTTGGGTTATCATAACAATTGCTTTAAATTTAGTTAGAGTGCTTTAAGTATTATTTAAAATTATTACTCGAATTTTTAAGATATATAAACGCAAAATATTTTTCCGTTATGGCGATATTGTGGTACTATCGCGGAAAAGGTTTTTTCTTTGTCTTTCAACCATATTTTCAAATTATTAAATGTACAAACAAATATTAACATTTGTTACGATTGTTTTAGAGCTAACAAAATAACAGCGAGTACGCTATTTTGAAATTGTTTCTAAAAAGTGTTAATCAATTATATAAAAAATTTTGTGCGTGCTCTTGTTATAAAACGTTAAGATGGTTATCATTACCTAACAGTTTCTGTTAACATAGATTAATTTTTGGTTTGATTACAACTTTGACTGATTTAATTTAAAATAGTGATTTAGATTTCCAATTCATTAGTTAAATGAAATAGTAATTAATATAAAACTAATTTAAGAATTTTGTCAATTATCTTAAATTTTGCTTAAAAGTTAAATGTTTTTATAATATAATTTGAAACGAAAATTATGAAAATATTCCATTTTATAAAGTTGCTCTCGGTCGAACGTTTGACAAGATAAAATATTAAACTTTAAAATTGAATTTTTTTCAAATGTAATAAAAAAAAAACCAAAAACTTTAAGAATTAGCATTACTTTGCAATTAGATTAAACTCTATATTGTTTTGAATTTTATGATTGTGTCTAAAACTGAAAACCAAAACAATAATATACATTTATAAAGACAAATTTTTTTCCAAAAATTTGGAGCTGTAGTAGATGATAGTTTTAGGCGGATTTAATCAAATTTGTTAACAGTGAATGGAATTGGAGTTGATAATTTAGTTATTGATTTTCATGTTTTGGAAACAAAATAACAAAACAAAGAGGATCGACGTCTGAGTACTTTTTATTTTTTTTCAATTCCTGTAATGAATACATGACGTTTGTGCATCATTGATCTTATGATTTTGAATTCAACAATCGCCCCTGACTTTGACGCAACGAGTTTTACCATATTGATATATTATTATTGTTCAGCAATCGCCTGTGGCTATGGCGCAACGAAATTTATAGTATATTTCATAGTTACTCGTATTTTTTTATTCAACAATTGCAAGTAAATTATGCGCAAGCGCAACTATATTCTCAGCGCAACTGTATTGCTTTATTGATGTTATTATTCACATTCAACAATCGCCGGTACTAAAAACGCAACGTTTAATTTTTTTATTATATTAATTTATAGTTTATTCATTATGATTGACTAAATTACTGAGGCATGAAGAGTTGGATCAATAATGGGGTGAGTGAAACATTTTAATTTTTTAAATGTAGTAATTGTAGAAGAAGTGGTGTATGAGTGGTGGTGGTCTTGGTTCCGTCGACTTTTGGGGTCGTCAGAGTCGCTGTTCTTTGTTTATTTGAATCCGTCTTCTTAAGATGTTTTGTATGCAATTCAACATTTGAACTAGGCTGAGGAAAGTATTATCGAAATCACAGACTGCGCTAGTCGGAAATTAAAAATCTCATGACACGCAATTCTTGTTCTTTACAAGAAAATTTTTTAAGTACTGTATAGTGATGATGGTGTCATATATGATCCATATAGGAGCGTAGGCTGTCACCAAGCGTACGTTAACTGTATAAATTTCATCAATTTTATGGTTGAATTTCTTCACTTGAAATCTTAATTTAATCGATTAGTTTTATATGAGTGATCTGCCCATAGAGTGTTTTTCCAATTTATTAGCCATATTGGTTGAATATCGCTTAATTGGAAAACCGATGTGTTGATAGTTTTTAATGTTTAGCTTAAAAACGCTTTGACCTAGATGGGGTTCGAACCCAGATCCATGAATTTTTTTGTGTTTATAAAATAACATTCTACTAATCAATTCATTTACGAGAACACGAAATACATTTAGTACGTAGTAATCTATCTATAGCCTATCTATACTCTATAAAACAGAATATAAGCTTTTCAAACTTGCTACGTATCAATAGAGTTGATTCCCAAAGGGAATTCCCAATAAATAAAATTTTAATTGTAGTGAGTTTAAAATTTCAAAATAAAATCAAAACTAATCTGTTCACTGTAATATCAAACAAAATCAATTTTTTTTAATATTTCTTCAATTTCAAAAATTATTGAATTTAATTCCCCTAACCCCATATTCCCAAACCTCTGTGCCATTAAGAAATTACCAATATTTTATTTTCCAATTCAAAATTGAGACCATAATTACTTTTAATGTTCTTCATTCCCTTTATTTTTTTCTACGGTTAAAATTAATTATTATTTATTTGGTTGAGTAGAATCATGTTTGAGTTTGAGAAATGATAAATAATTTGTATGAAGAAAATTGAAGAAAGTATAAATATTCAATAATTGTTTTACTGATAAATTGAGTAATAAATTCAAGTAATTTGTATCAGTGAATGATTTATTAGGAGACGATTTGTTCAAAACACAACACAGCACAAGACAGAACTTATATATAAACAGGCAGGCAATTTATTATCTCTAATATTTATAGGTAGATGAAGATAGTTTATGGTTTTTGTTGTAAAATTAAATATCGATTTCTTCGATAATATTAAAGAAGAATGTAGAGAGTTTCACAAATCCTGTAGATGACGCAATAACCATAAATTATAATTCTAAACTTTTTCATCGCCCATTTAAATTTTAAATTTCAGTTGCCTACGAATAATTTCTATAAAACTTTATTAAACTTTACAATAATAATAATATTTTATTTATTTAAACGGAAAATAAAGAAACTTTTTAAAAGAATAATAGGAATAGGAAGGCTATCCTAGATAATTTATGACTTTTTGGTTGTAGATTTATTTTTTGTTTGTTATTATTTAATTTTATTATTTTAAGAATTTCGATATTTACATACAATTTTAAAAAGAAAAACTTTTATATATAAAGATACAAATTTAAGGATATTTTGTTTTTGTATTTTATTAGGAATCAAATGAATAAAATATAAATACATAATAAATTTATATTTCAACTGTATATACATTTTTTATTTTTTTATTGGTGTAGTTAAAGTTTTAATTTGGTTTTAAAATGGTACTATTACAGTTTTATGAAAAACCATAGAGGTAACCATAGAACACAAAAGTTATTCTATTTTAGCCTTTAATCAATCACAAGGTTGATTGATGGAAGATGTTTTGAAATATGGAAAACCAAGATTCATCTTCTATTGATGTGGGTCTCGTAAGTGTGAGTGATCTGTGAGTGATCTGTGACAAGACAATGTGCTTTACTAAAGATATTGTTATGTAGGGAGTGTTCTAGTTCGGTACCCAGCCAGTTCAGAGTGTTTAAAGGTGAAACAATAACAACCATCAACACCGGGGTTTCCAAATAAACCGTTTTTCAACCAAATCGTTGGCAAATTAGGTAAACGATGTAAAGTCAGATCACGCATATAAAATTAATCGGTTGTAAGTCTTCTATAGTGGTGTTCGTTCGAAAAACTATATTTTTGGAATAATCTCTCGTATAGCCCGTCAAATGAAAATCGTTAAATTTCTATTCGATACGTCCATTACTTCATTACAACGTCGCTACGAGCTCCGAAGTGCAGGTCAAAGAGCTAAGTTTCATCTATTTTAAAACATTATCTATTAAAAACAGCAGGATTTTGAGATGCACATCTTTCAAAATCAAAATTTTTATTACAAAACAAAACGCTCTTTTAAAATTTTGGCATATTTTAGGGTAAAATTCGACCTTTCATATTACGAAAAAAATGCTCGATATACGACATCCTCGTCATCTGTAAACATGTTATATCATAGTACTTTTAACTTTGTAAGCAAAAAATTTATCGTTGCAACGCACATAAAATAGTTCTTGTCGAGTTAGCCGTTCTCTTGCAATTTGACTTTAAAGTTACACTGAATCGAAATTCCAGAAAGCTTTCGAACCACCCTGCTGTCAAATTAAACATTTAAAAAATTGCGCATTTTTTATTTCACCTAAACTACTTGTATGCCAAACGTATTAAATAGACTAAACAAATGAAATGGCAGAGATGTTCATAAAACATTCAATGAAATTTATGTGAAAACATAATTTACCTTGTAGTAGAAGTAGTTATAGCAAAAGTAGTTGCAGAATAGTACAATAATAGCAAACAAAATTTAACAATCAAAAACGTTAAAATATTAGACCAATGGGCACATTTTTGTTGCAACTTTTAAATTGAAAAAAAAAAAAAAATGTTGAATAATTTACGAGTCAAGTTTTGTGTAAAAATCTTCTGAAAAGGTACCAAATTATTTTGTGTTAACTTTGTGCGTTTTAAGAATGAACACATCACTAACTTAAACATATATTAAAATATATTTAAACTTTTTTATTATGTTTATTCCTCAAGGACTAACATAATAAAATTCATAAATTTAAATTAGAAATAATATAAGAAAATATTTTCTTAAGATATTCATTTATTTCAACTTGATTGTATTTTTATTAAATCCCAGATGGATATATTTATAAATTAGATTTTATGAGAAAAGATGTTAGATATTTGTTTTGTCCCTTTATGTCCAACAGTTTGGGATGCAGTAACTGTTTTGTTTAAAACTTTTCGTTTCGGTAATTTCATAGATTTGGTTTAAATTTCATTTTCATGACTGCCACATAAAAGAATTTTAACTTTTTCAGCCTAAATTTTTTTTTTTAAATAATAAAAGTTGTTTGAAAAATAATATTACTTTTAATTGTTAAATTTAATAATTGATTAATTAAATTTTTCAAAGTAAAATTAGTTATTCGCAATCGATTTATTTAAGTATACAACATGTGTAGCACCCATCAATGATATCCCTATTTTGATGAATCTGCATTCTAACGGTGGGACTACTAGAAGATTCAGGAGCAGACCACACAAAAGATACTAAATATTGCATTTTTTTGACTAAAATTCACAAAACTGGGACTGCTTAATTTTTTTTTTTTTTTTTTTAATAAAATGTGTTGTGTAATAGGGTTTAGAATATGTGTCACAACAACACATAAATACCTTTTAAGACCTAGGTCTAGACCTGGGTCCCACAACAACTGGCGTTCTAAGGTGTAGATTAACGCTTTTTTTAAACATCTGTGGGTTGAAGCCACCTGAGACTAAGTGTTCCGGCAAACTATTCCATTTGTACGCAGTTCGGACAAAGAAGTTTCTCTGCGATCTGCCAGTATGACAGCGCGGGATCTTTACCGTTTCACTGGTTGCGGCAGCCGATTGCCGAGTGGAACGGGGGTAAGAATAAGTTTGAGGCATGATGCCGCTGATTTCATCTAAGCACTGCTGATGACGATATTTGTAAAAAACAACGAGGTCAGCAACAGTGCGACGATGTTGTAGGGAATCAAGTTTTGATGTCAAAGTTCGATCACCTACAATTCGTATAGCTCGCTTTTGAACAGAGTCCAAGAGGGCCAAGATGGAAACAGAGGCAGCACCCCAAACTTGACAGCAGTACTCCATACAGGGACGAATATAGGACTTATAAACATGGAGCAATTGGTATGGAGTGAAAAATTTTTTGCATCTATTTAGGAGGCCGAGTTTTTTAGACGCGCTTTTTGCCATCGCCATTACATGATCGTTCCAGAGTAGGTCATTTGAAACTGTGACACCCAATAAACGAATGTTTTTACATTCACCTATTGGTTCATCACACATACTAAATAAAATATCTTTGGGGAACTCGGTCTTTAATCTGGAAACAATCAACAGCTGTGTTTTGGTGGAGTTGAAATTGACAAGGTTTTGGTCACCCCAGTCGGCGACTTTATTCAGGTCTTTGTTCACGTTTATGGCAGCGTCTCTCCGGGCAGGATTAATTCGTTCGTGCATTTTACCTTTTGAAGGAAGGGGCTCGAATGACTTGTGCAGAGTACTATCATCTGCAAAACTATTTATTGGGTTGCTGGTGATTTTCAACAATTCGTTGATATAAATCAAAAATAGGGTTGGGGACAATACTGAGCCTTGGGGTACACCAGCGTTAATTAGTTTAGACTCAGAAGAATATCCGTCTAAGGTTACCGAAATGTATCGGTCGGATAGAAAATTTTGAATCAGCTTCACAACATTGGGATGAAAACCGTACGCAACGAGCTTGTTGATTAAGTTGGCATGCCAGACTCGATCGAATGCCTTGGAGATGTCTAAAGCGATAACGTATGTTTCACCACCTTTATCAAGTATGCTGTTCCAACAATGCGCTACATAGTTTAATAGATCGGTAGTTGATCTTTTGTTTCGAAAACCGTATTGGCTGTCGGATATTAAATGATTTTCTTCCAGAAATTTTGAAATATGTGTATTAATATAATGCTCATAGACTTTGGATAGGACCGATAGTAAAGCTATTGGCCTATAATTTGAGATATCGGATTTTGATCCCTTTTTGGGGACGGGCTGGACATTTGCCAACTTCCAGCACGAGGGAAATATACCAGATTTGTAGGATTGGTAGAATATTTTAGTTAAAGTTGGTGCAAGTTCTTTGGAAAAGGTTTTTAAAATAATGGGTGGAATATTGTCCATTCCTGATGCTTTGTTGATGTTTAACCCCTTTAAAAGTTTAGCGACTATTTTGGGTTTGAAGTGAAGTTCATTCATATTAACTCCTGAAGACTGGATTTGGGGTATTTCTTTAGGAGTTTCCAAAACAGTGGAGTTCAGAGCAAAGCGTTCAGCGAACAAGTTAGCTTTTTTTGCGGGATCATTGACGATTAAATCACCATCAAAAATAGGGGGAATAGAAAATTTTGTACCAGAATTTAAAGAATTAATGGCACTGTAGAAACTCTTGTCAGAAACAGACATAGACGTAAGTTTTGAGGCTTTCGCTCTGTCAATTTCAGGCTTTTCGTTTGAGATAATCTGATTAGATATTTTGTTGGCCTTTAGATATTGGGATCGATTAGTGGGAGCTTTGTTATGAATCCAAATATTAAATGATCTACGTTTGTTTCTAAGTGCCGTTTTGGCAGCTTTCGAATACAGGTATTTTTGTTTGGGTTTTACTATGGAGAAAGGGACAAATTTATTGATAGCAAATTGGATGGTTTCTGTAAAGTTTTGAGCAGAAACATTTACATTGTCAGTGTAAAAACAATGACGGTCGAAAGGGAAACCATGAAAAAATTTTGAAGACCACTCTTATCCATTTTTGAGTAGTGAAATATTTTACGGGGTTTGGGAGCTGTAGTTTTAAGTAAATCAGTTTTGATAACTGATGAGATTAAATAATGATCAGAATTTCCAATACTACCTTTCGCAACATCGACACTCGTAATATCTGGCATTGTGGTAAGATAGAGATCTAGTAGAAAACTATTATCACCGCCATTACGGGGAGTAAAAAAATTGCAATTTTTCTTTAATAAATCGATCTTTCAAATGACACACCACTTGACTAGGTTATGAAAAGTGTTTTTAACCCGTTTCATACCCACGCACGCATTAATAAATAAATTAAGTATTATATTCACGAGCTAAAAGTGAAATTCTTATCCTCACTTTTTTGGCATTTCTCGACGTTTTAGGACCTAGTGATTCTCTAAAATCAAAAAATGTATGTCTGTCTGCCGGTCTTCACAACCGTCGTTACAGAGAAAACCGCTGGAACGATTACAGAAATTTCTAAAAATAGATTAACTTAATGGTAAGAGCCGTCGGGAGGATGTGTACGATAACTGCACCGAAAGTGTGTCAAAAAATCGTTAAGGTTGTCAAAACAAAAAACTTTGCATATTTATTGCTTAAATACTTAATCATTTTAAGTGATAAGGAGTAGTATTGTATGTGAAGAAATCTTGATGGTCGGCATTGGTATGTGAGATCAGGAGCTTGATTATTGTATTATAAGTGTGTCCAAAAAATACCGTCAAGTGCGTCAAATGAATGATTTTCATTTATTTTTTACCCAATTTTTTGGAAAAAAATAAAATTAATTATTCATTTATTTATTTTATTTATTTATTTAGATTCAAATATAGCTAACAAACAGATAAATCCAGTTACTTGTTAGCATTATACATGTTTATATTACAAAAACATAATAGATATATACAAAAATCAAATACTCAATGAGTTTAGAAAAATTCGAAAAACAAATTTCAGTTTATGAAAAAATAAAAGAGAAAAAAAACAAAATCAATAACCAATATTATTAACAAATATAATTAATATATACAATTAATACATGTGATTAATATATACAATAATTTCATTTTATTTGAAGGGAAAAAAGAATATAAAATTTTAAGGTAATAAACAACCAAAAACAAAACAAGATTTATCAGTTTCACTATCCCGGCACATTAAATACACTTAAGATTAATGCTTAATTAGCAAGCAACACTTAGTTTCACAAATGCAAAGATCTTTTATAAGTAGCGAGGGGTACCGAAAACAAATCCAAATGGTTAAAATACAAATTGTGGGAATGTTGAATCCTAATTAACGGAGAGTGGCACCTGAAATTATTTCTATGAGTATCGATGTGGAAAAAGCCGAGATTTCGAATATCGTATCTTGAAACACTCCTATATTGGATAAGAAGACCCAAGTTACAGTTCATTTTGTCATTTAGAATTTTATAAAGCGTTAGTTCGTCTAGATTTATTCTTCGATTTTCAAGGGAACTCATATTATGCCTCTTCAAGCGTTCAATATATGGTTCATATGAAATATGAAGTTTGAAATTTAGAAAACGCGTAAATTTTTTTTGAACTTTTTCAATAGAATTTATGTATATGTGGTAACTCGGATTCCAAACCGGCGAAGCATATTCTAATAAGCTACGGACTAGTCCATTAAAAATAGAGATGTAACATTTCGGATTTGTAAAATTGGACGTCACCCTCATCACAAAGCCAAGCATTTTCAACGATCTATTTATATTATTTTGAATGTGGTGATTGAATTTTAATTGAGAATCAACAATTACACCCAAGTCGCAGACTTGATCTCTGATATTTAGATAAATATTGTTAATTTTATACTTGAATTCAAAATTCAGAGGCCTAGGTTTCACTTTTAGTGTGCAGCATTTCTCAGTATTTAAGTACATATTATTAGTTTCACACCATTTGTATAGTGTATTTAAATCATTTTGTAGTGTTTTCAGATCCTCAATTGACTTTATTGACAAAAATAGCTTGATATCATCGGCGTATAAGAGTATTTTGCTTTTAATCCCATCAACGATATCGTTAATAAAAAGAATAAAGAGTAACGGTCCTAATATAGATCCCTGCGGAACACCTGAAGTTGGAATAAATTTAAAGGAACTTGCGTTATTTATTTCAACAAATTGATTCCTGTTAGTGAGATAAGACTTTAACCAGATCAATAATTTCTCGTTTATTCCAAAGTGTTTTAGTTTTTCTATAAGGATATCATGGTCCACTCTATCGAAAGCCTTTGAGAAATCAGTGTAAAAATTCATGTGAAATGAAATGTAATTGAACATGAAATTGGACATGGAATATGGTTCTAACCAGTTTAAACCAACAGGAACAGTTGGAAAATATCAAGTTGTTGCAGATTAAATGTCGTTTTTTAACAAAAATTGTAATTATTAGGGAGAGAGAGGCTTCTTGAGTAATTTCATGTGTGATTCCAGATGCCATGACATGACTTTTGAATAAAAGGAACAGTTGGAAAATAAGTTTGAATTTTTGATTTTGTTATAATTTTTGCAATATTTTCGGAATTTTGAATTTTTGATTTTGTTATAATTTTTGCAATACTTTTAGAATTTTGGAAAGTTTCAATTTTTGAATTTATTACAATTTTTAGAATATTTTTCGAATTTTAAAATGGTTTTTTATTTTTGATTTTGTTATAATTTTGCAATTTTTAAGAATTTTGAAAAAGTTTGTTTGTTTGATTTTGTTATAATTTTGCAATTTTTATGAATTTTGAAAAAAGTTTCAACTTTTGATTTTGTAACAATTTTTTTTCTTGTACATGTACGTGTTTTTTTCTTGTACATACATGTATGTAAAAAAAATATGTATGTGTGTGATTGCATTTGTGAATTATGGGTCCATTTCGCACTTTTTTTAACGATACAATTTAAATGAAAAAAAAATTAGAAATCAAAAAATTGATATATTTGACTTACATATAAAAAATAATATTAATTTTCCATCATTTTCTTAATATTAAAAAAATTAAATTTAAATATTAGTAAACTGACATGAAACAAGGCAAACAAAATATATAGTAATTTTTTTAAATCAATAAAATTAAGTATTTAAATTGCCCGTTTGCTTTTTGTGTTTGTTTTCATTACCTTCAAATGCATCAATTACATACATTAAAATGCATCAAAGTCATATTAACCCATAAAAAGTTAAATCAAAGATGCCATTTCATAAAATGTAAATTTATTTTTTCATTCTTTCATTTTTTATTATTTTATTTTTCTCTCATTTTATTCTGTTGTTTATTATTATTAATAATTAAATTTCACAACTTATAGGAACAGTTGGAAAATATCAAGTTGCTGCATATTAAATGTCGTGTTTTAACAAAAATTGTAATTATTAGGGAGATGCTTGTTAAGCAATTTTTTGTATGATTCCAGATTCCACGACTTTGTTATAATTACCTCCGGAGCTGCTGTTCTGCTTCTGATCGTAGCGCTACCAAAAAGTACAAACTCACTATTTAATTTAATTAATTCAATTTTTATTTAGCTCTATTTTAGGTTTATTAGCTTTTAGTGTAGCTCACTGCTCAACCTAGAGTTGACTGCCGGAATTTATTTATTATCTTTTTTATATAAATGTTTACTTTAAAAATTAGGTAATAGATCATGCTACAAAAAGTAACTCTAATTTTATTGTACAATTATTTTATAGCATAATAATTCAAATAGTATAATAATTCCTATAGTATAATAATTTTAATAGTATAACAATATTTATAGTACAATAATTCTAATAGTATAATAATTTTAATAGTATGATAATACTATACGAATTCTTTGCAATCTATCCATTTACAACACTCCCACCCTAAGATTAAAGTTTATTTTAAAAAAATAAAATATAACTTTCAATGAAGCTAAAAGACAAATTTCAAAAATAATTTTTTTTATATAGTGTACAAAGATTTCCTTGTTTATTAAAGAAAACTAAATAAATTTTAATAGCAAATTTATTTTTTTTGGTATCAAAATCCGACTAACCAACTATGAATCCTTTATTACCATTTCCAAGTTTTTTATTTCTTGTAAAATATAATCTTTATTACATTAAAAGTAGAAAACAGACAAAGTATATACATATAAACATTAAATTTATGATTCGTTGAACAATTTAATCCTGTTCTTATGCACGACTTTCATTTTTCGACCAACCTTAAGCTTAACATTTTCATTAGATAAGATTTCATTCAATTCGTAAGGACCGGTGTACAATGGATCTAACTTGGTTCTCAAATTACTTTCATTACGTAGTAATATTAAATCTCCAACTTTAAGAGATACGTTTGCAGAATTTTTATCATAATATAACTTGGATTTTTCTTTCATAGCTTGCAAATTACATCTCGCAATCTCGTAAGCACTTCCAAGTCGTCCTTTTAACTCTTGTAAATAGTTGTCAACATCATACACAGGAGAAGGTATAGCTTTTAATGATGATGGCAAATTTGGTTTGAACCCATGAATTAGTTCAAAAGGAACTTGTTTAGTTGCAGTATGGGGGGTAGAATTGTACGTAAACATAGCGTAAGCAATCCAAGAATCCCAATTCTGGGTATCTCCATCTACATAATTTCTTAAATACTCCGCGAGACTACGGTGAGACCTCTCCAGAGATCCATTCGTCTGGGGGTGGAAAGCAGTAGACTGTAATTTAGATATTTTCAACAAACTACACATACTTTTAAACATTTCACTGAGAAAATTAGTACCTTGGTCAGTCAAAATTGAAACTGGTGATCCAAATCTACAAACAAAATTCTCGACAAAACTTCTAGCAACAGTAGACGCTTCTTGGTTCTGCAAAGGCATGGCAAGAGAGTACTTCGTCAGATCATCTTGTACGGTTAGTATAAATCTATTTCCGGCATGTGATACAGGCAAAGGTCCCACAATATCCAGAAATATCTTATCAAATGGCTTGAAAGAGGTAGTAGTAATAGCCATTGGTATCTTTGTAGGTTTACAAATTTTATTCTTTTGACAATGAGGACATTTACGTACGAAAGACTTTATTCTAGAAAGCATCCTTGGAAAGAATACGTAAGATTTCATTCTGTTGTACATCCTACATACGCCCTGATGACCCCCAATGCTACTATCATGATATTCCTTGAGAATCTTTAAAATATCGGCTTCCTCAGTCAGCTGTCTTACAGCCGGAGAATCAATAACACTCTTACTATCCATAGTGTCTTCTACTGTTACCTTACCAGGTTCAGGTAAACTAGTATTCAATAACGTTTTACGGACTTGAGAACGAGTTATTACGTCAATCGTAGCAGTTTGTGACAAACTTTGGTTATTTTTTAAACTATCCACTGGATCAACATGCTCTGCATTGCAAGGATTTGGATAAAAAGACTCGAGATGAGGATCGGAAAACAACACAGTTTTGCTAGAAACGGCTGATGAAGGGATTTCGGCTGGATCCTTACTAAATAACTCTATGCGACTAAGTGCATCTGCATTCACGTTGTATTTACCTGCTCTATAAATTACTTTAAAATCATAATCCTCTAACTCTATCTTCCACCTAACGAGACGAGAAACCGGATCCTTGATACTACTCAGCCAGACTAACGGTTTATGATCTGTCACAACTAAGAAGCTACGACCAAATACATAAGGACGAAAATGTTTTATCGACCACACGATAGCAAGCAACTCTTTTTCGATAGTTGAATAATTAAGTTCAGCTCGATTGAGAACTCTACTAGCAAATGCTATGGGTAGATCATCCGCATCGTTCAACTGAGACAAAACAGCTCCAATCGCGACATTGCTTGCGTCAGAAGTAATATAAAAAACTTTAGCATAGTCAGGGTACTGCAATACGGGAGGGTTAACTAATGCATTCTTTAATTTTTGAAAAGCTTCCTCGCAAAAGGCACTCCATATGAATCTAGCATTTTTCTTTAATAAAGCTGTCAAAGGTTGGGCTAATCTAGAAAAGTTTTCGATAAAACGGCGATAATAGCCTACGAACCCAAGGAACGATTTAATCTGTTTGGGTGTTTTAGGAACTGGAAAATTCTCTACGCAGCTGAGTTTTCCAGGATCGGGTTTAATACCCTTATCTGTTACCAAGTGCCCTAAATACAATATCTCCTTTCTCAAAAATCTGCACTTAACAGGATTTAGTTTTAGATTATAATCACGGAAACGTGATAGAATTTTATACAATTTATCATTGTGATCCTTTAAATTTACTCCCGTTACTATTACGTCGTCTAAATAAACCAGTGATTGCAAACTGTTCAGACCAGATAATACAGTGTTCATCAACCTTTGAAAAGTTGAAGTAGCGTTCTTTAAACCAAACGGCATTCGCATAAGGGAACTTGATGATAACCCTTGACCATATCCAGTGTACTAAAATACGTCGATTTTCCCAACTGTTCCAAAACTTCTGTGATATTGGGTAAAGGGAACACTTCACCAACAGTCATCTCGTTCAACTTACGAAAATCAACAACCAATCGCCAACTTTTCTCATTATTAGCAGACTTTTTCGGTACGACAAGCAAAGGAAAATTCCAACAACTTTTACTAGGTTGTACAATGCCGTCAGTTAAAAGCTCAGAAACTTGTCTATCTGCTTCTTGTTTAAGGGATTCAGGTATGCGAAATTGTTTCACCGTAACAGGTTGAGAACCTGGAAGAAGATTTATTCGGTGAGTGATTGCAGATGTAACGGAAAGTTTATCTCCAGGTAAATGGAACAAGTCATTAAAATGTCTGCAAAGCTCTATAATGCTTTCTCTCTCTTCGTTATTCAAATGAGAGGTGTCTATTTCATTCTCCAAATACTCCAATCTTTTATCTACAGGGTTGCTCCAATGAAAACTGTTAATCATAAAAGCTCGACGGTCTTGTATCTTACTCCCATCAATCACGTGAAAATTAATATCTACAGGATTGTCATTAGTATTGAGTATAATAAAATTGGCAAAGTTCGACTTCACTTTTATTAATGCTCCACACACGTGAACACCTGATAAAATTTCATGCGATGGACAAATATATTCACCATCTGGCAAATCAACTTTTAACTCCAAGACTTTTTCTGAACGAGAAGGTACTCGGGAATCAGAGGGTATAGTAGTTAATTTAAGAATAGCAGTGCTATTTTGAGAAGATGCACCTCGTGTTGGAATTTCTAAGATTTCTTTTGAAAAATCTATCTTACATGATTGTTTAATTAGAAAGTCTTTCCCAACTATGCCCTCGCAAGTTATTGGAAAATCATCGCTCACTATATAAAATGGATGAATAACGCCATAGGAATCGTTAATATTAATGATTGGATAACATAAAGCTAGAGTAGGGATAGTTTCTGCTGAAATACCCGTAAGCACGCATTTAGAATTAGGATAACATAAAGCTTCAGCAGCAATACACCCTAACTTTATCAAACTAACCTCCGCACCTGTATCGACTAAGAATTTGAGATTTTCTTTACTTTGTACATCGAGTTTGAGTGCGACGCTACATTCAAATGTTTTCCTTACCCCTGTAAACTTTTTTATTGAATAATTTTTTTCTTTTAAAGACTCGTGAAATTGCTCACTGTCCAAAATATTTGAAGAACTATATTTAGTTATCGTTACATCACTATCAAACACGTTAACACTAGGTTTATAATTATTTGGATGAATATCACCCTTGGCATTATTTACGGAGTTTGAACACCCTCTAATAGCTTTGAAACTCGAACAGGGGTGTTCCGCATATTCTGCTCGAGCTTTTCCGTGTTTTCCGCTTGATTACTTGGATTACCCTCCTTAACTATCTGGTTGTCGTTGTGACTACGTATCATATCGGCATTTATCCTCTTACGGCATTCTTGTATATGGTGTCCAACATTTCTACAATACGCACAAACAATCCTCATAAACCGAACAGGACGACCTTGTTGAGTAGTTCGAAAAGGACTAGCACAAATAGGCTGAGGTAGCCTATTAGAAACAGATCTATTTGGCATAAAATTTCCACCGTAACGATTAAAACAAACCGATGCATTATGACCTGGCTTTCTACAAATCTGACACCGCAAAACATCAATATTGGAATTTGTTTTTAACACGGGTTGTCGTTTACTAATTAGAATTTCTTCTTCGTAAGCTTTTGACATGGCCTCTTTCAACGTTTTAAATCGACACGCTTTAACAATTATTCTAATCGGCTCTCGCAAGCCTTCCTGAAAAGCATTTAGCGCTGTCTTACCATTAATGTATCGCACTGTATCTAAACAATCAGCACTTGAGCTTGGTAAATTCGTAATAGAAGTATCGTTGAGCTCCGCCAATATTCTTTCGACTCTGCTAGAAAAAGTTCGAACATCTTCATTTTGACCTTGCCTTACGTTAACCAGCTCCACTTGCAAATAGTCACTAGATCTCGTATCCGCAAAACGAGTTCTCAAATCATTTTTTAAAACGGTCCAACTATCATACGTATGGAGCTTCAGTGTTTCATCGTAGGCTTTCCCTGATAATTTCACATGCATAATATTTAAAAATTCAGGCATGGCACTCACCTTCAAAGATTTTACCACTATTTCACAACAAGCAATAAATTTTTCCAGACTAGTACTACTACCAATTTTACCGTCATACTCTGGTATGAGTTTAAGAGCTAACTCTAAATTTAACTCAGACATTTCGCACGTTGTATTTGTCGACGCACAACTATCTACCGTGACTTCAACCTCTTCTGCGATCGAACTTAACAAATTTTTGCTTGACAATGCCGTATTATTTGAGTCAACTAATGTATGAGGGACTGACTTTACTCTACCACTACGTAAAAGATAAAAATCCTTATCTTCGGACATAAACCAAAAACTAAACTATACAACTTAACTACCAATCCTGTCCACACAATTCGCTAAAATCTATATACACACAACTCAATTAATGTATATCACCTCTATTCAAAACTTAAAATGATCTCTGTACCGAATGAAAATGCTAAACAAAATTTTATAATTCAATTTTGCATCGAAATAATTCTGGTTTCCTTCCTTTTTGTTACAAAACACTAATTTATTCTTAACCGTTTGTGTAGAAATACCAGTGCAAAAAAATTTAATATTACAAACGATTTACCGTAGTAAAATCTTTTTTTTTACATCAAACAATTGTATAAGAATTCAATTCAATTACATTTACAAGGCTAATGATTTTTATTATCAAACTAGGAAATGATTATAAATAAAATAACAATACCTGTTTCTCCTTAGTTAACCAGGATACACTATTATACAACTTACGTCACTATAAATTTTTTTCTTAAATTTACTATTTTTTGAGATTTCTATTTAATAACATATTCTTATTAGTAACCAAAATTTCATTTTTTTTAAATTCTTACTTATTTACTTATGAACACCGGTTCACGTGCATGTGAACCGTTTTACTCTCACTATCACTACAGCACAACAAATATATTTTTTTTTTATAATTTCTTATTATTTTTTTCTTTTTAAATCTTAACTAATAAACACTATTAAATTAATTTAATAATTTGATATTCATTCTTTTTTTTATAATAAATTTTAAGACACTACGACTGAACAAAAATATATATAATATACTTGATTAAATCGAAATGGCAGGTTTTACAACCAACTCATACTGCTGCTCTGTGTGACCAACTTATAGGTGTTGCCGTTATCACTTCTTTTTGTTGTTTTCCGCCATTAATTCAATTTAATTTCATAATGCAGATGAATTGTGTTGTATTTTTGATAATTGTATTGATGCTATCAATTTCCAGATTGTTGCCGTGAATAAAAACTTTTGTCTTATAGGTTGATTTCCGTCCGCCATTAGCTAATTTTTTAATGTAGATGATTTTGTTTTTGCATTTAAGTAATTTATTGATGAAACCGGTTCAAGATTGTTGCTCTGAAGAAAAGGTTTGGTTTTATATGTTGATATCCGCCATTAGTGAATTTCGTAATGTAGCTTTTTCTTTGCGATTTTGATAATTGTTGTGTTGAGCATTTTTGTTTTTCTTCAAGATTTATGACTCCATTGGTAATTAATTCCAATCTATCCCACCGCTGTCACCAAAATGTTATAATTACCTCCGGAGCTGCTGTTCTGCTTCTGATCGTAGCGCTACCAAAAAGTACAAACTCACTATTTAATTTAATTAATTCAATTTTTATTTAGCTCTATTTTAGGTTTATTAGCTTTTAGTGTAGCTCACTGCTCAACCTAGAGTTGACTGCCGGAATTTATTTATTATCTTTTTTATATAAATGTTTACTTTAAAAGTTAGGTAATAGATCATGCTACAAAAAGTAACTCTAATTTTATTGTACAATTATTTTATAGCATAATAATTCAAATAGTATAATAATTCCTATAGTATAATAATTTTAATAGTATAACAATATTTATAGTACAATAATTCTAATAGTATAATAATTTTAATAGTATGATAATACTATACGAATTCTTTGCAATCTATCCATTTACAACAACTTCTTAATAACAGGCACAGTTGGCAAATAAGTTTGCATTTTTAATTTTGTTATAATTTTTGCAATATTTTTGGAATTTTGAAAAAAATTTCGTTTTTTGATTTTATTATAATTTTTGGATTATGTTTGGAATTTTAAAAAAAAGTTTGTATTTTGGATTTTATTATAATTTTGCAATATATTTAGAATTTTGAAAAAAGTTTGAATGTTTGATTTTGGTTTTGCAATATTTTTAGAATTTCTAAAAACGTTTCAATTTTTGATTTTGTAACAAACTTTTTTTCTTATACTTTTACAAAGAAATTTTTTGTTTAATGTACAAAAACAATGTATTCTTAAAAGTCTTATGCAGAAAACTATATAATAATTCTTAACCCAAACCGAATTCTTGATATCTCAGAGACTTGAGATTTTACAAATAAATTTTCTTTTTTTATTATTGGGTCCATGTCAAACCAACCCAGTCACTCAACCCGACAATTTTAAATTTTTATGAAACTCACAGAAATTGTTTTCTATGAATATACAAGTGAAACACGATTTTCAAAAATTTTTTATCTCTTTGCGTTTTTGTGTAATTAATTTTCAAAATTTTGGAAAGTCGTCATTTTTGGGGTCACTATTATAGTATTTTTTTTTCAAAAAAGTTTTTAGAGATTTTCAAAAAAACAGGTTTTGAACCGAGTAGCGTATCAAAGAGACGAGTAGCATATCAAATTAAACCATGTATAAAATTCTCTTTAAAATTGGGAGTCTAGCAGCTCTCTAGGTTGTACATAACTTGAGATATTTAAAATTTAAACTATACAGGTAAGCCCCAAACGATTTTCCAAAATTTTGAAAGTTAATTACACAAAAATGCAAAGAGATAATTTTTTTTTGAAAATCGTGTCTAAAGCCGCAATTAGACTATTGCAGAACTCATGGTATTAACATTAATATATATATAAAATGTGCAGTATTTTCTAATTTCAAACGAAATAAAATTAAATTTGAATTAGTTTTTTTGTCATATTATGAAACTCACAGAAATTATTCTCCATATGTAAAGCCGCAATTAGACTATTGCAGAACTTTGCAACATTTCTGCAAAAGTCGTGCAATGGTAGTGTGTAAAATATGCATTGCAGAAAAGTTTGGCAATGAACTCATTGCAAAACATTGCAATGAGTCATTGCAATATTTTGCATTAGATTAGAGCAGGTAATCTCAAGGGAAACCATATTGTGAAATATTGTATTTAATTCAAAATTATTTATTCCCACATAAGGTACTGAAAAAAAATTGAAGTAATGAACACCTCATCTCAAAGTTGACAGTTTATTATTCATGAAAAGACCTATTGGGGTGTGATAATAGACAAGCTCCTCGTGCTGTAGCATTGGCATTACTACAGAATTTATTTTTATCTAAAACACTGCATTATTATAATTTTTTTCTTTTGATTTAATTAATCATGTTTTACATCACGCACTGTATGTTAAGCTTTTAACGATCCATCTATTGTAAAAATGAAAAAGTTAAAGAAAACACAAAACAGAATATTTTATTTTGGATTGGTATCATAAATTCGAATTTTTTTTGTAATTCGAAAATCCTGTAGATATTTGCAATTAGCCGGATGACTTTAATTGTCCATTACCACTTGTGTAGTTAATAGAGATCGGTGCACTTAAAAGTGATTTAATAAATTTAAAATAAAATATAATTGATACCGCACCGTTCACAAAGTTTTGTTGTGTTTTTTTTTAACCTGAACATCAATTTCGGCCAAGGTATGTAATCAATATAGATATTTAGGACTTGTGCCTATCTCTTGTGAATTTTCTTTGTATAGCCTAAATTTTTGTTTCTAATTTTGTTGCTTTAGAAGCACACGCGGTTTGCATTCATCTGAAGGATAGGAAATCCCACTAAATAAGAACAATAATTTGTAAGTGGCAAAATTGATTCTTGTACATATATCCATATCAAACAAGCTATGCAAGCTAATACAACAAAAAGCCATTAAAAAACCGAGTGCTTCTTGGTGAGTTTTTTTTGTAAATTATTATTATTTGTGTGACCCGTCACACTATATTTTGGTCAATAGACCCACGAAAGAAAAGTGATTGAGAAGAATACCATGAAAAATTAGAAGAAATATAAATAACAAATATAAACTTTAAACAAATTCAAGTCAGGAAATAAATTAGATGTTCATAAATTTCTTTATAAGTTACTGTAATTAGGTTAGATATTAATTTATTACTTTATATATTCGTCATTTATATTATTTATTGAGATATTTAATTGTGTTTTTTATTATAAAATGATTTAACTTTTAAGTTGATAAATAGCTGATCAGCGTTATAATTATAATACGTATATACATTTGCATGCCGTTATATTTTGTGTGTAATAAAATAAACTAAGAATATAGTAAAAAAACAAATATATAATATTAGTATCTTAGAAATCAATTTTATTTCTGATTTGATTCGATTGGTTTCCTCAAGTGCTTGAAGGTAACAAACTTTTTTTCTTATACTTTTACAAAGAAATTTTTTGTTTAATGTACAAAAACAATGTATTCTTAAAAGTCTTATGCAGAAAACTATATAATAATTCTTAACCCAAACCGAATTCTTGATATCTCAGAGACTTGAGATTTTACAAATAAATTTTCTTTTTTTATTATTGGGTCCATGTCAAACCAACCCAGTCACTCAACCCGACAATTTTAAATTTTTATGAAACTCACAGAAATTGTTTTCTATGAATATACAAGTGAAACACGATTTTCAAAAATTTTTTATCTCTTTGCGTTTTTGTGTAATTAATTTTCAAAATTTTGGAAAGTCGTCATTTTTGGGGTCACTATTATAGTATTTTTTTTTCAAAAAAGTTTTTAGAGATTTTCAAAAAAACAGGTTTTGAACCGAGTAGCGTATCAAAGAGACGAGTAGCATATCAAATTAAACCATGTATAAAATTCTCTTTAAAATTGGGAGTCTAGCAGCTCTCTAGGTTGTACATAACTTGAGATATTTAAAATTTAAACTATACAGGTAAGCCCCAAACGATTTTCCAAAATTTTGAAAGTTAATTACACAAAAATGCAAAGAGATAATTTTTTTTTGAAAATCGTGTCTAAAGCCGCAATTAGACTATTGCAGAACTCATGGTATTAACATTAATATATATATAAAATGTGCAGTATTTTCTAATTTCAAACGAAATAAAATTAAATTTGAATTAGTTTTTTTGTCATATTATGAAACTCACAGAAATTATTCTCCATATGTAAAGCCGCAATTAGACTATTGCAGAACTTTGCAACATTTCTGCAAAAGTCGTGCAATGGTAGTGTGTAAAATATGCATTGCAGAAAAGTTTGGCAATGAACTCATTGCAAAACATTGCAATGAGTCATTGCAATATTTTGCATTAGATTAGAGCAGGTAATCTCAAGGGAAACCATATTGTGAAATATTGTATTTAATTCAAAATTATTTATTCCCACATAAGGTACTGAAAAAAAATTGAAGTAATGAACACCTCATCTCGAAGTTGACAGTTTATTATTCATGAAAAGACCTATTGGGGTGTGATAATAGACAAGCTCCTCGTGCTGTAGCATTGGCATTACTACAGAATTTATTTTTATCTAAAACACTGCATTATTATAATTTTTTTCTTTTGATTTAATTAATCATGTTTTACATCACGCACTGTATGTTAAGCTTTTAACGATCCATCTATTGTAAAAATGAAAAAGTTAAAGAAAACACAAAACAGAATATTTTATTTTGGATTGGTATCATAAATTCGAATTTTTTTTGTAATTCGAAAATCCTGTAGATATTTGCAATTAGCCGGATGACTTTAATTGTCCATTACCACTTGTGTAGTTAATAGAGATCGGTGCACTTAAAAGTGATTTAATAAATTTAAAATAAAATATAATTGATACCGCACCGTTCACAAAGTTTTGTTGTGTTTTTTTTTAACCTGAACATCAATTTCGGCCAAGGTATGTAATCAATATAGATATTTAGGACTTGTGCCTATCTCTTGTGAATTTTCTTTGTATAGCCTAAATTTTTGTTTCTAATTTTGTTGCTTTAGAAGCACACGCGGTTTGCATTCATCTGAAGGATAGGAAATCCCACTAAATAAGAACAATAATTTGTAAGTGGCAAAATTGATTCTTGTACATATATCCATATCAAACAAGCTATGCAAGCTAATACAACAAAAAGCCATTAAAAACCGAGTGCTTCTTGGTGAGTTTTTTTTGTAAATTATTATTATTTGTGTGACCCGTCACACTATATTTTGGTCAATAGACCCACGAAAGAAAAGTGATTGAGAAGAATACCATGAAAAATTAGAAGAAATATAAATAACAAATATAAACTTTAAACAAATTCAAGTCAGGAAATAAATTAGATGTTCATAAATTTCTTTATAAGTTACTGTAATTAGGTTAGATATTAATTTATTACTTTATATATTCGTCATTTATATTATTTATTGAGATATTTAATTGTGTTTTTTATTATAAAATGATTTAACTTTTAAGTTGATAAATAGCTGATCAGCGTTATAATTATAATACGTATATACATTTGCATGCCGTTATATTTTGTGTGTAATAAAATAAACTAAGAATATAGTAAAAAAACAAATATATAATATTAGTATCTTAGAAATCAATTTTATTTCTGATTTGATTCGATTGGTTTCCTCAAGTGAAGTGTTAATAGTTATTTGTTTTCAGAATCGTGTTAAAAATAATAGTGCTTCGAATGTTTTGTTTGATATGAGCTTGCTTTTAATCCATTTTAAAAGAAAATGGAAGTGAAACCAAAGATGTGGTAAAAGCCATCATATGTACGTGATTTAGTTCTCTTGCAGCTCCATAGAAATTATGGGATTTCCTTCAAGCAGAAGTGAAATAAATTTAGGTTATGGTTGGGTTGAGTAGATGATCTTTGACATCTGATCATCTGGATGACTGAATATCAACAATAGGATGACATAAATAGTGTGGTGTTTTTCATCAGGGTTTTGTTTACAGATTAATAGTATGTGTAATAAATTTGATAAAACTTTATCAACATTTTTGGTTTCGAATTAAATTAAAGTTTTCCAGTGTAGCTTTTAAAGCTAGTTTTCAGCAGCACTTTCTAGCTCTGCATTGGATGGTGGAAGACCCCGACCCAGAGGCTGTCATCTAGCCGGGAAATGTGCTGCCCACCAATGAATTCAATCGGAGATTCTGAGAAACGCTAATGGCTTAAATGCAGTGTTTAAGACAAGATCACTCTGGCCTTAGATGACCAACACTACTTGTTCAGGTGAAACATGAATGGCCATAGCGTTACAGTGCTACACCCTGGTTAACGCAAATAGTCTATTCAAACTTGGTAGCCAAATATTTCATTTCGAACTCTTGGCTGTGATACAAAAAAAAAATAAAAAATGAACCAAAATCAAAATCACAATAACAACGGTACTTTTCAGCACCATAAGACAAAAAATATTGGACCTTCAGTCCGTATTTTGCAATTGAACATTGAAGGCATAAGCAAGTCAAAAACAGAACATCTACAAAGAGTATTAAAAGACTTCGACATCGACGTTGTAATTCTGCAAGAAACGCATGCAGCAGATGAAGCACAACTTACCTCTAGAGGAAACATTGTTGGCTACAAATTAATTAGTGCTATTTACCATCAATCATGTGGATCTTCCACGTATATTAAGTCAGAAATCATGAACTGCACCCATGTACTTACACAGACGGACAACGATATTCATCTTATTGTTGTTGATATATCGGATATGAAGATTGTAAACGTATACAAGCCTACTAATACAGCATGGCCAGCTGCTACCCTACCATTATTTCACCACCCAGCAATATATACTGGTGACTTCAATAGTCATCACACCCAGTGGTCCTACTCAAACAACAATCCCAATGGTATACAACTGACTGACTGGGCGGATGATAACAACATGTTCCTGGTATATGATGCGAAAGACATGAAAACCTTTAGATCTGCTAGATGGCAACGTGATTACAATCCCGACCTTTGTTTTTCCACAAAAAACGAACAACGAAACCCTATTCCAATATCTAGGGCTGTCTTACAAGGTTTTCCACGCTCTCAACATCGTCCAGTAATTCTTGAGGTTGGAATCCAAATCCCACTCGTTAACTCTACTCCTCAACCTAGATGGAATTTTAACAAAGCTGATTGGGATAAATATAGGTTGGAGTTGGATGCAGTTTCGCTGGATCCCACCCATTCCTAAAAATTATGATAGGTTCGTTGGAGCCATCATCTCAACTGCAAAGAAATGCATCCCAAGAGGCTTCCGTGAAGAATACATTCCTGGCTGGAGTAGAGAGAGCGATAAATTGTATGAGGAGTACCTTAGTAGTGGTGAAGCAGACGTGGCTGATGACTTAATTTACTCACTGGACGCCGCGAGGAAACAAAAGTGGATTAGCGCTGTTGAAAACATTGATTTTTCCCATTCAAGCAGGGAAGCATGGAGTCTCCTTCGGAAACTGGGTGGCTCAAACTCCATCACTCGCGCTAACAATGAAATAAATCCAGAGGACATTTGTAATGGATAGTCTGAACATAGTATATCATAGTCGTAGTTTCATTAAGTGTCATTTCTATTATTAACCGGTACCGCTCATAATAGTTTCCCAATCATTCATCATCAATAGTCATATTTCTTTTAGTCCCCGTAACTCATCGTTTTCTTATTTTTCTTAAAATTTAATTAAATTTTCATTAGCTGGACGGACATGTTTGAAGAGAGTTGAACTCCTTGCACTAATTGATTTTAAATTGTAATTAATTAAAAGTTGTCATTACCTATAGTAAACTTTCATCTTGATCGAAAATTGTATGAATGTACAAATTTTCCTTAAATTTTGTCTCTATAAACATTGCTATTTAATTTTGCAATTCACTAAAATTAACTCATACTATATTTCCATTCACTTTGGTTCACTCTATTACTTCAATTTGAATTCTCTAAACATCAAACGTAACTTACACAATGAAGTTTTCAAAACCTTACAACAGCTGTGCGTTTATTTTTACAGTCATTAACATATTAACATGCAAAGAAGTATTATCTTGCTTTGTTATACATTCAATCTGTTTTTCTCTTTGCCTGAGAAAAAGAAAATTTACTTCAAACAATCTTTCCGATATAAAACCGAACTTCACTGTACGACTTTTGTAGTTTTGTACTGCCTGAACGCCTTAACGTCGATTAAACCTGTAATTGATTCATTCTGGATCCAATGATAAATGTTATTGATGTGTCGGAAATAAGTTGTATCGTAAAATTGTTATTGCGCAATATTTTGAAAAACCAAACGGTTTTGTTTAACTATAGAAATTTCCTAACACTTGATTTGAATTAATTGTTTTACATCTGAAACCCTATATTCGAGGTTTTCGATTTTCGAAAAGGAATTTTTTTTGGTATATATGGATCGACTGTAGTCTTTGCAATCTCTTATTCTATTACATTTTGTATTGCTAAGTTGGTTTGACAAGTTGTTTTGTGGTTTGACGTTTGGTTTTTGGCAGCCGCACCTTAAAATTTTAATGATTTAAATGGTGGAAAAATTGGAATATACATCTTTGGCTGGTACGGATTTTTGTTTCATATGGACCTCAGGTAAATTACTGCATTTACATTAAACTAAAGATTGTGGATATAAAAAGGGTGTTGGTCGTGAGATTGGTTTATGAAAATTGTTAACACAACATAATCAATCCAAAACAAGACACACCAAGATTGTTTTCTCTGTTTGCTTTGCAAACGATTCGTGGCGTGTTATGGAAAGTTCATACATAATTAAAAATAAGAAAAACCAAAAATACGAAACAACCTTTTCTTCTTGTAAATTCTGTGATAAAAATATTTATTGTCAAATTAACGTGTGCATAATCTTTTAGAAAAATATACAAAAAAATAGTAAATTAATTCTAACCTAAATTAGGAATGTTTAATGTTAAATTAACTTTTGCGTTCGTAATGAAATTATGTGTTGCAATTAAGTAAAGTTAAATTAACTTGTGCATAAGCTTTTATAAAAATATATAAAATATAGTAAATTAATCCTAACCTAAATTAGGAATGTCTAATGTTAAATTAACTTTTGCGTTCGTAGTGAAATTATATGTTGCAATTAATTAAAGTTAAATTAACCTGTGCATAATCTTTTATAAAAATATATAAAATATAGTAACTTAATTCTAACCTAAATTAGGAATGTCTAATGTTAAATTAACTTTTGCGTTCATAGTGAAATTATGTGTTGCAATTAATTAAAGTTAAATTAACCTGTGCATAATCTTTTATAAAAATATATAAAATATAGTAAATTAATTCTAAACCTAAATTAGGAATGTTTAATGTTAAATGAACTTTTGCGTCCGTAGTGAATTTATATGTTGCCATCAATTAAAATTAAATCAACTTATGCATAATCTTTTATAAAATATAAAATAGATTCTACCCTGAATTAGTAACGTTTTTGGTGCTAAATTAAGATTTTTCTCGTTTATCAAGATGTATGTAGTATAACTGTTTAATGCTAAATTCCGTTCATGGAAATAGATAAAAATCTAGTAAATCTAATTCAGAGCCGTGTTAGTCGTAAGGATTGTTAAAGTAATTCCTGTTTGATCCTTGGTACCAAAAATAGAACCAAAAATAAAACAAAACCAAAAAGGTTTAGCAAATTGTTATCAAATGTGTTAACTTTATTTAAATTGTAATAAAACCGAATTGTCTATATTATTTGGAATCTGCTTGAACGAAGACTCCAGGATTGACACGGGTAGTTACCACAGTGCCGCCCGATATACTTGGCAAATTTAAGTTGGTCGTTAATTCATACCACGGCATCTACAACCACTTGGACAACAGTGCTACTTCACATTTTTTTTCAACGCATGTAACCGGATTTATAATTGATTCATCGGTTGAGTATACAGATTTTGCATGATATGTTCACCCTAGTCAACTATGATTTAATCATCGTTTATAATTACAAATTCCTTCGATGCGCGTGATTATAACTTTATCCAACAATTTTGATTGCTAAGTTATTCAACGCATTTGATTATAAATTTAGTCAACGCTTTTGACTACCATATTATACGACGATTTTAAATACAAATTCATTCAACGCCTTTGAATATAAAATTGTTCAACGATTTTGCTAGCCATTGTAATCAACGCATTTGATTATAAATTTCATCACGCTTTTGACTACAAGTGTATTCAACAATTTGGACTAAATTATCCAACAATTTTGATTGCTAAGTTATTCAACGCATTTGATTATAAATTTAGTCAACGCTTTTGACTACCATATTATACAACGATTTTAAATACAAATTCATTCAACGCCTTTGAATATAAAATTGTTCAACGATTTTGCTAGCCATTGTAATCAACGCATTTGATTATAAATTTCATCACGCTTTTGACTACAAGTGTATTCAACAATTTGGACTAAATTATCCAACAATTTTGATTGCTAAGTTATTCAACGCATTTGATTATAAATCTAGTCAACGCTTTTGACTACCATATTATACAACGATTTTAAATACAAATTCATTCAACGCCTTGGAATATGAACTTGTTCAACGATTTTGATTGCAATCATCTCCAACGCTTTTGATTACAAATTGGTTCAACGATATTGCTTATAAAGTCCTTCAACGCTTTTGATGACAAACTTATTCAGCGATTTTGAAAGCAAATTTATTCAACACTGTTGATTACGAATTGATTCATCGGTCCTTCTTATCAATTGCGACGTCTTATTTTGGATCAACGTATATGCGGTGCTGATGGAGGGCTGAAACCAGCCGGATTTTGGAGGCTAGGCGGAGATAACCATGGGTGAGTCTATTTGATTGTTTCTTTTTTTTTTTCTTTTTATTATTCTAATGATTTAGCGGTGTGAATGTGTGTGTGTGTGTGTGTGTGGGCGTATGTGAGTGAACGAGGGGGTTGAACGTGCCGGCCGTGGTTATTTCGTAGAAGGGGGTCGCCAGAGTCTCATTTCCACACTTGTATTTGTTTCCATTTCTGATCTACTTTGAAAAATGCGTACATTTCCGTATTTGTGCTGAAGCAGCAGGTTATTAATATCTCTTATCCACGATGATTGAGACTAAGTCGAACGGCAATACAACATTTCTAGGTACGCTTCCTGCTAAGCCACTCCCATTATCATCATGAGAGGCACTTCATTACAAATTGGCGCCCAACGAATTTGTAATGAAGCGCCTCTCATGATGATAATGGGAGTGGCTTAGCAGGAAGCGTACCTAGAAATGTTGTATTGCCGTTCGACTTAGTCTCAATCATCGTGGATAAGAGATATTAATAACCTGCTGCTTCAGCACAAATACGGAAATGTACGCATTTTTCAAAGTAGATCAGAAATGGAAACAAATACAAGTGTGGAAATGAGACTCTGGCGACCCCCTTCTACGAAAGAACCACGGTCGGCACGTTCAACCCCCTCGTTCACTCACATACGCCCACACACACACACACACACACACATTCACACCGCTAAATCATAAGAATAATAAAAAGAAAAAAAAAAACAAACAATCAAATAGACTCACCCATGGTTATCTCCGCCTAGCCTCCAAAATCCGGCTGGTTTCAGCCCTCCATCAGCACCGCATATACGTTGATCCAAAATAAGACGTCGCAATTGATAAGAAGGACCGATGAATCAATTCGTAATCAACAGTGTTGAATAAATTTGCTTTCAAAATCGCTGAATAAGCAATATCGTTGAACCAATTTGTAATCAAAAGCGTTGGAGATGATTGCAATCAAAATCGTTGAACAAGTTCATATTCCAAGGCGTTGAATGAATTTGTATTTAAAATCGTTGTATAATATGGTAGTCAAAAGCGTTGACTAGATTTATAATCAAATGCGTTGAATAACTTAGCAATCAAAATTGTTGGATAATTTAGTCCAAATGGTTGAATACACTTGTAGTCAAAAGCGTGATGAAATTTATAATCAAATGCGTTGATTACAATGGCTAGCAAAATCGTTGAACAATTTTATATTCAAAGGCGTTGAATGAATTTGTATTTAAAATCGTTGTATAATATGGTAGTCAAAAGCGTTGACTAAATTTATAATCAAATGCGTTGAATAACTTAGCAATCAAAATTGTTGGATAATTTAGTCCAAATTGTTGAATACACTTGTAGTCAAAAGCGTGATGAAATTTATAATCAAATGCGTTGATTACAATGGCTAGCAAAATCGTTGAACAATTTTATATTCAAAGGCGTTGAATGAATTTGTATTTAAAATCGTCGTATAATATGGTAGTCAAAAGCGTTGACTAAATTTATAATCAAATGCGTTGAATAACTTAGCAATCAAAATTGTTGGATAAAGTTATAATCACGCGCATCGAAGGAATTTGTAATTATAAACGATGATTAAATCATAGTTGACTAGGGTGAACATATCATGCAAAATCTGTATACTCAACCGATGAATCAATTATAAATCCGGTTACATGCGTTGAAAAAAAATGTGAAGTAGCACTGTTGTCCAAGTGGTTGTAGATGCCGTGGTATGAATTAACGACCAACTTAAATTTGCCAAGTATATCGGGCGGCACTGTGGTAACTACCCGTGTCAATCCTGGAGTCTTCGTTCAAGCAGATTCCAAATAATATAGACAATTCGGTTTTATTACAATTTAAATAAAGTTAACACATTTGATAACAATTTGCTAAACCTTTTTGGTTTTGTTTTATTTTTGGTTCTATTTTTGGTACCAAGGATCAAACAGGAATTACTTTAACAATCCTTACGACTAACACGGCTCTGAATTAGATTTACTAGATTTTTATCTATTTCCATGAACGGAATTTAGCATTAAACAGTTATACTACATACATCTTGATAAACGAGAAAAATCTTAATTTAGCACCAAAAACGTTACTAATTCAGGGTAGAATCTATTTTATATTTTATAAAAGATTATGCATAAGTTGATTTAATTTTAATTGATGGCAACATATAAATTCACTACGGACGCAAAAGTTCATTTAACATTAAACATTCCTAATTTAGGTTTAGAATTAATTTACTATATTTTATATATTTTTATAAAAGATTATGCACAGGTTAATTTAACTTTAATTAATTGCAACACATAATTTCACTATGAACGCAAAAGTTAATTTAACATTAGACATTCCTAATTTAGGTTAGAATTAAGTTACTATATTTTATATATTTTTATAAAAGATTATGCACAGGTTAATTTCACTTTAATTAATTGCAACACATAATTTCACTACGAACGCAAAAGTTAATTTAACATTAGACATTCCTAATTTAGGTTAGGATTAATTTACTATATTTTATATATTTTTATAAAAGCTTATGCACAAGTTAATTTAACTTTACTTAATTGCAACACATAATTTCATTACGAACGCAAAAGTTAATTTAACATTAAACATTCCTAATTTAGGTTAGAATTAATTTACTATTTTTTTGTATATTTTTCTAAAAGATTATGCACACGTTAATTTGACAATAAATATTTTTATCACAGAATTTACAAGAAGAAAAGGTTGTTTCGTATTTTTGGTTTTTCTTATTTTTAATTATGTATGAACTTTCCATAACACGCCACGAATCGTTTGCAAAGCAAACAGAGAAAACAATCTTGGTGTGTCTTGTTTTGGATTGATTATGTTGTGTTAACAATTTTCATAAACCAATCTCACGACCAACACCCTTTTTATATCCACAATCTTTAGTTTAATGTAAATGCAGTAATTTACCTGAGGTCCATATGAAACAAAAATCCGTACCAGCCAAAGATGTATATTCCAATTTTTCCACCATTTAAATCATTAAAATTTTAAGGTGCGGCTGCCAAAAACCAAACGTCAAACCACAAAACAACTTGTCAAACCAACTTAGCAATACAAAATGTAATAGAATAAGAGATTGCAAAGACTACAGTCGATCCATATATACCAAAAAAAATTCCTTTTCGAAAATCGAAAGCCTCGAATATAGGGTTTCAGATGTAAAACAATTAATTCAAATCAAGTGTTAGGAAATTTCTATAGTTAAACAAAACCGTTTGGTTTTTCAAAATATTGCGCAATAACAATTTTACGATACAACTTATTTCCGACACATCAATAACATTTATCATTGGATCCAGAATGAATCAATTACAGGTTTAATCGACGTTAAGGCGTTCAGGCAGTACAAAACTACAAAAGTCGTACAGTGAAGTTCGGTTTTATATCGGAAAGATTGTTTGAAGTAAATTTTCTTTTTCTCAGGCAAAGAGAAAAACAGATTGAATGTAT
Source organism: Diogma glabrata (assembly GCA_963693315.1). Taxonomy (NCBI): domain Eukaryota; kingdom Metazoa; phylum Arthropoda; class Insecta; order Diptera; family Cylindrotomidae; genus Diogma; species Diogma glabrata. The sequence continues at coordinate 220,324,171 of OY856186.1, forward strand.
AACAAAGCAAGATAATACTTCTTTGCATGTTAATATGTTAATGACTGTAAAAATAAACGCACAGCTGTTGTAAGGTTTTGAAAACTTCATTGTGTAAGTTACGTTTGATGTTTAGAGAATTCAAATTGAAGTAATAGAGTGAACCAAAGTGAATGGAAATATAGTATGAGTTAATTTTAGTGAATTGCAAAATTAATTAGCAATGTTTATAGAGACAAAATTTAAGGAAAATTTGTACATTCATACAATTTTCGATCAAGATGAAAGTTTACTATAGGTAATGACAACTTTTAATTAATTACAATTTAAAATCAATTAGTGCAAGGAGTTCAACTCTCTTCAAACATGTCCGTCCAGCTAATGAAAATTTAATTAAATTTTAAGAAAAATAAGAAAACGATGAGTTACGGGGACTAAAAGAAATATGACTATTGATGATGAATGATTGGGAAACTATTATGAGCGGTACCGGTTAATAATAGAAATGACACTTAATGAAACTACGACTATGATATACTATGTTCAGACTATCCATTACACATTGCAAATCATATCGTAAACATGTCTCGTTCTTCTATTAATCGCCATCATAAGAGAGCAATTAAAAGTAAATTAAGAGAAATGAAGCGCAATTGCTCGTTTCCATCGAAGTATGCGAACTCTTTTAGTAGCGAAGAACTAGATTCAGCTCTGTCCCAAACAAAAAACGGAAAAGCAGCGGGCTACGATGGTATATTTCCAGAATTTCTTAGAAATGCGGGAAAAAATGTAAAACAATGGCTAACAAAATTTTTCTCGAATGTCCTAGAAACCGGCAATCTTCCAAAACACTTTAAGACTACGAAAGTGATAGCGATACTTAAACCAGGTAAACCATCCAATGAAGCAAGAAGCTATCGCCCAATCGCACTTTTGAACACCTGCTACAAATTGCTAGAACGGCTCATATACAACCGTATCGCACCGATTTTGAATGACCAGATCCCAGTCGAACAAGCTGGTTTCCGTCCCAATCGCAGCTGCACTGACCAAGTGCTTGCTTTAACATCCTACATCGAAGCTAGGTTTCAAAAACAACTAAAAACAGGCGCAGTATTCATCGATCTCACCGCAGCATATGACACAGTCTGGCGAATTGGGATTATATATAAGCTGTTCAATGCAATACCTTGTAACACCATCTCGCGTTTAATTAACAACATGCTGAGTAATCGTGTATTCAAAGTTCATCTAAATAATTCCTGTAGTAGGTCCAAAATGCTTAACAATGGTTTGCCACAGGGTTCCGTCCTGGCGCCATTACTTTTTAATTTGTACATCCATGACATGCCTGACACAACATCAAAGAAATTTGGGTACGCGGATGATTGGACCCTGGCCACTCAAAATAAAAACATGGGTGTCTTGGAAGATTTGCTGTCAACTGACCTGGCGATAATGAATGACTATTTTCGAACGTGGAGCTTATTTCCTAATCTAAGTAAAACCGAGAGTTCTTGTTTCCACTTAAACAACAAACTGGCAAAACACGAACTATCAGTGTTATTTAACGGCACTGTCATTAAATACAATCAACAGCCAAAGTACCTGGGTATTACTCTCGATAGAACTCTTTCTTATAAGCTCCACCTAGAGAATACGTCAAAAAAACCTAAAACGAGAAACAATATATTGCATAAACGGGCAAGCTCGACATGGGGTGCTTCTCCAGCAACCCTCCGCACAACTGCTCTAAGTCTGGTTTACTCAGTGGCTGACTACGGCGCACCAGTCTGGCTGAATAGCACACATACTCAAAAAGTTGACTGCCAGCTGCATGCCGCGATGCGTACTATAAGTGGTACTATCAGGTCCACTCCTTTACCTTGGCTCCCTGTGTTGAGCAATATCGCTCCACCTGCACTTAGACGCTCGCATGCTCTCATCCGTGAACATAAAAACGTAACCAACAACATCACGTTACCCTTGCACGAATATTACGGTGACCACACTCGTTGTCGATTGAAGTCAAGAAAGCCTCCACATAAAACTGCCAGCAACCTGCTGGCAACTAATTTTAATATCTTGGATGCCTGGGACACCTTCTGGAATGATTACAACACTCCTGGCGTTTCTATTACTAACCCGACTTCTGCCCAACCTGGTTTCGATCTGCCACGTCATACCTGGACCACACTAAACCGAATAAGAACGAATCATGGACGTTGTGCTGATTCTTTCTACAAGTGGGGAATCTCAGAGTCCCCTCAATGTGACTGCGGAGCTCCACAACAAACCATAAAACACATTGCAACAGTGTGCCCACTTCGACGATACAATGGCGACATCTCAGACTTCCAATTGGCAACTCCCAATGTAGTAGCATGGATAGACTCACTCGATGTAAACATCTAATGTTCAAATATACTGCCCAATGTTCAAATATTTTAATATTTTACTTTTTAACTTTTAACTAAAAGACGCGCAATCAAATCGATTGTAAGTTCATTTAATGTGTATTCATGTTTTGTTTTATGTAGATTTCATATGAAAATCTATCTATTTTAGGTTTTATTTTTGTTTTATTTTTGTTTTTAATGTGTCACAACAAAAACCATACGCTAAATAAAAAATGAAAAGAAAAAATATTTGCTTCATATTTGCAATTTCACCGTGATTGGGACAACTACATGATAACATTTTCTTAAGAACATAATTAAAAAAAATTCTTATATCATGAAGTTTTCATTTTATAATTTAAGTATTTGAGATTAATTGAACTATATTTTAGTTTCACATAAATATTTCGTGTGATTGTCTCAACTACATCGGTTTACAATTGTACAGTTGTCGAAGCAATTTAGTAGTTCTATTCGCCATATCTGCCCACGGTGAGGTTGAGACAACTGCATTTCGATTGGAAATGGGAGATGTTTTTTCAGTGCACAAAAACCATGCTTGAATTGAAAGAAGATGGAAGTTCATATTTTGGACAAACATATTTAATTTTATCCAGCGAAACAGCTCTTGTTTCTTTTAAAAAAAGAATATCAGGCTTGAGATTCTCAAGATAAAGGTGCACCGTGTTAAGATTGACGTTCAACCCCCTTATATTTGCAAAATTTATAGACAATTTCGTCATTTCCTATTACAGATAATTCACAAAACAAATCTCAAAACCATTCTCAAAATAAAGTCCAGCATAATCGAATTGAAAGTTATAAATTGGCAATTCTAACAGCTGGATAACTTGATATGTCTAAATATAACTTTCAAAATTGCCAATTCAAATAATGGACAATTTAATTGTGGTTCAAAGACAGAAAAGTATATGAAGTAATCAAACAGAATAACGAAATTTGACTAAGAGAAGATGAAAAAAACTGAAAAACTGTTACTCTTTAAAAACAACAGGGTAAGTAATTCGGAAATACAATAATAAAAATATATCAAAATAATTGTTGCTACCTTACTGTATTCAATTATTTTGGCTAAATTAGGTTTAGGTAATTTTTGTTTACACTAAACAATTTAAATTTATAATAAAATACACTGTAAAATAATTGTACTCGTTATTTAGTATTATCAAATTTATTTAGTATTAACAAAAAATAAAAAAAAAAAAGTAGCCAAATAAATTGTAAAACTTATCTTTAATTTCCTCCTGAACAACTAGTAAGTAAAATTTGTAGATATATTACCGTTTTTCCTAAATTTTCTTCAAATTTCGTTCTTAAATAATTTATTTCTAATTTTGTAATTTTCTTACCTAAAAATAAAAAGATAAATAGTTTTAATTAGTAAAAATAAAAATTTATTGATATTGAAATAATATAAAAGAAATATAAAGGTAATTCCGTTTGACAGATCGCCTACTATTAAAAAAATAAATGACAATTGATTCGCCAAGATCTTTTACGAGACATTATGTAAATGGGGTAAACCGGCTAACGTCCTAGAATATTTTAACCATCTTTATTAATGTCTTATAAGAGCTCCTGTTGTTTATATTTTTCAAAACAACTTATATTTTTTAATTATCAAGATTGCTTTGAAATAATCGACCATCCATTTTTCAGTTCGCAATAAAAAAATTTTTATATACATATAAAAATAAAAAATATTGTTTCTTAAGAGTAATTTATTGGGTAAGTGTTTCATGATATATTTTATTTTCGAGCAAAAGTTTGAAATGCTCAGTTTATCTGAAATTAGAAATTACCAAAAAATGACCTTTTAACCGTGGGAAAAACTTTTTTTTCAAGATCGACGCTTGGAAAAAACAACGGTCACATTTTATCGTGTATATTTTATTTCCATTTTGTATTCGAAAATAGTATATTGTATTGTGCAAACGTGAACTGGTTTGCGCTTAAGCTATCTATTTTTAACAAAAAGTGTTGTGGAGAAGGAATTACTATATGTGTCACAACAGCACATAATTGATTGACGTGTATATTTTTTTTTGTTTTTATATTTATATTTTGTTAAAGAATGGAAAACTAAACAATAAAGCTTATCACATATAAAATTTGACATAGGCCAATATTTTATGATAGGATGAAAATAAAAAATAAAATAAGAGGTAAAAAGCAAATTTGTTTAAAAAATTTGCAGGAGCAAAACTAAAATGAAGTTGCCCATAATGCAACTCAGAGTTGGTTTGTTTTAAACACTGTTTTAAAACAAATTGTTTGTTTTTTAACAAAACAATATTATAAACAAAAATAATTTGTTTTAAATATTGCAATGTTGCTTATTTGCTATCCAATAGCACTGTTGTACGCTATCGTGTTTTACCAATTTTAATACATTTGACCAACTTAAAGCGCCTTTTGGACCTTAAGCGTCATTAAAATTTAAAAATTTTTTAAAAGCTTTCATATTTTACGTTAATAATATGCGTTCTAAAACGTTGATGAACGCAAATCTTTATGTTGTTTTATTTTTTTTCTAAAGAAGGAATAACTAAACAATAAACTCTATCACATATATGATATATGATATAACCCAATATTGCATGATAGGATAAAAAAATAAGAGATAAAAAGAAAATGTTTTTTAAAAATTTGCAATAACAAAATTAAAAGAGGATTGCCAATAATCCAGCTAGTGGTATATTCATTGATCATGTGACGCACTGTCTTCCTTAATTATTAAAGCCCACACATAGAGTTTTATGAAAGCTTGATTCTTCTAGTAAGCAATAACGTGCTTTCACCAAGGAATACTTCATAGATAAAATTTAGGGTTGACTAGGTAATGATATCTCACTACTATTGACCGTGATATGTGATGTCTCACGTTAACTCGTGTGTCAATACTAGCCAAACTATTAAGACAAATTTGCTGAAGAATCTGTTATTCGATTCCCGACAGAGGTTCGATGGAGGAGCAATTGCATTTTGTTTAATTGCTAAATAAAAAAGTGGTAAATATGTGCTACTCCTGTGGATCAAAAGGAACATCCCAATTTTGAAAAGGAAATTAAAGATTAGGTACGAGACGAGATTTGTAAAATTAGGTGACGTATTTCATATCATTGGTATATTAACATTTTTTACCAGACACTTAACATAGGCTTGATAAAAGGACTAGCTATAGGCACAGGGACTTTATCAAATTTTAAAACCAGTCGTAAATGCTTTGGACAAATGAACTCAGCCTTAGCGAATAAGATCAAATTTCGAAGCAGTTACGACATGATTTAGATTTTATTTTTGGCCATCAATTGTGATGCAAAAGATAATCAAACACGCATATTCAGCATCTTTGACACCGTTACATTACGTTATATTTTAAATTTAAATAAAATTATATTTCTTTCAAAATTCAAATTCAAAATCGTGTTGTTTTCAATACATTTTTTGTTAAAGGTGTATTGTTACATCTTACCAGCCAATATTCTTATAAGAATGAAATCAATGTCGTAATCTGTGATTTACAATCGCCAGAAACTCAATTTCTTTATTTAATCAAATTGTTTACCTATTTTTCATAATCTTTTCAAGTTGAACTATTTAGGTGGTTAAGTTTTCGTTAGCCAATTGTAGGGATTGGACTTTTGTAAAAATATATCGGAAGCCCTGACACGGGCAATTTCTTATTTATCACAGAAAAAAATTTAAAAAACTATATAAGAATACCTTTTCGAACATAATTTTACAGAACAAAAATAAATTAACAAAAATTATATAAATCATAATAGAAAAGGCTAACATTAATTTGTTGTTTGAATGTTGTTCCGACTTAAACGTTTACTAAAAATGCACACATCCTGTTCGATAAAGAACCTTGTACCATTTCTAACGGTAATCCATCTAATAGTTGAACAACAAGATTGAATCCCAAAATGAAACCAACTAGCATGCAGGACCATATAAAATAACAGAACGCCACACTTCTTGTCGTTTATCTGGGCGATATATAAATGATAAATTATTGGAAATTGTCCCGACGTTAATGCATGGTATGAAAAAATCCCAACTCCGTATGCCTCAACTTCAAATTTTTTTATTCCAGGGTAGGTTCCAATTACATATCCATAATGACGATACATTATGTATATGGAAAATTGTTTAAGTAATTATCGCTTCCAACAGACCACAATATTAAGATTTATTGAACTTTATATACTTGGGCCACAACATATTATTACGTTCTGATGTTGTCACCGTAGCTTTAATTTATTAAAATGAAAACAATTCATAACACATCTTCAGTTAATTTTCATTTTTTTTATTTTATCCACTAAAAATCACCTTTTAACCAATTTCCACTAAAACATAATATCTCTCAAGCTAGGTCAAACACGCTTAAGTCAAGTTTTTTGCCAAATCGATGTTTTTAAGCCATTTTGATGCAAAGGCAATTTTTTAAACTTTTGATTGTGCATACTAAAAAGTTTTAGGTTTTTGACTTAAGCCACTTTGACTTAACATGAGAGATATATTACCAAATTAATAAATAGCAAATTTTAATTTTGAATATTACACAACAAATAATTTATATACAATTTTTAAATTGCATTTAAGCACTTGTGGCACGATAATTATTTCGTTTTATTAAAATTTACACAATGGATCTGGATCAAAAATGTTCGATCATAAATAGGATTTTTCAGTTTCTTTGTCTCTTTTTTATTATATCTTTCACCGCATATAACTTAATAATTTAAACTTCTATGTATCATCATCCCACGAAACAACTTCTTTACAAACAAAACAAATTGAACAGTTGTACTTATCTACATGTAATAGACCCAAACAGTATTATTAATAAGTATTGGGAATAATGAACTAAAAAAAACGTAAAAATATTATTGACTAACTTGTAGCATACAAAAAAACTTTTATGCCTGTTTCCTTCTAGAAAAAAAGCCCGAGTTGAAACAAATTGGCAAATTATTAGCGAAAATCTTTATATATGAATCTTCCTACTTATAGAGAAATATTCGAAATACTCAATCGATACACAATTAAGATAACAATGCCATTAGATTGAGGGGTAAACTATTCTTATGCATCTCGGGACCACTATTTGAGTAACTGAGAATATCCAAGAAATCTTGAGAATCTTAAACGAACGTGATCCTTAAGAATCGCCACAAAATCTTGAGAATCTTTCCGAATATATTAAGAATTTTATATGAATTGAAAATTTTCAAAGAATCTTGGGAACAGTTGGACGTACAGACTATCTTCAGATAATCTAGAGCATCATTGAAATCTTGAAAATCTTTAGAGAACCTTTATCAATCTGAGAATATTTAGGACATTTATTTTCTTTGGAGTTTTAGGTAGATTTCATATAAAAATCTACCTATTGCAGCGGGCTTCATGTCGAAATTTCGGAAAAATTTTGGTGCCAAACGACTATATATGATAAGCGGAGACGGAAAATCAAAATGAAAAAAAAATTTATATATATATATATATATATATATATATATATATATATATATATATATATATATATATATATATATATATATATATATATATATATATATATATATATATATATATATATATATATATATATATATATATATATATATATATATATATATATATATATATATATATATATATATATATATATATATATATATATTAGGCATGACCAGATATGTATGAACAAGTTTCAAACCATCTTTTTCTTCGCTCCCACTGGCTAATTATGTTCCATTTGACTCGAATATGAACTATATCCAGTTTGATTGAAATCGGAAAATAATTACCCACCGCGCAGGGGCGTCGAAGATAAGAAAATTAGCAGAATAATAGGATTTTTTATTTTTATCAGATATAATCATCTTAAAACATAATATATCTCATAATTTCGATTTTTTTATTAAAAGCTAATTAATTAACGATTCTATAGAGCCTAAGTATGTAGAAATCGATCTTAGAAAAGCGATTTATCTTAATTTTTCTTCTTACATATACGAAAATTCACTAATTCATAATACTCTTGTTTCAAAGAAAAAATTAATTTTTATGGTTAAATTTATAATAATTTTTCATTCAAAAGCAATATTTTTCCAAAAGAAATCAATAAATTACATTAGATTTACTATATGATGGGTATTTGCATCTGTAGTTTTCGACCACCTGAATGGTGTATTGTGTACCTTCCTCGTCTTTAGTTAGAATGTTGTTGTATTCCATGTCATCAACTTAACACCGAGTTCGGCGGTATCATTAACAACATGCAAACTTTGGCAAAACAACGTGGTTTTGACGAAATCCTCAGTCCGATGGATCGTGTAGCAAAAAATCAATACAAATTCTAAATCGATTAAAAAAACTCTGAGTTTTTTCTGTGACAAAATCACTAATGTTCTTATTAGCAAAAAGTCGCATATGTTTGACTGCGTCAAAATCTTTTTTGCGAGTTTGGGGTGCGTTGGGAATGTCTCGTGCTGGGACCTCAAGGTTTTGAACCATTTTTCATTTTTCATCAAACGGGTCGGGGATCTCTGGGTCGAAAAAAGCCAAGCCAATTTTTGCTTCCGTTAAATAGTGAAGATGATAACAAATTTTGCACAACATTTCTTCTGAAACTCTTCTGTCAATTTTTTTAAAAGCGATGGCCGATTTGATGAAATCCAAATCCTGATTTGCGGCTGCTGTTCCATCTATGCATTTGAGCCAAACTTTTACATACAACATAATCAGAAAAATGCAAACGTCTCGAAAATATACAAACGACGTGACTTGTCGGACCTGGGCGTTTGAATTTGTAATTCTCAACGGTTTCGCCAAGAAAAATCAATGTAACTTCGAAAAATTCTTTATATTCGCTGCGTGGGTGTGATTTTTCCAACTCTTGATGACAAAAAATTACTAGAGCTTCTCACGAGTGTTTTGCAATTTTGTTTCCCAGTTTTTTATCCGATATTCCACTTTTGAACATTGTTGGATTAATTTTACCATCGTCCCATGCCTTCTGAAATTTGTTGAACAAATAAACATCGGGTGCTGTGGTCTTTTCAAATTTGAGATCATAAACAGCCCGTAGTTTAATCTCCGGTATGTGATGACGGCGTGGGAATCTAATCAAGTTGTGGCCAATCTTTTTTCCACATTTTTCTGGTCCAGTGTTACTTGATGTCATGTCGAAAACACATGGCTTCGAATTTATCAGTAAGATCCCATTCTTCAAGGCATTCATATATCGCATTCGCAATCGATAAGCCGCTTCTTTCTTCGCATTATGGAACCGTTAATAACTTCTCAATGTTACCAAATGTTACTATGGTTGGCAAACGATGTACTTTACCATGTCCAGTTAATTATGCTAGCAATGTATCCCAAAATAAAAATTTGTGTTACTCAAACAAAGTCTAAATCTAACATAAAAACTAATTTTTACTGAATTTTCGCAGAAATTTTTTTTTTGGATTTAAGAAGAAGAAATTCGATAAAAACGCTTTCCTAAGATCGATTTCTACATACTTAGGCTCGTTGGAATCGTAAAGTAATTAGCTTTTAATAAAAAAATCGAAATTATGAGATATATTATATTTTAAGATGATTATATCTGATAAAAATAAAAAATCCTATTATTCTGCTAATTTTCTTATCTTCGACGCCACTGCGCGGTGGGTAATTATTTTCCGATTTCAGTAAAACTGCATACATCTCATTTTCGAGTCAAATGGTACATAATTAGTCGGTGGGAGGGATAAAAATAACAACTTCATAAGTTAGGTCATGTCTAATATAACAGGTCGTTCAATAAGTCCGTAGGATAAGTAAGAAAAAAACAACATTTTGACAAAACTCGATTTTTTTATTCAACATAGTTGCCTTCGAGGGCGATACAACGAGTATAGCGATTTTCCAACTTTTCTATACCACTTTTATAGTACGATTTCTCTTTCTCGTCAAAATAGGCCTCAGTTTCAGCGATTACTTCATCATTGGACTTAAATTTCTTTCCAGCACACATTCTCTTGAGATCTGAAAACAGGAAAAAGTCGCTGGGGGCTAAATCTGGAGAATATGGTGGGTGGGTAAGCAATTCAAAGCCCAATTCATTCAATTTTGCCATCGTTTTCATCGATCTGTGACACGGTGCATTATCTTGGTGAAACAACACTTTTTTCTTTTGCAAATGTGGCCGTTTCTTTGCGATTTCAGCCTTCAATCGATCCAAAAGTTCACAGTAATACTCGCTGTTGATGTTGGTTCCTTTTTGGAGATAGTCGATGAATATTATTTCGTTCGTATCCCAAAATACAGACGCCATCACCTTACCGGCCGACTGTTGCGTCTTTGCTCGCTTTGGATTCGGTTCGTCGACTGCTGTCCACTCAGCTGACTGTCTTTTGGATTCTGGTGTGTAATTGTGAAGCCATGTCTCATCCATTGTCTCATATCTACGATAGAATTCCCTTTTATTGCGGTTTAACAGTGCCATAGACTCCTCCGAAGCATCGATTCGTTGTTGTTTTTGGTCGACTGTGAGCTCACGCGGCACCCAATTTGCACAGAGCTTTCGCATACCCAAATGTTCATGTAAAATGGTAAAAACACTACCATCTGCTACCTTTACAATGTCAGCTATTTCGAGCACCTTCAATATGCGATCGTTCATAAACAATTTGTGGAGTTTTTTTATGTTTTCTGGAATAACAGCCTCATTTGGGCGTCCACTGCGCTCTGCATCTTTTGTGCTGGTACGACCACATTTAAATTCAGTAATCCACTTCTCTACCATTTGTCTCGATGGAGCAGAGTTTGGATAATGTTTATCAAGCCATTGTTTGGTTTCCACTGTATTTTTTTTCATCAAAAAGCAATGCTTTATTAAAATTCAAAATTCACTTTTTTCCATTTTTTATCAAAAACAAAAGTTGCTTCACACAAAATGCTATAACTCACGAATAAGTAGTCAGATTGCTGTCAAATTTATACACGTATCGTTTGAAGGTTAGTACTAAATAAAAATCATATGAAAAAAATTCTAGTAACGCCATCTATGTGTCATCCTACGGACTTATTGAATGACCTAGTATATATATATATATATATATATATATATATATATATATATATATATATATATATATATATATATATATATATATATATATATATATATATATATATATATATATATATATATATATATATATATATATATATATATATATATATATATATATATATATATATATATATATATATAATATATATATATATATATATATATATATATATATATATATATATATATATATATATATTATATATATATATATATATATATATATATATATATATATATATATATATATAATATATATATATATATATAATATATATATATATATATATATATTATAATATATATATATATATATATATATATATATATATATATATTATATATATATATATATATATATATATATATAATAATATATATATATATATATATATATATATATATATATATATATATATATATATATATATATATTTTTTTTTTTTTTTTTAAGGCGTTCATGCTCCATGTAGGAGCGTTGCCAGGTTGATCAGCTTTGAATATTCACCACGGTCATTCGCAACAGCGACATAATTACCATGGCAGCCGATTTTTTTAAGGTCGTTTATTACGTCAGTCTCCCATTGTAGTCGTGGTCTACCTCGCGGTCGCACACTCCCTGGGGTACTAGCGTACATTTTTCTAATCATTCCAGACTGTGAATCGGCTCGTAGAACATGCCCAAACCAAGCAATCCTATTAGAACGGATACAACCTATTATATCAGGACCCTCAAGAAGGTCTCTGATCTCAAAGTTATACCGGGTTCTATACTCTCCATCGTCTGTCTTAAGTGGACCAAAAATGTAGCGTAGGATCTTACGCTCAAATACAGATAAATGCGATTCGTCACTTTGTGTAAGGGTCCACGTTTGTGACCCATAGATCACAACCGGTCTAATCAATGTCTTGTATAACTTGAGCTTGGTGTTAGTTGATACATACGGTGATCCAAGGAGAGGTTTAATTGAGTAGAAAGTTCGATTACCTGCTGCTACCTAAAAGATTCAACTCCCTCAATTCGTTCATCGCCGCACATCAAATCTTTCTTCTCAGCCTCTCTTGAAACATTCATATGTTTGGTTTTATTGTAGTTAATTTGCAGACCAATTTTCCTAGCACCACTCTCAAGCGACTTGAAAGTCTCACTCATAACAGCTTCACTTCGGCCGAGGATGACAACATCATCAGCGTAAGCAATCATCTGTACTGAGTTTATTGACAAGATATTGTTATTAGTCGGTAGTTTCTTTTGACGGCACACATATTCCAAGGCTAGATTAAAAAGTATAGGAGAGATAGCATCCCCTTGTCTTAAACCAGAGTCGACTTTAAAATACTTTGATATTTCGTTCTCTACTCGTACACAGCATTGAGAGTTCTGTACTGTCATTTTGCATAGTGATACCAGTTTACCAGGTTTTCCCATTGACACCAGAGCAGACCATAGAGTCTCTCGTTCGAGAGAATCGTAGGCCTGCCTAAAATCAATGAAAAGTTGGTGCACAGGTATGTTGAACTCTCGACACTTTTCCAAAATCATCCTTATCGAGAAAAGTGCGTCGGTGGTACCTCGGCCCCGCCGGAAACCACACTGATATTCTCCAAACAGTTGTTCAGCAAAAGGATTGATTTTGGATAGCAAAATGTAGGAAAAGATCTTATATGCTGTGCAGAGGAGGGCGATTCCTCTGTAGTTTGCACATTGTAGGCGATTACGTTTTTTATGGATTGGTATCAGCATAGCTGTGTTCCAGTCCTGTGGCATGGTTTCAGTCCTCCAGATCATTTGAACAAGTTCAAACAATCTTAAGGATAGAGTTTCGCCACCATGTACAATCATTTCGGATGTTATATCGTCGATACCAGGTGCTTTATTGCGTTTTAATTTAGACAGCACCGCTTCGAATTCCTCTTTGGTTGGTTCGTCTACATGTACCTTTGACGCACGAATAAGCTTTGCTCGTCGCCCGACTTGTTGCTGGTCACTTAAGTTGAGAAGATTCTCAAAATAAGCGGCCCAAGTATCTAAAATATTTTTAAGCTCTACTTGTAGCTCCCCATCTTCGTTTTGAATAGCAGTCGATCTAGTTTTAAGGGCCCTTCTTTAAGGTTTTAACCTGTTGAAAGAAGTTACGCGATTGATGTTCCTTATTGAAGCTTTCAACCTCCTCACACTTTCTCTTCCACCATTCTCTCTTCGTTCGTCTACATAGCTTTGTAACGGCTTGTCTTGCCAGTTTATAGTTCTCCTTCGTGGACCTGGTGTTGTGTCCTTGTAGACACTTCAGATAGGAATCTCTTTTGTATTGAATAGCATCAAGGCATGCTTGATCCATCCATGGCTTCTGGAAATGGCTCTGTGGTCGTCCAAGTATTCCCTCAGCAGCGCTTAAAACAGCATCTTTGAGCAAATACCATGACTTATCGACGTCTCCATTAATGGTTTCTGATTTATCCAATGTTTCGGCAATATGGATTTGATATCTCTCTTCTGTTTCAGCATTCTTTAATGATGAGATGTTAAAACGTTTCCGTTGATTGAATTTTGGAATGCCTGGATTTGGGAAGTGGAACCTTATCGTTGCACATACAAGGAAGTGGTCACTTCCAATGTATGCACCTCTAAAGGATCGCACATCCAGAACGCTCGAAAAGAAGCGTGTTGTTACTACAACGTGATCAATTTGATTTCGAGTATTTCCATTCGGTGAGACCCAAGTCTGCTTATGAATCGATCGATGCGGAAAGAACGTACTGGCAATTCTCAAATTATTTGATAATGCAAACTCAGTCATTCTCTCACCATTATCATTCGAATTCAAATGCAAGCTGTTGGGACCCACCACATTTCCATAAGAGATATCTCTTCCAACCTGTCCATTAAAGTCACCAAGAACCATAATGAAGTCGCGTGTGGGTGTTTGTTGCATAACCTCTTCCAGTGCTATGTAGAAATTATCCTTCTCGTCGACGGTCTTAGCTTCAGTTGGTGCATGCACGGCAATAAGAGAAATATTGCTATATGTACCGCGTACACGTAGGTAGCAGATCCTTTTACTGACCGGGATGAATTTCATCACGGCTTCTTGAATGCGTGCACCAACAAGAAAGCCAGTTCCAAATTCTCTTCGAGAAGGATGACCACTACAGTATAGAGAGTGACTATCCAAATCTTGTTTTCCGATTATCGGCTGTCTAATTTCTTGTAGAGCAACAATATCCATCCTATACCTCTCAGCCTCTGTTTCTAGACTTATAAGAGCATCAGGAGCGCTCAGGGTGCGCACGTTCCACGTTCCGATTCGGTAGTCTGGTCCTTTTTCACGTCCAGGTAAAATTCAGTTGTTGGATCCGGGTCTGTTTTTCTCTTTCTGATAACCAAATTTAACATATTAGTTTTTTCCGGGGTTAGGGTGTTAACCTTAGGCCCAACCCAAATTGTCGTGAATGGGTCCGTTCTGCATATTAAGGTCACCAGAAACAACCTTTTTTACACGTTTATATAGCGAGCCGCTTGATTCAAGACAGACGCCCGCTCCAAGCGGGCCGCCCCGCCCCTGACATGGAGAACAGACGCTTGAGTCGCATTGGTTGTAGAGCGCCAATTCGCCGTGATGTAGCATCATTGACTAAGCAGTTTTTACTCTGCTTGTCTCCAATACACCAACCGAATTCTGTCAGCATTACCCAGGCAGCACGGCGTGGACGTCGAATTTCGGATTTCGCTACCCATATATATATATATATATATATATATATATATATATATATATATATATATATATATATATATATATATATATATATATATATATATATATATATATATATATATATATATATATATATATATACATATATAAATATATGTATATATATATATATATATATATATATATATATATATATATATATACACCTATTTTCAAGCGAAAGTACTGTTGGTTTTTTGTAAATAAAATGGTACTGGGGATCCGATTTTAAATCGGTTTTCAATTTTAAATAGCTCAATATTGGTGGAGTATTTTGGTATATAATTTGTTTGATTATCCCAACTAAATCATTAAAAAAATTAATTTAAAGTTTGATAAAAGTTTTTCAATAGAAAAAAATCAGAAAATAATAGAATTTTTAATTTTATTTCATAAATAATTGACTAAATTGTTTAACAATATTTGATTAATTGATTAATTCATTAAATTTAATTAATATTAATATAATATAAAGTTAATATTTTATGTGACCGCCTTGTGCTGCAATCATTTCGCGCATTCTATTAGACATAGAATTTAACAAATTGTTGAAATATTGGCGCCAATCAACGCCTCTCATCATGCTGTGCGCTCTCACAATGGCATCCCAGACCTCATCATTACTGTGAAACACTTGGTGTTCACTCCTAGCTTTGCCTCTTGATCTCTGACCCGACATTCTCAACAGGATTTATCTCTGGTGAGAGACTGAAAATACAAATTTCTACATTAATTAAATATTTAAAATTACAAGATAAAATTAATTCACCTCGGGTGATCAAACACAAAATCCCGTGTGTCGCCTATATTTTCATTAATCCATTGTTTGACTGTTGAGAATGTCGGGTCGGAGATCAAAGGCAAAGTTCGTAGTGAACACCAATTGTTTCACAGTAATGATGAGGTCTGGGATGCCATTGTGAGAGCACACAACATGATGAGAGGCGTTGATTGGCGCCAATATTTCATCAATTTGTTAAATTCTATGTCTAATAGAATGCGCGAAATGATTGCAGCACAAGGCGGTCACATAAGATATTAACTTTATATTATATTAATATTAATTAAATTTAATGAAGTAATCAATTAATCAAATATTGTTAAACAATTTAGTCAATTATTTATGAAATAAAATTAAAAATTCTATTATTTTCTAATTTTTTTTTATTTTTTTCTATTGAAAAACTTTTATCAAACTTTAAATTAATTTTTTCAATGATTTAGTTGGGATAAAAAAAAATTATATACCAAAATACTCCACCAATATTGAGCTATTTAAAATTGAAAACCGATTTAAAATCGGATCCCCCAGTACCATTTTATTTACAAAAACCCAACAGTACTTTCGCTTGAAAATAGGTGTATATATATATATATATATATATATATATATATATATATATATATATATATATATATATATATATATATATATATATATATATATATATATATATATATATATATATATATATATATATATATATATATATATATATATATTTAACGATATGAGGTATAACGGAATTATCCGGCACTCTCACGATCGCAATTTTTGACCTACACCAAAAGTATTTTCTGTGTATGTTGCGGCAAACAATTTCTTGGACAAGTTCGCGAACTGGTCATATCGGGGTTTAAATAAAATTGATAAATATTGAATATTTGAACCTTTTTTTATCATTTTTTGTGAGATGACAACCTTGGCATTTAGGGTTCCTGAAAAATCAGCTGTTTTAAAAATTTATTAAACTTTGTTGTCCTTGATCTACATGAAAATGACCAAGCCAAAACGAAAACCTTCAGAAACGTAGATACCAACTTATATCTATCCAAAACTTAAAAAATAAATTGTTTAAGTTCAGAGGTTGAGAACCTGTGGCTATTAAAACGAAAACAAACGCAAACGGCCTTGCTTTCATCATTTTCGAGTCTATTTTGATTAAACTAGTACTAGCTTTTAATTCATCTTTTCAACTATATCATCAGAAATTTTCAGCTTTCTTACCCTTACCCTTCGTTCCAATGCAATTAACATTATACTAACTCAATGCAAGCCCCTAAACGCTATATAATTACAAACAAATCCCAAAAATATCCCAATTAAATAAAATTTCTTTTGTTTTAGGTATATTTCATATAATTTTTTTTGTTTTAATTTTTTTTTTCGCAAAGAGTAAAAAAATTTCTTTTGAATGTTTGTTGTTGTTGTTTTGAAGATTTATTATTGTTTTGAATTAGGGAATAGTTTCTTTGGAATATTTGGAAGTGGTTTAGTTGAAATAAATATAAGTATATTGATTACATATTTACAATTGATAGATATTTGTATTATAGGGATCGTGCGTATCTGATTGTTACGCGCCAAGTGTTGAGTATACAAACTTTTGGTTCTATTTGAAATTAGTTTGACGTTTGTCGTTTTACATATATTAAATCAAATCGTACTTTTTCTTTAATATTATTAAAAATCTCCGTTCCTGTTGCGTAAACTTTAATAAATATTTATGTATATTGTATAAAATGTCGCATAATTAGTGCCTTATTTACTTTATTTTCATTTTAATATTTTCACAAACAACAAAATAATCGAACAATTTGAAAGGAATACTAGATCATAAAATTTGTTTAACGTGTAATTGGTTGAAAAAAAGAACCAATACTTACAGACTCTAACACTTAAAGCGCGACGGTCAAATCAAATAGCAATGCACGGTCCCTATATTTGAGGTGTAAAAGTTGTTTGATGTTGTTGTTGATTATAAATTAAAGTATGGCAGTTGTGATGTAGTTAGAACGTTAATCCACCAAAGGATTTAATTTGATATTAAGGAGTTTTAACCAAATTGAACAAAACTATTCGAAATTGCATTGACAAAGTAGTTTCTGTTTATGTATTTAGTTTGGTTGTTTGATAAATGGATTTGGATTTTCTGTTTCTAGTTAAATTTTTTATTTAAACTAATCTGACATATCCAATTCTATTTGTACACAAAGCTGTCTGGTCCCGAAATCTACCTATTTCTAGCGGATATACGTGCCGCTTGGACTTTTTTTCACTCCAATTACATATTTTCATTTAAATAAAAAAAACGAATCTTCGTATAAAACATATTTAAAACAAACAAAACATATTTAAAAAAAAAAACACTGTTTTAAACAATAAAAAACGCCATAAAAACCATAGAAATCAGAATTCCTCTCTTAGAGACTGGAAATATATTTAGAAAAATAAAATATTATTAAAGTGTAAAGTCATTTAATTAATTAAAAATTTTGATTAGATTAACACTTTAAATAGTTCATCAACAATTAAAAATTTAAAAAAATAAAAAACGCGTTTTAAACAAAAAACGCAGTTTTTTTTGTTTTAAAAAAAAACAGTGTTTTTAACCAACGCTGCCAGCTAGTGCATATTCTCCGATCATGTGCCGAACTGTCTCTCTCAATAATTCAAGCTCACAGATAGAGCTATATTAAGGCTGGCTTCTTCAAACAAGCAATAGTGTGGCATCATTAAGAAATATTTCAAATCTAAGAGTTCATTTTGTTGCATTTACAGTTTGTCTTAGCATTTAATAAATTTTGTTTGTTTTTGAGTGCATGGTTGGATGGATCTGAAAAGTGGCCGTCATTATAGTCTTTATTTGTTGATTAACCACTCATCTCATGGACTAGCTGGTTGTCGATAAAAACCACGGTTAATTAAGTTTGGGCCAAGTTAAGAGTAGTTTTCGAACACGCCGCCAGGAAGTCCTTTGCAAGTCCCATCTTAAGGACTTGGTTGCACTGCTAATTGGTTCAACATCGAAATTAAAATATCAAAATTTATTTTTTAATTTGAAATTCATTTATTTAACGTCTAGTGTAAGATTTTTCGCGCTAAAAATTAATTTCTTAATTTCTTTTATCATTTTACCTGCCTTATAAAACATAACGTCACATACAGCAAAATCTCCATATAATTTTCACAATGTTTCTCCATAATAACTACTAATAATCAGTTAAGCATCTACCTTTTAAATTAACACAAAAAATCATAAATGCATTCAGAATCTTATGTCACGAACAATTATATTATCTAAAACACAATGACCATGAGGTATGTATGTAAACTACCATTTGTGTATTGTCCTCAGGTTATCATCAATCAGCTAGCCTAAACTAAAATTAAAAAAACACGTAATCATCAACGTTCATTAAAAAACGAGATAAAAATTCCTGGTAAAGCCATCCATCCAGCCAACAATATACAAGTCAAAGTTTTATGTTGAATGATCATGGAAAATTATTCAAACTTTACTAACCATAACGAAAAGTTTGTGTTTTTTTATTTTATTCAACCGCAAAAAAAAAAAATGAAAATGTATTACAAAAAAAAATTTGAAACTTGGGGCTAAATTAAAAACTTTTTTATGTTACATTCATTGTTGTTGGATTTTCTGAATAATAATCAAATAAAGTTATAGAACGAAAAAAAAAAATAACGGAAACGAAGAGAGAAGAAAACTAAATTTCTATTTAACTTTATGTTGTTTTAAAGAAGTTATAAAGTCAAACTCGTATGGTCATGGGAAAACGATTTCCTTGGTTTGGTTTCTTTCTTTTTGGTTCGTTTCTAAGAGCCAAAATTATTTTTATTTTTGTAAAAATTGTTTATAGTTTAAGGGATCTGTGTGACTACTTTATAGATTATATCTCTTAAGAAACGAGGTTAAAATTCTATTTGTTTTTTTTTATTTATGGCTTGGTTTTTTTCATATCTTTATAGCTTTCGAAGTTATAATGCAAAGTATTTGCGTGGTAATATATGGATTAAGCTATAATCACCGATCATCAGTTTAGTAAAATACCAAAAACTAAAGTTTCGTTTTTGAAAGTCAAGAAATATAATTTTTGTCTTGGTACTCCCGGTAGTGGTACTACTTATTAGAAACCCAACCAGAATCTTTATTTTAAAAATGCTACCGTTACTGACCAATATGATTAGTAAATTAGGAAAACGCTATATGGGCTTATCTACCATATAAAACCGTTTGAATTAAGACGCCGATTTAGAATTTTACACATAAATTGTCAAATGCTCGTGAAGATTAGTTAGTGGTTGCCCTATCTTCTAGGAAAACTTTTTTCTTAAGGTTTTGCTGTAACTAATCACTCGCAAACTATTTATCTATATAACAAACCATCTATCTATCTAACTATCTATTTAACTATCTACCTATTACTATCTTGAGTCCACAATCAATAAAAGTATGCTATTAGTTAGCCACTTAGTTTAAAACTTATTTATATTTTGAGCTATGATGGGCCTTCAGTGTTGCGCTAACGGCAGATTTCAGCTTCTGACACTATAGAAATGAGCGCCAAAACAATCATCATAATCAAATTCCTTCGTATTAAATATTTGAAAACAAAATCAAATAATAATACGCCAACATCAGTTTAATGACGGTTTAGCACACAAAAAGCAAAAAATCGAACTTACTTGTTGACTTTTGCAAAAAGCCATCTAATGTAAAAACAAACAAAAACAAACGCAATCAAAATGGTTTAACAAATAATTTAAATTTTTTCTTACATAAATTTTTCATCGTCAATAGATGAAATCAAATTATAAAAGAAAATTTGTAAACTTTTTTCATCAAATAAATATTATCGTTTGCATGGAAAATTAAAACTTAAACGTTTGTATACTTTTTTTTTTTGGTTTTATACAAACAGATCATAAAAATTTGTAATCAAATAGAAAAAGTTTTGATGTTTTTGTTTGGCGTTATTGTTTGTGTTTTTGATTACTTTTATCATTTTACAAGTATTTATGTCGTCAACTATTTTGTGAATGAATCAAAACACGCGAAACTAAAATGCTATGAATTTTTATAGTGGATATTTGAGAAAGATAATCCATTTTCCTTTTAATCATATGCCGATAGAACTATTCACTTTTCTTTAAATAATTTCTTAAAATCCTCTAACTCAGAAAATTAAACATAAATTAATTCACTTACAAATATAAAATAAACAAAAATCTCTTTCAAATTATCCTAAGATAGAATCAAAACCTAATTTTACTTAATTATTTCTATCTACTACTTACGTTTAAATACGTAATTAATGAACTTAAATACAAATCATCCATTTTATCTAAAATCTCGCCCAAAAATTCGTCTAAATTATTCACAATAAAAGCTCATTTTATATTCGTAATTATTTAACCAGTATTTTTTTGTGTACCGTAGATTTCTTAAACAAACGCACACAGAAACATGCAAAAACGGATTGTAATAAAAACTAATTTAAATTTTGTGTTTGAAAATGAAAGCACAAAAAAAATATAAATAACGGTTCACAAAAAATTAGGGAACAATTCATTTCATCTTCCTTTAATCTGATTCCAAACTACTCAGAGTAAGAAAGTTTATTTTTTTTGTTGGTCTGTCGTATTTCGTTTTTGCTCTATCGATTAATTATGTTAATTTTAAAAATTATTTTGTTTGTTTCGTATTTTTAAGAACTTAATGTCAGAAGAATAATAAGGAAATGAAAAGAAAAGATTTCTTAACTTTTTTTGTGTGTTTGTAT
>OY856186.1:220346248-220651248 GCA_963693315.1 Diogma glabrata
AATATGTAATGCAAATTGCTACACATATAGGTCCTACGTAAGTTTCCATTACAAAACAATACAAAGCTCGCTATAAAAGTTAAACTAATGCTCTTTGCATCAATATTTAACAGAGTACTTGGAGTAAAATAAAAAAACTTGTTGTTTAAAAATGTCTGTTATTTGCATTAAATAAATTACGCGCAACTTTTTTTTAGTATGACATTTTACAAATAAAAATTACATCAATATTTCGAGATACTTTGATTATTACGCACCTGCCTAAATTAATCAAATTTAAAATAAAAAAATTACAACGGAAAAAATTAAAACATACATACCACCTTAATCACTATTATTATAGACTTTCAGCTGAGAAGCGATAACCACTAAACCATACATGAAACGATTTTAACTATATATTTCTAAAATGGATTGAATGGAGTGAATTTTAAAATGGATTGAATGGAGTGAATTTTAAAATTTCATTAATGTTTTAAATTGTAGCAAGGTGCATTAAAACTTATAGCTGTTCTATAGAAATAAATTATGATTCAAGAGTTGTTTTAAATTTTATAGAAATGCATTGAAATTAAGTTTAATGCAACATTTACTTTACAATTCAATAATAACCTGCAACGCATAGCTCCTATTGCAAGACTTGCTTTAAATATTGCAGTTACTTTTTCAACTGTGTACCATTATCACGTCGACGATACAAAGGATAACCATTCACAGATTCTTTACTATTTTCAGAAAAAGGTTTTGGAAAATTCTTACTACATTTACCATCTCTCATACAAACAGAATTGGGATTTAGAGCACCACTTGGTCCATGCATCATATGACGTTTCACATATTCATGTAATTTAGGAAAAAGAATGGGATCAGGGATTTCAGTACATACAAATTTATTAATCATTTCATTTCCATCAATTCTATCTGACAAATTTAATAAAATATTAGCATGCGGAAGACCATGTTTTTGAAATTCAATGGTATATATAAGTGCTTCGACAGAACCGAAAATCTTTTTTTTCATTAAACAATCTATGAGGTCTTTAAGTTTCACTTCAAACACACGCACAACAATATCAGGACGAAAATTCGAAGACTCATAATTACTCAAATTATCAACAATTTCTGGCCAAAGAAGGATGACAGAAACAGCCTCTGTTTTTCCACAAAAAACGAAAACAATATCTAAGGCTGTCTTACAAGGTTTTTCACGCTCTCAACATCGTCCAGTCATTCTTGAGGTAGGAATCCAAATCCCACTCGTTACCTCTACTCCTCAACCTAGATGGAATTTTAACAAAGCTGACTGAGCTAAATATAGGTTGGAGTTGGATGCAGTGATTCGCTGGATCCAACCCATTCCTAAAAATTACGATAGATTTGTTGGGGCCATCATTTCAACTGCAAAGAAATGCATCCCAAGAGGCTTTCGTGAAGTATATATTCCTGGCTGGAGTAGAAAGAGCGATATATTATATGAGAAGTACCTTAGTAGTGGTGAGGCAGACGTGGCTGATGACTTAATATAACTCACTGGACGCCACTGGATGACTCACTGGACACCACGAGAAAATAAAAGTGGATTAACGCTGTTGAAAACATTGATTTTTCCCATTCAAGCAGGGAAACATGGAGTCTCCGTCGAAAGTTGGGTGGCTCATACTCAATTACTTGTGCTAACAATAAAATAAATCCAAAGGACATTGCAAATCACATAGTAAACATGTCTCGTTCTTCTAGTAATCGCCTTCATAAGAGAACAATTAAACGTAAATTAAGAAAAATGAAGCGCAATTGCTCGTCTCCATCGAAGTATGCGAACTCTTTTAGTAGCGAAAAACTAGAATTGGCTCTGTCCCAAACAAAAAACGGAAAAGCAGCTGGGTACGATGGCATTTTTCCAGAATTTCTTAAAAATGCTGTAAAAAATGTAAAAAAGTGGCTAACTAAATTTTTATCGAATGTCCTAGAAACCGGCAATCTACCAAAACATTTTAAGACTACGAAAGTGATAGCGATACTTTAGCCAGGTAAACCATCCAATGAGCCAGGAAGCTATCGCCCAATTGCCCTTTTGAGCACCCGCTATAAATTACTAGAACGGCTCATATACAATCGTATCGCACCGATATTGAACGACCAGATCCCAGTCGAACCGTCCCAATCGCAGTTGCGCTGACCAACTGCTCGCTTTAATATCCTATATCGAAGCTGGGTATCAAAAAGAACTAAAAACAGGCGCAATATTCATCGATTTTACTGCAGCATATGAACGGTCTGGCGAATTGGGATTATATATAAGCTGTTCATTCATGACATTCCTGACACAACATCAAAGAAATTTGATTACACTGATGATTGGACCCTGGCCACTCAAAACAAAGATATGGGTGTCTTGGAGGATTTGCTGTCAACTGACCTGGCGATAACGAATGACTATTTTCGAACGTGGAGCATATTTCCCAATCTAAATAAAACCGAGAGCTCTTGTTTCCACTTAAACAACAAACTGTCAAAACACGAACTATCAGTGTTATTTAACGGCACTGTCATTAAATACAATCAACAGCCAAAGTACCTGGGAATTACTCTCGATAGAACTCTTTCTTTTAAACTCCACCTAGAAAATACGTCAAAAAAACTTAAAACGAGAAACAACATATTGCACAAACTGGCAGGCTCGACATGGGGTGCTACTTCATCTACCATGCGGTGCTACTCCATCCCCGCACAACTGCTCTAAGTCTGGTTTACTCAGTAGCTGAGTACGGCGCACCAGTCTGGTTGAATGGCACACATACTAAAAAAGTTGACTGCCAGCTGCATTCCACGATGCGTGCTAGTGGCTCCATGTGTTAATCAATATCGCTCCACCTGCACTCAGACGCTCGCATGCTCTCATGCGTGAACATAAAAAGGTAACCAACAAATCACGTTGCCCTTGCACGAGTATTACGGTGACCACATTCGTTGTCGATTGACGTCAAGAAAGCCTCCACATAAAACTGCCAGCAACCTGCTGGCAACTAATTTTAATATCTTGGATGCCTGGGACACCTCCTGGCATCATTACAACACAACTGGCATTTCTATTACCAACCCGACTTCTACCCAACCTGGTTTCGATCTGCCACGTCATACCTGGACTACACTAAACCGAATAAGATCGAATCATGGACGTTGTGCTGATTCTTTCTACAAGTGGGGCATTTCAGAGTCCCCTGAGTGTGACTGCGGCGCTCCACAACAAACCATAAAACACATTGCAACTGTGTGTCCAATTCGACGGAACAATGGCAACATCTCAGACATCAATTTGGCAACTACCGATGTAGTAGCATGGATAGACTTCTGCATACAAGTGTGGAAAGGGCCAATAAATTCAAACAAAACCGCCTACGATGATGAAAATTAAAATTTGTAATTTTCAAATAAATGCAGATAATTTTCAGTAGTAATCTCCCGAGGGCGGTGATAATTCGAAATAATTTTTTGCCAAAAATTTCGAAGCCGAGGGCTATTATCAATACCACTTGCTTGAAGAATTTTCCAAAAAATTATGAGAATTTATCAACGAACGAGGGGAATTCGTTTAGAATTTTTTGTTTTGCAAAAGTGTCTATATCTAAGCTATTACTAAAGTTTCCAAATTTTAAGTGGTCAACCTTTTGAATAAAAAATTTAAAAGTCACTGTGACAGACATGACGGAGAAAGGACAAATATTGTGGTGGTCTCTACATAGCTTCAAAACTTTCTGAATTTTCTGAATATTTGTTTATGAGATTTTTTTATGGGATTAGTAAGGGTTTCATCTATTGCCATGTATTTTTATATATGAATTGAAAAGTAACTTTTTTGTGTGTAATTTATTTATCGTGTGACAGACATGACAGACAATTTGTGATGGACATGACAGCTCTGAATATTCTATTTAAAAATTGAAGAAAAACAAACTAAATGATAATAAATCTTCAAGATCTCATCATATATCAATCATTTATTGAAATTTAAACATATATACTTACATGAGTTATAATATATAATAGCCACGTGAATTTAACAATGAAGGTACAATGTCAATATTCTGAACAATATTATCTGTAGTGTACCATAGAGCATCATTTTCATTTTCCAATTTGTACAGTCCTTGAGTTGATGGAGGAATTAAGCATTTTCACCTTCATAGACTTTTCACCTTCATAGACTATTTGACCCATTGCCCAATGCTAGCTCTTCTAACACTTGATGTGAAAACATAAAAAAAAAACACAATTTTTAGAAAATATGAACCTTTGCCAATAAGCTAAAACCAAAATAAATACATTTTTATGACATTTTAAGTTAGTCCATAGGTTGACATTTACGTGAAATTCGATATATCAAATTATTAGTATAATTAAAATGTGATTGGGCAAAATAAATGATGTCATTTCATTTTAGAGAACTTCATTGGATTAAATTGAAATGAAAATAAAGCCATAAAGCTTCTTAATAATTATATTGTTATTGTGGAAAAATTAGCATATATACCTCGAAACAGAGCATGTTATCTCCCTCAGTGATATCCCCAAACATACTGTGGAAGAAAACTTGAAATTCTTACTATTGGTGTATAATCTACAGATATGCCTATGTTTTGGTGAGGAATATGATTCGAATTGGAGTTGGGTAATGTTGACAAGCATATGAAAATAAGCTGTTGAAAATAAACACAATAAAGATGCATAATTTGTTTGTTTTGTGGACATTTTTCACACCCCCCGCATTTTGGATCTGGTCTAGATATTTTTTAATTTTGAGGTCATTTTTCGGATGTGGCATATAACTTTAATTGGTAAATTTTTTTCACCTTTTAAAACTGATCATATATTGCAGCAGTTTAAAGCAAATCGTTGGCAGTTGAATCTCGTTCTTCCATTTATTTTGCTTCGTCATTTGAAAATTATAGTTGTGCCTGACAAAACAGCTTTGTTGGCGAGCTTTTTGTTAGATAAGATAATTTAACTGAATCGAAAATTACTGTCATATAGCATATTATAAAATGTAATGCTGCCAAACGAACGATTTGAATTATTTTCTATCATGAGGAGATGAAATATTTCTTCATTAAAAAATTAAAGGACAAAGAAAATAACAATTAGCTAAGCCAAAGAAAGATCTACACATTTAACGAAGTGTTTGGCTTGCGACAATTCGCTTCGACATGGAATCTTAAAATATATAGGACTATAGCGAACACCACGGTTGGACAACTAAACACAATAAGTGTGGTCTCGGAGACGAATGCAGACGTTCTCTCCTCACTTTGCAGATTTGCAGATATAACAATAATAACAAAATAACAAAAGCGTGCTGAAACTTGAAAGCTTTTGCAGGCGCTAGTTGGAGCAAATACAATAAGACAATCATGACAAAATATAAAACTTTTAGTCGTTCTATTATAAATATTAATCTAGCTTGAATTTTTCAAAAATGTAATTTTCAAAGTACTTTTTTTCTTTTTTTTTTTTTGATATTCTAAAGATGTAGTCTTTAACCCAAAACATTACAAACAATTACAGACATGTGTTTTATTTTATTGATGAGAAATAATCATTTGAATATTTACTAAAAATATATGCCAGGTCTGGATTAGCCCGAAGTTTAGCCGAAGTTTGACATTCAGATGGTGAATTATCTTTTGAATTACAATAAAAAATTCATATATATCCGATCCGAAACACGTAAAAAATGTGAATTGTAGTTTTTTTCTGAGAAACTTCAAACCATACCTTTGAATTGAAAATATTCCAATTACTTCCTTACTTACTTGAGTTTAATTGATCTCAAAAAATCCAAAATTCATATATATGTTATTATAAATAAATTATAAATTAAAATAAGCATTAAATATTATCATGACCAGATCAAGCATTCAAGCAACATCACTACTGTTGTGCCGTAAATTATCAGTGATTAACTCAAGTTATAATAGATTTTGTTAGTAAATATTCAAATTGGTTTTCTTATCTACAAAACACCTGTTTGTATATAATTTGAGTATGTTTTGGGTAAAAGACTAAATATTTAGAAAACAAAAAAAGATACTTTTGGATTTCGCCGTCTTTGAAAATTAAATTTTTGAAAAATTAAAACTAAAAAATATCATGTGAAATGAGCAAAAAGTTTTTCAGTGTAAATTTTTTATAAAACCTTATTGAATACCTTTTAAACAAAAAAAGAGTTTAATAGAATCTGTAAGCCTGTTTTTAGTAAAAGGCACAAAGAATAAATAATTTAAAAGTAATACATATATTTAAATGTCCTTTTCTCGAAAACAAAAAATACCGCTTGTCTTTAATTTGATTGTACGTTTTGGATAAAGATATGTAACGACCACGAACACGACAATTTAAGATCATTTCATAAATAATATCTGACCGTATACAAGGTTTCATTGCATAAATAAATTCATCTTTTAGTTTATTACTTCATAATGTATTCCAACTCAATTAACGGATATTATGGTACGTGTATATTACGATGAAATCAAGCTTAAAATCACCTAAAATCAGTGTTGCAAAACGAAAAAAAAAATCGTAACGTTATGCGTTTCGTTTTTATAACAGTATATTTATTTTTCCGGTACGTTATTTCGTTATGAAACAGAAAAATATTATATTTTATTATGTTATAACGTTATAATTACGTTATTTTAAAATTAAATGTAATTTTATTTTGGATTTTTGAGATCAATTAAACTCAAGTAAGTAAAGAAGTAATTGGAATATTTTCAATTCAAAGGTATGGTTTGAAGTTTCTCAGAAAAAAACTACAATTCA
Organism: Diogma glabrata; assembly: GCA_963693315.1. Taxonomy (NCBI): domain Eukaryota; kingdom Metazoa; phylum Arthropoda; class Insecta; order Diptera; family Cylindrotomidae; genus Diogma; species Diogma glabrata. The sequence goes on from OY856186.1 coordinate 220,353,068, forward strand.
CATTTTTTACGTGTTTCGGATCGGATTCGAACCTACCCTCGTCAGTGCCCGGCTCGAATCTTTGGGCAGACACGCTATCGATTACGCCGTTGAGGCGATGACAATTTCAAAGTTGAAACTTCTTCATCACTTATTTATTTTACTTAAGTTGAATTTTTCCACTGTCATTAGACTCCATATTATGGAAATGCTTTTATATTATATGGGATTTTTTGCATTAAGACAATAAGACAATCATGACAAAATATAAAACTTTTAGTCGTTCTATTATAAATATTAATCTAGCTTGAATTTTTCAAAAATGTAATTTTCAAAGTACTTTTTTTCTTTTTTTTTTTTTGATATTCTAAAGATGTAGTCTTTAACCCAAAACATTACAAACAATTACAGACATGTGTTTTATTTTATTGATGAGAAATAATCATTTGAATATTTACTAAAAATATATGCCAGGTCTGGATTAGCCCGAAGTTTAGCCGAAGTTTGACATTCAGATGGTGAATTATCTTTTGAATTACAATAAAAAATTCATATATATCCGATCCGAAACACGTAAAAAATGTGAATTGTAGTTTTTTTCTGAGAAACTTCAAACCATACCTTTGAATTGAAAATATTCCAATTACTTCCTTACTTACTTGAGTTTAATTGATCTCAAAAAATCCAAAATTCATATATATGTTATTATAAATAAATTATAAATTAAAATAAGCATTAAATATTATCATGACCAGATCAAGCATTCAAGCAACATCACTACTGTTGTGCCGTAAATTATCAGTGATTAACTCAAGTTATAATAGATTTTGTTAGTAAATATTCAAATTGGTTTTCTTATCTACAAAACACCTGTTTGTATATAATTTGAGTATGTTTTGGGTAAAAGACTAAATATTTAGAAAACAAAAAAAGATACTTTTGGATTTCGCCGTCTTTGAAAATTAAATTTTTGAAAAATTAAAACTAAAAAATATCATGTGAAATGAGCAAAAAGTTTTTCAGTGTAAATTTTTTATAAAACCTTATTGAATACCTTTTAAACAAAAAAAGAGTTTAATAGAATCTGTAAGCCTGTTTTTAGTAAAAGGCACAAAGAATAAATAATTTAAAAGTAATACATATATTTAAATGTCCTTTTCTCGAAAACAAAAAATACCGCTTGTCTTTAATTTGATTGTACGTTTTGGATAAAGATATGTAACGACCACGAACACGACAATTTAAGATCATTTCATAAATAATATCTGACCGTATACAAGGTTTCATTGCATAAATAAATTCATCTTTTAGTTTATTACTTCATAATGTATTCCAACTCAATTAACGGATATTATGGTACGTGTATATTACGATGAAATCAAGCTTAAAATCACCTAAAATCAGTGTTGCAAAACGAAAAAAAAAATCGTAACGTTATGCGTTTCGTTTTTATAACAGTATATTTATTTTTCCGGTACGTTATTTCGTTATGAAACAGAAAAATATTATATTTTATTATGTTATAACGTTATAATTACGTTATTTTAAAATTAAATGTAATTTTATTTTGGATTTTTGAGATCAATTAAACTCAAGTAAGTAAAGAAGTAATTGGAATATTTTCAATTCAAAGGTATGGTTTGAAGTTTCTCAGAAAAAAACTACAATTCACATTTTTTACGTGTTTCGGATCGGATTCGAACCTACCCTCGTCAGTGCCCGGCTCGAATCTTTGGGCAGACACGCTATCGATTACGCCGTTGAGGCGATGACAATTTCAAAGTTGAAACTTCTTCATCACTTATTTATTTTACTTAAGTTGAATTTTTCCACTGTCATTAGACTCCATATTATGGAAATGCTTTTATATTATATGGGATTTTTTGCATTAAATTTCTAGACAATACTTTGTGTGAATTCATAGAATGGGGAACATTTCTATTCTAATTAACATCCTAAGTCACGATTGTATAGTCATTATTGATTGTTTCCAATCAATGTGAAATCAATGGCTGACACTTGGTCAATTTGTAGTTCTACATGTATTAACATTAGACTACATTAAGGGAATTTAAATTTCATTTTGGATTTTTGAGATCAATTAAACTCAAGTAAGTAAAGAAGTAATTGGAATATTTTCAATTCAAAGGTATGGTTTGAAGTTTCTCAGAAAAAAACTACAATTCACATTTTTTACGTGTTTCGGATCGGATTCGAACCTACCCTCGTCAGTGCCCGGCTCGAATCTTTGGGCAGACACGCTATCGATTACGCCGTTGAGGCGATGACAATTTCAAAGTTGAAACTTCTTCATCACTTATTTATTTTACTTAAGTTGAATTTTTCCACTGTCATTAGACTCCATATTATGGAAATGCTTTTACATTATATGGGATTTTTTTGCATTAAATTTCTAGACAATACTTTGTGTGAATTCATAGAATGGGGAACATTTCTATTCTAATTAACATCCTAAGTCACGATTGTATAGTCATTATTGATTGTTTCCAATCAATGTGAAATCAATGGCTGACACTTGGTCAATTTGTAGTTCTACATGTATTAACATTAGACTACATTAAGGGAATTTAAATTTCATTTTGGATTTTTGAGATCAATTAAACTCAAGTAAGTAAAGAAGTAATTGGAATATTTTCAATTCAAAGGTATGGTTTGAAGTTTCTCAGAAAAAAACTACAATTCACATTTTTTACGTGTTTCGGATCGGATTCGAACCTACCCTCGTCAGTGCCCGGCTCGAATCTTTGGGCAGACACGCTATCGATTACGCCGTTGAGGCGATGACAATTTCAAAGTTGAAACTTCTTCATCACTTATTTATTTTACTTAAGTTGAATTTTTCCACTGTCATTAGACTCCATATTATGGAAATGCTTTTACATTATATGGGATTTTTTGCATTAAATTTCTAGACAATACTTTGTGTGAATTCATAGAATGGGGAACATTTCTATTCTAATTAACATCCTAAGTCACGATTGTATAGTCATTATTGATTGTTTCCAATCAATGTGAAATCAATGGCTGACACTTGGTCAATTTGTAGTTCTACATGTATTAACATTAGACTACATTAAGGGAATTTAAATTTCATTTTGGATTTTTGAGATCAATTAAACTCAAGTAAGTAAAGAAGTAATTGGAATATTTTCAATTCAAAGGTATGGTTTGAAGTTTCTCAGAAAAAAACTACAATTCACATTTTTTACGTGTTTCGGATCGGATTCGAACCTACCCTCGTCAGTGCCCGGCTCGAATCTTTGGGCAGACACGCTATCGATTACGCCGTTGAGGCGATGACAATTTCAAAGTTGAAACTTCTTCATCACTTATTTATTTTACTTAAGTTGAATTTTTCCACTGTCATTTTTCCACTGTCAAATGTAATGTTTAACAAATTAGTTTTAAACATTACAATTTAATTTTAAAATAACGTAACTATAAAATTTGACTCATTTCAAATTCTTTAATTTTAATAACGACACCTTTTATTATTCACTGTTGTTATATATAAAAAACAATTAAAAAACAATAATTTTTAAATTTTTAAGTATATATATTTTTTATAATTCACACTACTATAGTTTTGATCTCGTGGAGATCATCGACGGACGTAGATATGTAACTGACGTAATTAAAATTAAAGAATTATACAATGGATTATTCACGTCACTCCGACGAATATTTTGAAATCATTTCATATTAAAAATAATTAATTTTTACCAAAACTAAGCAATCTTATTAGGAGTTTTCACAAACCTGATAGTTTGTTTATAACTATTAGAGTTGCTTTTAATAGATCTTCAGATTGATTTATCGGCCAGCATAAAAATATTCTTTCTTAAAATTATTCAAAACACCTGTGATGCAAAATGGCTACTACCAAATACACCATACTATCGATCTCATATACATTTTTTTTCCAACTTTTTTTTTAAATGAGGGATTATTACTGCAGTGCTGCCTTGTAACGAAAAAAAATGTAAATATTATTTTATCTCAGACACATACTATTTTGCAGCGACACACAACGAATATTACAAATATTGTGTCAAATTATAATTATTTTTAGAAAATCAAAATATGTTCGTGTTTTTCTTTTTCAAGACTAAACTTTTATTTTATTATGCGTGTGTAACTGTGTATCTATTTGTGTGTGTGAGTGGATAAGAAATATTTTTTGTGGATTTGTATATAATTTTGGTTTTTAATTCTTCTCGTTATGCGATTTTTGAAATGATTTATGAGAAAAATTTGTTAAGGAAAACTGGGAAAACTAAAGAGCTTTATCGGTTTTGTGAAGTTTTGTAGAATGGTGTATTTGGTAGAATGAATGTACTTCTAAGGCCGGGGTGCTATTCTTGTAAGCGGGTCAAACTAATAAATTATATTTTTGTGAAAAAAAAAAATGAAACGGTATTTTTTTTAAATTTTGACTTAAGGTATTTTATTAGTATTTATTTTGATTTGAAATTTGTTCTGATTTGTTTTAAAATTTTTCCCAAGAATATTCCATATTATACCTACACATTCTAGGAAACATGCAATGGGTCGTAATATGCAAAGCGGGTTAATTGCAATTCTAACTCCTTATAACAGGTACAAAATCCCAGCCAACACGCGATGCTTCAATTAAAGGAATATTGATGACTGCCTTTAACTGTATATAATTGAATCTATAAGGCTCTCTATATAAATTTGCGATGGGTTTCTTCAGTTTGAAGAACCTTATGTTTCCTTAGTAGTTTTACTCGTTACACTTCCTATCGTATTGTGGCATTTAGGCACCATATCAACCTGTTTCTTGTATAAAGTGATGTAGTAAGCTGACTTGTTTTAAAATAAGTTGATATAATGCCGTCTTATGATGGTATGTCATTGAAATTGGGTTTTATAATTATAGGTTGCTGGTGGTATCATAATTTTTTTCTCAGAACTGTAAAGATTAAAATTTAAGTATTTAGTAATTCGGTAAATTGATTCGATTTAAATTACCTTCTGCGTTGATTTATCAACCCGGCCCTATGCTGATTTTGCAAAGGCAATAATTAATATTTTTTGTGTATTTAAGTATGTTATTTATTCTACATTTGAGATTTGAGGCAGTACAAAAAAACTTATATTTTTTTGAATGTTTTTTTGTATTTGAGATCAGTTATTACTTTTTATATTGATAGAGATATTCATAAAATAATCTTATACATGTACGAGTATATAAATCTGGACAACTGATAACACTAGTTTACAAGAAAAATCTCCCGAAATAAAACCCAACTTTTCTTATAGATTTGGACCTTCTGAACACGAATATCATATTAATTTTTTTTGGTTAGCTCTTGTTATTGAGATATACACGAAAAACCAATTTTTTTGGTGATCAAAAATGTTTTTTCGGTTTTTGGGTCTCATATTTTACAAAACCAACAAATTAAAAATATTAATGAAACAAATGCAGAGTAAATATACCAACAAACATTTTGAGCTATATTTTGTAAAAATTCATCAAGGATTCTGGAAGTTACAGTCGAAAAAAGTTGAAAAAATACAAAAAAATCACGTTTTTTTAAAATTTTTCCATTTTCAACGCCATAAATTTTGAACAAATAAAGACACTAATTTTTTTTAATTTCTTGAAGCCTATAGTAGCTTCAATTTTCTTTCTTTTAAGTTAAAAGACACGAATATTGGTGCAGTTTGAACCAAGTTATTCAAGTTTTCCCAAAGAAAGTCAAAACTCAAAATTTGGAAAAAATAATTTTTTACTTAATTTATTGTGCGATAAATAATAATTTTATAAGTTCAGTCGTTCTCAAACATCAGTAAAGAATTATTTTAAAATAGTAAAGTATAATTTCCATTTTTGTTTTCGAAGTTCGATCGATATGAGACGTATATAGAAAAATATAAACAAAAGATAATGTGAGGAGAGGCAAAACATCAGACCTATTTAAGTTAGTTCAAGCACCATAAAGTTAAGCCCCTATTTATGTCTATTAATACCTGTAAGGTTTGTTTATTTTCTGTTTTCTCTTTTTTGTTTTTTGATAATGTAAATTTTTTTCTATCACCGCCCACCTTATGTTACTCCTTACGTTTATGATCATTTTAAGTTTAATTTAAGAAAGCAATTACTTCTCCTTTTTAATAGTTTTTCGGTTTTCCCAACTTTTGTTTAATTAGTTTGAAGAGGTTTCTTTTTAAGTAGATAATTGTCGTATGATTAGTTGCAAATATAATCTCTCTGAGGATTAATTTAATTCCAAGCATTAAAGTGAAAATAATAATTAAAAAAGAAAAAATATTACATATATAAATTTTAAATTGTCTATTGTTTTTAAAAATCAATAAATCAATAGTGATAACTGCCTTTTAAAGCAAAATAAATTGTTAGTAAAGTGTAAAATCAAGTTTATTTAAATGGCGTCGTCAAGAAGTTTCAAGTGTATAAATAGACAAATTCATTTTGTTTTATTTGTGGAAGTTACATAATACATACTGCTAAATCACCCCACTAACTGATATTTTCCAACTCCTAAAACCGCACTTAATAAAATCTATAAGAAATATATTAATGGCCAACACACTGAAAACATCAGATGGTATAGTGAATTTTGAATTCGTAAAGAAAGTTTATGAAATTGATAAAAATAAATCCACCAAAATGTGCCCCAAGTTTACAATAAACCACGTTGATCCGAACAATTTCGCAAAAATGCGTGTGTCTTATGCAGCTCAAGTGCTTTCCAACTCAGTTGCTTCAGCAATTAATTTGTGTTTGCATTTAAATCAATTTGAACAAGAACTAGCAGATTCTGCTAAAGCTACTGAATTATTTTTAAAAAAGTTTAATGATTTATTTGATTTGTTTAATAGTTCAAAAATTGTACCCAAAAATGGTTATTTTATTAATAGGAATGAACAGAATTACAAGCAATTTTTGAAAGAAATGGTAAGATTTCTTGAGTCTATTGAATTAATAGTGCAGCCTGGTAAGAAAAAAAGAAGGTTTACGCGATTAACGGGTTTAATCAAAATATAAACGCGGTGGTGGAATTGACGAAGATGGTTTTCGCAACATACCAGTCAATAAACTATATATCAACTCGAAGACTAAATCAGGACATATTAGAAAATGTCTTTAGTCTAGTTCGTGGCAAGGGAGGCAATAATCGCAATCCTTCTGCTTATGAATTTAACAATACTTTAAAATTCATAATGAATATGAAATTAACTATACCAAATTTAAAAAGTAAATCAGCAAACTGTACATTAGATGAAGATTTAGAAAATCGAAGAGAACCTATTCCATTACATGACGAGATCAACAGAGCAGAAAAAATAGCATTAGAATCGATCGAGAATGAATTGGACATTGAGTGCACGGATTACGATCAATATGACGAGGTGTTTGAACTTACATCAACCGATTTGGAAAATACAAATACCACGAACCATAATGTTATAACGTATTTTGTTTCTTACGTGAGCAACAAAATCGTTCAAAAGATAAAGTGTGAACAGTGCAGTTCTACATTACTTCGGAACCAAACTGTCATTGTTCCTAGGGAATATTTGCTCCATAAAAAATTGGAAAATAAAAATTATGCATACTCAGCTGTAAGCGCTACATTTTTCGAGCTATGTCGTGAATATATCACATATTTTCAGGAAACCTTTAAAAATCGGATTCATACAAATAACACAGAAGAAATTTATATAAAGGATTGTATTGCAATGACCAAAAAAAATTATCCAGAGTGGTACAGTAAGGAAAAATCATGCCATGACCATCGAATTAAGGCATTGGACTATCTCTTACTAATTTTAATAAGAAAAAATTGCCAATGGATGCTTGATACGAAAACCAAGTATCTCTAGAAACTAGACACACTAAGCATTTAATTTTTTAAACTAACCTTTTTAAAAATTATATTTCGAAATAAATTAATCACAGAAATTTTAATACAATTTTAATGTTAATTGTCAGTTCGTCCAGATTTATATACTCGCACATGTATAAGATTATTTTATGAATATCTCTATCAATATAAAAAGTAATAACTGATCTCAAATTCAAAAAAACATTTAAAAAAATATAAGTTTTTTTGTACTGCCTCAAATCTCAAATGTAGAATAAGTAACATACCTAAATATACAAAAAATATTAATTATTGCCTTTGCAAAATCAGCATAGAGCCGGGTTGATAAATCAACGCAGAAGGTAATTTAAATCGAATCAATTTACCGAATTACTATATACTGTAGTGGTTAATATATTTAAATCTAAATAATTAATCACTACAAAAACTTAAACGATCACACGATCAGTTAACGACCATACTCATGACATGAACCATCTGCTACTTAATCAGATTTACGCCACCCGCATACGATAAAATAAATTAATTACACACACGCTTTCGTACTAGCACAAGTAAATCGTCCGATCATTGGTGCTGATTTTCTCAGTAAATTTGGCCTACTTGTTGATCTCAAACGAAAACGGCTGATTGATTCAGCTACACAGCTGTCAATCAATGCCACAATGGTTAACGTAGATACGCCTACTCCCATTCATTTTACGATCAACAATGATTACGGCCTGCTACTAAAGAAGTCTCCTTCCCTAACAGCAGAGCCGAACTACAATCTACCGGTCAAGCATAACGTGGTACATCACATTGTTACCACTGGGCACTTGCCGGTCTCAAGACCACGCAGACTAGATCCGATTCGTCAAAAAGCTGCGTTCACAGAATTTCAACACATGGTCGAACTTGGAATTTGTCGCATTTCTTCTTCCTCTGTATCTTGTCCGCTTCACATGGTTCGAAAGAAAGATCTCGACTGGAGACCTTGTGGAGATTATCGCAGGTTGAACGCGGTCACGATTCCTGATCGCTATCCTATACCGCACATACAAAATTTTTCGATGAATTTGTATGGTTGCAAATTTTTTTCCAAAATTGACCTTGTTAGAGCTTACCATCTCATTCCTGTCGCGAATGAAGATATCCATAAGACAGCAATAACTACTCCATTTGGCCTATTCGAATTCACCCGAATGCCATTCGGTCTACGCAATGCTGCACAAACGTTTCAGCGTTTCATTAACGAAATCGTTCGAGATTTAGACTTCGTATTCGTCTACATCGACGATATCTTAGTGGCATCAATAAATGAGGAACAACACAAACTCCATTTGGAACAACTCTTTCAGAAACTTAGCGAGTTTGGCGTTCACATAAAGAGTTCAAAATGCGTTTTTGGCGTAAACACTCTCGAATTCCTCAGCCACACGTTAACACCTAATGGTATTCTGCCTTCTCAAGAACGAATTAATGCCATTAGGGAATTCCCAGCACCAACATCAATCAAACGTATTCAGCAATTCGTCGGTATGATAAATTATTATCATAGATTCATACCGAAACTAGCTGAAACACTTGCCCCAATTCATACACACTTGGCCGCTTTACTAAAGAAGCCTAAGACTCCGAAAAATTTTACTTGGCCAAACGAATGTCAACTAGCATTCACCAAGTTAAAAACCGAATTGGGCAATATCACGTTGCTAGTTCATCCACATAACGATTCTGCATACAGTATCACTACGGATGCATCGAACATTTCTGTCGGAGCAGTGTTGCAACAACGTAATAATGATTGTTGGGAACCACTGGGATTTTTCTCAAAGAAACTTTCAGACGCTGAAACTAAATACTCTGCATTCGATCGAGAGCTACTCGCAATTTACCTAGCTATAAAACACTTCAGGTATTTTGTCGAAGGTCGCGAATTTACAATTTACACCGACCACAAGCCTCTCACTCGTGCAATACATTCTAAAACTGAACGAAACCCAAGGCAATCTCGCCACTTGGATTTCATAAGTCAATTTACTACCGACATCCAACATGTGCAAGGTAAAGACAACACAGTCGCGGATGCATTATCTCGTGCATCCGACAACGAAACTGCATCAGTTGAGACTCACTTCAACTACGATGCTATCATCGCTGCACAAAAAGCAGACTTAGAACTTCAGAATTTATTTTCTGGTTCCGTATGTCACGCTAGTTCATCAATGAAACTAGAGCTTTTTAAACTTCCAGGATTCGAAATAGTCTGCGAAACATCAACGGGTAACAATCGCCCATACATCGCAGAACCATTACGTAAAACAATCTTCAACACTTTACACAACTTGTCACATCCTGGTGTTAACGGTACACGTAAATTGATTACAGCTCGATATTTTTGGCCCAGTATTAATAAAGATATTAATCACTGGACAAAATCTTGTCTATCTTGCCAACGCTCTAAGGTCCAACGGCATACAAAAAGTCCTACGGGACAATTCGAAATTCCACAATCTCGTCTCGAACATATCCATATAGATATCGTAGGTCCACTTCCTCCTTCTAATGGATGTTCATATATTCTAACTTGCGTTGATCGATTCACTCGATGGCCAGAAGCTTATACTATGTCTGACATGTCTGCTGCTACCATAGCCACGACATTTGTCAACAATTACGTATCACGATTCGGTGTTCCTTTGCATATCACAACGGATCAGGGAACACAATTCGAGTCAAAACTTTTCTCCGAGTTAACAAAACTTTTAGGCTCACATCGGATACGTACAACGGCCTACCATTAACAAGCGAACGGGATGGTAGAACGTTTTCATCGACAGCTAAAAGCTGCACTTATGGCCAGAGGCAACACCACTCATTGGAGCTCCGAAATACCAATAATTCTTCTAGGTATTCGAGCTACAGTGAAAGAAGATCTGAAGTGCTCACCCGCAGAACTTGTCTACGGACAAACACTCAAACTGCCCGGTGAATTCTTCGTTGAAAATCCTCTTTCACAGCTGCCAAGTCACGATACAGTCATTGATCAACTACGAAATACAATGCATAACTTAATTCCAACAGCTACACGACAAACCAAACAAAACGACATTTTTGTTCCGAAGTCGCTAGAAAACTGCGACTACGTTTTCGTTAGGGTTGATAGAGTACGTATTGGTCTACAAACCCCATATGAAGGTCCATACAGAATCATACGACGTCTACGAAAACATTTCGTTATCGACATCAAAGGCAAACAACAATCTGTCTCGATCGACAGATTGAAGCCAGCGTATGGTATCTTGTGTTCAGCTGATCGTTCACCAGCTTCTCGAACACACAAAGCTGTTCATTTCGAACAGACAAACTAAGCGGGGGCTTTCATCTACGAGCGGGGTACTGTAGTGGTTAATATATTTAAATCTAAATAATTAATCACTACAAAAACTTAAACGATCACACGATCAGTTAACGACCATACTCATGACATGATCCATCTGCTACTTAATCAGATTTACGCCACCCGCAATACCTAAATTTTAGTCTTTACAGTTCTGAGAAAAAATTATGATACCACCAGCAACCTATAGTTATAAAACCCAATTTCAATGACATACCATCATAAGACGACATTATATCAACTTATTTTAAAACAAGTCAGCTTACTACATCACTTTATACAAGAAACAGGTTGATATGGTGCCTAAATACCACAATACGATAGGAAGTGTAACGAGTAAAACTACTAAGGAAACATAAGGTTCTTCAAACTGAAGAAACCCATCGCAAATTTATATAGAGAGCCTTATAGATTCAATTATATACAGTTCAAGGCAGTCATCAATATTCCTTTAATTGAAGCATCGCGTGTTGGCTGGGATGTTGTACCTGTTATAAGGAGTTAGAATTGCAATTAACCCGCTTTGCATATTACGACCCATTGCATGTTTCCTAGAATGTGTAGGTATAATATGGAATATTCTTGGGAAAAATTTTAAAACAAATCAGAACAAATTTCAAATCAAAATAAATACTAATAAAATACCTTAAGTCAAAATTTAAAAAAAATGCCGTTTCATTTTTTTTTCACAAAAATATAATTTATTAGTTTGACCCGCTTACAAGAATAGCACCCCGGCCTTAGAAGTACATTCATTCTACCAAATACACCATTCTACAAAACTTCACAAAACCGACTAAGCTCTTTAGTTTTCCCAGTTTTCCTTAACAAATTTTTCTCATAAATCATTTCAAAAATCGCATAACGAGAAGAATTAAAAACCAAAATTATATACAAATCCACAAAAAATATTTCTTAACCACTCACACACACAAATAGATACACAGTTACACACGCATAATAAAATAAAAGTTTAGTCTTGAAAAAGAAAAACACGAACATATTTTGATTTTCTAAAAATAATTATAATTTGACACAATATTTGTAATATTCGTTGTGTGTCGCTGCAAAATAGTATGTGTCTGAGATAAAATAATATTTACATTTTTTTTCGTTACAAGGCAGCACTGCAGTAATAATCCCTCATTTAAAAAAAAAGTTGGAAAAAAAATATGTATGAGATCGATAGTATTGTATTTGCTACTACAGACTTGAAATTATTTAAAATAAACCTAAAATTGTACAACATTTTATGCCCGATTTATAGTCGGTAACTTTAACTTAACGTTACAAATGTATGAAAATGCACTAGAGCATTTATAGTCGTTAACGCAAACTTAACGTAAAGTTCATTTCATTCTATCTTAAAGATTTTGTTAAGGATTTTTTGACGTTTGGTATAAAAACTGAAGAAAAGTAATATTTTATTGCAAGTGTCCATAAAAACAAAATTTTATTTTTTAAAAAATGCAAAGGATATAAAAGAGCGACTTTAAAGCCAAATATTAGCAGAAAATTAATATGAAAATAAATTTTTTTATTTTTAAATTTTGTATCAAATGTATGTTTCGAATTTTATTATTTTAAATTTTGATTTTAAAATCAGTTTATTACTTTTAAAGAATTAATTGATTTGTAACATTGATTACAAAACCATAATTAATATCAGATCAAACGTCAATGAATACGTAATTTCTTACCGACTATAAATCAAAAATTTTAGGTGTCTTAAGTTACGGTTAAGTTAACGTTACCGACTGTAAATCGGGCATTAGAACTACCAAAATCTGTAGTTTAAGCGTCCGCAAAAATTGATAAAGAGCAGATAAGTTGGATTTTATTCAACCGGTTTTTGCGTTTTGATTTTCATATACGTAATTATAAAAAAAGTCACCCGAAAAACGAAATAAAATATTGAGTTATCGTTACGTTTTACGTTATTGTAACGTAGTTTAATTTTTAAAACGTTATGAACGTAATTATTACTAATAACGCTATTTCATTTCGTTATTTCGTTTTTGCGTTACGTTACGAGTAACGTTTTGCAACACTGCCTAAAATCCAAGTTGGCGTTGGCATGACATTTATTTGTAAATGTCCAAAAAACGAGCAACTTTTTAAATAAATATGTTATGTAAGATATATCCAAACCAATTTGTCTGTTTTTCTATTATTTTTGAGTCAAAACTTCCAATCCAAAAATTCTGCTTTAATAATTGTCACTTTACAAATAGGACTGCAATTTTTTTTCGGAAATCGAATATTCAGGGGTGCTTAGTGTGATTTTAAATAGACTTCATTGAAAACATCTTTCATCATGATATGGATTTTGTATACAAAAATTAACCAAAACAAGCTGATAATCCTGCTGAACTCATAAATTGTTTGAAATCATGATAATGTGAACGGAGCATTATATTCCGGTGTATAATAAATTGTTGTTTTATTTTTTTTAATGAGCAACAAATACCGTACAGTTCCGAATAATGTACCCGACAGAATAGTATACCAGTGATACACTATTCGGAATTAGACACCCGAACAGTGTACCTGGTACAGTATATTTGAATGCAAAAAAGTTTTCTATTCCATATTTTTCAATACCTATTTGTTTATTTTTTCTAACATTGTTTCTTTTCAACATACGTATGAAATTTTTACCGAGAATAACGGATTTTGTAAAAATATTAGATAGGGACCTATATGTGTGTTGTACTTACTACATTTCATTATATCCGAGTCAAATCAAATTAAATTTAGAAGGTATTTCGTTAATGTCGGTCCTTTGTTTTAGTAAGTGAAACACGTAGAATAGAACACATTATTTAACATTTTGTTTTGTGTGGTTTTTATTTTTAGTGGCTCAAAGATTAATTAATTAGATATTTGTTTTGGAATACTGTGGTGAGGAAAGTTTTTATAAGATTTTTAAATTAAGAAATAGGTAACTTTAATTAATCTAATTATTGTGACGATAATTCGTAATTTCTTCAAATAGGTAAATAGGGGTTTCCCTCTCTTATGATGCCAAGAAAACGGCAAATACCTGTTGACGAAAAATTAAAAATCATAGCCCAAATGAAAGCCGATAAATCTTTAAATAAACTGGAAAAACGTTCAGGATATCAACAGGCACTGATCAAACGTTGGGCTTCGAAAGAAAATGAACTGTTGGCCGTAAAAGGTAATGCAAAACGTATCAGCGGCGGTGGTCGGAAACCACTTTACGATAAACTCGAGAATGCAATAATAGAGTGGTTTCGTGCGGAACGAGCAAAGAAACTTCTCATAACTTGTTCCATGTTTCGAGATAAAGCGAAACGATTGGTTGAAACGCTTCCTGACGATTATAAAGAATTTAAATGCTCAAATCACTGGATACGAAATGTTTGCAGACGCCACAATATTTGTTCTAAGAAAATAACTCATGTAAGTCAACAACAAACGAAAACAAAACAAGAATTATTAGATATTGTGAATGATTTTTTGCGACATGCTAGGCAAAAGACTGCTTCTCTGGCCCCTTCAAATATTTATAACATGGATGAAACACCATGTTATTTTGACTTGTGTCACAATAGTACTCTCCACTTCAAAGGTGAAAAGACAACCGATGGTTTAGAAAGTTGACACTCAAAAAATAGATTCACTGTTGTAATTTGTGTTGCAGCTGATGGAAAGGTGATTCGCACAATGATCATTTTCAAAGGCTTGAAAAAAATTTCACGAGTTGTACTACCAAATAACATTAAAGTTGCAGTAAGCAAAAGTGGATCAATGAATACTGAAATAATGAAAGACTGGGTAACTTCTTGTTTTGCTAGGCGCAACGGCCCTTTCATAAAAAATCAATCACTTCTACTAATGGATTCCTTTGGAGCACATGTCAAATCAGAAGTAATCGACCTTCTTCAGAATGCATGTCAAACCGAGACTTTACTTCTACCAAAGACAACATATTTCTTACAACCACTTGATGTGTCAATAAACGCTCCTTTTAAAACGGCGATGCGCAAGCTGTGGAGTGGATGGTTCGCAAAAGGACCAGAAGAATATACCACAAAAGGTTATCGCAAAAAGCCCGGCCATCAACAACTAGTCAATTTTGTAAGTGAGGCAGTTAAACGGCTTAATCCAGAAGTTATAAAGCGGTCGTTTGAATGTTGCGGAGTGGTTGGTTTCGGTGGAGTTGTTCCGTCATGTAAGTTGAACAGTCGTCTAGCAGAAATTGTTGAAGATGATGCAAATATTTTAGAACCAACGTTGGATCTGGTATCGGACATTGAACTACATAATATACAAGTTGAGTCGGATGAAAAATTATTTTCGGCTAGTAGTGAAGAGACTTCAAAGGACGGCAAAGTTGATTCTGATGATTCTGATTAAAATAGTGGCAGTTATTAATATTTGTTGTATGAATTTACCCAATTAAATTTAATTTTTTATCTTTGATGTTTGAATAAACTATGTTAAATTTTGAAATTTTTGGAAATTTTTAAATCTTTTGTTTTTTTGTAAATGGCTT
Source organism: Diogma glabrata (assembly GCA_963693315.1). NCBI lineage: Eukaryota > Metazoa > Arthropoda > Insecta > Diptera > Cylindrotomidae > Diogma > Diogma glabrata. Next base: position 220,368,855 of record OY856186.1, read on the forward strand.
GTTCATGAAAAAATAATTATGTTATAAAAAAATTCTTTAGTTTTTATTTTTTTAATAACTGTTTTATCCAAATAATATTCCAGGTACATTATTCGGGAAATTCCGTATAATGTACCTGGTTCATTAATTTTTCTCCATTTGTATATGTTGAATTGTTGAAATGTCTAAAATTCGAATAGTGTACCATGCTACATTATTCGGAACTGTACGGTATTTTTTTTTTGTTAAACAGATAACGAAATAGAGTAAATTGACTCTGCGCAGGTGTGTTGATCGTATCATCGTTAATAAGGTACTTTATTTTGTGGTTTTTGAACTTAAATATTTTCGAAATATTAATAATCGATTGAAATTTGAAGGACCATATTGCTTATGATGGTGTGAAATAGTTTTTTTTGAATATTTTTTGTTTCATTTGCTTCATTTGTTTTTTATACTGCAGATTTTCAATATATGGATAACGCTTATTTGAAAAATGAAACAACTAAACACAACGATGAGATTAATGGATTTTTTTTAGAAAATAAAGTCGTTCTGTGAAAACGATTTTTAGCTTTCCAAGAGAAAGATTAAAAAAATGAAAGCATTTTTTTGTTTGGATATGTTTAAATTAATTAAAATAAACAATTTTTATTAAAGAAAAATTATGTTGATTTGAAAATACATTTTGTTACTACAGCAATTTGTTTAATATATAAAATTCTTGTTGTTGAAATTAAATAAAAGACAAAAGAAATACAATGGGAAATAAAATCGCAAATAACATAATAAAAAATTATCATTAAAGTTTTTCTTTGCTGCTGTTTGATATGAAGGTGAAGTCAAACAGGACGGTTGAAAAAGCCTAACGGCATGGTGAGTTGTATCGAAAACAAAAACAATTGACAAAAAATTAGTACTGTTCTCGTGTTGCTCAATCATAAAATAAACTCTGTGATCTCTCTCGAGTGATCTATCTATAGATAATTTAAATAATAAAACTTTAACCTAATTTTAAATAGTTCTAAAACAATATTGAACGAACCTTTAATCAAACACCTAAGCATTAACAATAGTTCGATCCAAATATTAAGATAGATAGTATGTGAATCTATGAATAAGGATTTTAAGGGGCAAATATAGAATACCAACACCATGATATGCAGATTCTATGAATAATTGGGGAACGATATGTAGCTCAATACATGAATAATTGAGATTCAAATATGTAAAAGGAGATCGGTTAGCAATCAACACTCTCAACACAAGTTTTTTTTTCATTGTATAATTTTATTTTTTTCCTTTTGATATTTCTTATTTTGGTTGTTGTTTAGTGTATGAATCACTAGGACCAACTATCATATAGCGATCCTTCCATTGTAGGTTTTGCGTGTGGCTTTCTTTTATTTTATGTAGCCCGGTATGAACAGAAACTTAGTTATAACAAAAAAAAAATCAAAGAAAACAAGTAGTTTTTTAAATTGCCTTTTTAGGAAATACATATTTTTTTATTGTAACATTAATTAGTTTAATGTGTAAAAAATTATTAAAATCAGTTATCCCGTTCGAGCACAATTTAACTTTACACTTTCCTTATGTCTAAAATTCTTAACAAATTTCGACCCTCTCTGTGTCAAAACTAAGAAAATAATTAAAAAACATTGATTTTTGATTATTATGCTAACGTTTACCAACGTAGAGGGCTTGTTCTAGTAAATCCTGATCTGGGACGGATCGCAATAGGACATGTCTGCTAAAAATGATGGTCGGAATACTCAACACTATAAAGACCAAACAGTCAAGACAACCAAAATAGTAAAAACAATAAAGACAGTCAAAGCACTAAGTATACCAAATATAGTAGAAATATTCTGGACAGCCAAGTCAGTCGAGATTTTTAAGATAGTTAAAACAGGTATAATAGGTTAATACAGTCGAGACATTCAAGTTTAAGACTACCAATTCAGTTATGATAAGCAGTATAGATGAAAAACGTGTTCTAGACAGTGTTGTGAAAACTTGACCATTTTTGATTTTCCTGAAACTTTGCATATAAGTATTATGGACAAAATAAAAAATACAACTTATTTTAAAATTTTTTTAAAGTGCATAGTTCGAGCATTGACCCTGTTGAATGATATGTAATAGTGGACTGTATTTTAGTGGTAACTCTCACGGCATCAACTAGCTTTCGTTAAAAATCAATACTCGAAAATTTAGAAGGATAAAATAGCTAAACGAAATTAAAAAAAATACTATACGGTAGAGGAAGGAATTTATACGAAAAAATAAAACACAACTATTTTCTTAAACGGTTAAATTGTAACTATTTTTTTTTTCCTTTCTTTATTTTTTGAAAATTGAAATATGTATATATATTAATAAAAATACAAAACAAAAAAGTATGTAAAACATAACGAACAAATTTTTGAAAACCTTCCATAAGAGAAATTCCAGATTATTATTTTTTTTTTTATTGCACTACATTTGGTTAAACTAAACATTTTATTTTTAAAAATTGAATGAAATATATACATAACATAAAAATTTAAGAAACAAAGAAAAACGATAAACAATACTAAACAAAATCTTAAAACCTTTCCATAAGCGAAATTCCAGATATTTTATTGCTAAAACTTAAAAATTAAAATTCTGGGTTACAAAAAGAACTTATTATTGAATTTACCAAATATTACATTTACAACTTAATCCATGTTTCTTTATAATTTATGATAACAAAAAGAAATATATTTATGGAGGATAGGTACTGAAATTATTATTTAATATTGATAATTGATAGTTAAAATAAAATTATGTACGAGGTTGACCAAAAAGGTTATTAGTAAAAAAAATATTTAAAAGAGAACAAAATTATTTAACATTCACCATGCCGGCCCTCTTGAAAGGCTAGACTTTCAACAAAAAATGATATATAAATTATATACTTAAAAAATAAATTGGGCGGCATAGGTAAAAATACTTGATTTAAAAACAAACGATTTTTATCTAATTTTTATTGCATTATTGATTCATTTGATATAGGCAATTTAGCTAATTTATTGATTGGCCTTTTAAAAATACCATATCGTGTTTTGATATCAACAACTGGAACCTTGTGGTCTTGCACTGGATATTTACTGATTGATCGAAAATATAGAAGGGTATGGAATCGGAAAGTAATTATAAGTCGTATGAAATGGAACGAAATGGGACGAGTTGAAGAATTGAAGTCCTGTTGAATTTAAATAATGATGAGATTGTATGGTGGATTGTGATAAAATTCGGTATGGGGGTGGATATAATGGCATTACAGACATATGCGGGTCTAAATGTAAGGACATATTTAAAGGAGTATGTTGTTGTGCATAGTTGAATACATTACAGGCTTGGAGTCTTGGTTTACTTAAATATACTGCGTTTGATATTTCCGGCGAAGTAACGATCTTCTCTGTATTTCTATTATTTGTTTGGGTGTACAATGAAAAATTGTGGGTATTTTTAGAAGGAAGTTGATTATTTACAAATTCTGTTTTACAAATATTTCTTGAAGATTCTTGAATTTCTTCATTATTGTCTTTAGAATTTTTTATGGCACAGAAATTTTGTGGGCCATTACTTTGATAGTTGCCACTAACAATGAAACCAAAAACTGTTTCTACTAAAATGGGTAAATTATGTTTTAATTGGATTCTTTGATTTCTAACGATATGGAAAAAAGTTTCGGCTCCTAGGAGAATATCTATCGGTTTTGGTAAATAGAAATTTGGAACTGCTAAATCAATGTTTGATGGTATATTCCAAGGTGAAATATTTACTGGGATTTGGGGTAGTGCGTCTGATATATTATTGATTACAAGGAAGTTATATGACATTTTGTAGGAAGAATTTTTTGAACTTATTTTAGCGCATATTTCTTCATTAACTAAAGAAGAGTTTTCGTTTAATCCAGAAACTGATACTTGACTTGTTTCAATTTTTTTGAAATTGAATTTATTAGCAAAATTAGAAGAAATAAAATTAGATTGACTGCCAGAGTCTAGTAATGCTCTTGCTTCATGAACTTTGTCACAGCGGTCTTTAATTAATATTATAGCCGTTGAAAGAAATGTAACTTTACTAATATCTTTCTGTAGACCGCAAAATCCACCAGTTTCATTTGACTGACTTGTACTGGGGTTTGAAATTACATTTAAATTTGGATTGGGATTTTGAACGAGGCTGGTGGGATTGGTTGGCACAGAATTGGAAGGATTGGGGTATGGTGTAACAAGGAATGATGGTTTTGAGAACATATTCTACAACCATGAGAAGTACAATTAGATGTAAAACGCTTTGAACTAAAACAATTAATGCATAATTTTTGTTGTTTTATCTTTTCATATCTTTCGTTTGTGGACATTTCAAGAAATTTTGAGCATCCGCTAAATCGATGGAAAGGTAACTGGCAAAGTGAACAATTTTTGAAATTGTCACTTTTTATATTTGGGACGTTAGACTGATGAGAAGCATTTATGAAAGTTGAAACTTTATGCGGAATGTTGGAATTTGTGGGTAAGTCAGGTCTTTTAAAATTTTGATTACGAGAAAGTTGATTTTGATAAAGATTAATGGGTTGTACAATATCGATTATTCGGGATTTTTCTATCAAAAAATGTTTTAATTTCAACCAGTTTGGAAGGACATTAACCGAACACTCACCTTCCCATTCCTTCCGTAATTGGTAATTAAATTTTCGTGTTATGCAATTTACAACAAAAAGCTCGCCAAGAGTATCTATCTTTTGATTACATGCTTCAAGAGAGGATGTATGACCAATAGCACGATTCAATAGCTCTCGCAACTCTTGACTGTTGCCCCTAACGACACTGGGCAAATTTATAAGACCGTCTAAATGAACATCTATAAGAACCTTTGGGGTTGTAAAATCTTTGGTTTAACTCATCCCACGCCCTAGTATACCCATTATGTGATAAATCAATGTGGCCGATTGCAGCACGAGCATCTCCTTTTAAATATTTTAATAACAGATTGAATTTTGTTATGCTACTTTGAATTTTCGAATTATTTTGAATAACTGATTCAAACGTTTGCTTAAGGGTTAGCCATTCATTTGGTTTTCCATCAAATGTTGGTATATAGAGCTCTGGAATTTTGATATCTAATACATCAAAATTTTCTTGTGTTTTAAATTTCTGAGGAGTGTGGTTATCATTAATTATTAATAATTTTGAATTAATGTCGTCTATATGTCTGTGAAGTTCACTTACTAGGCTTTCTACGTCATTATATTCCTCGTCGGTAGCTTCATCAGTAAAACTATCTAATTTCTGTTGAAATTCTAATGTAATGGAATCTAATTCTTTAATTCTATTTTTTGTTTCGGGCAAACTATAATTAAGGGTATTCTCAATATATTTTTCAACCGAGTAAAACTTGGATTTGAGCACTCTGATCTTAAGTTTGAATCTTTCCACACGATTTTTTCTAGGCATTTTAACTGATTTTAATTATTTATAATAGAGAACAAAACCAAATGAATCAATAGCAAATTATAATACTTTAAATGTTTGTACACGTTAACTTAAAAAATTATAATTAATATCAAAATGTTATATAATTACTTGTCTCTTTTTATTTAAATATGTTTATTTTATTTTAGCTTTTTATAGACAAGTGAAGAATAAAAACTAAATAAGAATTAACATAAACTATTCAGCTTTGTTTTATTATTCAGTTTTATTATTTTAATTTTCCCGATATTTCGACTTGTTAGTCATTTTCAAGGATATCTGTGAAAAAAAAAACCAAAAACAAAATTTACACTAATGCTACTATTATTAACGGCTAGTGACTCTAACATTCTTTATAAAAAAACACACATACCTAATTAAAACTTCGTGGTTTTCTTAAACAAATAAGTAAAAAAATAACATATATATATAATGGCACTCAACAAATGTGTAAAAAAATTTTTCTATATAAAAAAACTACAATTATAAAATTAGCAATAAATTAACATTAAAATCTAATAAAAATCACTTGATCAACATATGATCGTGTCAACAAAATTACAAAATTACTGAAAATAAATTGAGTTCAGAGATCAAAAGAGCAAGCACATTAATTATATAATAATTATTTTACTACAAACATATACATTAAAACTACTATGTGCTAATTTTATTGTCCATACAGTAAATATCCAAAAGGAAATTTTTTGAAATTAAAAATTAAAAATAAAAAAATAAATAAAAATCAACAAAGAGATGTTTACGTCAATCTGGAAAAAGCTTTCTGTACCCCTGTTACGGATTAATAATCTTAATTACGAATTATTTATGAATTTTAACTAATTACAATCTAATTACATTAGTTGAAAAAAAAATATAGAAGAACAAAAACTACTAATATGTTCCACTCCCCTAACGATGAATTAGGCTGAGATAATTATTATGCAAACCTCTACAATCAGTTTTGTAGTTTATTGAATTAGTGTGTCGTGTTATATGGCACATCTCTTTAAACACTCTTTTATATTTATTGGAAGCAAAGTCAAGTGATGAGGCTTCATCAAACTTAAAGTTACTGTTACATTCTATGGCATGTCTACACAAGGCATAATTAATATAAATTTTTACACGGTAACTATCGATTAAATTATAATTACAACTAAATTAACACTACATAAAAATACTGCTTAAAATGTACCTTGAATGTTTTTCCGGACTTCTGAAATATAATGCTGGATATGATGGTAGGTATGATGGAAGATATGATGGTCTGTATGATGGTAGATATTGACGATTCCTCGTCTGAATAAAAATCGATTAATTTGTTTTGTTTGCACTAAATTTTTCTGATTGCATTGTTTTTTGTTTGCACTGTTTTTTGTTTGCACTGTTTTCCTGTTTGCACTGAATTCCTGTTTGCACTGAATTCCTGTTTGCACTGAATTCCTTCACAGTTTTGTAAATATATATTTTGTTTTATTTGTAGTTCTAAACTACATTTTAATAAACTGTAGACTTTTTTATTTTCAATTAAAATTTGTGACTCACTTCACATAAAGTCACTATATTTTATAATTAAATTCTCTTGTTATATATTTAATGTTTATGATCACTGATTTGCACGAAACACAAATTCGGCTCGTATGGACCAAATGTTGAATGATATGTAATAGTGGACTGTATTTTAGTGGTAACTCTCACGGCATCAACTAGCTTTCGTTAAAAATCAATACTCGAAAATTTAGAAGGATAAAATAGCTAAACGAAATTAAAAAAAATACTATACGGTAGAGGAAGGAATTTATACGAAAAAATAAAACACAACTATTTTCTTAAATGGTTAAATTGTAACTATTTTTCTCCTTTCTTTATTTCTTGAAAATTGAAATATGTATATATATTAATAAAAAAACAAAACAAAAATGTATGTAAAAAATAACGAACAATAGCAAACAAATTTTTGAAAACCTTCCATAAGGGAAATTCCAGATTATTATTTTTTTTTTATTGCACTACATTTGGTTAAACTAAACATTTTATTTTTAAAAATTGAATGAAATATATACATAACATAAAAATTTAAGAAACAAAGAAAAACGATAAACAATACTAAACAAAATCTTAAAACCTTTCCATAAGGAAAATTCCAGATATTTTATTGCTAAAACTTAAAAATTAAAATTCTGGGTTACAAAAAGAACTTATTATTGAATTTACCAAATATTACATTTACAACTTAATCCATGTTTCTTTATAATTTATGATAACAAAAAGAAATATATTTACGGAGGATAGGTACTGAAATTATTATTTAATATTGATAATTGATAGTTAAAATAAAATTATGTACGAGGTTGACCAAAAAGGTTATTAGTAAAAAAAATATTTAAAAGAGAACAAAATTATTTAACATTCACCACACCCAAACATGCATGAAAAATTAAAATTCTGCCAATCCGATGTAATACTATAGTATACTTATAAATAATGACATTAACAAAATTTGTAAGAAACTTGTGAACAAATAAGTCTTTGAATTTTGATGAACAGTAAAAGTTTAAAACACACTGCGAAATTGACAAAGAATCTGGAAATAGTTTTTTTTTATAAAATAGAAAAATGCTTTATTCTGTATGATAAATGCAATATTTAGTCTAAACTCATATAATCCTAAATAAATCATATTCTCCATAGCATATTGTTGTAGAATCACCAAAATCCAATTAATGTTGAACAATAAAAATTTACATAAAAATTAGCTATATAGAAATATGTACAAAAAAAAAACATGAAAAAATATAAAATTTTCCATGAAAATAAAAAATTAACAATTGTTATACATAGTTATATTTTTTTACAGTACAACTTTTTTTTTACACATTACAATAAAACTAGTCTCTGAATACCAATTACAATTTTATTGATTTGTTCGTATTTAAGTGATTCGTTCCTAATGAAATTATATTAGGTTAAGATTATTTTGATAAATGGAAAAGATAGTGTCAATGATGATATACGTCATGGTATCCAAAAGATTTGGTTTGGATTCTATTTGTTTGCTTAGGTTATTTTGAATAGTTAGAAATGAGCAAATGTATTAATTTAGTTAAATTCAGGTCAGATTTGGGGTAGTCATAAAATGAAAATATTTAAGATGATTTGTGTTTTTCTAATGTTAAATAAATTTAGGTGTTTCGTTTAAAGTATAGATATAAGATGAGTCATTTAGTTAAAAAAAAATTTCTTCTGTCTTTCTATTTAACTCTACTGTGTTTAGTCTACAAAAAATCAATCAGAAAAAACAACAAACATCCATCATTGTAATAATCTATCAAATCGCCCCAAAATTAAATTTATCATTAAAATTATCTCCGCCTCAACACTTAACAACAAACAAAAACATTTCAATTTTCTCTAATCTAATTTTTATTATTTCGATCAAAATATAACCAAATAACTGAAAATTGGATTCACTTAAAGGTAATCGAAAACCAAAGCGAAGTTAAATTTCTATAACCATCACCATCATCATCCTCAAATATTATTTTCATAAAATAGAACAAAAACTAACGAAAACAGTTTTTCTTCCCTTTGCTGTTTGGAAAATTTTGTATTGATTTAGTGATATGAATTGAATGATTTTAACATGAGAAAATTATACCTTTGAATATATCTTCTAACATTATTGAATATTTTGAGGGTTGTCATGCATATAGGACTTTTGATGCTTTCAATGAAAATGTTAGAATAAATTTATTTTTAAATTAAATGAATTTCACTACCAACTCTGTAACAGAAAAAAAAATTGAATTTTTAATTTTCTTTTGTTCATAAACTAAACGGAATACGAGTCAAGGTATTTCGAATGTGCATACATATTTAAATTGTTTGGGAACGAAATGAAATTTTAATTAGAGCATGCTGAAAACTTTTACCATATTTGTGGAAATATTAATTTTAAATTTATCAAATAGAAAAGTCAAATAATATGAAGTTAAATTAGTTAAAAAAAATTTGAATGAACATATTTGTAGGAGTTCTATTGGATTATTTGTTACAGGGTAGTAAATTTATGCAATTTAAAATTGAAATGAAAGGAAAGTCGTTAAGCATAACATTTTGTCAGTAAAAGTAGTCAAAATAAAAAATCTAAAAGACTGAGCCTAATAACTTCTATTTTTTATTTTCATATATAATATCACGAGTCGTCAAATAATAGTCGATTATTTTTCATAATCATTATTACGAATGTCAATTGAGGTCCCGAGTGCGCATAGCGCACGAGGGAAATTTTTAACCTCAAATGGCATGAGTGGTAATGTTGAAAAATAATCGACTAATAATTTGGTGACGAGTTGTATTTAGCAGACAATTTAACGAACAGAAATAGTAACATTATTTCATACAACCTAATCATATATAATAAAATATTATTTCATCTTAGTAGGCTTATAAATGTTATAAATTTGTAATTTATTTTTGACAAATAAACATAAACATGCAATCATTTATGAATGAAAACGGAAATTTTTACTATTTGCAAATTGCATTTTCACATAATTTTGTATGTGAATTTTTGTTTTAAATTTATATATTAAGTAGGCGGAAAATATTCGAAAATATTCGCTGTTCCTTCCTACCAGAAAAAAATAATCGAAACAAATCGTTTTGATTTGCTAAAAAATAGTAAATGAAGCGTTTTGATTGGACCTTATTGAAACTTTATTTAGTGAATTGAATTGTCTTATAAATTAAACTGTTGTGTTTATTTATACCTATTTTTAGGGACTTTGGTGTCCGCCTTTACAAATTAAAGAAAAAACTTACAAATCCCAATTTTTATTATTCTCTGCCTTGAAGATCATGGAATAGAAACAGTTTTAAAAAATCATTTACCACAGTCAGAGGTGCATCAATAATATTTGGGTTGTGTCGATTATTAATAGCTAAATTTAAATGGTTCATTGGAACAGTAAGCAATCTATTTACAAATTAATTATAAGCTGACATTCTACGGATGGTGTGAGCTGGAGTTAATTGTAATATCAGTTGTAGTAGGTTTTTCAAAATTATTATAATTCTCATCTCAAAATTATTATAATTCTTTGATGTAATGAAATCCCAAAAATTTAACATGTTTTTTTTCAATTTTAAGGGTATCGTATCTTTTTGTTAATTTTATTCAAATCATTTTTGAAAATTTTAATTTACGCAAACTTTCCATTAAATTATAAAAATATGTCATCAACATACTTTGAAGTTTGAATATGAAGTAAGCAAATTTTACTATTTATTAGAATTAGAAAGAAAAATTTATTTTCAAAATAGGTAAGGTATATATTAGCTAATAATCCACTTAATGGGGAACCCATTGTTTATCCTTTTTCTTGACTAAAAACTTGTTTGTTGAAAGTAAAATAATTTCAATTTAAAATAATATTGATTAATAAAATTAGTTCAAGAATTTTACAATAACTTAAAGCTCCTGTACTCTTCTAAAGGACAGAACTTAAAGGATTATCTTCTAACTAAAGGACAGAACTTTGAATCATTTTGAAATCTGATGCTAATAATAAATGAACTTCAATTTTAACTTTTTTACAAAATGACTATGTAGTGCATCGTCCTGATGCTAAATGTGCTAGAATTTAAAATAAATGTTTCTATATCCATAAATAAACAAAACCAAATTTCAAATTTAGGATAACAATTTTTATCTCTTGCAATCCGTTGAATCGAAAAGAAATTGCAAAAAATTTCCATAAAATAATTAAAAAAAAATCTACAACTAATACGGAACGACAAAATCTGAACAAAAACTGTCATTTAATCTAAAATGAAATCTCAATGTTATTTTTATTTTTTATAAATCTCTACTCCGCTTATTTGTATGTTATTTAGTTGAAATGAAAAGCTGATTCTCCCGCTATGGATATTCCAAAAAGATTTTTTATCATATTTTCTAGTCTTGGTTCATTAACATGAAAACCAAATTTAATGAATCGATATTTATTCATTACCGCTACCTACCTTTTTCTAAATATCTATGCCAGGGGTGCCCAGAAATCATGGAAGAGATGGCCAAAAATTTACAAGAACAAAAATGACTGGCCGCACGGAAAAAAAATAAATAAATAGTATAAATTATGTTAAGATTTTTTATTCAATTGTTAAGTCGCGAACATTAAATTCTTGTGTAGTATTACTAATTCTTAGTTCGTTTTTCAAATTAATGTCAGTTAGATTATTTCTATAGGAATTTGTTAGGAATATTTAAGTTTGAATTTAGTACGTACCAAAATATTGTACTTTTTTAAACGGAACTTATTATTATTGTGGTATTTGCTATTTTTATAATATTTTTACTGGCCGCACCAAATCATAAAACTGGCCGCATGCGGCCAGATGGCCGCAGTTTGGGCACCGCTGATCTATGCCAATAAACAACAAACAAACAAACAACAAAAAACCCAGCGACTTACAACAAAAAGTGAACAATATCAAGTTAACATTTAATGAAAAGAACAACAACAAATAATCAATTATAAAATTGTTTTTCGTGGATTTCATTTTGTATATATATAGACTCGCATATCTACAATTTTCTTTCTTGTTGATTTTCCATATTTTGCGTGTTAAATTTGTTTTGTACAATAGAAAGAGGCCATCACAACAAATCGTGTTTTGTTGGTGGGATTGTTAAATAAAAATCAAATCGTGACTTTTATTGATGAAATATTATTATTAAGTTCTCTATTTACTTTAATTTGGCGTGAAATTGATAAGATTTATTGTTTTTTTTGAAGATTGTTACGAGAACACATAAATAAATTTTAACGTTTTCCGCAACAAGTTAATTGAATTGATTTAAGTTAATTGAATGTAAATGAATTAATTTTTTCTAATAGTAAATAGACTGATAACTAACATTATAGCCATGTACATTTATGTATACTAGGAAGGCCCGGCGTGCTTCGCTACGCTTATAAATAAAGTTTTTGCGTAGACATTTTGTTGACGTAGAAGCAATGATTTCAAAAAGTGGTAATGAGAAATGCTAGCATATAATTTTTAATTTTTCTTTTTAAATATATGAATGAAAAATAATCAGAACTCTAGCTGATCAGTTCGGATATATGAAAAATTAGCGATCAAATAAGTTTTCAAGTAAGCTTATTTTATCTCTAACTTATTTGATCGCTAATTTTTCATATATCCGAACTGATCAGCTAGAGTTCTGATTATTTTTCATTCATATATTTAAAAAGAAAAATTAAAAATTATATGCTAGCATTTCTCGTTACCACTTTTTGAAATCATTGCTTCTACGTCAACAAAATGTCTACGCAAAAACTTTATTTATAAGCGTAGCGAAGCACGCCGGGCCTTCCTAGTTAATTTTAAAGCATGAATAGAACACATTGAAATTTCATCTATAATAATGATTGATGCATTATTAATATATGTGCCATGTACACTGTTTGGAGTTATATTTGGCATTGAATTCTCTAATAATGGAATTGGTAATTTGAAAACATTATGCAAAGTTCGCCCCCCAATCAAAAGAGTTGATGCAATACCACTGAAGGCAGTTACAATACACGAAAGATTTAGTGAATTAAATTTATGAATGATTGCTGTTTGAACAAAAGTTTTGCCACAACCTGCATGAGCTGTCAAGAAAAAAAGCTAAAGCATTCGGAGGAACATTCAAACCACAGATAAATGCAAATAATTGACGAAACTGTTTTGGTGATTGAATTTCTGAAGCTTCAAGTAAACATTCACGCTATTCATTATCATTTGTTGCAATACCTCGAGCTTCACATGCTGCAACAAAAGTAGGGTAGGGTACACCTTCATACATACGTAGATCAAAAAAAGATTTTGGACCACGAACATGCAACAGAAGTAAACGCATATGAAACAATTCTATATCTTTTGGAGTAACCATATATAATCGAGCAACAACTTTATCAGCCCCACGTTGTCTTCTTTTCCACGATTTACTTTGGTCATACCAAACATAATTAATTCTGTATACAAAAACTCATTAGCTAAATTATCAATGGAATTCAAATGGAAAAATGCTAACAATTTTGTTCTTGATACATTTGCGACTGTGCCAGCCACATTACCATTCCTGATATAAACATTTTGTCTATTAGGCAAATGACAATCAAGTCGAATAATTGTATGAGATTGAAAATGCATTGGAAATTCAAATATGCGCCAAGCAGCTTCAGTCGAACCAACATACCGTCCATTCAAAAAATCTTGAATTTCATTTCCCACAATCGCATCATCATTATTCACTGCATTCTCTCCATTCACTCTCAATTCAACATTGGCAGAATCATACTCTTTATATACATACTTGTAAACATATTTCACACTTTTAACAGTCGTACATATTTCCACGTTAATATGACAATTGAATTTTGCAAGAAGATAAATATTATACGGAACAACATATCTATTATCAAGAGATGCACCACGTACATAAAAATAGCAACCACATCAGTTTGAACAGCATCATTAAAACGACGAATATCACATTCTCTGTTAACTTTTATAACCATTGACACATCAGCAGTAACATTCTTAGGTCTTTCACAAAATTCATGCATTGATTTAAAAGAACGAACAAAAGGATTCACACGATCTAACTCAAAACCTATCTTACGCATAAGAAAAAATTCGAAATGAAATTTAAAACATAGAAAAACAATATGTACGTTTATTCACATTCAAAGAAATAAATATACTAACAGCTGAGAAAAAATTAAATATAAAAAAGAATAACAAAATAAAGTTTTAAGTTTCGTTTTTGTTGTTCGTTGTTCGATAGCAAATATATTTTTATATGTATGTAAACTTATAATGCATATGTATAGAAAAAGTTTTCCGTATATAATAACTTTTTTATTTATGATCCGATTTGTTTGAATCCGGATCCCAATATAGGTTACACTAATATCAGTTAGCTGTGAAAATTTGAATTGAATCCATCTGCGAATAAAAAAGCCTTATGCTCCACAAAGTTTTAATCTAGCGTATTAATATATAAGAAGATAAGATAAAATACTTTACAATCAAACAAACTCGTGTAAGTTGTATCGCTATCACGTTTTCTTTTTACTTCTTTCTATTCATTTTTGTTTAAAAAGTTCGTTTTATTACTTGTTTGTTATGTTCAATAAATTTTCATTTTTAAAATATAATGACCCTCTTTTGGCCTTCAAAAAAAATATTACGTGAATCCATCAAATCATAAACAAACGAAATTTCGTTTAACCTAAAAAACGGTGATGAAGTTTTTAACCGTAAAAAAAGTATAACTGCTTTTCTCCCAGGAAAAGCTCATCGTAATAATTCATTTATTTTTCATTTTTACGTGTTTTTGTATATTTTAACAGTTTGTTTTCGGTGACAGGAAACTTATTGGAAAAAAAAAAAACAAAAACTGAAAAGTATAATAAGTTTTGATTATTCAAAGTTAAAGATAAATGAATGAGGGCGTGGAAAAATTCAATGTTTTCAATTTTATGTTTTAGTGGTATGAAAATCAAAAAACATAAACCAACAACAAAGAGAAAACAAAATTTAGAAACCAATCAACAATATAGACATATGTCACTTATTTTATCATGACACATCGTTTAACTTTCGTGCTTTTTTGTGTTATGTCAATAGTAAAGAGTTTTCTTATGTTTTTGGTTTTGTTGGTGTTTTTTGATATATTGACACAAAACAACCAATCTTCTCTATGTACAGAGAAAAAGAAGAAAATTGGTTGGATTTGATTTATTCTTTTCTGGTTTGTATTTTGATTAAAGTTTCCAATCACGAATAAATTTATGTATCAATTGTGATTTGATCTTTTTGGGTAATAAATGTGTATAAATAAAGTTGAAAAAAACTAAGTGAATGACTACAACCTTATATGTTGTAATGAGATTATGTTGTGCATTTGAAATCGAAAGAAAATGAAATATGATTTGGGTTGCTGTTTTGTTCGAGCCAAAAAAGGTTAAAGTATGTAATTTAAAAATGTGTCAAGATTGATTTGATCTAAAGCAACAAAACAAAATTAAAAAGTGAGTGCTTTTCACAAATACCTAAACTGTTTGAAATGTTTATCTTGAAATTGGTCCTGTTTTTCTTTTGGGGTCAGGAAATAGAGCGGTTCTTAATTTCGAGAATTTCGTGATTTTTGGCTTGAAGACTTATTTTTAAAAATTCATAACTTCGGTTCTGTTAAAGATAGACATTTTTGTTTTGTGTTAAAATTGATTTTTTATCATTGCTCGACCCACATAATGAGTTTTTGGTATGGCCATCGTATCCTACGTTTAGTTTTTCACGAAAAACTTGTATTTAATTAATGAAGAAAAAAGTTTTAATCTTATAAGTAAGTTAATTTTTCCAGCGCAGGACGACAAAAATTTATGAAGTTTTTTGTCGTCCCGCGTTCGATAAATTAATGTATTTCTAACAGTAAAAATCGTTTCTCCATTACTAAAAAATACGTTTTTTATAGAAAATTACATAAATATTTTCAGATAATGATCCAACTATTCAAAAACAAAAAAGGAATGGGTGTTGATTTATTGTCGATAGACATCGAAAGATCGAGAGATCATTGTGTGGCTCCTTACTATGTCTATGCTCAAATTTGTCTTAATAAAATAATTTATAATTTTGATTATTTAGAACCTGACATATTACCAGTGGTTAGTTTTTAATTTTAACAGCATGAATGATTAATTTTATAAATTTGTTGTTTTTTTTCCATTCAAAAATTGAAAGCCGTTTACTTATTAGCATACTATTTGTTTACTCATCCGTTTACTCATTAGTATTCTATACTATTCTGTTGTTGCAAAATTTGAGAAAAAATTGGCACTTTTTGAACCAACACCTACATGTATAACGCTTGAATAATTTTTTTCGATGTGGTGATATGTTTTTTTGATAATACTAGTAATTCTTATCCTTTCACCTAGATAATTATCTCAAATAAAACGAGCATCATTTCCACGATAATTCATGATAATACTATAATCAAAAACATATTCTTACATGCTTTTTTGTCAATTACACAAAACGATAATTGCAACAGACTGCACTACCTGTTCTTATGTTCTTAGATTTGAAATATTGTTATAATTTAACTTAGCTAGAAAGCATTAGAAAAAATTGACGTAATATTAATGTATAGATGTTTATAACTAACTGTTACTTAAGTATTTAATAAATTTTATGAGGTTTTATTTATTTTAATTTTATATTAAAAAAGAATGAATTTTTATAATATGCAACGATGTCGTTGTAATAAAAAAGAAAATAATTAAATGATAATCCATGCATAAATAGATAACCTCCAAAGAAGAATATTGGCAACGATGATACATAGGCTGACTTCACTACAGCTCTGGAAACTAAATGTTCTGGATATATAGTAAGCCTATATTCATCAAATTCTTCAACTAATGGCTAACTATTATGATAGATTTCACGTAGTTCTAATAATAAAAATAGGTCTTCCAGAGGCTCCAACCCCATAGTCCATTATAATTTTGTTAATTTGTAAGCTAGTGTACTCAAATCCCCGCTTTTGGCAGAGAAGTGTCACTCGCCAAGGTAATGTTTTAGCGGTGCTGGCGGATGAACTATATTCAACTTTTCGAACTATTCGAGTCTTCATATAACTCTATTTCTGGACTTTGATCATTAAGGAATGCGTCACATGATCAAGGAATGTGCCACTAGCAATATTATTCTTTATTGCTAAGTTTTTCATTTCTTTAAAAATACTGACAAAAAACAAAATTGGGTTCATCAATACCTTAGCATGCATGCTGTCGTATGACCTTGATCTTAAAAGGTTTTTATATATGTTTGTGAAACCGAAAAGCTCTAATCAAGATCATGAAAATTCTGATGAGGAATGTATGTTTGACGATGATGATGATTTTGGTCAAATTGGGACAGTTGATGATGCTGATATTACCGATGATGAAAAAAGAACGTTACAACGTTACGTTACAAACGTACAATGTGAAAATGGAATATAGAATAATTAGAATTTAATAATTTTATTTATGAATAATTTTATTTATTGCTTCCAAAATTAAACACACAATTGTTTAAGGTGGCCCTTTGGAAATTAAAAGGGTTTTGTACCATGTTTGTAACCATTGTACACGTATTGTTATTTACATTTTCATCTGTAAAACCGTTGACGGCATTTGGAGAAAAATTTTCAGATATTTTTGCAGACAAATTTTCTGGACTTTCAGTGAATTTTTCAAAAACTCTATTATTATTAATTCTTTAATTGAAATAAAACACTTCTTGTTGTTTTGCAAATAGTAGTTGTGTAAGTAAGTAAAACTGTAAGTGAGTAAAAATTTAAATACTTATAAAGTAATTATAACATTTAAATTAACCTCAACCGCTCAATCGATTTCGGTTGTTACACCATCTACGAGGGCTTACAAACTACTGTACACAGAGAGAAAAAAAGGGTTAAATTTGATAAAAAAATCATCAAATTGATGATTTTTGTATATCAATATATGGACAAGAATATGAGTTCTCAAATTGATATAAAATGCTGCATCAGATTGAACTCTGGTTTATTTTTTTGAGTTGATATAAATCTACTGATTATGATAAACAAATTTCTTATTTTGATATTTTATTCTCGATATTATTCTCAAAGCTTATAAACTTGTTGTATCAAAACAATACCAAAAGTATCAATTTAAGATGGAGTTGTATTTCTTCAAGAATTTGAGCGGAAGAAGTTGAGAAACCAAAAGCTCATTTTAAGAAATTCTGATCATTTTAAGAATTTTTTTGATCGAT
Organism: Diogma glabrata; assembly: GCA_963693315.1. Lineage (NCBI taxonomy): Eukaryota > Metazoa > Arthropoda > Insecta > Diptera > Cylindrotomidae > Diogma > Diogma glabrata. The sequence goes on from OY856186.1 coordinate 220,387,220, forward strand.
ATGATCGTATGTTACTTTTGGTATTGATCTGATATATTTCATTTTGAATCAATTCATTATCATTTTAAGAAAAATATTTTCTCGAATCGAAGATGATAATATTTAGTTTGAAAAAAGATTTTTCTCAATTTTAGTGGCTTATATACGTGGGGGTGATTCGGTACGTTTAGCGACACGTAAAATAGCAACCTTGGAAAAAATAAGGCACAGGCAAATAAGGCACGGAATAAAACTCTCAATCCACCGATGTTCCATTAACCTTAAACGGGATAAAAAAATCACTATTTTTAAAAAATATTCTTTTATTTCACATAAATAATTCAAAAATAAATAATTTATAATTTTTAATTATGGCTTAATCTAATGGCTTAATCTAATTATGGCTTAACATATTGTCTGCCATCTAAAAAATAATGGACTTGCAATGGTCTGTTTACATCATCACCGAGACGTATTATATCAAAAGTATTATATCAAAAAAAATTATTATCATTTCGATCTTATACGTTCAATTTGAGAGAAAAAGTATAAAATCGAGAATTTTTTTTTCTCAATTCTATCTACGTAAGATCAAATCGAGAGTAATCGAATATTAATTATTTTCATTTCGATCTCATAAGCTTAATTTGAGAGAAAAATAATAAAACTGAGAATTTTTTTTCTCAATTTTATAAACGTTGATCAAACCGAGAATAATCGATCATTAGTTAGTTTCATTTCGATCTCATAAGTTCAATTTGAGAGAAAAGGTATAAAATCGATAATTTTTTTTTCTTAATTTTATCTACGTGGATCAAATTGAGAATACTTGCGTATAACTTATTATTATTTTGATCTTTAATTTTCTAAAAGAAACAAAAAGGATTAAAATGAAAATATTTTACTCTCATTTTGACACTTGTGAATCAAATAAATGATGGGGAAGTAACAAAGTGATGTGTACTTCTCTGTTCAATTTGAGAAATGGAAATCTTATTCTGATTCAAAATTTTCTTATATTTATACAGAAAAAATGAAAAAGTGTTTTATTTACCCAAAACAAGAATAAATGAATTTCCTATTGTTGAACAAAAACAATTCTCAACTTCAGTATTTCATTCTCCTATAGGATGATCGAATTGATAGTTTTTTCTCACTTTTAAAATTTGTTGTATTAGAATAATATAAATTTACTCGAAATGAGAATAAAGGTATCTTCTGTTTTTAATCATATATAATTCTCAATAATAGTATTTTATTCACTTTTTTGTGTGATTGAATTGTTAGTTTTTATCTCAGTTTTAAATTTCGGAGCATTAAAATGATTTAAATTTTCTCAAATTAAGAAGAAACTGAATTTTCTATTTTCAATCATACACAATTCTCAAATCTAGAATTTTTTTTCTCTCTGTGTAGTAGTTCGTAAGCTCCCAGTAGTTCGTAAGCTCCCGTAGATGGTGTAACAACCGAAATAAATTGAACGGCTAAGGTTAATTTAAATGTTATATTTATTTTTTAATTATTTATATTTTTTATTAAACTTAACAAATACTATTTGCAAAACAACAACAAGTGTTTTATTTCAATTAAATTATTAATCATGTTTTGCCAAGTGCCGTCAGTGACTACAGTAAAGTCTATTATTATTATTTATTGGGTTTTGCATAGCTTGTGTTGATGTTGAGGGAGCTGATATTCCTGGAAGTAATATTTTTCTGACAACTTCCTTTTTGTTGGCTAATGAATTGTCAATATACCTTCACCAACAATGGTGGAGTGCCATCCTACATATCTCTTCAAGGTTGTTATGTCAACTCCCTCGTCAATTAATATGCGGTTGCTAAAGTTCTTCGCAAAATGTGTCCGGAATATTTTTCCCAATTTTCCAAATTTAAGTAGGAAGCCACATTTCGGGGTACACTCAGAAAAAAATCACATTGTAAAATTGAAGTGGATCATCGTTAATTTGATTGTTTGCACATATTTCAAAAAACAGTTTTGAGTTAAATGTAAAATGCCATTAAAACAACATTTTAATAGTTATATCTCTTTATTAACACAAAAAACTTTGATTTTAACATCCAACACTTTTGAACTTATATATAAAATCATTTGAAGTAAAACTGCGTTTTTAAATTTATTTGGAAAACACTTTAAATTAATGATGAGCAACCTTACTTATTAAAAACGCATTAGAGTGTGTTTTACGAGATATGACGATCATTTAAAATCCGCAAGTAGTTGCAAAAGGACGTGTGAATTAGAAAAAATATTTTAAAAATATTTTTGTTTATTTTGTGTATTTCCAAAGTTTGTTTCGTTAAAGTGATAGGCTGTAATTAAGTGATAGGCTTCTTTACGCCTATATAAACTTTATTGATAAGTGTTATAAGTGTTGCTTGCTTAAATTCATCAAGTTATAATTATTATTAATTATACTTTGACAAAATTGTTGGAATATATGTGATTTATAAATATAGGGGAACCACTATATTATAATGAACCAAATTGATATTGTTAACGATAAAATTTATATAGATGGACAGCTTGTGGAGATAGAAGTAGAGACACCAGAATTTAATGAAACAGTGAATGAAACAAGTAGCTCTGAATATTTACAAACTGTACCTTCAGCAATTAATTTCGATGACGAGTGCCAGCTTCAAAACCTTCTAACACAATTTAATTTGTTAGATGTTTTACCGAATCTCCAAGGTAAGAGTCTGCATTTGTTAATCGTAATAAACATTTATCAAAGAACGTTTATTTCTAATATCAATCATGGGAAGCCTTAAAGTTAATTAGTCTATGTATGCAAAATCATTGAGAAAATTACAATTTGAAAATTTTTGAGAAGAAATATTCGAAAACTCAAACTAGAAAGTTTCAAAGGATTTCAGTTAAATAGGACGCACCATATTTAAGTAGGACGCACCATATTTAAATAGGACGCACCATATATCTGACTGAACATAAAATACAAATATACGCATTTAAACAAAATATATCTCCACGTTTGAAAGTTTTATTTTCATAAATTATGTAGTTAAATAAGAATTATTTATTGCAGCAAGTAAAATCACATATAGATCGCTTAAGTATCTATCGAAAGAAGATATAGAGCAGGCAATACCGGATATAGGACCAAGGGCCATTTTCAGGGAAAAACTGTTTGCGTGGCGTAAAACTGAGGTATTGCGGATCAAAATTTTATATAGACTAAATATATTTTCTATTAACAATAAGATGTTCGGGATTATACGACCAACATAAAATATCAGAAAATTTATTAATGCTTTTGTGTTTAAATTTAAAACCAATGATGTTAATATGAAACCCCTTTTGTGTCTATTTTAGTACGGATTAGACGACGACACGTTATCTTTAGATTCCAAAATAAGCCAGTGGATGAATCGTCAAAACAGTTCTTCAATTCCATCACCTTCTATACAACCTTCAGCAATAAAAGTAAAAATAATTAATTAAATGCTTGTACTAGTTAATTACTGCCTTTTCAAAGACTGTTTCAGAGATATTAAGGGAAACTCCTACTGGACGAAATTTGGTTAGTTTCTCTGAAGCTCAAAAAGGACTAAACAGTTTCCAGAGAAATGAATTGATTAAACTAATAATTGAGCACACTAACATCAACGGAATAATTCTAAGGCCTTCTGATTTTCCAATTTTAGTTGAACAAATAGTTTCAATTTTTCCATCAGAAAATAAAGTCAAGGTAAATTTTAAAATCTAGTAAAACAATTTAATTTCACATTTCTTCAACATGTTCATGAATTTTAGGATTACTACTACATACCTCGGCAGGGTAAAAAGAATCCGAGTGGAAAATTATACTGCAAATATGCCAATAGTCGATGTAAAAAAAGGAAAACGACTGAACACTCAAAACTTTCAAGTCGTTTTGAAGAAAGTCGTGTGTCTTCAGAAATTGAAACGGTTGAGTTTGACGAATATATTTCAATGTCAACAAAAACGACTCTACAACGAGAAGTAAATAATTGGGAAGAAGTTAAAGATAAATGGCAAAAAACCTTTAAAATTCGCCAAAAAGATTTACAAAGCATGCCGTTTGAAACTTTTTTAAAAGAGTGGCCTAAATATGTTCACAGTCAGGCTTCAGATTTGGTAATGATTTAAACGTTCTGTCAAAATCTAAATATAAATGTTATTAACTCTTTCTTTTTTTAGATTGAGATCGACTTTGATTTGCTTTATCCAGGAAAAAACCAGATGCTCTTTTCCAAATGGAATTTATTTAAAAATAAAATTAAATTGTATTACGATAATAACATACACAATCCAGCTTGCAAAGAATTATACAAATTTTCCAAAACTATTGCAAATTGCGGTAAGATAACATTCCTTTTCTTCAAATTCAACTTTAAAATAATATCTTAAATTATACATTCAGATATCGAAGACTATATCTTAGCATCTCTGCTCAATTCAATATTAATTCCAACGGCAAGATTCAAAGATTCAAAAAAAGCTGGCAAGAGGAAAGCTACCATTGCAGATGGTCAAGAGTGCTTTATTCTACAGCTGGAATGCATCAACGATCTTAAACGTAAAATAAATTATCTGACAGATAAGTACTTTTATAGTGGATTGACGATACAACCACTGATAATTGTCGAAGGTTCTCACAAACGTACGTTAAAAAATTTTTACGTTTATTTTAATGGTGAATTACATAAATTTCCATCTCTCATAGCTAGCTTGGATATTTGTTTTAAAATATTTCAAATATTTCATTTGAAGTATCCTAAAGCTTGCGAAGGACCGTGGAATTTTATACAGAAATATTTTTTCAATATAAACACGGTTTATGATCTTAAATCTTCAAATCTTAGTTCTATAATTGACTTCATGGAATCTTAACAAACAATTTTTTTTACCTTTTTTGAATTTATTTTAAGTTTTGTATATATATTGATTTTACAATGTTTACTTGCTTCAAATGTTATAAAAACCTTCCCAATCCTACGATATTAATACATCACTACAAAAATGATCATTTATTGACAGGAAAATCAATCAAAATTAGATGCAAACAAAATGCGTGTAATCAAATTTTTACAAATTTTTCAGCCTTTCGCGTTCACTTAGATAGAAGACATAAATCCCAAAACAATCCAAAAAGTAATCTTGGACCAATGCAAAAATTTAGTTCTGAAGATATGAATCACAGTGTAGTAACAAACATTTTAGAAACTACAACAGACTCCTTAGATGAACATTCAACTCTAGAAACCACAAAAGCTATAGAAAATTTAAAAAAACAATCGTTACATTTATCCTTGCAACTTTATGCAAATAATAATATGTCTAGAAAACAAGCTTTGGAAATTCAAGGGAACATAAGAACATTTTTTTCTATGTTTTCAAGAGCCTTGAAAACTACAATTCAAGATAAAAACATAAATGCCATAAGTCAATTCGAAAATTTACTTGAGTTTTGTGATGATCCATTTAAAGAAATAAGTTCCGAGCATCGCCTTTTAAAAATGTTAAAGGATGAAAACTTATTTGAAAAACCGTTTTGTTTTGTTATTGATAACACTGTGTCTGGAAAAGTTGTATCTGGCATTCCTACATTAGCACCAAAAGCTTCAAATATTTATGTAATGCACTTGGTTTTTCAATTTAGATCTTTTTTTCAACTTCCCAATGTTTTAGAACAAACTTTACAAAATGTTAATAATTACCTTACCTCAGACAAATTGCAAAATTTTGCATCAGGAGAACTGTTCAAAAAAAAAAAACAGAAATATAAAACGGATTTGGTAATTCCATATGTGTTATATGTTGACGATTTTCAAATCAACAATCCCTTAGGCAGTCACTGTTCTTCAATATGTGGGTTTTATTATAATTTTCCCACTATTCCACAACATTTGTTGTCCAAACTAAGTTTCATTTTTCACTGCGCATTTATTGATGCAAGTTATGTAAAAAAATTTGGGAACGAAAAAGCGTTTTACCAGTTAGTTAATCAATTGAAAGAGCTGGAAAATGGTATTGATATTACTACTCCAACCGGAATTGTGAAGGTTCGTTTTATTTTAGGTCTAATTGTGGGAGATAATCTTGGAATGAATAGTATTTTGGGTTTCGTACAATCATTTAATTCAAAAAGATTCTGTCGTGTTTGTACCAGAACTCGAGAAAACACAAAAAACGACGTTTCAGAACTAGCATTATTTTTACGAAATGAAGAAAACTATACGTATGACTTGTCGATAAACGATTTTAGAGAAACTGGCGTTAAAAATATTTGTGTTTTTGATCAGCTAGAGTGTTTTAATGTTTATGAAAATTTTTGTTTTGATATAATGCATGATGTTTTTGAAGGAGTTTGTCGTTATGACCTGAGCAATATTATTTTATCTCTGATAAATGATAATATACTATCAATTGATGTATTGAATAGCAGAAAACATTTCTTTCAATTTGGTGAAACAGAAATTGGTAATATTTCGTCAGATATTGAGATATCTAAACTTAAACTTTTTAATTTCAAAATGTCTTCAAGCGAAATGATGTGTTTTGTCCACTTCTTACCCCTAATGATAGGTGATTTAGTTCCTCGGCAAAACTGTCACTGGATGCTGTGTACATTGTTAATTGAAATCATTGATCTTTTACTTCAGTCAGAATTTTCTTTAAATGATCTTACGAAACTTCGAATGTTAATCCAACAGCATCATGCTTTGTATATTAAGCTTTATGGTCCTACTCTCAAACCAAAACATCACAATTTAGTCCATTACGTGACAGCAATAGCGCAATGTGGTCCATTAAAACATGTTTGGGCAATGCGATTTGAAGCTAAACACAAAGAATCAAAACTGTATATGCACAACATAACTTCCAGATTGAATCCATCATACTCCCTAGCTATCAAATCTGGTTTAAAATTTTCCCAGTTTTTAATTAATTATGGAATTGGATTTGAAGAACACCTAGATTTAAATAATTTTGAATTAAAAGACTTATCAAATGAAGATTTTTTTTCAAAAATTTTTGAAATTAATACAATTAACTACAAATCTATTAGGCTATGTAGAACTTCAGTAAACTATAGAGGTATCGAATACAAACCGAATTATTATTTATCAAAAAAAGTTAATGGTCAGTTCGAGTTCTATAAAATACACGCTCTTATGTATGATAAAGATTTATTAGTTCTATGCTATTTTATCAATATAAAAGAATTTGATTCCCATTTTCAATCATATGAAGTAGAAAGTATTTCTACAAACAAACTGTTCATAAGAGATATACACTTTTTTAGTAGTCCACCGCTTCACATGTATTCTATTAATAATGGAAAAACATATATTAGAAACAAAGTTCTTTAACTGATTTTTACAGTATCAGATCTTAAAGTTAATTGATTAATTATAATGTTCATGTTATGATCATTCAAATGTTTATGTAATGTAAGTAAATGTATCAAGCTTGTAAGTAAATGTAAGAAATAAGCTTTCTTAAATAAAACTATTTGTAAATTAAATATAATAGAAATGAAATGCAAATAAATAAAAGAAATATAAATATGAAATAAATTAAACATTTGTTTTAGTTGTTAATTAGGTATATTTCAGAACAAAACAAGTACAATACATCATTATTCTAATGTTTAAACATATTGATTTGAAATTGTTTCGTATTCAAATTAAACCTGCCACGCATTTAAAACAAACTAATTATAAACATATGTGCACTTGATTTTACTATCTTTCCAATTAAAATTAATATGAATCCAGTTAGAATCAATGTCTAAAAATTTAAATCTAAAATCGCAATTGTTTATTTCAATATGCAATTCAAATATTTTGAGGTTTAAATTAAAGTTGAAAAAACATGAATGCTAAATATTGTAATATTTAAAATTATAGTGAATAACTTTAAAGTTATCATGCTAAATTTTAAAACAAATTTAAAGTTTTTCAACATTGGATTAAGCAAAATCCACATCGAATGGTTTTCATATTGATTTTACTTTGAATCGATGTTGATTTTGTTGATTTTAGGTGGTTTTTTTTCTCAGTGTACATTCCGATTAGTATGGATTCCCATTTCTGATCGGAAACATACTCCATTTTAGGAATTTTTTCAATTCAAAGGTATGGTATGAAGTTTCTCAGAAAAAAACTCCATTTCACATTTTTCGTGTTGCGGTTGGGATTCGAACCTACCTCGTTAGTGCCCGGTTCGAATCCTTGGGCAGACACGCTATCGATTACGCCGTTGAGGCGATGACAATTTCAAAGTTGAAACTTCTTCATCACTTATTTATTTTTACTTAAGATGAATTTTTCCACTGTCATTACAATCCATATTATGGAAATGTTTTCACATTATATGGGATTTTTTGCATTAAATTTCTAGACAATACTTTGTGTGAATTCACAGAATGGGGATCATTTCTACTCTAATTAACATCCTAAGTCACGATTTTATAGTCATTATTGATTGTTTCCAATCAATGTGTAATCAATGGCTGACACTTGGTCAATTTGTAGTCCTATATGTATTAACATTAGCCTACATTAAGGGAATTTAAATTAATTAATTAACGGCGTAATCGATAGCGTGTCTGCCCAAGAATTCGAGCCGGGCACTGACGAGGTAGGTTCGAATCCCAACCAAAACACGAAAAATGTGAAATGGAGTTTTTTTCTGAGAAACTTCATACCATACCTTTGAATTGAAAAAATTCCAATTACTTCTTTACTTACTTGAGTTTAATTGATCTCAAAAATTCAAAATTAATTTAAATTCCCTTAATGTAGTACAATGTTAATACATATAGGACTACAAATTGACCAAGTTTCAGCCATTGATTTCACATTGATTGGAGATAATCAATAATGACTGTACAATCGTGACTTAGGATGTTAATTAGAATAGAAATGTTCCCCATTCTATGAATTCACACAAAGTATTGTCTAGAAATTTAATGCAAAAAATCCCATATAATGTGAAAACATTTCCATAATATGGAGTCTAATGACAGTGGAAAAATTCAACTTAAGTAAAAATAAATAAGTGATGAAGAAATTTCAACTTTGAAATTGTCATCGCCTCAACGGCGTAATCGATAGCGTGTCTGCCCAAGGATTCGAGCCGGGCACTGACGAGGTAGGTTCGAATCCCAACCGAAACACGAAAAATGTGAAATGGAGTTTTTTTATGAGAAACTTCATACCATAACTTTGAATTGAAAAAATTCCAATTACTTCTTTACTTACTTGTGTTTAATTGATCTCATACTCCATTTTGATATTTTTATAAATATCCGTATGTTTGCCATTATTGCTGATCGTAGGGAGATATACTTTTTGTAAATTTGAATAAAATTGACACCGACAATGGTAAGGGATTGTCGTATGTTCGTTTTTGTTGTCTTAATTTTTATAAATAAAAATTCATTCTTTTCTTGAACATCTTCTACATTTATGTTTACAATTTCGTCACATCAAAGTGCTCCTGATACTACCATAACTAAAATAAGCTAAAAAAAATAAACAAAATAAATAAATGATTTACTTTAAGAAATAAAAACGAATAAACAAAAATTGATTTCGTTTTTAGTTTTTTATTTAACTATTACGAGTTTCAATCTGATGCAGATCATCGACAGGTAATATTTTGTAACTGGTAACTTTATTTTCGTTTGTATTTAACAACCAATTTATTTAAAAAGACTTAGCTTGTTCAATAACTAAAATTTGCAAATCTGATTTAGGTTATTCAAAATTATACAGATTGAAATTTCACAAATATTATAATATTAATTCAGTATTTCCAAATTTTAGTTTTTGAATACTACGAGTGTTGGGATTTCCTCGGTTGGTGTATAACGTTAAAATAGTTTTAATCTTACTTTTATTGCTAAGTATTTTGCATCGGGAGCTTCTGTAACAAATTTTTGAAACTGTTCTTTGGTAAACACCAATGATTTTCTGGTAACGTAACCTTCATTTTGTTTTTTAAATAAGCACGTAGTTTTAAATACTTGCTAATGTCAATTCTTTTGTTCACTTTCAGCATTTTTTTAGTCATGGAATAATGAGACCACATTGTGGAAGCTTTAATGTTTTTGTGTGTTTTTAATTCATCGAAGTAAGCAATTAAAATATTTTCTGAATGATTATTAATATTTTTTCAATACACCAGTCTTCAAATCTTTTGAAACTGGCATAATATATTTTATTTCATACTGATATCTAAAACGACATTTTTCGGATTATTTATGGTACAAAAAGTTGAACTTTTACGTCCTAGGACTTTATATAATTTTATAAAGTCCTAGGACGTTAAAGTTCAACTTTTTGTACCATAAACGATGAACTTTAACGTCCTAGGACTCAATAAAATTTTATAAAGTCCTAGTACGTTAAAGTTCAACTTTTTGAGCAAAATTTAAAACTCATTTCTTTTAATTTTAATAAATTTCCAGTATGAAATAAAATTTTGTATTTACCTCAAACGAAAAGTGTTTTGAAAGGTACTCACTAGTAATTTCGTAAACAACTAACTCGTACTTTAAAGTTTAACTTTTCGTTCTAGATAAATAAATAACTATTGATAAAAAACGTGTTCTGTTCGTGACAGAGTTGTGAAAACTTGACCATTTTTGATTTTCCTAAAACTTGACATATAAGTAGTATGGACAAAATAAAAAATACGACTTATTTTAAAATTCTTTTAAAGTGCATAGTTTGAGCATAGGGGTCACCCCAACATGCATGAAAAATGAAAATTCTGCCAATCCGATGTAACTTTGAAATTAAATTGCTCAAGAACGGCTATACCGATTTCATCAAACTTTTTTTTGTTTGATAGATGATTAATTTGTCGTTTGAAAAAAAATTAATTTATTGTTTTATAATTAATTTTTAAATAAAAATATTAAAAGAACTTTTTTAAAGATGGCGCTAGGGTCAAAGATCAATTGGGATTTAATTAATTTTTTTTCTGAAAATGGTTCCATCTTTACTCTAAAATATATCAAATTAACAAAGAGGCCGAATTAACAAAGAGGCCTTTTTATTTTGTCCATACTACTTATATGCCAAGTTTCAGAAAAATCAAAAATGGTCAAGTTCAAATTTCGACTTTTTCACCTGCGTAGATCACGTTTTTCATCTATTTAATGATTTATTGGGTAACAAATTTTACGATATTAGTTTTGCATTTTCAACAATATCGAGTGATGTATGTGGAAGAGTACTTGAAAGGAAATTCTCTTCCATTTTATATATAAACGTATTTCACAAAAAAACGTTGCTAGTTTTCAGTTTGAAAATTTAAATTTAAAGATGGAAAACAGTATTTTGAACTTGTTTTGAACAAATTCATAATCTCATGAATGTTTATGTCACTTTACTGCCGCTGTAAAAATATGAAAATTACATTACTGCTGCCGTAAAAATATGAAGTTACTTTACTGCCGCCGTAAAAATAAAATAAAAATGGCGTTACGTCACAGCCGCTTTGATTATAAGTAAAAAAGTAAGAATTTAACTAATTCCCTAGCGTCAGTAAAGTTAAACTTTTGCCCAAAAACCTGTTTTTTGAAATATTATATAAAATGACTGGCATTACTTGCTTTCTTATTGTTGGTGTCTTGTGATTTAATTGAGTTATGCGCTTTGAATGCTTTACGTTTATTCCTCACCACATCGTTAACATCCTCAGTGAAACAGGGTTAGTTTTAATTTATTCCATATTTTATGAATTCAGAAACTCTTAGTGCTGACACACTAGGATCTTGCTCAACAAAATAAACATCTTATAAACCGATTTTCCCATAAAAGTTTTCAATCTCTCTCATTAAGTGTGTTTATAATTCTGAAAGCGATGAGAATTGTCATCAATTGGAGTAGGCGAAATAAATTTCAATTTTTATTTTAATAAGGTAAATGAATAAAATTTAAAACCAAACCGCCTATTTTGCGTTATCTTTTGTCTACAACTCTTTGTTTTGCATAAGCAAACATAAATGAACTAAACGTTTGTTTGGCATTACAGCTTCTCTGGTAATCTCAACATCACTATAGATCTACATTAAAACAACCATATGAAATTGATTGATCTTCACCCGAAAACGATAAATACTAAAAGTTGATAAGCTACCCAGTTTTTTTTTCATGTTCTTGCCTAAATTGTTATACAAGATTACTTCAAAACATTATTATCTCATAAATATAATCCATTTTCCTTATTATGTTTTATGGGAATTTTGTAGTTGTTGTTATTTTTGTTCATCTTCTGGTAAATCTCCGAAAACATAAACTTTTCAAAAGAAAAAAATCTTTTCCTATTATTTTTATTATTCCTCGTGGGGACAATAAAAAATCTTTTATCCAAATCTCGATCCTACTTTAAGTACACTTTGTGTCCAAAAATTACAAAACTAATAATCGTAATGCGAATCATTTTCCTATTTTTGTTGCTGTTGTTGTTGATAATTTTTATCATTTTTCTAATTAAATAGCTTTTAGCAGTTTTGTTGTGTTTTTATTAATAGTATCATGTACTAATAACAAACAGAGCGTGAAAATTCTCGTTAAGTACTAATAACGGACTACTTATTGTTATTTAAAAATCGTATTTCTAATTTTTTTATGACATTTTTAACCACTGAATTTTTGTGGCGCAATTATATTGCAAAACAAATCATTTTTGGTGTTTTTTTGATTTGAGTAAACTGATGATAAAGTAAGTATATCTACAGAACTCTTTACATTATGTATTTACATTCTTCAAGTAAACAATTACGAAATTTCCATTTTGTCAAGAACTTTCACAACACTGATTCCAACCAACTATTAACTGGTGGATAAAAGTACGAACTGTGAATATTCTTGACAAAATGTAAATTGGGCAGTTAGTTCTTAACATTTTCAAAAATTAATTCTTTACAACCTCAAAACTCATAGTAAACAACGTAAAGAATGTAAACTATGTTTAAAATTCTTTTTTATTCGCCTACATGTTAAAGTGTTGCTTTATTACTGTGATTTTGGGCCTTAAAATGTCACTTTTTAACCATAAATTTTGTTGCCATAGTTAAGTCCATAAAAGTAATTTGTTTAAATTCCATCAAAAATAGACATTTTCAATTCAAAATTTCATAATCCAATTAAAATATTTGTTAGTTTTTGCTGTCATAGTTATACGATTTGTTTGAAAAAAACAATAAATATTTTGGTCAAAGGTTACTTGTTTAACATATTTACAATTATGCCATACAATTATAACAACAAATGCCTTAAGAAATAATAAATGAATGTTCTTTTGTTTTTGTTTCAGTTTTTATTTTTATTTTTGAGTTTTCTTTTCGCAAAAATTTAAATAAAAAAAAAAAAGTTGAATTGATTTTTTTGAATTAAGAAATATTTTCTTTGGAAATTTGGGAAAATTAAAATTTTTTTATATTGATATTGATTACACGTTCACAAAAGTTTTCCTAAATTGATAGATATTTGTATTTTTTGAGGTGTAGAAGTTGTTTGATAATTTTTGATTATAAATTATGTGTGGTGGTATTGTAGGTTTGACGTAGTTAGATCGTTAATTTGCTCTTTGGTGGATTTAATATGTTATTAAAAGTAGTTTTAACCAACTTAAATAAAACTGTTCTGAAATTGCATTGATAAAGTAGTTTCTTTTTAATTTGGTTTGATAATTTTTTTGAATTATTCTGTTTCTAATTAATTTTTTTTTATTTAAACTAATCGGACATATTTAATTCTATTTGTACACAGAACTGTCTGACCCCAAAATCTACCTATTTCTAGCGGATATACCTGACGCTTGGACTTTTTAGTATTACTACCAAAATAATAATTAAAAACAAAGTGAAACACGTTATACATTTCGAATAGTGTCATAATGGCCACAAAATAAAGAACAAATGTGTACATTTTGCACCACACCTGCCGTCACGCTATGATGGCACTATGATAACAATATACGGGTGCACTTGGACGTCCAAGTGACAACATGCCATGACACGCGTGAACGCATTGTGCTAGCATTGGGCCGCCACAGTGTTTGTTGGGTTTGCTTGCGGTGAATAAAAAATAGTATATGATGCACGGACGTAAGCCATTTTGGACTTAATGTGGGTGAAAATCTCGGCAGGCGCCTCGATTCGCTCCACATAGGTCCAAAAACCTTAGCTCTAGGTCCCTCATAATGTACTATTTTGTTAAATCGTAAACGTTTTTGTTAAATCGTATATATACAAATTCTGTTAAAAAATCGATAATAAACTATCAATTACACCATAATGTAACAAATTATTTGTAGATTTTGTAAAATCATTCGTTTAAAGATTCGTTAAAAAAAATGTATGATTGAGAATGCGGCAACCATAAGTTTTATCGAACTAAAATTTGATATGAATGTAAAACTCGTGTGCCAGCACAATGCATAATATAGTAAGATTCAAAGCAAATAATAAAGTTTTTTAAACTGATGCTTATCTCTTGGTTCATCGCTTCTTTTGTGATTCATTGGCACTTAGATTACAATAACAAAATTTATTTCCTATATAAAACACTCAAATCTAGTTGTTCGTTAGCCAAATAAATTTTTAATGGTGGTGATTTTAATGGATAACCAAACACGATACAGTTTTTAAACTACACCACACAAAGCTAGATTTATATTTTATGATAAGTCAAAACTTGTTTACCTCAAAAAGTGTTTCTGTTTCCAACTATGTCAAGAATTTTTACTAAATGTTAAAAAAAAGAAAGGAGTCTTGAGGACTGCCGACAGAAGTGAAAACTTAAATCGGTCAAATGTCTGTGGTTTTATCGTCTTAATACAACAAAACTTACTTTACCACACTTATACACTGTTATTAACTGAGAAAAACATCAAATTCAATAAAGAAGAAACAACCAAAATATGTGTTAAGAGAAGGAGAGTAAAATTACTTATAATATATCATTAATCAAAACTTAGATTATTCGTACTATTAATTGCGTTTTCTTTGTTAAAAAGTTTAAAGAACAACCTACCAATCAAATATAACAAAATAATTTTTTTTATTTTACTTAAAAATACAACAAAATATTTACTTACTATACCACATTTACAGACTTTTATAAACCGAAAAAAAAATCAAATGCAATAAAAAAGAAAAAATAAACAAATTTTAAATCAAGAAAATGAGAATAAGAAATAAGAAAATATCAAATGATTACAATTTATAACAAATTGGTTTTTGTATATAGTTGCAACTTGCTTTGCCTTTTTGATTTTACATTAAAAAACTATTTTTCAAAATTCAAAACATATATATTTTTATTTTATTTTAAATATATATTTTAACCGAACTTCTAAAAATTAATTTTCTTATTTCTCTTACACGTGTTTCAATCTTTCGATCATCCTCAGAGAGGATGGATTCCCAAAAAGGAAACTTGCAACTATATACAAAAACCAATTTGTTATACTATAGTGATTTTACCGCACTCCAAAACCAAAAATTAAATTTTTGTTTACAATTTATTTTATTCTCTTTTAATATTTATTTTATATTTATATTTATTTAGCGGGACGATGACTCGAGTATATAAATTTTTCCCTACACAACATCGCACAACTCGCGAAAGAAGTTTTCACTTCAAAAATGAGATAGTAGAATTTTTTTGCCAGCGAATTTTTGACAGATAGGACGCAGCAAGAGATAAAAGATGAGACAAAAAGTAAAACAAAGATGTAGTATTTATTTTGGGATAAATTTGTTTTCAAAACAATTATGTTAGTTAAATTTCTACTCCTAGCTCGAACCATATGTTTGTTGTGATATTTGTTTACACAGGCGTCGTTATTTTTATTATAATTATTTTT
This sequence comes from Diogma glabrata, assembly GCA_963693315.1. Classification (NCBI taxonomy): domain Eukaryota; kingdom Metazoa; phylum Arthropoda; class Insecta; order Diptera; family Cylindrotomidae; genus Diogma; species Diogma glabrata. The sequence goes on from OY856186.1 coordinate 220,403,102, forward strand.
AATTATCAAAATTTTGTTATATTACCTACAAAATCATTAATATTTTTACTAGTTTTTACTGGTTTTCTATTATAATTGGTTGAATTTCAATAGTTATTTATTAATTTTATGCGTCCATTTCAATTTTTAATATTTTAATCGAGACTCTGAATATTTGCGCATGTCCAAATCAATATGCGCATAACAAACAAATTTCGTGTTCGCTGGCAAAAAAAATTCTACTATACAAAATTGTTAAAACAGAAACAATTATGTACAACGTAAATAAAAAAAATTATTTTTTACGCACATTATTTCGAAAAAAAAAACTTTGGAATAACAATATGTAAAAATAATATTAATGGCCAAGATATTTGTTACATTTGAAAAAGTAATCATCCAAAATAAATTTTTTTTTTAATCTACTTTTTTTTATCTACTTTAATCTAAGTATAATTAAAATTATGTTGCCTTAATTTCAATGCCCATTTTGGGCGTGAATAAAAATTAATTTTTGCATTTTTTTGACATTTTAGCATATGAGCAATTTCACGCAAGTTCAGCATTTTTGGGAAATTTTGACATGACCCCTTTTGATTTTGATTATTTTTTGTTTATAGATAGTCTTTCATAAATAAAAAATACTATTTCTCTTAGAATTTTTTTTTCGACCAGGGGTCTTCACAGGGTACCCCTCAATTTTTTGTTATTTTGTGATGTGAGTGCATTTTGACGAGCGATTGAAGAAAAACTACTGAATCGATTTTCATAAATGATATGTCGTTGAATACGCATTAGAACAAAGTTTTTAAAAATGTACACTGTTAATTTTTTTAAAAAATTTTGAACGGTCTAACATAAGAAAAAAACGGTGTAATCGAACAAAAGATGGCGCTACACCTTTTTTTTTTAACTAAATTGAAGCTTATTTTATATCTAACTACTTGTGAAAGTTTAGGACTAGCGATATTTTTTGTTTTAGAGATAAAATTCGTTGTGCATATGACTGTCGGGAATCAGTTTTTTTTATTCTGAAGAGATTTTTTTTTAATGTTAAATATCAAATATTTTATTATTAAATGATCTTTTTAAAATATTATAAAAATTATAAATGTACAATAAAGAAAATATGAGCAATTTCAGCATAAATCCACAAAAGCGTTTATTGCTATGTACATTAAATGAAGCTTATGTGGAGTTTAAAAATAAGTTTCCTGATGTGAAAATAGGATTTACTAAATTCACGTCCCTTCGGCCACAAGAATGTATAAAATTATCCCAAGAAGTTCATAATATGTGCGTGTGTACCATACATCAAAATATAAAACTAATGATTCAACACTCTAAGATGTCTTGGATTACTGATGCTGCTTTTCAGAATTATAAAACATTAATTGACTTTGTTTCATGTGATGAATTAACAGAAGATTGTCATACTTTGAAGTGCAATGAATGTTCAAAAAACTTCAAGAACTGGAAGAAAGATTACTAAATGATTTTGACGTTAAAGGAATCCTTCAAGTCAAATATCAACAATGGATTACCGCTGATCGACTTTAATAGAAACTGTAGAAGAATTTATGAAAAAATTTGTTTACCGTTTACAAATTTTGATACCACACAACTTAATAGCAAAACAGCAATCTACATTCATTGAGGAAAGAAAAAAAAATTAGAACCAGGAGAGTGCTTCGTTCAAGGGGATTTTTCTGAAAACTACGCCTTCATAATTCAGGATGCGGTTCAAGGTTATCATTATAATAATTCACAAGCTACTTTTCATCCATTTGTCATTTATTTTAAAAGTACTGCAATTGAATATATACAGCACCGAAGTTTTATACTCATTTCAGATATAAACGACCACAACAGTACTACAGTCCATCTTTTCATTACAAAACTTATTGAATTCATCAGAACGCATACAAATTCTAATATTAGGAAAATGATTTCTAACACCGACGGTGTACCTTCTCAATACAAAAATAAACATAACCTAATTAACTTATGCCACCATAAAAAAGACTTTAAGGTTGATGCAGAATGGCATTTTCATGCTACCAGCTATGGCAAGGGACCTTGCGATGGGGTGGTTGGAACACTGAAGCGATCTGCACACCGTTATAGTATGGGGAGCAGAGTATTATTGATACACCAAAAAAACTTTTCGAATGGGCTTTAAAATGGGAATCTACCATGAACTTTGGATACGCCGATAAAAATGAATATCAATTCACAAAAGAAAAATTACAAAATCGATATAAAAATGCGATTACTATAAGTGGAACTCAAAAATGTCATTCTTTTGTTCCATTAAATACTAAGACAATATTTGGAAAAATGTTTTCCAACTCAAAAGAAACTTTTGAATGTAAAATAAGTAAATAATTTTTAATAACTATATTTATTTTGTTTAACCTACATATATAGTTTGTATGATACTTTAAATAGTTTATTCAATAACAAAATATTTGTTATTTATTGTTCAAATACAATCTTTTACTCTTTGATTCCATAATAACATAATACGAACATAATGCTTCTCCAGTCAAAAGTTCTTAAATAGATTTAGTTATTTATACGGCATTTTGTTTGCAGTCGAGACTGTCAAATTATTTTTTATAAGAGTGACAAGTGATTACTAAAAGTGATATATAAACATTTCATTTTTTTATGCCATCTAATAGAAAGAAAGTAATTGCAGAAGTGTTTTCCTATTCAAAAGAAGCTTCTGTTTATAAAATAATTATATCATTTTTAACAATTGTATTTATTGTACTACATATATAATTTTTATAATATTTTAAAAAGTTCATTTAATAATAAAATATTTGATATTTAACATAAAAAAAAATCTCTTAGTTTATACGCCATTTTTATAATTTTCCTTCAGAATAAAAAAAAACTGATTCCCGACAGTCATATGCACAACGAATTTTATCTCTAAAACAAAAAAAATCACTAGTACAAAACTTTCACAAGTAGTTAGATATAAAATAAGCTTCAATTTAGTTAAAAAAAAAAGGTGTAGCGCCATCTTTTGTTCAATTACACCGTTTTTTTCTTATGTAACACCGTTAAAAATTATTTCAAAAAATTAACAGTGTACATTTTTAAAAACTTTGTTCTAATACGTATTCAACGACATATCATTTATGAAAATCGATTGAGTAGTTTTTCTACAATCAGTAGTTTTTCTACAATTATGAAAGACTATCTATAAACAAATAACAATCAAAATTAAAAGGGGTCAAGTCAAAACGATGTTGAATATTCGTAAAATTGCTCATATATACTATTATTATATATGCTAATTATCATGTATTTTTGATAAAATTCAATTAAAATATGCTAAAATGTTATATTTTGTGAAAAATATGTTTTATTGGTTTTACCCAACTTTTACCTATATGTAAGCGTTACCCCATCTGTTCCTCAAAATAGTTTGATTTTTCATCTTGGCAGTCATCTTTTGTAAACCACTAGTTAATTGTTGTAAAAAAAAGTGAAGTGATTGCATTTAATAAAATTTTTCATTTTCAACAAAGATGTAAGTATAAAAAAATAAGATATAATAATATTTTTAATAAATAAAAAATTATAAAATTGTATATATTGAGTAATAATTGTCGTACTATACTATACTGTACTATGCTATATAATAGTAAAATAAATTTGTTTAAAATAAAACAAGTTTTCAATTTACAATAAATAACAATAAATAATTTTCAGAGTAAAATAAATAAATGTATACCGAATGAGTTATGCTATTATTTACACTTAAGATAATTTTTTTTTTTTTAAATTTTAAACATTATAGAAATTTATGTATACAAAAAATCGATATATACGGATATAAAATCGAAATAATTGGCACATTAAATGGAAAACATAAAAACAAGAAAAATTAGCAAACCCTAACAACATTGAAGAATGAAGAAAACTTAGTAAGCAAAATTACATAGGCGTAACATATAATAAAACAACATTCAAAATAATGCAAAATTTAAAAAATATGTATATATTGCAGCTTACAAAAACAAAAATAAAATAGAAAATTACCTAAAAACCCAAAAAAACCCAAACCTTAGACACAGGTGTTTATAAGATTGTCAGTAATGACTGCAGTAAATTTTATGTAGGTCAAACGGGGCGGTCCTTCACAAAAAGATTTATTGAACACACCAGTGAAATTAATAAGAGCGATCCAAAATCCAGGTATGGCCAACATTTAAAAATAGAAAAACACAAATACACCAATATCAACACAAAGTTAACCATATTATATAAAAAAAGAAAAGGGCAACATCTAGATAGATTGGAAGAAATAGAAATATATAAACATAAAAACAATAGCAACATTTTAAATGATAAAATCAACACTAAAAATAAAATATATGACATAATAATAAAAAATAGCAGTTGAAATAGTATATAAGGCAATAGTGTAAGCAAAAATTGTAATAATAATTTAAGAACTGAGAATGACGTAAGTCGAAATCGATATTCAATAAAATAAAAAATCAAATTCAAATTGTTACTAGAAGGAAGTTTATATTATTATTAATAAAATAAAAAATTAAAAATAAACAGTAAAAAGTATATTTTTAAGTATTGCATTTTAATTCAAAAGTGACAAAAGCACACAAACAGAGAATAATATGGAAAACCATAATAACACATATAGAATTTTAAATTGAAAACAATTGGCGTAAAATTATTTATGCTGTGTATTTTATATGTTAATAAAAAATGTTTGGAAAAAATTGAATATTACATTTTTTTAAAATCTTATATTAAATATTTACAATAATTGTAATAACATTTTAATTATTTACCAAAAGCAATTTAGGGCATTGCAAGAAAAAAAAGAGTTTTGTAGGGTATGTATAATTTTAAAAATATATGTTTTATTAATTTAAATTGCATATTTCACTTTTATGCAAAATACATGATAATTAGCATAAATAATACCGTATATATGGTAAAATGTCAAAAAAATGCAAAAATTATTTTTTTTTTCATACCCGAAAATGGGCATTTAAATTAAGGCATTTTGGATTTTTGAGATCAATTAAACTCAAGTAAGTAAAGAAGTAATTGGAATATTTTCAATTCAAAGGTATGGTTTTGAAGTTTCTCAGAAAAAAACTACAATTCACATTTTTTACGTGTTTCGGATCGGATTCGAACCTATAAGAAGCTATGTTCAATTAAAACTGGAACATTACTCTCGATTTAATATTTTTACATGTAAATTACAATAGGTTCAAATTTCAAAAGGTTTTTAAATTAAAAAGCTACTTTAGTACGGAGTAGAGCATTCAGTTATTCGGCATTTTGAGTTATCCGAATATCGAATAACTTTTTCTTTAAATATCCGAATATTCGGTTAGTATTCGAATAGTAAAAGAAGTACTAAGAACTAACAAACAGGTTTAACATATTATGCATTTTATTTTATTTATTTTTCTGAAATATGCATTTAAAAACGAGAAGTGCGTTTCGATGTTTAAATTTTAGGATGCTTCCTATTTCAGATATCCAGCCGTAGAGAAACCTCTTTCAGTTTTTGTTGAAGTGGGGCTGATAGTCAATAGAGCATTATTCAAATTGTCTAATTTATCTTGAACGAGTTTAAATAACAAAAATGTTTTTTCAAACTATTAACCGCGATTTTCATTACGACTGTTACTGTATCTCATGTCGTGGAATCAGTAATTGAGCTAATCGCTGGTTGCAGCTTTTGTTGCAATATATTTTTACTTTGATTGTTGACTGCAAATGCGTCATTTATATTACCAGATACGTGCAACCATAGCGAGAAAGGAAAGTTTTCACAGCAGTTTTCTTTGCGTAATCAAAATATTCGTTCGACTGTGGTATAACTCCAGTGTCAAGATATAGAAATAAGGTTGTTTTGTTTCTTTTCTGATCCATTCGTTTTCTGATTTCGTGAAGTAACGAATTTTACTTGAATCACTGTTCAGTTCCGTTAGAGAAGTAAATAAGAATTTGCATATGCTTTCGGCTGTCATAAGTGTTGAATTTTTTTCGCTAACTTCTTTGACAGCAATATTAAGCGGAGTTTATACGTCAAGCACTTTTTGTAATAAAATTATTTTCCCTGAAATATTGAAATTTCTTAGTTTTGAAGTTTGAAAAGAAATGAAGGGTTTCAAAACCATTATATTTTGGGAGATAAAAAATATTCGAATATTCGCGTATAAATATTCGAATATTCGCGTATAAATATTCGAATAACGAATACCTGAAATATACCTAAATTAATCGGATATTCGAATACTCGAATATTCGAATTTGAATGCTCTAGTAAGGAGTTTAAATATATTTATTTTGAAATTAAACTCATGTAATTTTTTTTTAGCTTAACAGAGAATTTCTTATTCGCCTTGTTGGATTCCTTACGTCTTAATCAATACATTTTTCCTGTGGTTGTTATAGGATCAACTTTAGTCAACACTTCCTTTTTATGAATAGTTAATATATCTGGCAATAAAGGGTATTTGAAATATGAAGATGGTCCATGTGGTTTCAAGAGGCTTATTCGCACAAAATTTTCTTCTGTTGCTAGTACACAACCTAACCACGACTTATCGGAATATTGGCATGTAACAAAGCCAACAATCTCATTAATGTCCAAATTTTAACCAGTTTCTCCAGATGAAACTATTTTTAAACTTGATTCTACCGAAAATGATTAGTTTTTTTTCAATATAGTAAATGACAAATGGATGGATGGTTGCTGGAGCATTGTTCCAATGGATCGATTACATTGATCGAGTTTACAAATTGCTGGTAAGCAAACTTACTAGCTGCTAATAAACTTGCATATTGAAATCTTTAGGCATTTTGGAATATGCAGTCACTTGGCAAAAGTTAATGTGTTTCGTAAGTGCGCATTGTAATAAAATCATTATGAGCCTGATCTTATATTTAAGTAAATAATTGAATTTATTTGGAATAATTGGAATTGGAACTCAGAACCTACTATTATTTACATGTAAGAGCGCTCAATCGATGACTATTTTCCAGTAGTAGTTGAACATAACTTCTTATATTTTACTATAACTTCTGATTCCATATTGGTCCCACTCTGAAACTTTCAGGATTTCTTTACTATAGTATATCAAAAAATATATGTTTTTTTCAAAATTTAAAAAAAACACTATCTTTGAGTTTTTCTCAAAAAAAGTTTTTAGAGATTTTCAAAATAACCGGTTTTGGTCCAACATAAGCAAATAGAATATCAAATTAAACCTTGTACAATTTTCTTTAAAATGAGGGGTCTATCAGCTCACTAAGCTGTACACAACTTGAGATATTTTAAATTTATACTATACAGGTAAGCCCCAAAATGACGATATTTCAAAATTTTGAAATTTAATTACACAAACACGAAAAGAGATAAATAAATTTTGAAAATCGTTTTTTACTTCAATGTCCACTTTCCAATTCATGGAAAACAATTTCGGTGAGTTTCATAAAAATCTAAAATGGTCGGGTTGAGTGACTGGTTGGTTTGACATGGAATGACCCACGTATAAAAAGTCTTCATCTATTTTGCTTTCGGACTTATAATATTTTTATAACTTCAATTTCACAAACTAAAAAAGACGAGAAAAAAAGTAATGGATAATAAATAACCTCTAATGATATTATTATATAAATAAATTTTAAAAATATCATAGCAATCCGACTAAAAACAATTTAGAAATTTTAAAAAACCGCGACATCTACGTAAACCCTTTTTATTCGCCTACATATTAAACTGTTACTTTATTACTGTGATTTGCGGCCTTAAAGTGTCACTTTTTAACCATATATTTTGTTGTCATAGCTACGTCCAAAAAAGTAAAAAACATTTGTATTTGTTTAAATTCTATCGAAAATAGAAATTTTTATCAAAGCAACCTTTCGATCCCGAATTTCCTAATCGACTATTTCATATTAAATCGAGAGGAAAGAGCAAAAATCTTAGGTGACCATTTCCGATTTGTCTGAAAATGCGTTAATAGATTCGTCTCGTTAAAAAAAAACTGATTGGACGAAAAAATTCAATAAGTGGTTTTTCATGAGATATCACCATACAAAGTTTCGCGAAAATCGGGAAAAATCAAAAAAGGAGTCAAATTCTAAAATTCACAGCTTTTTCATTTTTTATCCGATTTGCGTCAACAGTATATCGTTGGAAAGGTAATTTAGTCTACTTTAAGATAAATTATTCAAAATTTATTGTTGTCTAACGAAAGATGGTCAAAATGTGAGTTTTAATATATTTTCACCCTTCGGCTCAAAACCTTACCTTTAACTTTTTTTTTTAAAGGTCAACAAATAACCTTTTCAACGATATACTGTTCTTGATGGTATCTTCATTTGTTAGGTTTTTATTGAGTTTTTTATGTGATATGCCATGAATTTTCAGTACAAAGTTTTACCGCATTAGTAAAAAATCGACCATATTCCCTATTCGGTCACAGATAACTAACTAAATATCCCTTTTTTCTATAACCTCTAAAAACACAAAAATCCCAAAAGTAACAACATGCTGAAACGATTAAAAATGTAAAAGGTTAGAGCGACGAGGCTCCAATATTATTTGTTCCTTTTGAAATGTCTATTTATTTTTAATTCTCTTTATCTCTCTCCCTCTCAAAAATGAAAACAATATTCTATGAATTTAGGATAAGAAAAAATAAATTAATTGAATTAAGGGATGAATTAATTGGATTAATTGAATTTTTTCAGTCAAATTAGTTTTTTTTTTCACGAGACGAATCTAATAACGCATTTTCAGACAAATCGGAAATGGTCACCTAAGACACTCTCTCGATTTGATCTGAAATGGTCGTAATCCAATTAAAATATTTGTTATTATTTGTTATCATAGTTATACGATTTGTTTGAAAAGAAATAACAAATACATTGGTCAAAGGTTACTTGTTCAACATATTTTTATTTCAAAATTTATAAAATTTTTAATTTTGATTTGGATTACACAATTTTTTGAAATATTTTGCTTGCGGCGAATAAAAAATAGTATATGATGCACGGACGTAAGCCATTTTGGAATTAATGTGGGTGCAAATCTCGGCTGGTGCCTTGATTCGCAAACTCCATATACGTTCAAAAACCTTAGCTATACGTCCTTGCATCATAATGTACTATTGCTGAAAATATCTTGACAATGTATGTGTATTTTAAAAACTCAAAATAATTGTTTTTGCTAGAAAGTCAGTTTTGGGTTGTATTTAAGTTTGTTTTTACTACATATATTTTATATATATACTATATGTAGATGGTTAAATTATTAATATTATTGCAATAAATAAATTATTGATTTCTACTTCTCATTGGTGTATGTAATGTGTCATTATCATTCAGCTTTATGACGATTTGAAGTTTTAAATCTCATTTGCAGAGCCGGTCTTAGTTTAATAGTTAAATTTACTGTCCGTTTACATACTTTTCTCGCGTGCAAGAAATATTTCGCATGCGTCAACTACATAGTCGAAGAATGCATAATATTTTTAGGTCTCTGTTTAAAATTTATGTATATATATTTATTAATTTTGGTTATTTTATTTCAGAACAAAATTGAGTATTTTATTGTGCATGTGTTGCCACAAAACTACTGTGTAAAGCCTACCTGGTGCGCACTGCTTTTCCAAACGAGAGTAATTGCAGCTACAATTTGTTTTGAAAACGCGTTCGCGCTATTACTACAATATATACTTTTACCTGGTTTAATCTTTCCCTTACTCGAATAACTTCAAACTCAAATAATCAAATATTTTCCCAGAAAAAGCTTTTTATTTACCGTTTTTACCAAACCTATAAAATCAGCTCTGGAAAATATTAAAATTTTGCGTGTGCTTTTTTCTTTTATTATTTACTTTTTAATATTTATTTATTTATATTTTTATTTCTTATCAAACCGTGAATTTATTATTTTTCAGTGTTTTGCTGTTTTTTTTGTGTATGAGAGAGGGTATGGATGAGCTTTTTTGAAATAGAAAAAAAATTATGGTAATATTTATTTCATTTAACTGTATTTATACCAATAAATTTTTTTTCAATACAATGATATTTTGTATTTTTAGAAATATAAATATTAAAAAAAAATATAAATAAAAACCATAAATTTTTTTTTATTTTTATTTACTGCAAAGATTGAAATAAAAGTAAAAAAAACCTCACCCAGAAAATTTGTAAAAGGAGAGAAATTAGCATAACCAAATTGGGGATATATCCTAAGGTATTAAAAGTTTATAAGTTACACAGTTAAAAGTGAAATGTTTTTAGATCTGTTTTTTTTGTATCTATTTCCCTTGAAAAACAATAAATGTCGATATTTTATTAGAAAATGGCCTTCAATTATTCTAAATATTATTTATTCATTCAACTTCCAAATATGAATAATTTAAAATGTACATTTTAACCGCTGAAAGGGGATTCACGTTCATTTAGTTTTTTTGTGTTTCAATTTGATGATGAATAATTAATTTGGGTTAGATAATTTAAATAAAGCTTTAAGTACAAAGATTTTGGGGTTTCATTTATTTTGAAGATTATGTATAAGAGAACAGAAGAAAGCCATTAAGTCAATTTGGAGATTTATAGAAAGTAAATAGTTTAGAAGTGTTAAACTGTTGTCAGGTTGTATAATAGTTATTACAAACATCATTTATGCAAACTTGGAATTATTACAAAAAAAATATATGTATGAGTTATTAGAATTTTATTAAAGCTTTAGGCCTTCAAGTTATTTTTGATTAATTTTAAGTTGAACAATTCGATACTAAAGTAAATAAGTGTTTAATATTAAAAAAAATTATTGAATAATGAAAGTTTTCAATTTATTTATTTTGAAATATTTAGGTTTATCTTCTTCCAACTATTAATATCAACTTTATTTGCATTTGTTTGTTTGTTTTCCACAATAATAGAAAATGTTTTTGAATCGTTTTCCATCCTATAGCATAATAACTTAACCTATTGCCTATAAAAAGATCGTTCTTCGATACTTTAGGAATTAGGATTGTATTATTCAAATTGTTTTGATTGTATTAAAATTATTTTTCAAATTCTGTTTCAATTTAACAGTGAAGCGAATCGTTTCAAATTAAATAATTGAAATAAAATAATTTGTTTAAAATGCGATAATTAATATAAACGAGTGCTTATTAATTTTTTTCAACTTGTAAAATTTTTGATTTTGCAACTGTGTTATAATAAGCAGTGAGTGAAGACGAGTGTGGAACTAATACTAAGAGGAGTCGCGACTTCTCTGAAGATGAAGAAGAACTAATTAATAAGTTCCCCGAGGTTGAGGAATACGTAATAAAAATGAGTCATAACTCTCAACAAACTTCATAATTAACTAGCATATCTACAAAAGTATCTAAAGGGCTGAATAACATGTCACAAACTCATAGTCCGAAACCGGATAGCTCAGTTAAAATCAGCAAAATATGCCAAAATACCATTCAACTCAAATCAAAATTAGCATTCCAGTTCAACATCGATTTAATCTTCTTGATAATAATATGATTGATGACGTCACAAATATTGAAGACAAAATAAATCAACATAATACTGCAGTTAGTAATAAAAAAAAAGTCAAACAAGTGCGATTAAAATTCGCTCGCCAAGGGTGCCGAGAATGTAAAAGAACACAATATCAAAAATAATTGACAAAAAGTTGGGTTGTAATGTCTTTATATTGCCAGACCATAGACGCATAACAAAATAAATGTTTAATCGTAAATGTCAATACTCAATAGTAAATTACAATCACCTATATTGATCAAAAATCACACCAAAAATGTTGCTTCAGGTTAAATCTTATCCATAGCTGTTAATGGTAACTCCAGAAAAATTTAACTACACCGGCTTGTAAATGGTTTAAATTTGATTATTTTTTCGGTTAATCAAGTGTCGAAATTTGGGAGGGTAGAGAGGCTACATACTAAAAATATTTTTTTTACAATAACACAAAAACTATGCACCGCAAAATTCTAAAAAAAATTGTAATGATGCTTAAATTAAGTGCTCCTTCATATGACACCCCACTCACTTGGGTCAAAAATGTTTTTTTTACTCTCCCCACACCCATCCCCTAAACACACAGAAATATAATTATTTGAGACTTCGCTATGATTTTCGTTCAAAGTTTACCAATCTTCCTGTCTCTGTGAATTCTTTCAAATTTTTGGCCGCATGGGTCGAAAAACCCAAATTTACCCTCTCCACTCCCGTTCCCCAAACACCCCGCATGGGTCGAAAAACCCAAATTTACCCTCTCCACTCCCGTTCCCCAAACACCCAGAAATATAATTATTTGATACTTCGCTATGATTTTCATACAAAATTTACCAAATTACCTAACTGTGAATTTTTACAAATTTTTCTGTCAATCAGTGTCGAAACGTAGGGGGGGAGCGGTCTGCATTTTGCACTTTTTTGAAAATAACTCAAAAACTGCACCGCAAAATTCTAAAAAAAAATGCATTGATTTCTAAATTAGTTGCTCTTTCAAGAGAAAACCCTTCTCGCATGGTTCAAAAAAGGTTTTTTGTTACCCTCTCCACCCCCGTCCCCTAAACACACAGAAATGTAATTATTTGAGACTTCGCTATAACTTTCATTCAAAATTTACCAAACTTCCTAGCTCTGTGAGTTTTTACAAATTTTTTTGTCAATCAGTGTAACGTAGGGGGAAGGCGGTCTGAGTTTTGTACTTTTTTGACAATAACTAGCTGTTAATGGTAACTCAAGAAAAATTTAATTACACCGGCTTGTAAATGGTTTAAATTTGATTATTTTTCGGTCAATCAAGTGTCGAAATTTGGGAGGGTGGAGATGCTACATACTAAAAATATTTTTTTTACAATAGCACAAAAACTGTGCACCGCAAAATTCTAAAAAAAAATTGCAATGATTTCTAAATTAGGTGCTCTTTCAAATGACACCCCCCTCCCACTCGCTTTTGTCAAAAAAAGTTTTTTACCCTCTCTTTCACCGTCCCCTAAACATACAAATTTACCAAACTTCCTAGCTCTGTGAATTTTTACAAATTTTTCTGTCAATCAGTGTTGAAACGTAGGGTCACACTGATGTTACACTGAATGTCACACTTTTTTGACACTAACTCAAAAACTTTGCACCGCAGAATTCTAAAAAAATTGCAATGTTTTCTAAACTAGGTACTCTTTTAAATGACACCCCACTTGACCACGTTTTAAATAGTGTTTTTACCCCTCCGCATTTCCAACCCCTTAATAAATATATTTATGAGTATGTGACACTTTCTTATATATTCCATAAAAAACTTACTAATTTTTTTATTTCAGTTAGGTTCGGAGCTAATCGAGGTAAGAAAACACGAAGAAAACGTCATTATTCAAAATTATACAAAAGTGGTGAGGTGTAAAATTTCAAAATAAATTTTTAAGGAATACTGAAATGAAGCCCTTTCATATGATACTACTTGAATCTATAAAAAATGTATTTTCTCAAAGGTCTCACATCGTAGCCCTGTAAACCAAACGAAAACAACTTTAGTTTTATTTCTATCTGTCATCTTATGTGGACAGGTTTGTTTTATACGCACCTCAAATTTCAGGTATAGCATTTATAGTTTACGAGATAATCGATATAATGTGAAAACTCGTTTTACTCTCACCAATAGGGGTCGTTATAAAAAACGGAACCCTAAAAAGAAATCATACCTCCAATAATATTAAAAGAAATTTCAACTTTTGATGCGCATGCATTAATAAAAAATAATAATATCACAAAATACAAATTAAGGTTTATATCTGTGGGAATTAAAGTACTTCTGGAAAAACGACAATGACTATTGCTCTTGCTTTCATTTTCAACGCATGCGTGAAAATAGGATATTTTCAATCCGCTTGAAAAAACGCAAACGTCATAGCAATTTGTAAACCTAAAAAGGATCCCAATAGTTCAACAAGCTACTAACCAATGAGTTTGTTAAGTGGCATTAGCAAAATTTTCGAAAAAGTAATCTATGCTCGACTTAATAAGTTTTTCTCCGATAGACAGCAAATATAAATTTTGCAGACTTATTTCAGTCAGCAAAGTGGCACTTTTCCTGCCTAGGCAGCAAAGCAAGTACTTTGCTGCCTAGGCAGCAAAATAATTAGACTTCATAGAAATAAACAGATATTGCGATTAAAAAAAAAAATTTTTTTAATAGATTTTTTTTTTTCATTTTTAAAATTTTGCTTTATTTTTAAAGTAATAATTATTAAATTACATATCATTGTAATTAATCGGAGAAAAAATTATATGTTCAACTCGGCAGCAAGGTAGATTGACTGCCTTGGCTGAATTCCTAGCCTCGCTCGCTCGGCTATGAACTATCAGCCGCGGCAGTCAATCTACTACTTTGCTGCCTAGTTAAACAAATAACTATTGTTTCAAGCAAAAACATAAAACCACAAGAATAATTTGGTTTCCGCACAGGCGATTCAACAAATCATCAATTGTTACGAGTAACTGTTATACCCGGGGTTATATTTTTATTTAAATAAAACACTTAACTTTTGTTTATTATAAAATACGAAAAAGCATGTATTTATTTTAACATAATTTACACTTTTAATATTGTTTCTTATGACACTGCTTTCTAAAATTCGTTTTATAAACTACACAACTGATTTAATGTTATTCCTAAAGTAATCTGAACTCAAAGACTTATATTCTGAAAATTACTCTTACTATTATTTCGTTAAACTGCTTTCTTAAACTATATTTTTTAAACTGTATTATTATAACTGACTTGAACTATATTATATTATTAAAACGTACTGTTAGACTGTTTGTCCTCACTGAATCACTTACTTAAAAACTATTTTGTAAAAACTGTTTGACTTGAACTGTTATCGATTTAGAATACTCGACTGTGGTGAGACTTGAACTATGTACTTCCTTAAACTATGTTTATTTTCTTAAAAACTAAATCTTATATACTAAATTTTGATTTTATTACATTATAGAAAACAACAAAAACAAATAAGAATAATTTTTTATTAAATTTTATATTTTGTAAAAGGATTTGTCGGAGGATTATACAAAGGGAATTATGCAGTATTGTAACTTATTTCTAAGAAACTTAAACAAATTCGTTTTGTTATAGAGAAGTGTGAAATTTGTTTAATGTTTTATTTTGCTCTAACATGATTTTAAAATTTATTAGCATGACAAATATTAATGTTATAGCTATTTTTTTGTTTGAGAAGGTTTATTTGGAAAAACATGTTGATTCAATATTTTAAAATGATATGTGAATTGAAAAGGGTTGTCGGCAAAATAAAAAGACTTATTCTTAGTATGAACTAAAATTGTGATAACTGATAATATTTATTAGCTTTATCCTTTATAAAACTATCGGCTAGAGATTAAAAGAAAATTCTTAGTAACGACTAAAATTGTGATAAATGATAATATTTAATAGTTTTATCCTTTATAAAACTATCGGCTAGAGATTAAAAGAAAATTTCAGTTTTGAAAATGTGTTTAGAGAAAATTTATTGGTATGTGAAACTAATATTGCGATTTCAGAAAGATTTAGAGTTTGTAGTTCTAGGAAATTGTGATCAAAAATTGGTAATGAGAAATACGGCACCACATAACTAATAAAACACCAAATCAATAACAAACAATCAGTGGGAATGCTGTTGGTAGACATTGAAAAGGCATTCGACGCTATATGGCATGACGGCCTTCTTCACAAACTATTCAACATCCAAACACCTATCTATCTTGTAAAAATCATTCGCAGTTCTCTTTGCACAGACAGATATTTTAATGTCAATATTGAAGGAACAAAATCCGAAAATTTCGCAGTTCCTTCAGGAACTCCACAAGGAGCAGTGCTTAGTCCATTGCTCTATAACATCTACACTGCCGATCTGCCACGATCAGAGATTGTGAATACTCACTCTTCGCTGATAACAACAGCTATCTTGACATCTTCTGAAGATCCAAATTATATCGTCAATTAATTTAAAGTAGCAATTAATGAAGTCAATAATTTCTTAAGTCGATGGAAAATAAGGGTCAATGTTGACATATATCAAACATATTTCTTTAAACGCAAGCGAAAAGCACTAAACCTTCCCAGCAGAGATATGGTTATAAACGGTAAAAGCATCCCATGGTCAAATAGTTTAAAGTACCTAGGTATAACGCTTGATAAAAGACTAACCTTATCGGATTATATTTCTGAAAGAACTAATAACATGGGAAATGTAATAAAAATGCTTTATCCCTTTATAAACTCGAAATTAAATGTTAAAAATAAATTGATCCTTTTCAAATCCGTGATAATACCAAAACTAACATACGGTATTCCGGTATGGGAATGCTGTGCAAAAACTCATAGACTTAAACTTCAAGGGCACAAAATACAATATTAAAAATTATTTATAACAAACCATGGCACTATTCTACATTCAAGTTACACAATATCGATCTTATAAAAACATATATTAACAAACGCAAAAATAAATTTTATCAAAACTTAAATAATCTTGATAACTCATTGGTGATTGAGATTCTACAACCCTAGTCAACTTCGTTCACCAAGAAAAATTCCTAATTAATTTTAGTTATTAAGTTAAGTTGTTATAGTTATTACTTATTAGGTTAAGTAATTATAGAAAGGTTTTTTCATACAAATTTTCCTTCATTGTATCATACTATAAAAACAAAATTATTTCATAAACAATCCAATATTTATACTACAGCTGAAAAGTTTTATTAAAAAAATTTACTGTACTCTCAACAATTGTAACGAATATTTTCATAATAATAAATATCAATAAAAAAAAAATTTTCAAATTACAATCAAATCTATATTTTGTTTTCAAAATTTTCTATTTTCTATTTTAGTTCTCAAAAATCAAATTTTAAGTTAAATTCTCTTATTTTTTTTAGTTGAATTTAGTTGATTGTTTACAATGGAATGCAATGTACTGAAAGCACCAAAACACATAGTAAACAGGAAAACTAAATTTGTTTTAATCATTCAATCCATTCAATTCAATAGAAAGGTCATTTTATTTACTCTGTGATTATAACAGTCAAAACACATACAATTGGGTGAGTTCCAACCGAACCATGATCCGATTCCAAGAGCTCTTGTATCAAAAATACGTTTCTTGAATGGTAAAAAGCGAAAGAACGATGGGTTCGATAACTTCAGCGGGAGTGTGTAAAAAAATGCATATTTAGATTAAATGTTTTAGGGCGACATTGTTTGAGTGAACCCAGTTTTGGCTACTGATGACTAATAGAGGTTTTCTGCTAAGATTTTTGAACGAACAGGTTGGAAAAAATTAGTTCTTGTCAGTTGCAATTATTGAAAATAAGCGTTTACCTAAATAAAAAAGATTTCGGAAAAGATTTCTGGACTAATAGAAAGTATTGAGTGATAATATGTCGTTCTTATAGAAAAGTTGAAATTTTGTTTTTGAGAACTTTGCTGAGTATATCCTCCTCAGATCATTTCTTTTATTATGCTAATATATAATATGGCAATATTTTCCGACAACGCGTTGATGTTTTGTGTTAGTTTCGTGATATATTGCCGTGAGATTTTAGCTTCTCCATGTTTTCTGATTGCATTTCATATAAAAATGTCTGTCTATATACTGCCTTTCGTTTAACTTGGACCTTCTAATTATTAGTTTTCTTTTCTCTGTTACTAAATTGATCGCATTTCGAAATTCGTGAATATTTTTAATTACAATTGAAAATATATTCGCTTATGGTTGTAAGCTTTAGAGTAGAATTATCTATTTATTAAGAATAATCCAGATGAAAATTAAAGATTCCATTTGTTATATTTTAATTTACCGAAATTTTCTATGCTGTTTTTGATATGCCGATATTTTTATCTAAATAAAATTGTAAAGTTTCAAATTACATTTAGAGAGCTCAGTGTTATTGGTTTCGTTTTCGTTATCATGGAATAAACATAAACTTGATATTAACATTGTAAGAGATTAAAATAGTATATTTTCCTACAAAAACTAAATAACACCGTTTTTTTGTGAGTAAACATTTGACGCGCTATAGCGCCGAGAGGGACAATTTCACAAAAAAAATGGGAAGAGCCGAAAGAACGATGTTTTCGATAACTGTACCGGAAGTGTGTCAAAAAAATCGTCAAGTGTGTCAAAACAAGGAAATATGCATATTTTGAAGTGAAAACTTCTTTAGCCGCGTTATGAATTTTGTATGAGGTAAAATTTATATTAGTTTGGTATGTTTTTTGGCTATTATTTTAATATTAAAACACAAATTTTCTAGTTTAAAGCCAATTTAATTTTATTTTTATTTTTCAATTATACTGACGTTTCGATCTTCCTTGAGATCATTTTCAAAGTAAAAGTTTTTACATAAATTGAAGCTAATTTTCTTATAACATAGAACACCAAACAGGTAAACAATAACTATTATGAATAATTATAAATTTTATTTAACACATAAATATTTAAGTCCATGAATGAGAGAGAGAGACAGAAATAGGGTTAAAAGAAAAAAACAAAACAAAAAACTACAATTAGCAATTAATGTTAGAGGTGGTTGACAGGAAAGGGGGATGGGATTTTAATAGAGATTAAAAAAAAATAATTAGGAATATCATTCATATAAAAGATCATTGTTTCAAACAATATTGTCGTACACATGTTGTAAATATTCTGCATCCGTTTGTTTATTAATGTTATTTTTCGATTTTTTT
The DNA here is from genome assembly GCA_963693315.1 of Diogma glabrata. Lineage (NCBI taxonomy): Eukaryota > Metazoa > Arthropoda > Insecta > Diptera > Cylindrotomidae > Diogma > Diogma glabrata. The sequence continues at coordinate 220,421,883 of OY856186.1, forward strand.
ATATAGATCATTTCGAGAATAGACCTTTTTCGGTAATTTTGTTCTTTATCTAAGATCTTTACATTTTCTAAATTAATTGAGTGTTCTGTGTTTTTAAGATGTTGAGACAACGAGCTTTTTCCGTCATTGTTCTGATCTACCATCTTCTTTGCGTCATGTGAAGGTTGATATAAGCGTGTATTAAGCTTTTGTTTAGTCTGATTAGTCTGATTTAAACGAGGCCATGTTTAGTCTGATTTAAACGATCATGAGTGTAACGCTTTTTTCCAATCAGGTCCGGATTGGGACAACCGGATGATGCCCTGATTGGGATATACGGATCAGGCCGTGATTGGGACAGCCGAACCGGACCCTGATATATATTTATATATCACTAATTACCTTAATCACTATTATTATAGTCTTTCAGTTGAAAATCGATAATTAAACCATAGATGAAACGATTCAAACCATATATTTATAAAATGGATAATACTCTAGTGAATTTTAACCAAATGAAATTTTATCAAATAAAATAGGGCTTGGATCAGGTTAAATAAGGCAGGTCCTAATAGGGAAATAATGATACAATTAAATAAGGCAAAACCCTTATAATATATTTCGTGTCAAGTCCTTGATTAGATTGCACAACTAAAAAATAAATCCGAAAAACCAAATAGATATATTCAAATAAGTTGACCCTAAAAGGGTATTCTAAATCAGGCCCGGAAAAGCTCCAATCAGATTACTCTAAGAGAACTTGCCCTATCTTTACTAACCAGGCCTTGATCACGTCCTGACTATATTCAGGCTTTCCCTAACTAATTCATGTTCGGGTTTCTTTCCACTTAGTAAAAAGAAGTATATTTTTAAAATTATTATATATATGTATGGTTTTTTTCTGTAGGCTAATAAAACCTGCTTACGAACATTTGATTAATAATAAAATTTTTGTGGAAAGTTGTAAAATTTAATTAAAAAATGTCAAGATGGTTGAGCATTGGTGAAAGCAAAGTTCATCAGAATGGTGAATACTGAGGAGATATTTTGTTTTATAGTTCTTTAACATCATTTAAACTCATGCAATAAAATATGAAGATGCTGAAATCTCAAGGCTCTAAAGTCTAAAAGATCAAGACTTGTTTTGTTTGTTTTCGGCAGAAGGTTTATAAGGACATTGTTTTTAGTTTCGGGCAGCGATGTAACTTAAACATCAAAACTTTTGTAATAGTACAAGTAATTGTCATATACATGGATTTTATATAACAAACAATGTAAAAAAAAATAAAAAACGTCCTTCGGATTGCCACCAGACGATGCCAGTCTTAAAAAATTTCTGCTTTATCCTTTTCCATGCAATTCCAACAGTATATTTTCCAAACAATAATAATTTAATACGTAAGATTTGCGACTGCATCTGTTACAAAAATAAGCTGACTGACTACATTTTTTGTGATTATAATACTATTCTTCACCTGCATACTAAATTTCAGATTTTAGAAAGTACTTGTACGATGTATCGTTCTTTTACAACTACAACGCGTGACTGACGCGTTGGGTTACAGGATTTGTGTGACTGACGATCATAAAACTTCTTTTAATTAATATACTGCTCTCAAACTAATTTTTAGGTTTTAGAAAGTAGTTGCAGGGTACATGTTTTTTTTTACAAAATTAGAGCCCCACCCACACCAAACGCCAACGAATCCAGCTGACTGACGTCAGACTATTTCTCTACTCCACATATGTGACATAATATTAAAAATCAGACTTTAGAAAGTGTTTGCAATTTTTTGTTGCTCGCCAACCCTACTATATATTTTCCTACAAGCGATGAAAACGTTTTTATCTCGCGTAGGAAATGTAATTTTTTCTATGATACTATCATATCGATTTATATATAAATTATATAGTTAGAAATCGACAACATAACATTCAACTGTATATTTTCCTGCAAGAGATGAAAACATTGTTTTTTTCGTGAGCAAATATTTGTTCACGAGACGCGCTAGCGTCGAGTGAGACATGTTTACGAACGAAAAACGTTTTTATCTCGCGTAGGAAATGCAATTTTTTCTATGATACTAATATATAATCGATATTTACTATAAATTATAAAGTTAGAAATCGACAACAAAACATTCAAAACTCATATTCTATTTTTTCATGGTTACGTTGTTTAAAATACTTTGTAAAATTATATGAAAAACCATAGCAACTATAATTTGTTATTTTTTTACACTAGTGAGTTTACTTTTCGCATAGAAAAAATTCATATTCTATTTTTTCGTGGTTGCTTTGTTTAAAATAACTTTGTAAAATTATATCAAAATACCATAGAAACTATAATTTGTTATTAATTTTACACTAGTGGAAAAAGAGACCAATTGCACGTGGCATTAAGCGTGATGAAAATAGACTTATCATATGCTATCATAGGAAAAAAATTTATTTTAATTTTACCAAAAGCGACATTAAAGAAAAATGGTTTTTTCATTTATGTAAGTAGAGTTAGCGTTAGAAAATATAATTCATTATTGTCATTGTCACAAAAGACATCAAAATGATGGGTAAAAAAATAAAATAATACTGATTTTATAATAGTATTTTAATCAATCAGTGTGTAGTGAAATAGTTTATTCTCAAGCAAAAGTTTAAATTTTAGAGCGAGGTCCGAGCTTTATTCTCTGGCAAAGAATTGTGTATTATATAAGATAAATCTTTATTGTTTTAATTGATAAATTAAATTTCTGATTAAAAAACCCTGATAATAGGAAAAACCCCATCTCATACAATCAATCAAATTCAACTAAACGAAATAAGAGAACTTAACTTAAAATTTGATTTTTGAACAAAACGTATTAGTCCAGTAAATAAAGGTTAAAAGGTCGCAAAAATCCTGTCGCGGACGGGACCTGGTGGAAATGGTTGGTCTTACCGAGTACTTTGACGTGAGAAAAATTACCTTGGGGTTCCGACCCTGTGAGCCTGGAAAATGGCCCTCAAAGTGGCAGAAGTAGTTTCCGGACCATATCTCCGTAAATATGGCAGTTAGGGTATTCCTGTTTAGCCAGAAATGAAGGTGAGCTAATTATCTACAGAAATTGTCCTATTCATTTTTATCATAAACCCGATAGTTTCCGAGATAACGGACTCGAACCTTGTCCTGCATTTTTCTCTTCATCATGGAGCCAGAACGCCGCTTTACACGTATTTACTAAGGAGCGGCGGACAAATTAGCGGATAACTCGGTCAAAATTCAATATTTTTCGATGACTCAAAATTCATGTGAAAGAGAAAACCCGTACCTGTCACATCCTGTGATAAAATTCCAGTTATCACGTTTGTAAGCGAGTGCAAACGGCGGTCAAAGTTTCTTTTTATCTGGTTTTCTGACGCTGTTTTAAATTTATTCATATTTTTTTTAAAAATTGTGTTTTTATATGTTTCTTTCTTGATTATTGTACCTGGGGGGGTCTTGAAATATCTCAGAAAGTTTGCCACAGTGGCTTTCTCGCACTTTTAAACAAAAGGGAATTTATTAATTTCCATTTTGAGGACTTTCATGGAGTTTCGGAAAGTCCGCGGAAAATCATTAATAAAAGATTTATTGTCTATTGAAGTGCCTCATAAGTTACACCAATTTGTAGCTTAGAATGTCTAGTTTCCGATCGTATTTTCCAAATTGTTTAGAAATTTCCAGGGCTCTTTAAAAGTTGATTTTACGCCCACACGGGAAAAAACTGGCCAAATTTTTCAGACACTTTTTTTTCTTTCCGAGGAATGTTTTGGGTATTGTTACTTGTATAAAAGTAAAGCTGAGGTTTTCAGCTTTCCATTGATATAAATAATGTCATTGTTTCTAATCCACAAAAAAAAATAGAAAAAGTTTCTCTGAAATTATTTATGATAATTTCCCCTTTTTTCTGCTTCACGTGGTGGCACGTATATTACGTGTATATTACGCAGGCGCGCACACATGGCACACACACATTGACTTCACGCGTCCCTCGTGGACTTATATTGTTATTGTTTATCGTCAACAATAGTACATTATGATGCTAGGACGTAAAGCTAAAGATTTTGGACGGATGTGGAGTTTGCAAATCGAGGCGCTAGCCGAGATTTGCACCCACATTAAGTCCAAAATAGCTTACGTCCGCGCATCATATACTATTTTTTATTCGCCGCAAGCAAAATATTTTAAAATTTTTTGTTTATTCTAAATTAAAATTATAAATTTCATAAATTTTAAAATAAAAATATGTGGAACAAGTAACCTTTGACAAAATATTTATTATTTTTTCCAAATTATTGTGTAGCTATGACAACAAATGATAACAACTATTTTAATTGGAGAATGAATTGAATTGAATTTAAGGGTTGCTTTGATAAAAAATTTTATTTTTCATAGAATTTAAACAAATACAAATGCTTTTTACTTTTTTGGTCGTAGCTATGACAACAAAATAAACAGTTGAAAAGTGATACTTTAAGGCCACAAATCACAGTAATAAAGTAACATTTTAATATGTAGGCGAATAAGAAAACATTTTGTAGACCATTTGGTTGCTGAAAATTTTCTGTTTTGTTGGAAATCAATATTTATAAAAAAAAAATCTGGACAAAAAGTGGACTTTTGGTACTATTTGAAAATTATTAGGTGCTGTTTAAAAGTTAGAGTTGCTGTTTCAATTTTTGGAGCAAGGGTAAGGAACAGTTAATCTCTTTGATTGTCCCAGAGGTAAATTTGTTGAGCATTACAATGCTGGAACAACTTTATCATAAATGAGTGCAAGTTGAAGTTTGAAAAATTATAAAAGTGCTGGAACATGAAGATGAGCTGAACGAATCTTGGTGGACGCCAGCGTCCAGCAAAATTTTCCAACTCGTTTTGATTCCAATGTTTATTTTCAAGGGCCCGAATGAACGGAGTGCAAGCTGAAGTGCGTTAAGTTATGAAAGTGCTTGAAAAGGAAGATGAACTTGAAGAATCTTTTCTGACGCCGGCGTCTACTCGTTAGAAGCAACTTTAATCTCCGAGTCAAGGATTCACATGTGTTTACATTCGTTATGTGACCTTTATTTATTATGTTATGTGACCTTTATTTGTTATTTTCCTTCTCAATATTTGCACGGCGACTGATCCTTCCTATGCTCCTATATGGCCACGATAATTTCGCAAATACAACGAGGAAGCCATTGTCATTTGCAGGTCAAAATTTTCAGGCCAAAAGATGGAGCTGTGGGTATTTCCAAGACCTCAGTTCTCAAATTTGATGAGAATCTGGCGCTTTTTCATGGTCTCAAATTTGACAATTTTTCACTACCCGTTATTGCAAAAAGTATCAATGTTGCGAAAAAAATGAATAGGACAATTTCTGTAGATAATTAGCTCACCTTCATTTCTGGCTAAACAGAAATGCCCTAACTGCCATATTTCCGGAGATATGGCCTGGAAACTACTTCTGACACTTTGAGGGCCATTTTCCAGGCTCACAGGGTCGGAACCCCAAGGTAATTTTTCTCACGTCAAAGTACTCGGTAAGACCAACAATTTCCGCCAGGTCCCGTCCGTGACAGGATTTTTGCGAGCTTTTGATCTTTTTCGAACTTTATTTACTGGACTATATGTGATTATAATTTGAAAATAATTTGAATAAAATCAAAACAATAATTGATCAATTGGAACCATACCAATTGAATAATAATAATTTATGTGTGTTATGTCAAAATTATTACTATAAGGAAGTTTATATTATTATTAATAAAATAAAAAATAAAAATAAACATATTAAAATAGTACATTATGATGCTAGGACGTAAAGCTAAAGATTTTGGACGGATGTGGAGTTTGCAAATCGAGGCGCTAGCCGAGATTTGCACCCACATTGAGTCCAAACTACTATTCCAAATACTATTTTTTATTCGCCGCAAGCAAAATATTTTAATAAAAGTTGTTTATTCTAAATTAAAATTATAAATTTTCATAAATTTTAAAATAAAAATATGTGGAACAAGTAACCTTTGACAAAATATTTATTATTTTTTCCAAATTCTTTTGTAGCTATGACAACAAATGATAACAACTATTTTAATTGGATAATGAAATTTTGAATTTGAGGGTTGCTTTGATAAAAAAATTTATTTTTCAAAGAATTTAAAAAAATACAAATGCTTTTAACTTTTTTGGACGTTGCTATGACAACAAAATAAATAGTTGAAAAGTGATACTTTAAAGCCGCAAACCGCAGTAATAAAGTAACACTTTAATATGTAGGCGAATAAAAAAGTATATTTTTAAATAAAATCAATTGTTTTATCCGAACGACTTGAGTGAGAATTTAATTTCATTATATTTCTTTTCTGGATTGTATCCTTTTATTTCACTCAAAATAAAAATTTAATTATTTAAAAAACTATTATAATATATTTAAAAAATTCAAACTTTATTAATTACAACATGTTTAATTACTCAACATGTTAAGTTAATTATAATTACGTTACCATATTTAATACTATTTTTTCTTAAAAATTATCGTACTTACAATTAAGAAAACAAAACAAAAGGAAGAGTTTCAGGTATATTTAAAATTTACAAAAATTATTAACTCAATCATAACAATAAACAGAAAGAGTCCAAAATAACAAATTTAAAGATTTCTAATTGCTAAAAAGAGGCGTTAAAACTAATAAAATTTACAACGATAGAAAGTTTAACTATAATTATGATGTTGTGATGTTGAATAGTTCATCAAGTTTTCTGTTTTTTAGGTAGATTTCATATAAAAATCTATCTATTGCAATGGGCTTCATCTCGGAATTTCGGAAAAATTTTTGTGCCAAACGACTATATATGATAAGCGGAGACGAAAAAACAAAAACAAAAAAAATTATATATATATATATATATATATATATATATATATATATATATATATATATATATATATATATATATATATATATATATATATATATATATATATATATATATATATATATATATATATATATATATATATATATATATATACACGATATGAGACATAACGAAAACGACCGGCACTCTCACGGTCGCATTTGTTGAGGTAGATCAAAAAAACTTTCTGTACATGTGTGTTCTATTAATATCTCTGACGAGTTTGTGAATCAGCAAAATCCGACGCGTGGTTGAGGAACTAGAGCCTTTTTTCTAAAAAAAAAAAGATTTTTTAAAACCGTTATAACGGCCGTTTGAATACTAATATTTTAAAAAGATTACCAAATTTAAAATTTTTGGAATCTTTTTTATCAATTTGTTTTAAAAGTAGACCTCTGCATTCAGAGGTTCCTGAGTGAGTGGCTCCAACAAAAAAGTTTGCAAAAAAAATTTTTTTTTAAACAACCGGCACTCTCATGGTCGCATTTGTAAAGCCAGATCAAAAAACCCTTTCTTAAAACGTGCGTTTTATTAATATGTTGAATAAGTTGGTAAATCAGTCAAATTCGACACAGGGTTAAGAAACTAGAGGCTTTATACTAGAAAAAAACTATGGTTTTTAGATCCGTTATAACGGCCGTTTAGATTCTAATATTTTTAAGAACTTCATAAATTTAGAATCTTTGAAACCTTTTTAATCAGTTTCTTTCAAAAAAAGACCTCTGCAGTTGGAGGTTTCTGAGTGAGCGGCTTCAACAAAAAAGCTTGTAAAACACAAAATGCGTTTGAATAAACCGGCACTCTCATGGTCGCATTTGTAGAGCCAGATCAAAAAACCTTACGTAAACATGTGTGTTTTATTAATATCTTGGACAAGTTCGTAAATCAGAAAAAACTGTTACATGGTTAAATAACTAGAGGCTTTATACTAGAAAAAAAATTTGTTTTTTTAATCCATTATAACGGCCGTTTGGATAATAATATTTTTTAAAACTTCATAAATTTAAAATCTGTGGAAACATTTTAATCCGTTTATTATAAATATAAACCTCTGCAGTTAGAGGTTTTTGACTTGTTGGCTTCAACAAAAAAGTTTGCAACAATCCATAACTACAATTTCCAAAAACCTTATAATAGTCAATGAAAAAAAAATAAAAAGGTTTGAATAGAAGAAATTAATTTTTTTTCTTAGAAATAAACTATTTTCATATATTGCAGTAATTGGACGACATATGATATAGCGTAGGTTTATGTCATAAATTGTCACACACGCATATTCTGTGGTATTTGATTTGATATTTGTTTGTTGCAAAATTGGATAGATATAGTTTTGCTTATATGTAGCTAATTTTCTTTTTAAAATTTTTCGATATCTTTTTGAAATTAGTTTGTGTTGTTTAAACTAATCTGATACATCAGATTCTACTGGCACACAAAACTGTCTGATCTCGAAATCTACCTATTTCTAGCGGATATACGTGCCGCTTGGACTTTTTTTTATATAAAATGCTTTATAAGCATCTAGTTTCCAATTATGGATTACCGGCCTTATTAGTTTGGAATTTCCTTTATCTATTGGATGGGTGTGGTTAATCATATGTTCGGCAACACTTGATTTGTTTTTTTGTTTATTTTTTGTAGCTAATGTATGTTCTCTGAATCTAGTTTCAAAACTTCTTGCTGTCTGTCCCACATATGTATCCGGGCAATCTTTACATTTTATTTTGTAGATTCCTGACTTTTTACTGATATCCTCTTTGTCTTTGAAGTTGTTTAATTGTATTGTTGTTGTGGGTCTTGTTACTATTTCCATGCTGTGCTTTTTAAACATATTTTGTAACTTATTGCTTATTTTAGGGAAAAATGGTATGCTGATTCTTATTTTAGACTTTGTTTCCGGCAAATCTGAGTTTAAGGTGGTAAGACTTTTTCGGTGATATTTAATGTTATGTATTTTTAAATTTTGGTTAGCGAACTCTATGGTGTACTCGTTTGTTATTGCTGATTGTTGGATATATTCTACTTCTTCTTCGAATTCTTTTTGATCTATATAGGTATATAGAACAGGTTTACTATATAGGCGATGTGCCATAGAATGGAATGCTGCTTTTTTGTGTGAAATTTGGTGGAATGAATGGTAATAAACTGGTAATAAACCCATTGGTGGTCGTTGGTTTTCTGTAGATACCGAATTTTAAATTATTTGTAGGTTGTCTAATAATTTTAATATCTAAGAAATTTAAACAGCTGTTTTCTTCCAATTCCATGGTAAATTTTATTGATGGATGTTGACTATTTATTATTTCAAGTATTAATGGTAAATCTCTATTGTTTGTTATTGTGAAGATATCATCTACGTAGCGGTAGAATATTTTCGGGAAAAGGTTAAATTTGTTTTTGAGGTCTTGTTCACATTTGCCCATAAATATGTTGCTTAAGTATGGTGCTAGCTTACTACCCATTGATGTTCCTGAGGTTTGTTTATAATATTTATTTCTAAATGTGAAATAATTTTGATCCATACAAATGTTCGCTATTTTAATGTGTGATGTGATTTTCGGTTTTGGTACTTTATGTTCCAGTAGATGATCTTCGATATATTCTATAGCTAAAGTTATAGGTATGCTCGGTACATTGCCTAGGCGATATAGTACAGTTAAAAAAAGCTGAATATATATTACAAATTGCTACACATGTAGGTCCTCCGGAATAAATATCATATATTTGCTGATGACCCTCAAATTCATAGGATGGTTCCAAAAGACAATATTTGTAGAAGTATTGAGCGTATCAATAATGATGTTGATTCCATGTTAAAATGGTCGAATCATAATTGTTTGAAAATGAACGAATCAAAAACCCAAGCTATTATTCTCAAAAGTTCCAAGTCACGAAATGTTGCTTTTCTAAAGTTGTGGTGGGGAATATAGCGGTGGATTACTCTAATGTTGTTAAGAATTTGGGATTGGTTATTGACTAAACCTTATCTTGGTCCAATCACGTAAATTACTTGAGTAAAAAAATTAACTTTTTGCTAAGAACGTTGTGGTCAATAACTAAGGAAATAATTTTTGTCATGTCATTCAAGTTCATTTTAGTTATATTTTAATTTATATTTTAAGCTTTAGTTTTAGAAATAAAATGAAATTGTTCTAAATAACCCTAATTTCTATGTATGTCAATTATAAGCCCGAGTGTGCTTAAGACATGCTAATAAGTTAAATGAATAAATAAATAAATACGGATGTTCCATTATAAGACAATGCAAAGCTTGCTGTAAAGTTACATTTAATGCTCTTGGCATTAGCAAGTTATTTTCAAACTTCTAGCATAACAAGTTGTTTTCAAACTTTTGCCATCTCTATAAAAAATAAATTATGATGTTAGAATTGTACTAAAATTTGTGGTTATGCATTAAAATTAGTTTCAATGCATCATTTATTGCAAATTTATTAATAACTCGGTTTACATAACCCATATATAGCAAAGGTTGTATTCAAAATGCAGAAACTTTCTCAATTGTGGGACTTGAAGCGTCAACTCGAGAAGTTGATGATACGACTTCAAGTGATGATTCTTCTTGTGAGCATCTTGGCCTGAAAAATAGGTTAATTCTTAGAAAAAGTTTATAAGAGCTGTCGTGAAAGTTGCACATTTAGAAACAAACATAATAATACATTACATCAACGTCTGCTATCAACCTTGCTTTAACAATCAGAAGATCTACCTATATTTGATTGGATCTCGATTAAACAAATGCTTGGAACAACGAAAGTCTACAACCTGTGATGACACAGGTACAGATAAAGAGTTAAATGAAGGCCCATTTCTTTGAGCAAGCAATAGCATGACATCATCAAGGAATTTCCCATAACAAAGATTTAGAGTGCTACCGTTGAATTACACCTCACTGCTATATTTTCAGTGGTATGTAATATCTCACGCTAACTCGTATGGCAAAATTAAAAAAAATGTACATGTTAACTAAATTTAGTCTTTTTTTAAAACGTAAAACTATCGCTTTGTTTCTGAATAGTTGTAAGCTTTAAATGACTTATTTTTATTGATAAAAGTATATATTGTTTTGTTATATTTTATATGCAAATATTGCCAGAGCAATTTCAATTTTTTTCTTCTCTTGATATGTTTTCTTTTTTGAAAAGAAGATGGACGTGGATAAAACTCTCCGTCGTGATAAATATATATATTTTTTATTTTAATAATTTACCATATTTAAAGTGTCTTATTACTCAATAAAAGTTATCTAAAATGTGTTTCAAACCAAGTGCTTCAATAATATATAATATATGATATATAATAATATATAATAATGGTGGTATTTTAAAAATAATTTAATTTTTCTAATTAAAAGATTGAAAAATCAGGAAAATAATTTTTTTCTCTTGAAATTCTCGTAATTTATGGTTTTCAATTCGATACAACATTGTTGTGTCGTTGTTTATTTTTATTACTTTTTTTCATTTAAAATTAAAATGAAATTAAACCGTAGTGATTTTAGTCGATGAAAATTATTAACATTTTTAAAAAAAGGTTATAGAATTTATCTGATTTTTGTAGTGTTAAATTAAGAAACGATCTAATCAACAAGTCGTGATATATAAGCCGTGTTCGATTTGACTGAAACAACTGAAGCAACTGAAAAATTAAATGCAATTGTTGTTGTTTTTTCAGTTGTTTCAGTCAAATCGAACGCACCTATAGTTGGGTATAATTATGTAAGAGGACACATTTATTGCAAATTTATTAATAACTCGGTTTACATAACCCATATATAGCAAAGGTTGTATTCAAAATGCAGAAACTTTCTCAATTGTGGGACTTGAAGCGTCAACTCGAGAAGTTGATGATACGACTTCAAGTGATGATTCTTCTTGTGAGCATCTTGGCCTGAAAAATAGGTTAATTCTTAGAAAAAGTTTATAAGAGCTGTCGTGAAAGTTGCACATTTAGAAACAAACATAATAATACATTACATCAACGTCTGCTATCAACCTTGCTTTAACAATCAGAAGATCTACCTATATTTGATTGGATCTCGATTAAACAAATGCTTGGAACAACGAAAGTCTACAACCTGTGATGACACAGGTACAGATACAGAGTTAAATGAAGGCCCATTTCTTTGAGCAAGCAATAGCATGACATCATCAAGGAATTTCCCATAACAAAGATTTAGAGTGCTACCGTTGAATTACACCTCACTGCTATATTTTCAGTGGTATGTAATATCTCACGCTAACTCGTATGGCAAAATTAAAAAAAATGTACATGTTAACTAAATTTAGTCTTTTTTTAAAACGTAAAACTATCGCTTTGTTTCTGAATAGTTGTAAGCTTTAAATGACTTATTTTTATTGATAAAAGTATATATTGTTTTGTTATATTTTATATGCAAATATTGCCAGAGCAATTTCAATTTTTTTCTTCTCTTGATATGTTTTCTTTTTTGAAAAGAAGATGGACGTGGATAAAACTCTCCGTCGTGATAAATATATATATTTTTTATTTTAATAATTTACCATATTTAAAGTGTCTTATTACTCAATAAAAGTTATCTAAAATGTGTTTCAAACCAAGTGCTTCAATAATATATAATATATGATATATAATAATATATAATAATGGTGGTATTTTAAAAATAATTTAATTTTTCTAATTAAAAGATTGAAAAATCAGGAAAATAATTTTTTTCTCTTGAAATTCTCGTAATTTATGGTTTTCAATTCGATACAACATTGTTGTGTCGTTGTTTATTTTTATTACTTTTTTTCATTTAAAATTAAAATGAAATTAAACCGTAGTGATTTTAGTCGATGAAAATTATTAACATTTTTAAAAAAAGGTTATAGAATTTATCTGATTTTTGTAGTGTTAAATTAAGAAACGATCTAATCAACAAGTCGTGATATATAAGCCGTGTTCGATTTGACTGAAACAACTGAAGCAACTGAAAAATTAAATGCAATTGTTGTTGTTTTTTCAGTTGTTTCAGTCAAATCGAACGCACCTATAGTTGGGTATAATTATGTAAGAGGACACTCTTACATTACAAAAAAAAAAAAAAAAAAAAAAACAAATGTCAATTTTGTTGTAGTATTTCGAGAATATACATAAACATTTCTAATTGGAATTTCGTGTTTCTTGTTTTGATTAAAAAAAAATTTTGTTTGTTGATTTAGAGAAAATAAAAAATTTATCAAAATGCCATTACCAGGAATAAATGAATGTAAATAAAATGGAGTATTTTAGTTTAAATTTCATAATATAATTAATGAAAATGCAGATTTATTAGAAATAAAGATACAAATTTCGTCAACTTGAAAAGGTGTCATGGCGTGTGAAATATTATTCTTAAAAAACATTGATAACATTTTTGTTTCTTAAAAAACTGATGGTTTGATATCTTAGGTTCGCTATTCGAAATAATTGAATTTTCATATATATATATGAGATTAGCTGAGATTTGGCATTAATTTAATTTAGTTTTAATAAATTTAATGAAAATAGAACTTCGAATTAATTAACTTTCTTTGATTTACAGCTACAGAATATAATACAAAAGGTATATATAAACATTGAAACTAGTTTTTAATGTTTATATATAACTTTCTTAAAACATCTTTCGTATTTCTATCAATTTTATGTAATTTGGAATAAATGAAAGGAAGTCTAAAAATACGTCTAAAGGATTAAAGATATCGTTCAAACAAATTTTATACATATATTCCATATTTGAATTATCAAAATATATATAACATTTATATAAATTATCAATATATGTATATATGTGTATGTATGTGTGTATGTATGCATGTATGTATGTATGTGTGTATGTATATGTATGTGTATGTGTGTATGTGTATGTATATATATGTATGTATATATGAGTATATATGTGTATGGATATGTATGTATGTATGTATGTGTGCGTGTGTATGTATGTATATGTGTGTATGTATATATGTATGTATATGTATATATATATATATATATATATATATATATATATATATATATATATATATATATATATATATATATATATATATATATATATATATATATATATATATATATATATATATATATATATATATATATATATATATATATATATATATGTATGTATATATATGTATGTATGTATGTTTATATAACAATACCACATAAATTAGTATGTTGGACATAAGGTGAAAACTTCTTAATATGTATGTTTGCTGTTAATAAATATATGTAATATATATAGGTATATATGTATGTGCGTATATATGTGTAGGTATGTGTGTATATGTATGTATGTGTATACATGTGTATGTATGTGTATGTATGTGTATGTATGACTATGTATGTGTATGTATGTGTATGTATGTGTATGTGTATGTGTATGTGTATGTATGTGTATGTGTATGTGTATGTGTATGTGTATGTATATATGTATATGTATATGTATGTATACATGTGTGTATGTGTGTATGTGTGTATGTGTGTATATGTGTGTATGTATGTATATACGTACATATGTATGTATATATATATATATATATATATATATATATATATATATATATATATATATATATATATATATATATATATATATATATATATATATATATATATATATATATATATATATATATGAGTGTATATATATGTATGTATGTGTGTATATGTATGTATGTATGTATGTATGTATATGTATATGTATGTTTGCGTATATGTGTGTATGTGTGTATATATGTATGTATGTATGTGTACATGTATGTGTATATGTATGTATATATGTATATATATGTGAGTACATGTGTATATATGTGTGTATGTACGTGTATATATGTGTGTATGTGTATGTATGTGCATGTGTATATATGTGTATATATATATATGACAATGGTGAATGGTCGTCTTATCAACACTTGTTATAAGTGACAGTGTGAATTTTAAACTAAATTAATCTCTTAAATGATAAATATATAAGTATAACTAAATATAGTGAAAACATTAATTGTAATAATCAGTTTTATATCTAATATAATAGTTTTAAAGTGTTGGTTTTAATAATTAAACTCTAAGGTAAGATTGCTTTCAAAAATGGAAAGATGTGGGCGACCAAGATGTAATCTCCCCTAAATGTAAAATTTGTTAACTCTGATTTTTACTAGAAAACTAAATAAAGGTGTTATTGTGCTATTCGATTTTGTGTAAAATTTAAACCTACTTAGAGCTTTAACTAGCGAAATTTAGTTATTATTTCAATTTCAGTTTAAAATTTCATTTGTTGACATAATTTTATGTGATAGATTTATCTCTTTCTATTTATCCAAACATTATCCATAAAATCCAATAAGATTTTTGAACGATATCAACGAGCAGGGTTAATTGTTTTTGTTAAATTAATTCTTGTGTTTCAAGAAAAATTCAAAACATTCTTGCGTTAATTATATTATATAAAATAATGTTTTATAAAATTTAAATAAATACATTTCAAATAAAAACATCAAGTGAAAGATAATATTTTTATCCAATTCAATCCCAATACTTTTTTATATGAAATTCACTCAATTTTCAAAGGGGTTTTTTGTTTTTTATATATATGTACATAATATAAATGTTTTTAACCATAAATAACCATAAATAATTTTAACCATAAATATAATAACATGAATTCAGATTGGAGAGTGCAGAGGACTACAATTTAGTCATCATCCTATTATACTAATAAATTACATGAATAACAGGTTTCCGACTGGAGATTGCAGGCGAGAAATTTTAGATACGGGATTGCTGATTGGCGATTGCAGATTATATGTATAAGTGATTGTCCTTGTGATTGTCTCCTAACAGTAGTAGCTAGATACGATTTGCCAGGAGTCTGTAACCGGGTCGTTCACTCCTAACTTACAATTACCTACCTATCCTTACCTATTGTTATATGTAAAACGACTGTAGGAAGTGGCCCGGCCGTAATCCGGGAGTCTCGCCTAGTGCTTGGTCCTACAGTCCAATCAATCAATCAATCAATCAATCTCTTGATATATTTTCTTTTTATTTATTTTCTTATATTTTATTATTATATTTTATTATATTATTATTATATTATTATTATTAATATTATTATATTTATTAATATTATAATATTGTTATTATTATTAATATTATAATATTATTATATTTTCTTCTCTTGATAAATTTATAATATTATTATTATTATTAATATTATAATATTATTATATTTTCTTCTCTTGATAAATTCATCCAATCAAATATTACTATTATTACTAATCAAATATTCATCAGCCAAAAGTGAAATTCTTGCCCCCACTTTTTTGGCATTTCACGACGTTTTAGGACCTACTGATTCTAAAAAAGCAAAAAAAAAATGTATGCCTGTCTGCCTGCGGCCGGCTGTCACAACCGACGAAATCTAGAAAACGGCTGAAGGGGTTTGGAAAATTTTGAATTCTAAAAATAGGTACACTCAATGGTAAGAGCTAAAAGGACGATGTGTTCGATAACTGTAGCGGAGGTGTGTCAAAAAATCGTCAAGTGTGTCAAAACAAGGAAATATGCATATTCTTTGCTTAAAAAGCGTTCATATTAAGTGATTACGAGTAGGAACATGGAATATGGAGAAATCTGGATGGTCGGGATTGCTATGTGAGATCAAAAACTAGATTATTGCGTTATAAATTTTGTCAAAAAAATGTTGTCAAGTGTGTCAAAAGAAAGATTTTTAGTTTTTATTTTACCCAATATTTTGGAAAAATATAATAGTTATTTATTATACAAGGGAAAAAAGTAGTAGATTTTAGCTCGAGGTTGTGTTGTCTCCCGACGCGAAGCGGAGGGAGACAAAAAACCGAGAGCTAAAATCTACAATTTTTCCCGTGTATAATACACTATTTTTTTCTGTGACTGGATAAATATTAATATAATTATTGAAAAAATAATATTAAACAAATATTACAATATGTATATTCACCACACCATACGAATTTTTGTTGAATAAAAACTTAAAATTAAGTTTCATTTTATTTGTCAAAACCAGTTATTAACATCAAGAAGAAAACGGTATAACTTTTCATTAACATTAAAATAGTCATAAATGTTCATAAATATTCATAATATTCATCATTTATGTGTATATATGTATTTATATATATATTTTTATCTATCCGGGAAAAAAGTACATACTTTTTTCCCGGGGAAAAAAGTATTTTATGAAAAGTAGCATTTTTGCACCTGTCAGCAGAAGTAAAATGTTAAACTTTTTTCCCGTCACAGAAAAAAATTAATTATTTATATGACACAAAATTTTATTATTGTTAATGAGAATTCAGAATTATGGCATTATAAGTTTGTCAAAAAAATGCTGTCAAGTGTGTCAAAAGAAAGATTTTAATTTATTTTTTTACCCAATTTTTTGGAAAAATATAAAATTAATTATTTGTATGACATGAATTTTTATTATAATTATTGAGCATTATGGCATTATAAGTTTGTCAAAAAAATATTTTCAAGTGTGTCAAAAGAAAGATTTTTATTTATTTTTTTACCCAATTTTTTGGAAAAATAAAATTAATTATTTATATGACATGAAATTTTATTATGATTATTGAGAATTATAAGTTAGTCAAAAATATAATGTCAAGTGTGTCAAAAGAATGATTTTCATTTATTTTTTTAGAACAAATAAACTTAGTTATTTGTATGAAATGATATGTATAATGAACATGAAATTATTATTATTGAGAATTTTATTGCATTATAAGGTTGTCAAAAAAATATTGTCAAGTGTATCAAAAAAATGATTTCATTTATTTTTTAGATAATTTTTTGGAACAAAAAATTTAGATGTTTGTTTACGTAAATACAATTGAACATGGAAATTTTTGAAATATATTTGGAATTTTAAAAATTTTCAATATTGGATTTTGTAAGAATTTTTGGAATATTTTCAGAATTTTGAAAAATTTTAAGTTTTGATTTTATTATAATTTTACAATTTTGGAAAAAGTTTCAATTTTTGATATTGTTATAATTTTTGCAATATTTTTAGAGTTCTTGAAAAAGTTTGAATTTTTGAATTTTCGGAATATTATTAGAATTTAGAATAAGTTTAAATATTTGATTTTATTCTAATTTTTGGAATATTTTTAGAATTTAAAAAAAAAATATAATTTTTGAACTTTATATATATTTTTAGAATTTTGAAAAAAGTTTCAATTTTTGGTTTTGTAAGAATTTTTGGAATATTTTTAGAATTTTGAAAACTTTTAAATTTTTGATTTTATTATAATTTTTATAATTTTGGAAAAAGTTACAATTTTTGATTTTGCAATATTTTTAGAATTTTTGAAAAAAGTTTTAATATTTGATTTTGTATTAATTTTTGAACTATTAGGTAGATTTCATATAAAAATCTACCTATTGCAATGGGCTTCATCTCGGAATTTTTAGGTAGATTTCATATAAAAATCTACCTATTGCAATTTCATCTCGGAATTTCGGAAAAATTTTGGTGCCAAACGACTATGAATGATAAGCGGTGACGGAAAAACAAACAAAAAAAATTTATATACATATATATATATATATAACGATATTTGCTATAACGGAATTTACCGGCACTCTCACGATCGCATTTCTTGACCTACAACAAAAATTTTTTCTGTATACGTTGCGGCAAAGAATTTCTTGGACAAGTTCGCGAACTGGCCATATCCTGGTACAGTTTAAGTGGCTAGAGCCAAAAAACTCGAAAAATCTAGGACGTTATAACTTCCGTTTGAATCATAATATTTTAATAAAATTTATCAATATTGAATATTTGAACATATTTCTATCATTTTTTCCAAATGACAACCTTGGCGTTCCAGGTTCCTGAAAAATCAGCTGTTTTAAAAATTTAATAAACTTTGTTGTCCTTGAGTTGGCTGAAAATGGCCAATCTCACTTTTGAATATGTACGCATACGTTCACTAAAACATAAATCTTTCCAAAATTTAAAAAAAAAATAGTTCAAGTCTAGAGGTTGAGACACCACGACTGTTAGAACGAAAACAAACGCAAACGGCCATGCCTTCCTCATTTTTGAGTTTATGTTATTTAAACTCATATTAACTTTTAGATAAACTTTTCAACTATAACCTCAGAAATTTTCAGCTTTCTAACCCAAGAGGTCTCAATGTAATTAGCATTAAACCTAATGCATGCCATTCAATTACAACAACAAAATATAAAAATATCCCATAGAAAAAATATTAAAAAAATTTCTTTTGTTTTTTTTTTCAGTTTTTAGTGTTTTTCGCAAAATTTAAAAAAAATTAAAACAAAGCTGAGTCATTATTGTTTTAAATTAAGGAATATTTTCTTATATGCATATTGATTACACATTTACAAAAGTCTTCCTAAATTGTAGATATTTGAATTATTTGAGGTGTAAAAGTTGTTTGACAATTTTAGATTATAAATTATGTGTAGTGGTGTTTAGGTATGACGTTGAGAGAACGTTTATTTGCTCTTTGGTGGATTTAATGTGTTATTAAAAGTAGTTTTATCCAAATTAAATAAAACTGTTCCGAAATCGCATTGATAAAGTAGTTTCCGTTAATGTATTTAGTTTGGTTTGATAAATTTTTTGGATTATTCTGGACTTGGAATATTCTACTTAAATTTTTTATTTAAATTAATCTGACAATTCTATTTGTACACAAAGCTGTCTGGTCCCGAAATCTACCTATTTCTAGCGGATATACGTGCCGCTTGGAATTTTTTTTAGAATTTTGTTTGAAAAAAGTTTGAATTTTTGATTTTATTTAATTTTTACAATATTTTTGGAATTTTGAAAGAAATATGAATATGTGATTTTGAAATATTTTCTCGAAATGCTAAATGGAGAGGTTTTTGAGTAGTTTGCTGATTGTATAATCTTTTCACTAAATTATGTTAATTTATGATCTGTTTTAATTTTCTGAGAACGTATTGATGTTTCGTGTTAGTTTTGTAATACATATCTAAACAGAGATAAAAAATACATGTACTTTAACAAAAAGTTATATTTGATATACATCGCTGCCCAAAACTAAAAACCATGTCTTCATAAAAGTTTTGATCTACTATTTGTATTATATCTAGGGGGAAGTGGGGATGGTATAAATAGTTTTTACTTAAAGCTCAATAACTTTAAAACCATAAAACATTTTTACTTAAAAACTGTTTTATTGTAAAATTTCATATCTTTACTACAAAAAACTATTTTTTTTAATTACGTAACTAAACATTAAGTATAAAATTTTGAATTTCAAAAAATTTATGTTTCTCGTTTAAAGTATCCCCACTGGTGGGGCACTTATAAACAATGAGCATTTTTGTATGGGGCACATATAAACACCCAAAAAACACCACAATAAAATTCATAAAGTACCTTTTTTAAAATTTTTTATTATTTATTGTGCTTCAAACAATATATATAAGCATATAACATATATATTTCTTTAAAAAAAAAACAATATTTTTCGATTGTTGTAAAACCTTAATAAATTCAGGTAGAAAATTATAAAGAAAAAAGCAAAAATTCAATCTCATCGTATGTTTAGGTTTTGCAAATCAATATCAAAAGTGAAACGGGAAACCACACGTATACCATATAACCATACCATGCTTCACATATAAACGCGTTTATACTATCAAAATTTTTTTTGTTTATATGTGCCCCACGTGGCGATTTTAGGGTTATGTTTTGAAAAAATATTCCAAGATCTAAAATTTGGCTAAAACAAAGAAATATTATGTTTCTTGAATATTTCAGCTATCAAAACATGTTGGAATATTTTTAGACATATGATGGTAAAAAAAGTTGTTCGAGTTTTACAAAAAAAAAAAAATTTACTTTTGGGTTGCCGAAACACCTATTCACCAATAACTTTTGAACAAGACTGACTTCAGCCGTCAAATTCTCCTGGTGTGTGTAGTCGATCGAAGCGACATCTGTGATATTTTTGTCGAATTTTTTGATTGATGTTTTGTGAGGGAAATTAAAACTTTTTACAGTTGCCCCATGTTTATACTATCCCCACTTCCCCCTACTATATCTATTATCTATCTACTATTACACTATATCAAAATCCTTAACCCAGACCGAAGTCTTGATATCTCAGAGCTGAGATTTATGTCTGAGTTTTTCATTAACACTTGTATTGTTGTATTTAGAGCGCTTTTGAATATTACAAACTTTGGATTGAATGCTATTGGAAACATAATGCATTTTAGATAATAAATCTTTTTCTTGTTTTCTTCTTCTACAAAACATTTTCAATGTTGTGTTTAAAATAAAAGTTGCTTTTAAATTTAACTGTAGTGACTGAGTCATCTGAAAAACTGTATGCAATTGTTGTGTTTTTCCAGTAAATACAGTACTTATATGAAATTAAAAGAAAAAAATTATCCTAAACTTAAATCAACTCTTACACCAAATTTATTGATTTTTCAATATAACTGTCTGTCTGCCTAACTTTTATCACGATAACAATAAACCGAAATTCAATTCATTTTATTATTATTTTAATGTCATCTTGCTACTATAAGAAACTGTAACAAAATGCATAAATTTCAGATAAATTCAATAATATAAAAAAAAACAATATATGTACGTATACATCCAATCGTTTTCATGAAAATAGGAAAAAAACATTAAATGACAAAAGAAGGAAAAACCTCATAAATCATTTACAAAAACAAAACCAAAGAAAAAGCTTTTATGTAATAAAAACTCATAAAAAAAATTGAATGTCTTGTATTCATTGAAAACAAAATCGCTGGGAATGAATGAAGAGGAAAACTGAAAACTACAGTAGTTTTATATTCCATGAATTTTGTATGTTTGTTCTATCATTGTTAGATGTTGTAGCAGGGTTTGTTCTGTTGTTTAAACTTGTTATGTAGGAGATTTAGACAATAACAAAATTTGTGATAAAAAGGATAAATTGGATTTAATGAACATTTTGATTACACGGTTTTTGTTATGCCTGTCAAAAACATTTGCGTGCTGACTACTGATCTTGGATAACTTTATTCGAGTGGTAAACGAGTTCACCAGGAGTTAATAATGAATCGGCGAAAATTGTGTTGTATGTTTTAGCATATTTTGAGATCATCTCTCAAAAAGGGTTACCAAAATTATTCAAACTGAATTCTGAATTATGAACTGGCAGAGTTGAGTTATGCTCCAAATCTCTGTGTAAATCGAACATTTTATGAAATCAAAATCAAAATTGGCGTGTATATTAATTCGTTTTATTGCTAACGGTTTTTTTTAATCGTATGGTTTATTCAACATCAAAATACATTAAATTTTATTTTTCAGTCCATGTATCCAATCAATAAATTGATCAGATAAACAAAGATAGCGTTTAATTAAATAAATTATTTGCTAAACATATAATATTATAAAAATCGTTCTTCCTTATACTGAATCTAAATTTGTGAAGCTTATCTGAATTAAAATTAAAGTCTTTTGTTATATTTGTAGCTATTCAAGCTCTTAGAAATGAATCAAAATTACAATTTTAACAGAACAAGGTCGTGAGATCCTTATTGTAAACAAAACAAAAACGTCTGCGTCAAACTATGAAAAATAACAACACAGATGTTAAAATTAATTAATTCATAATACATATAAAAGCTGTTATTAATTTTTACTGGAAGCAAGGAAAATGTATAAAATGCAACAAAAAGTTATGAATTTTTTATGAAAGAGAACAAAATATTTTATTCTATCAAAAAACTTATAAATTTTTAGGTTGATGGCTTAAGAAATTAAGCAGCAATGTAAAATAATCAAGTAGCAAAGTAAAGCGAAATATAATAAGAAAAAGAGTCCGAGCGGCAAGGTGTCCACTAGAAGTAAGTAGATTTCGAGATCAGACATTTTTGTGTACAAGTAGAATCTGATGTATCAGATAAGTTTAAACAAAACAAACTAATTACAAACAGATATCGAACAAATTTTAAAAAGAAAATTAGCTACATATAAGCAAAACTAGATCTATCCAATTTTGCAACAAACAAATATCAAACATATGTGTGACAATTTATGACACTATATGAAAAACACACGGCAAACCTAATCTATATCATATGCCGTGCAATTACTGCAAAATATCAAAATAGTTTATTTCTAAGAAATATAGTACATTATTTAATTAGGAGCTAAAGTGATACTTTTTGTGTTGAGTCTATAGTTTGACGGCCGACCGCAGGGAGGCTGACAATTATAGACGAAACACAAAAAGTCACTTTAGCTCCGAATTAAATACACTATTTTTTCGGCAAACGTTCAAATTTTTTATAAATATGAAATTAATACATCAAACTTTTTATAAATATGAATTTGTATCGTCATAATTACTTCCAAAACAGAGAAAAAAACACTTAAATTTGTATGAATAAAATTTTTTTATCAAAGCAGCCTTTTCAAAATTTCATAATATGAGAATCAACTTATTTTTTGTTGTCATGGTTATACAATATGTTTGAAAAAATAACAAACTAACAAATAACAAATGCTACTTTACAGCCTCCGTAATATAAAATAAAAATGGCGTTACTTTTGCTGTCGCTAGACGTTACTTTTGCTGTCAGGCTAAAAAGTAAGACTTTAGCTAACTCCCTAGCGGCAGTAAAGTTAAACTTTACAGCCGTTTGCCGAAAAAATTAATTTCTTCTATTCAAAACTTTTTATTTTTTTTTTCATTGACAGGTTTATAAGGTTTTATAAGGATTTAGCAAATAAGGTCTTATAAGGTTTTTGCAAATTGTTGTTGTTGGGTATTGTTGCAAACTTTTTTGTTGAAGCCGACAAGTCAAAAACCTCTAACTGCGGAGGTTTATATATATAAGAAACAGATTGATATGTTTCCACAGATTCTAAATTTATAAAGTTTTTAAAAATATTAGTATCCAAACGGACGTTATAACGGATTTAAAAACCAATTTTTTTTCTAGTACAAAGTCTCTAGTTTCTCAACCATTTATTGGATTTTGCTGATTTACAAATTTGCCCAAGATATTCATAAAACACACAAAAAAAGTTTTTTGATCTGGCTCCACAAATGTGACCGTGAGAGTGCCGGTTGATTCAAACGCATTTTGTGTTTTACAATCTTTTTTGCTGGAGCCGCTCACTCAGAAATATCCAACTGCGGAGGTCTATTTTTTGAAAGAAATTAACAAAAAAGGTTTCAAAGATTCTAAATTTATGAAGTTTTTAAAAATATTAGTATCCAAACCGCCGTTATAACGGATCTAAAAAATAGAATTTTTTCTAGTGTAAAGTCTCTAGTTTCTTAACCATGTTTTGGTTGATTTGGCTGATTTACGATCTTGTCCAAGATATTAATAAAACACACATTTTAAGAAAAGGATTTTCGATATGGCTCTACAAATGCGAGTGCCGATTGTTTAGAAAAACATTTTTTTTTGCAAACTTTTTTGTTGGAGCCGCTCACTCAGGAACCTCTAATTGCAGAGGTCTATTTTTAGAATAAATTGATAAA
This sequence comes from Diogma glabrata, assembly GCA_963693315.1. Taxonomy (NCBI): domain Eukaryota; kingdom Metazoa; phylum Arthropoda; class Insecta; order Diptera; family Cylindrotomidae; genus Diogma; species Diogma glabrata. The sequence goes on from OY856186.1 coordinate 220,446,360, forward strand.
ACAGATACCAACTCTACGGAAACGGCCATTATAACGGTTTTAAAATATCAATGTTTTTTAGAAAAAAACCTTGAATTTCTTAACCACGTGTCGAATTTTGCTGATTCACGAGCTTGTCCAAGATATCAATAGAATATACATGTACAATTTTTTTGATCTACCTCAATAAATGCAACAACCGTGAGAGTGTCGGTGATTTTCGTTATATCTCATATCGTTTATATATATAAAAAAGATTGCGAATTGCGAGATAAAACTCAAGTAAGTGGTATATATATAAATTTTTTTTTGTTTTTCCGTTTCCGCCTATCACATATAGTCGTTTGGTACCAAAATTTTGCCGAAATTTGCAGATGAGGCACATTGCAATAGGAAGATTTTTTATGAAATCTACCTAACACAGTTGACAGTACACAGGGTCAACGACAAATTAAAAGTAAAACATTTTGAAGTATGTTATAGAACATTATATATATTTAACACAGAAATTATACATTATTAACACAGTCAAATGCTACTGCAACCTGGTAGCCGAGTGACATGTTATTAGTTCTCCCATTTTAAACGTTTCACTTGTGTAATTTACTTCGCTTGGTGTAAAATCTTTTCGACCAGCGTACCAGCAATTTTGAAGCTGTCAAACCAATTAATCTGCATTAAAACAAATATTTTGATACTTTTTAGGTAAAGATACACTAAAATAAAAGTTATAATATGTAACATTTTAATTGAAAAGTTCTAAACTGTAGCAAGGTATTTAAATAATAATAAAATAATAAACGCCTTATTCTTGTTAAATTGAGTTTTATTTCACTAAATACGAAAGCTATGCTGTCATCGACAGTAGTATCTAAAGAACTCGAGAGTTTTTTTAGATACTACTGTCGATAAAAGCATAGCTTTTGAAATACGTATTTAGAGAAATAAAACTCAATTTAAGAAGAATAAGGCGTTTATTATTTTATTATTATTTATAATATGTATAAAAATTTTTTAATAAATCTACGAACTTGTTAATGTGTTGGCGATAATAAACGCCATTTATTAATCTTATAAAAAGGAATTTATGGAGTATGTGTCATACACACAAACCTTTTAATTAATCTAAAAAATTCTTTTTGCAAAACAAATATAATTAAAATTAATTTACGGTAGTGTAGTGTAGAGTAGTGGAGTTCATATACGACTAGGAAAGTGTAATTCACAAACAATTCAAATTGAAATTGCGTTGATAGAAATTTAATTCTAAATAAAGTTTTGAGTATTATTTAATAGAAATATTGTGTAGTGTATTGTTTAGACTTTAGACATTGTGTTATCCAAAAATTTCTACAACCAACCGTTGGAGTTTCTAAAACCTTTGAAAAAATATTTTAGTATAGTAATATTATTTGCTGTGAAACAGTAAAGGCGTTGAAGACTTATTAAAACCTATTGGTTTTGCTTTCTAATCAGTGATCGAATCCAGAAGGAGATTTGGGAACTAACTTTATCGCATTAAGAGTTAGGTCGATTCGTCGGAAGGTTGAAACACCTGACAATATGGCAGTTCTTTTTTTCGAGCAAACAATAACGTGCTATCATCAAGCAATATTTCACAGCCAAAACTTAGGGTGCTACCGTTGATTGAATAGAGTTTATCTACCAACACCCCCAAGGTATAACCATGACTAGTGATATCTCAAGGTTATTGCCTGTGGTATGTGATATCTCTTTTGTGTCAATAGAAGGGACTGCAATACGCGGAGTTCACATTATTGGATCAAAAGTTACAAAAATTTATGAATTAACAAAAACTGATCCCTCCATGTGGAGGAATCAGTTTTTGTTGAGAATTTTTGTAGAGAATTTAATAAATTTAACATAGATAATTAATTTTATTTGTTTACTTATATTAACTTTTTAAGTTATTTTATTTGCTTTAATTATTTTAATTATATTAAACAATTCAACTTATTATTTAATCAACGAAATATTTTAAATAAATCAGTTAAATTAAATAAATTAAATATATTGAGCAAATTAAATAAATTCAATAAATTAAATAAATTAAATATATTTAATAAATTAAATATATTAAATAAATTAAATAAATTGAGTAAATTAAATAAATTATATTAAAAAATTATTTAAATAAATTAAATTAAACAAATTAAGTAAAGAAAAGAAAAATAAATTTAATAAATTAAACAAATTAAATAAAATAAATAAATTCAATAAATTAAATAAATTAAATAATTTAAATAAATGAAAGGAATCAAATATATTAAATAAATAAAATTAAATTTTTTAAATTAATTAAATAAATAAATTTTTGTTTATAAAATGTGCTGGGCACTACGAATTACAATATGTGTCACAAAAAACATTGAAACCTTTTAAAACCTTTGTCCTTCCGAACTTTAACAACATGTGTTCTGAGGAATGGTCACAAATCCTGTTTTGTTTTTCTATATTTTTTTTTAAAGAATGGATAACTAAACAATAAATCCTATAACATTTAAAAATATTATATAGGCCCATAGAATATAGTTCTTTCGCTAGCACTCCTAAGGTATCACGTTGGTTAGTTATATCTCAATCCTATTGCCACTTGCCAGTGGTATTTTATATCAGATGTGAACTTATATTTCAATAGAAAATAACAGGGACTACGCTGAGGGATTGTCACATTCGCAGAGATTGTCACATTCGCAGATCAAAAATTAAAAAAAATAAATTTACAAACCATACGGGGAAATATAATTAAATTTTTATGCAGTAGTTGCACAAAACAAATAGTTGATTTTTGCACTTCTATTGATAAATTGCCATTTAACATTTTTTCTTTGAACTATTGCTCCAATTATATTAACATTTATTACAAAAAATGTAGAGCATAATAGTTGCGACCAATTTTATTAGCCACATTTTTGCTAATTTGTCAGCACAAATAATTAACAGTTCTAAATCACTATATTTCCTTAATATGAATTGTAATCATTTCAATATATCCTAAACAATTAAAAAATACTAAACTTATAAATAGGCTAAATTTTTAACAAACCAAAAAAAAAAGAAAAACAAGGAACTTTTGAGTTTCGTCGCATCATTGAAAATTAAATTTTTGAAAAATTAAAGGATAATTTAACTGTACGTTTTCCTTGTTTTCAAATTGATTGACAAATTTTGAGCTACTCTGTTTCAAAACAAGAAATAAAATAAACATCACGTATTATTTGTTTTACTATACTAACGATTACCGAAGTTTCAAGGAAATCGTCAATTGTAGGGTTCACATCATCGGCGTCTTGATTAAATATTCCATCTTTTTTGTAATTACTATGCACCTTGTATTGCAACATACCTAATTTAACAAAATCACCAATAATCACACTGTGGGTCTCCTTTACCAGTAAGTTATTGCTTAGCGCCTCAATGATGGGTATTTACTTGCCGATCAGTGTTTACTTGCCGGGTTCAGTATTTACTTACGGGTGAGTATTTACTTGCCGATCAGTAAGTTGTCACTAATCACTATAATTAAGTTTGAACTATGTTTTAGTTTGTTAAAACTATTTTATAAACAGAAAAAATCAGCTGATTGTGCAAAAAAGTATTTTACGGATTTTCGATGCATACTTTATACATTAAATCTATTCCGTTCCAATCTTGTTAATTATAATTTTACCACAATAGAGATAAACAACAAAATGCAAATTAACTTCCCAAACAACCGTTTAATTAAAATTTCAAAATCTCTAAGTATTATTATTTGTTTTGGATTGAAGTAATGTATTATTTATTAACTTTTAGTGCAGTTTCACATAGACTGTTTCCGAGTTACATAATAATGTAATTTTTTGAGTTTATATTGCTTAAAATTTCCCCTCCAATTTAATACTCCTGAAAAAGTAGAATTAAATTTTAACGTTCAAAAATTTAACAATTCACAATTTTTAAAAAATCATCAAATATGCATTGAAAAAAAAAACAAACCGAAAAACAAACTTCAAAAAATAATAACAGAAACCGCATGACAAAATAACATTTTTATTCGCCTATGTATGAAAGTGTTACTTGATTACTGTGATTTGTGGCCTTAAATTGTCACTTTTAACCATATATTTTGTTGTCATAGCAACGTCCAAAAGAGTAAAAAACATTTGCATTTGTTTGAATTGTATACAAAATAAAATTTTTTATCAAAGGAACCCTTAAACTCAAAATTTCATTATCCAATTAAAATAGTTGTTATCATTTGTTGTCATAGTTATACAATAATTTGGAAAAAAACAAATATTTTGTCAAAGGTAACTTGTTCCACATATTTTTATTTCAAAATTTATGCAAATTTATAATTTTAATTTAGAATAAACATTTTTTTTAATATTTTGCTTGCGGCGAATAAAGAATAGTACATATATGATGCACGGACGTAAGCTATTTTGGACTTAATGTGGGTGCAAATCTCGGCCAGCGCCTTGATTCGCAAGCTCCACATACGTTGAAAATCTCTATTTTTACGTCCTAGCATCATAATGAATAGCTTTACGTCTTAGCATCATAATAATAAAAATTTTCATTTTTTTAAGAGAGATAATGGTTTTTATTTTACAAAACTCAAAATTTAACTACAATAACAAAAACCGCAAACGGTCATAGTCTTAAAAGTGGAACGGCAGAATTGAATGAATTGGTTCGGAGAGTTCAGACTCTCCCGAAAAATTGTTTATTAGTCCAGTCATTTCAGCATAAAACAGGGGTCAACCTCGGAATGAGCGATAAAAAGCTGAATTATCGTATATACCTTCATTTTGGCGTTCTAAAAGTTGTCTCAAAAGTCTCATGAAATCTTGTGTCTGAGTCGTAAGTTATTCAAGGTCAAATGTGAAAAAAAAACATTTTTTGCGATTATCTCGGTTTCTATGGCTCCAATTATATCAACATTTATTACAAAAATTGTAGAGCATAAAATTTGCGACCAATTTTATTAGCAACATTTTTTCATGCGCTTAACCGTTTTTGCGATAGAAGGCGATGAGCGCACAGCGCTCAGCCATACGTACTGTAATGCAAGGCCAACCGTGAATATTACCTTGAACTTTGAATAATTGTGGTTTATTCTCGTTGCCGATCTCGGTTACGATGGACGTAAAATTTTGAAAATTATGACTAATTTGTGTTTTATTTGTGAGAAAACACTTGCAGAAGGTGATTTTGATAATGTGATGCGTGGCTTGAAAACTTAAAAAACTACAAGTATCGATTGAAATGATGGTCACATAGACTTCTTACATATTTTAACTTCTGTGAATGTGCATGTTGTGTGTTGAAAAGTGTACATCAATTAAAATTCCACAGCGGCATCGAAACGACGCTTAGAAAGAGATCAACCTTTACACAGTGTACCTCGGAAAAAAAAGAATGAAGTGTTTGATCTAAAAAAATTTTGTTTATTTTGTGGCCAATCAGCTTATGCAGCAGCAGAGTCAAGAAAAAAAAACGCTTCACCGCTCTTTATTGCAAAAACAGCTTAGCGCATGAGAAATTATTTTAAATAAAATTTGTGGCAAATTTTATGCTCTTCAATTTTTATAATAAATTTTAACGTTATTGGAGCAATAGAAACTGAGATAATCGCGAAAAACTGTTGTTGGTTACCTTTGACCTTGAATAACTTACGACGTAGACACTAGATTTTGGGAGACTTTCGAACCAACTTTTAGAACGCCAAAATGAAGGTATATACAAAAATTTAGCTTATTATCTCTCATTCCGAGGTTGATCGCTAAAATAACTGGGTTATATTTGAAACTTCAATAATTTAACACCCGCCTTACGGTTTTGATAATACTTGTTACGTAAGCTTTTTGTTCGGGTTTTCATAGTTATGAAAACTGGATCATGACCTATCGTTCATACCATCGAAATGGTTATATCGAATCTATCAATAAATAGAAAAAAAAAATCAAACACCCCAAAATCACAATATCGAAAATCATATCGCCGTCCACACTATCGATAAGACATTGTATCGAAAATTTTTGTTGCACCGAAATTTGTTCGATGACTCGAAATATCATTTAAAAAAATCATTTGATCAAAATTCGTAAAATAGAGTAAGAAAATCATATCTATTATCGAAATATTATAACATCGATAATTTTCGATATAATTCATAAATCATTGGATCCTTACAAATTTCGATCAATTATACATTCGATTTAATAATTAAATTTTCGACTATAATATTATATCGATTATAATATGTAATGCTTCGACGAAATGACTTTTCCTCGAAATGAATTTTTGGTAATATGATATTTCTATTTAATGATTTTTCATTTTAAAAACCATTCGATGATATAAAATTTGTTGGTATGACCTTTCGGTCTATTGATTTTCGGTTCTGTAACACGATATGAAGATGTGATTTTTCGACGCTATTATGCGATGCCATCATAGAAGCTGTTTGGAACAATTGAACAATGTAAGCAGACAGAGAAAACTTATTTTTTTCTTTTATTATTTTTATTTTTTCGTTTATTTTTTTTTATAAGTTCTATTAAATCAATATTACGATTTTGTTTTAGTTAACTGATATACATATTAATAAATTTAATAACAGACTTCCAGTTGATGCCATGTAAGCGCACTTCATGGTATAATAGCCGTGAGTCATTCCAATATTGCTAACAAGGTCGACTGAGCCGCTATATGTCAAGAGTTCAATTCCTGACGTAGCACATTTTTTTATTGTTTTTTTAAAATTCTTTTTAATACCATTAAAATTATTGTTTTTTTATTCATAAATACATAAAAATCATAGAAATTTCGTTTTACGAATTTTAAATTGATCGATAATGTAGTTTTTTAAAGTTATTGCTATTGTCTTTTCCCGTTTCGTTCAAATTAATATCATTTCTATAATAACAAAAATATTAATAAATTTTTTGACAGGCAGTGCAAAAAATCATACAAAAGTTTTTTTCCGATTATTATTTTCCATAATTTCGTTCCTGTGAAATAAAATAAGGAAAAACAAAAACCACTATTTGAATATTTCTCTAACTCTTTCAATTTGAGTGTCAACTCTTCATCAGAAAGACCGAAATAACTCAGTTTAAATGCACAATAAAACAGTATGACGTCATTACGAAGTAATATTTAGAATGAATTCAAGGGATTTTACGAAATCTGTAATATTTGTTTCAGTTTTTTAATTGGAGGAATGTTTTGTGATTATTCAGTTTTTTATACTTTTTGTTCGTATTTTCTTTTTTTTTCATTTTTTTTTATTTCTGTAGGTAGAATGTAAATAGGTAGAATTTATAAAGTTTCAAAAAACATTCAATTTATTTAGGAGTAATTTATACATTAAATAATACAAAGTTGGTAAATAGTATTTATAATAAGGTTATTATTTACAAGATTAAATCTGCATTACAATTGATTGGTTGAAACGAATTAGATTTAATTTTACTTTTAAATTAATCAAACTAAATGTCAATAGAATTACTCATTGTACAACAGTCAAAAAATTTAATTTGTGTATGTAGTTATCGATAATGTAGTTTAAAAAAAATTATTTCTATTTTATTTTAGCCGTTTCGTTCAAGTTAATATCATCATGATATTAAAAAGAAAATTAATTATTTATATATAAGGTAATGCTAAAAATCATATAATATTATTTTTCCATCATTATTTTTGCATAGATTCATTACTGTAAATCAAATAAGAAAAAACAAAAGCTGCTGTTTCAGTATTTTTGCCGTGGCAAATCTCTCAAAAATGCCGATGGAATTGAAATTTTGACGTTTCTCGCTGAAATATTATTTTTTGTTTTGCTTTATTTTCTTCCACAAAAATTAAACTACGAAAAAATAATGATTGAAAAACAATTATTATTTGATTTTCAACACAATATGTCAAAATTAACTCAAGTAGGATAAAAATAAAAGTTTTTAGTCGATTTTAAGATTCAATTTAAATTTCATCAGAATTTATTATTATGGGATTTGGCACACCACGGCATTTATTATTATTATTACTTTGATCAATTTGTGCATGAATTTGCCTAACGAAACAATGCGGAAATATAATTCGTATAAACATTTATGGTACACCTCACAATGTACTTTTGTAAAATTAGTTAAGCGGAAGGTGCATACAGAATAGATTAGAAGAGGTTGGATTGTGAAAGATAGGGGTTGTATCAAAGTCGGATGCAAAAAGGAAGAGCGAAGCGAGTTTAAAGGAGTTGTGTGTGTGAGGGGGAGGGAGGGGGGTTGTTGTCCGCAGAATACCCCGCAGATTTTCAAAGAAGTGATTTTTATAGATAAATGGAAAGACTTGGTCCTCTGTATCATAATGGTGAAAACAAATTTGTAGAAAATTCGGTGACAAAATTTATAGAGTGTTGAACTTTTCCTTTTGATTTGTAGAGTCATAGGGGATTAAAGAGTGGCATGTTCCCCCTTTTGATTTTTCAGTTTTTTATAAAAAATCATCAAATAATGAAGCCCGGGAAACCCGCTTTAAAACTGAATGATTAATTATCGGACACAGTTTTAGCTGAAACAAAATATTTAGTTAACGAGCAACACGATGAAACCTTTTACGGAATATTCAGTAATTTTGTTATAGATGACGTAGGTTTTGAGATTTTGAATGCATATAAACTTGCTCTGAGATTTCAAAAAAATTTAATAGTTATGATGCAAAGAACCTTATCTAAAAAATCGTTATTTTGAAAACCCTGATAAAATAGAAATATTCCAAAATGATCTACGGCATTTTAGTTTAAAATTCTTAAATTATCTCTAAATAAGGAACCCAAATTAATTAATAAATTAATAATCTATTCAACTGCATTGTTATCGATTTAATACGCTGTTTTTATTTTTTTATTTTACTTTTAGAAACTTTCTCAAACATTCTTCAACTAAAACGAAAACACTTACCTAAAGTTGAGTCATCATGTGTTAGTGTTTGTCCAAAAATAACACAATTTATTATCATAATAAAAATATTGTTAAATCTCATATTCATAATGAATTTTTTAAGTGTGTCTTTAATTTTCAAATTAAAACATCAACAACACAAACTTTTAAGGAAATTGATCCTGTATTCCACTCAGTTTACTATGATAACAACAACAATATACAACATAAAAAAAACAAATTTATATTCACAAAACAAATATTTGTTTTAATTAGGAAAACTTTTTTTTAATTTTAATTTTTTTTTTTCGTATCACAAAGTTACAATATAAAAAAATTTTATTTATTTTTCTTCTTATCCTTTTTAATTTTATTTAATCACAAAAATATAGTATATTTTCCTACAAGAGATGAAAACATTGTTTTTTTCGTGAGTAAACATTTGTTCACGAGACGCGCTAGCGTCGAGTGAGACATGTTTACGAACGAAAAACGTTTTTATCTCGCGTAGGAAATGCAATTTTTTCTATGATAGTAATATATAATCGATATTTACTATACATTATAAAGTTAGAAATCGACAACAAAACATTCAAAATTCATTTTCTATTTTTTCATGGCTACGTTGTTTAAAATACTTTGCAAAATTATATGAAAAACCATAGCAACTTTAATTTGTTATTCTATTTCACTAGTGAGTTTACTTTTCGCATAGAAAAAATAACATTTTCACAAAATAATTTTCCTTCTACGATAAATTTATTATCATTTCTTTCAAATTTTTGTTTCATTTCTTTTTACACAATTTTTTTTATTTTTTTATTTTGTCACTAAATCCAAAAAGGTAAACTATTATCTGTAATAATTAAATTTAAATAAAAATTAAAATAACTAGCATAAATAATTTAATATTTCAAATTAAAACTTTTGTGAAAAATACACAAATACATACAGATAAATTAGAGAAAAATCACCGTAACACTATTTTCTTGTTGTGAGCAATAAAACGTCTGTCCGTTGACTGAGCTTAAAAATATGTTTTCACGTAAAAAAAAAATAAAAGAACTTTTGGATGAAAATTAATATACGATTTTTATTTTTTTCGTCTTCAATTCATATTATACGAAGAAGGTTTCCATGACTGGAAACAAAAAGGAAAAACGGTTAGGTATAGGAAAAAATTTAAGGGGAATTTAAAATATTTATGAGCTTTTTCGTTTGTTTGATCAGCTATAATGGGGAATCTTGCGCATACTGTCCATTCAACGTAGATTTGATAGTTTCAGCAGTGGAGTGCATGTTAGCTTATTTTATATTCAAAGCTTTTAATAGTTTTATAGAAATTTCCAATTTTTGGAGAATTATTAGATAGTAATGGATATATTCTTATGTTTAAAATTTTCATTAGTTTTATTCTTTAAACGTCTTTAGAGATTTGATTTTATTTATAATTTATATGTAGTCTCTTTTGTGAAAATGTTTTGGTGGTTTTTCACAATGATTTTTGTTGTTTCTTTTTTTGTATAAACTTATTTACATGAACTTTATGGGATCTAAAATACAAAAACAAAATAAAATTAATAATTTAACATGCATGGGAATAATTTTTGATATGTTTGTTTTGTTATGAGATTGTTTTTTTATGATGAGTTTTGGATTCGTTTAATTTATATGTTTTTCGTTCAAGCAACATTGGAGTTGTAAATGAACTATAATTTAGTGCTCATGGGTAATTGAGGTATTCTAGTTTATAAGACCGACTATAGCTTGATTTAAATTTTTTTTCATCTATATTTAGTATATATCGATGGTCTAGCACACAGATGTGGTAAGTGACATTTTTTGAGAAAATGAGTTAAGTACTCTATAAAATTCTCCATTTCCTTTTTCATATTGTAATAAACTTTGTCCAGAATGGGTTAATTTAATTTAATCATAAATAACCAATACGTTCCGCCTAAATGTTTTCTACATTCAAAGATGAATTAAAAGTTAACTCCCTTTAACAAATACATTTTGCATAAATTAAATTTGAGTTCGCTAATACAAATGCAAGTATGAATGAAAATAGGTGTGGCCTATTCAAGATGTACGGACTACGTAATATTGATTTCTAGTAGATTATAGAAGTTTCGATTTATTTATTTTTCGATATAAATAAGCGAACAAAATATCAGATAGGCAGTTTTACTTTTGCAATTAAAAGTGTTGATAAATATTCGCAAGTATAAGGAATAATCGGTGGTACTTGAGCCTGGGTACTAATAGTGAAAGAATTTGAACTTAGTGGAATAGTAAATACAGATTTTACAATTCCGAATATTATTGATTCAAATTGTGGAAAAGCGGTGAAGTTTATCGTACATAAATTGGAGACCCTGGAATTTATTGTAATTAAAATCGGAAGTTGCTGTAACTGGTTGATAAATAAAGTTTGGGATTTTGTTAACTAAAGATCTGTCTTTTTACTGTCGTATTTGCTCAATAATCTAAAAGAACCAACGAAGAGTCGTTGCAATATAATGTATAATTTCATATAATGTTAATTAATTCATATAATGTTATAACATATAATTTCATATAATATTACTAATAATGTGTTATAACCGCACATTATACTAAAAACAATATGAACAATGTGATAAGTACTTATGGTTTGCATAAAACTAAATATTATTCATGAAACTCTTAAGTTCTAACATGTAAAAAGACATAATTAAAATAAAGACTAGATATCTAGAATAAAACGCTATCGAATTCAACCACATAATATTTGACATTGAAATGTAAACTTTCAAATGCCTGTACTGAACAATTTGCTAAATGTCACTTACCACATTTGTGCGCTAGACTATCAATATTTCATCTATATATTAAATATTCACCACGATCTTTTGCCACAGCGACATAATTACCAAAGCAGCCGATTTTTTTAAGGTCGTTTAGTGTTGATAGATTGTTTGTATCCGGATTGCTATCTTTATATTTTTAATAGTACATTATGATGCAAGGACGTAAATCTAAGGTTTTTGGACGTATGTGGAGTTTCCGAATCGAGGCGCCAGCCGAGATTTGTACCCATATTAAGTCTAAAATGGCTTACGTCCGTGCATCATATACTATTTTTTATTCGCCGCAAGCAAAATATTTAACAAAAATTGTTTGATCTAAATCAAAATTAAAATTTTTATAAATTTTGAAATAAAATTATGTTGAGCAAGTAACCTTTAATCAAAATATTTGTTATTTTTTCTCAAACGAATCGTATAACCATGACTACAAACAAAAATATTTATTTAAAATTTTTAATTGTTGATCAACTACTTAAAGTGTTATTTAAAGGAAAATTTTTTAATTGAAAGACTTCTTATACACTTTAATAATATTTTATTTTTCTTAATATATTTTCTGTCTCAAAAAGACCTTCTTCAGAGAATGAGGGAAATAATAGAATTCTTTCCATCATTTTCTGAAGATGGTCTCTTAGAAACAGAAAATATATTAAGAAAAATAAAATATTATTAAAGTGCATAAAAAGTCTTTCAATTAAAAAATATTCAGTTGTAATTTCCCAAGGGCGGTGATAATTCGAAATAATTTTTTGCCAAAAATTTCGAGAGCTAGAATATTAATTAAAGCACGAGGCCATAGATTTTATCAATACCACTTGCTTGAGGAATTTTCCAAAAAATTATGAGAATTTATCAACGAGGGGAATTCGTTTAGAAAATTTTTTGCCATTTTTCATTTCTTTATATATTTTTTATGAATTATACGTTCGCCTACTGTGATATCAGTTAATTATTTCAAATTTAGACTGATAATTTTTAATATCCCAGTAGGCCAGACGTATATATATTTGTTATTAGTATAATTCAAATGTTAATGGTGAAATTGAATGATGGCATTGCATTTTAGAGAATTACATTGGTTTAAATTAAAATAAAACTAAGGCAAAAAATTTTCGTTAAAATTTATTTTGATTGATATATGAAAATTTTTGAACTGAAAGCTTGCTTTGAAAAAAATTTCTATTTTTTAAAGAATTTAAACAAATACAAACGTTTTTTACTTTTTTGGACGTAACTATGACAACATAACATACTGTTAAAAAGTGATACTTTAAGGCCGCAAATCATAGTAATAAAGTAACACATTAATATGTAGGCGAATAAACTTATTTATATTATAAAATTATTTATTTAAATATTTGTTTGACTAAATCAAAATTTTGTGACACTTTACATGTTTGATTGATTTTATGAAATCAAATTTGGAAAATTGGTTGATTTTATAAAATTAAATTTAATTTTAGCAGTTTAGTTCAATTTAGCAGCGAACAGGAATCTACCTATAAATTTGAATACAAATCTTACAACGAATATGGCGCACTTTAGTTTATTTTTAAATATCTTAAATTTTTTTTATAAATTTGTTAAATAAATGATATAATCAACAATTAAATAAATATTTAATAAATTTTGTGCATTTGTTACAGAAGCTGGCATGTATTACTAGCGCGAACTGCGTTGCCAAGCGCGAGTGATTAAAAAAAGCACTCGCTACGCTCGTGTGTCAAACTATACTCTTGTTTGAAAAACGCGTTCGCACTAGTAATACAATCTCCTATTTTAGTTTTCTGTGTAATATATCAAAACCCCCTATATTCTTCATAGTCCAATTCATTGACGCCATATTAAAAACAATGAACATTGCCATATGCAAAATATACGATTAGTGTTTTTGATTAAATTTTTTTGAATTGAACGTCATCTGGAAAAATAAAACTTCATATAAAATATGGAGTTTTATTTTTCCAGATGGCCTTAAACATTTTTTGAATTTTTTTATATTGAGTTTTAAATTTCAAAAAGGCGCTACAAGTTCACGATTTTTTCTGTGCTCAAAAATGAATCAGGCTTATATATAGGAGGTTTTGAATATATTTTTTTGGTTTTTTATTTTAGAACAAAATTTAATACTTTTTGAGCTTGTGTTACAAAATGATATAACGTTGACTCTTAACGTAAAGTTAAGCAGCATTTTGAAAATTTTATGTTTGCTTTTTATTTAGGACACTACCGAAATCAAAAGTTGTACGTCATCACTCACTATTTATAAAATGGAAAAGATTATAGTATACACTTGAAAAAACAAAATTGTTTAATATGGTAAAATTAGACTTATCATATTTTTGTCCACATATAACCCAAAACATTTTTTGTGATATTGATAAGAAATAGCTACGCAATTTACATTAATCTGCTGAAATATTTTGATATCTAGTAAATCTGTAATTTAATATTCAAATCATTGATTTTCTGGAGCTCAAATCCATATAAGTCGTTGAAACGTAAACTTTTTTCCAATTTACTGGTTATTAGATCACCAAGTTAAGTCTGTTTTAACCCGTAACTAACACACTTGGGTCAATGTGACCCAGTACTTTTTTTCTTGTCGTTTTTTTTTGCAATCTTGTTTTAATCTTTTTTTTTGCAATCTTTTTTTTAAAATTTTTAAATTAGTGAAATTTCTATAAAAAATTAGTGGGTCAACGTGACCCAAGTGTGTGTTAAAGTCTTTACATTTTTAAATTAGTGAAATTTTTATAAAAAATTAGTGGGTCAACGTGACCCAAGTGTGTGTTAAAGGTAACATTTTTACAGTGTGTTAGTTACGGGTTAAACAGCTGTTAATTTTATTTTGTTCCAGTTTTTAATCAAAGCAACACAATAATAGTACATTATGATGCTAGGACGTAAAGCCAAAGATTTTGGACGTATGTGGAGTTTGCAAATCGAGGCGCTAGCCGAGAATTGCACCCACATTAAGTCCAAAATAGCTTACGTCCGTGCATCATATACTATTTTTTATTCGCCGCAAGCAAAATATTTTAAGAAAAGTTGTTTATTCTAAATTAAAATTATAAATTTTCATAAATTTTAAAATAAAAATATGTGGAACAAGTAACCTTTGACAAAATATTTATTATTTTTTCCAAATTATTGTGTAGCTATGGTAGCTATGACAACAAATGATAATAACCATTTTAATTGGATAATAAAATTTTGAATTTAAGGGTTGCTTTGATAAACATTTTTATTTTTCATAGAATTTAAACAAATACAAATGCTTTTTACTTTTTTGGACGTAGCAATGACAACAAAATAAATAGTTGAAAAGTTATACTTTAAAGCCGCAAATCACAGTAATAAAGTAACACTTTAATATGTAGGCGAATAAAAAAAAATTTATTTGAATGTATCAAACTTTGAAATATAAGTTTTTTGACTGTATTTTAGATTTATAAAATTTCTTGCTTGTGCGTCGGTCGCATTGTAAACTTTTGCTCAAGAGTCAAATATATCTTTAAACACAAACCCAATCAAATAAATACTGTTTTTTTAATTTGAATTTGTTTATAAGTTTATTTCATTTTTAATAGTTTCTTGTACATAACGTAAGAAGTAGGAAGTATTTCAATTAACACCATCTTCAGAGAGATCATATTTGCAACTAATTTTACAACAATTTTCTACCTAAAAAGAAACATGATTATTATTGGAAGGGTTAAATAATTAATTTTTTCAATTCCGAATCACAATTCAACGTATTTCGATATTGTCAACAATATCAAAAAGTGAGATTTTTCCGCACTGTTTTATTTTTCATAGAAAATTGTCTCAATGCTAAGTTGATAATAGAAATGTTTACTTATATTTTAATATGAATGTTGATTGTAAAAAATTTGGTTGCAGAATAATTTTGTTTAATTGTGTTTTCGGAATTGCAAAAAACGTTGTGTCCAACTCGTTGCACAAATTGATTTTTTGAAATTACGACGCGTGCGGAAAAAATCAACTTTGTGCAAGTAGATACACAAAGTACTATTTTAGAACTAAACTTTAAATAATCAGAAACGCAAAAAGTAACAATAAGTAGGATAGGATTATAAAATTTACATTAGCAGAAAAACATAAACTAGAGTTATTAAATGGACCACTACTCGCTTTTGATCAAGAAAGGAAACAAATGCAATACCACTAACTTGAAAATAATACTCTATAAGGTTTTGAGTAAGCAATTTGTAAATTGGCGATTAATTAAGATAAAATGAACCTCCATCCCTATACAATGAACATACATTTTCATAAAAAGGACTCTAAGGAGAATAGTGAAATTTTACTTAAGTAATTAATTGATGATGAAGTTTCAACTTCGAATGAGTCAGCACCTCAGTGCTGATTTTTCATCGAAACAAATAAACATTTAACACATAAACTTACTAACTTCCCTTAACATTTGTAATAAAAAAAATCATTTGATAATCAATGATTAGCATATGCGGTGTCCGCTGTAGTTAAGAATAAGAACATAAAGCAATTTAAGAAGCAAATTCAACTTTATTGTTTTTCATTTATTTTTATTTTCTAAAAATTCCGTTGTTAGTGTTTTTCTTATACTAATATTTCATTTTCGTTTTATTTTTCTATATGGAAACAGCGCAACGTTTTGTATATATGCAGTCTGATATTCACATTCAAGGCTTGCAATATGTATAAGGTGAGGTAAGGTCATGTAATTTGAAATGAAAGGTTCGCAATGTTAAATTGATGATTTTTTTTGTAATCTGGATTACCTTGCGCTATGAATTATACTGTTTCATTTTTCTTTGTTGTTTCGCTGGAATGAGTTAAATACACAACAATAAAAGACTTGGCCAGAAATTTTTTATGGTTACAAAGTCGCTGTATGTAACGATTTGGTTACTATTTTTGGTCAAGTTTTAACGTTCGAACAAACTAAAGTTGACATTTAAAAGCTAAGTTCTAAATTTGGGGGTCAAAAATTATTTAAAAAATTGGATTAATATTTACAATTGTGTATATTGTTTTAACCTTATTCGATCACTATTGGAAAAAGAACCGTCTACCATTCTACCCGAAATTATCTATTAATTTGGGAAGTATAATACAAAAATATAAAATGTAAGTGGCAACAAAAACTGGTCTTTTTAGCCAGTTGGAAAAATAGAGAGATTTAAAGAGAACATAACAGAAAATTCGTCTTAGAAAATGCTCTGTAGTGGAAATAGTTTCACAGAAACAAAATAACACGTAACAGAAATTGTAGTTTTGCATAATTTGTTTTTAATTAAAACTATTAAAATATTTTGCTCTCTATCTATTTTGTCAAAAGTAAGTGTTAGGTCACTGAAAGGTCACTAAACATAACAACAATTTGTTGAATCGTTTTTTGACAAACGAACGAGACGCAATGCAGACTTAAAAGTTAAACAAGATTTTGCACTTTGGATTTATTTCAGTAATTATCAAATTTATATCATCCACTTCAATGAAAAAAAATCTCAAGGGAAGGGCTAAGAATCTTTTTTTCAGGGAATATTTTGAAAAAATCTTTAGTGTTTGGATCAGAATCCTTACACTTCGCCACAAAATGTTTCTGTATTAAATAAAAAGAAATTTGTCAGATTATTCTAGATCTACTAATCATTCTAAAAACTGTGTTTTCGTTCACACAGTGTGTTGAGGAGAAAGTGAGAAATTAATGCAACTTTAAATGGGGTTAAACTCAAGTTAAACTCCAAGAAGCCTAAATGTATGTCATTAAATACAAAATATATTGGGAAAAAAATGTGTTTATCCACATCAAAATCAAAAAACATTCTCAGCACACTCATCTGTAAGTGCTTTAAAGATGTTAAATCAGTTCTTTAAAAATTTCACTAAAAACTTTATCTTAATATTTTGGGTGAGGTTTCGCAGAAAACTCTGCAAGGATTAATATACATATTAGCACTTCAACAATTAAACTCTCCAAAGATAAATGATCACTTAGTTTATTCGTGATTCCAACCAACTGCCACGTCGTGCATTAAAGTGAATGTGTATGTAGTTTAAGTGCTGTACAATATAATTATAATGTTTAGGTAGAATTAATAGACGTCGATATTTATAAATAAATATTTGGTTCTAAAAATAAGCTGCAACTGTGCTATATAATTAAAAATTAATTATTCGAATTACATCGATTGATATATAGATAGAGTAACTTTATAAACACCTTTAGATCATCATTTGGTGACCCCAACGATATCAGCTAAAATCAGTTCAAACATGCTTGAACTATTGTTCTGCCTCCCTTGCCATAAAAAAACAAAAAGAAACCAACCACTCGGAGATATATAGCACGTAAAATGTAGCAGTCTAATAAAATAATAATATAAACAAATTAACTGACTTCGATGATATTCCACATTCACGGTCTGTCAGGAATTATCGATACTAATTGTATCGAATTATCGAACCGGAATTGTCTTTTTTTCCTACAAAACAAATTGTATAATGGTTTCGACCGTTGCTTACATTTGAATGGAGTATTTAATGGAATACCTAACGGAATATTTCGAGGCGTTAGGAATTATTGATGATAATAATTATAGTATCATTTTCGTAAAAGTCAGCAAACAGTTAACCTGTTAGACTAGATAAGACATTTGAGTAACCAAACCTTTGCAAAGCCATGGTTAAACATTTAGGAATTCTCGTGACCTTTTCAAGGGATTTGAATGAGTGTCGTCAAAGCAGTTGAGTTTTCAAAGCAGCACCTCAGAATGCATGTTGTTGAGCGACCTTAGTCTTAAAAGATTGTAGTGTGTTAATCCGAAACACATTGTCGTTCCTACTACACAACATATTTAATTAAAAAACACTCAAATCAAAAACAAATATTTTTTTCTACGGCTATCACGAGAAAAACAATAATTAACACAATAGTAGATAATTCTTTCAGTAGATATTAGTTAATTTTAACATTTCTGAAATCTACGAATTATTACGTTTTCACATACATATAATATTCCCATATCATTGACTAAGGGATCAGTTTAAATCCTTTTTCTGTTTTTCATCAATTTTTTTTACATTTTTTTTGTTGTTACTGTTGTTGTAGTTCTTCTAGCAAATTTATTTAATGTTTCTCTTGAGTGCGATTCATTAAAATTAAAAACTAAAATTTTATGTTTTTTTTGAGATAAATTTTTCATTGCTGTTCGAATTTTCATTTTCATAATAGAAATTCAGAAAAAAATGATGAAAAGTTTTACTTGCACGTAGAAAGGGGCTATTTATAGTCAAATGTGATTAAAAGTCAAGATTAAATGAAAAACAAGATCATATTTTGGTCATTAAATTTAAACAAAAATTTTTGAATCTTGTCTTTTATACTTCAGGTGTTCCTAAAAGCTATGACTTGCTGTGATAAAAGTTATGATAATGGGTTCAGTCGTTATCGTTTCATTAGAGTTATGTGGGTTGGCGTCATATAAAAACGGTTTAAATTGTTTTAAGCACAAACATGACCACATTTGTATTCATAATGTCATAATAAATAAAATTCCATAAAAAACTTTTTGATAGTAAAATTTAATTAAATAATTTTTTTTTTCGATTATACTCGTGTTCGTTAAAACCTCAATAAATTTTTTCAACTTTTGAATACGTTTGCGATGAATGAATAAATCACATAAGTTTTAAATTTTTCTGTTTTTTAATTAATATTAAAATATGATTTTTATAATTACAAATAAAACGATATTTGAAAAACTATATCGAACTAAAATTGGAAGATCTCCAATATTCAAGCACAAAAAAATCCTAAGATGTACAACAATGTACGAATATAAAAGTTTTAGTTTTTATTACAATGTATTTATTATGCGAAATATTGGGTTATGTCCAATTATTTGTTTTCTATATAAGCTAACATCTAAAATAAACATTTCTGGCACCCTTAAATGGTATAATGTATAAATTTTATATTACTAATCTATCTATATTGTAGACATATTGTAACAAAATTGTGCTAAAAATATAAAATAAATAAAATAGTTTTATAAAACAAAAATGCATAATTTTCTTAAGATTCAGGTCGTAAAAATACTGCCATGTTATGTTTTGAAGATTTAACATTCTTGTTTCATCATTTTTGATAAAAATCAAGACGTTTTTGTTTTTTGAAAATAGTTGAAGTATAAAATGGTAAGTAAGAAAAATCAGATTATAATTATTAATGTTACTACGTCATTACTCACCTGCCAAGAAATTTTAACGCCAGCGTAGCTAGTTCCAGACTCAGTATTTGTTTATATATGACAAGACTCGATGATTTCTCTTCATGCATCGTTGTTTCGTCCAAATTAAGTTCTCACTCTGCTATTAAACAATGTGTATCATCAAAGTTTCCCATATGGCTTTGTTATCAATATCATCCGCGAACCGAGGGAATATGAATACTTGTTTACACAATATTTTTAGAATTTTGCAAAGTCCCAAATCTTTTAAAGCTGCGCTTTATCTAAATTTTCAAAGGTCACCCAGATATCGTATGAATCATAAGTAAAGAGCAGATCTAATAATTTTCTTAAGTTACAAAAATACGACTATTCGAAATTGTCACCAAATTAATAAATATAATTTTGACTAATGGTATTTAATATTTTTATTTATTACAATTCCCTCCATTAATTGCTGAACCAAATTTATATAAAACTGACAACATTCAAAAAATGAAATTTAAATCACCGCCACAAAAGACATAATATATTGATAAAAATATATTTTAATTTTCACTTACAGAATCCCTATTTAATTACAATTGCCGGTCCTTCTTCTGGAAAGTTATGAACATATGTATATAACTTTTCATCATTTCCATTTAAAGTTTGGGTTTGCATGGCTTCAACACACAAACAACAACAAATAGTATTAGATAATTTATTCTTACTACTTTTATACAATATACCGACAACAACTAATAAAAAAAACAGCAAACGTAAAAGGAAATAAATTTTCTACAATTTTTCTTTTTAATTTCCCTTTGAGTAAAATGAGACATAATTTCAATTTAAAAACGGAAAGAATATATATTAAAAAAAATGTTGGCATATTTTTTATTTCAATAAAAAATAATAATAATTCTGACATATTTTTCATTTTATTATTCATTTGAATTTTTTTGTTGTTGTAATTTTTGTGCTTTTCCCATTTATATATATACACATAATTAAACAGAGTGTTTATCCGATTATTATTTAAGGGATGTTTATCTCAAATATTTTGGAACACACTGTTGTTCTTAGTCTTCTAGAGAACGGCAATAAGTTTTTAAAATAAATAAAACAATAGAAATTTTTGTTTTCGAGTTTTTTAATTTTAAAAGACAAAAGTCCAAACATCCTGTGGATAAGGTCATTTCCTGTAAAATTGTTTGTCTGTAGACGGTATTCTGGAGAAGATTATAATTAAAATTAATATTACCCAAGTAACAAATTTTGTTTACAAATTTATTACAGTACATTTACTCTGTAATCGTAAGGTTACAGTGGTAACTGTACCGTAAACGTTCAGTAAGTGTTTCGTATACATTTTGGGGAATAATTTTGGCTTTTACTGAACGTTTACGGATATCAATTTGTGTAAGAATTATGTATGATTACAAACACGTATGTAGTGTTACAGAAAGCAAAATGTATGCGATTTTAATCACTACGGATTATTTGCAAAAAATTTACAATCTCATACTTTAATACGAAGTTTTAGATGATTTTTTGTAAACAAAAAATATAAATAAATATACAAATACAATAATATATTTTATGTTTATGAAATGCAAATATTATATTTTGGCATAACTAATTTTGTATAGTTGGATGTCAAAATTTACAAACGAATAATAAAATTTCGATTAAATTTTGGAAATACTTTTAAATTAATAATGCGCCATAAAAATAATAAATTATTAAATATAATCTTAAAAAAAATTTTATATGTCAATTTATTTTAGAGAGATAAAATTATATAAAATTTGTTTTATTATTTTCATAAATTTAAGTTTTTCTAAAATACTTATAACATAAGCTATAAAACCCCAATAAAGTTTCATTAAATGTATTTTGTTATTTTTAGGGTTCCGTACTTTAAAAAAGTAAAAACGGTACCCTATTGGTGAGACTTCGGTGTCCGTCCGAATTTCTACATAATCAATTTACTCACAAACTATAAGTGCTATCAACTTGAAATTTTCTACAGTTTTTAAACGTGTTTTTCCACGCCTACTGATAACAAAAAAATTCAAATATTTGTTTTAATCTATATTTTATGAACATAGATAAGGAGATAGTAAAACAAAAGTTTTTTGTAAGGAATCGAGTTTGGTCTAGAAAAATCGAGAAAGTTCAAAATATTTCAAAAAAAAATTTCAATGATTTTTCGACTGCTTAGTTTTTTTGATATTGCCATAAACGGGTATTGTCTTTCCTGTCCCCCCCTTTAACTTCGAACATTAGAAAAGAAAAAATTTGAAAAAATTCATGGTTATGGTCAATGTTGTAAAGATTGAATCAAAACTATAGCGGTCGGGTCATCATTTCAAATGCGATTCTGAGGGGGTTGAGAGTGGAAATTTTGAAAAAAAATTATTTTTGACCTCAGTGAGTGGGGTGTCATATGAAAGGTGATTTTTTTTCTAGTCCAAGCCAATTTTTTTTGCAATTTTTAAAAGCGCAGTTTTTGAGTTATGTTAAAAAATGTGACAAAAATTTCCTGTCCCCCCCTCTTAACTTCGAACATTACAAAAGAAAAAATTTGAAAAAATTCATAATTATGGTCAATGTTGTAAAGATTGAATCAAAACTATAGCAGTCGGCTCATCATTTCAAATGTGATTCTGAGGGGGTTGAGAGTGGAAATATTGAAGAAAAATTATTTATGACCTTGTTGAGTGGGGTGTCATATGAAAGGTGATTTTTTTTCAAGTATAAATCAATTTTTTTTGCAATTTTCAAAAGCGAAGTTTTTGAGTTATGTTAAAAAATGTGACAAAAATTTCCTGTCCCCCCCCCTTAACTTCGAACATTACAAAAGAAAAAATTTGGAAAAATTCATGGTTATGGGAAATGTTGTAAAGATTGAATGAAAACTATAGCGGTTGGCTCATCATTTCTAATGTTATTTTGATGGGGTTGAGGGTGGAAATTTTGAAAAAAAATTATTTTTGACCTTGTTGAGTGGGGTATCATATGAAAGGTTGATTTTGTTCTAGTCCAAAACAATTTTTTATGTAATTTTCAAAAGCGCAGTTTTTGAGTTATATTAAAAAATGTGAAAAAAAATTCCTGTCCTCCCCCTTAACTTCGAACATTACAAAAGAAAAATATTTGAAAATATTCATGGTTATGGGCAATGTTGTAAAGATTAAATGAAAACTATAGCGGTCGGATCATCATTTCAAATGTTATTTTGAGGGGGTTGAGAGTGGAAATTTTGACAAAAAATAATTTTTGACCCCCACTCGGCATATGAAAGGTGAATTTTTTTCTAGTCCAAAACAATTTTTTTGTAGTTTTCGTTTTTTTCGGTTTTGATTCATTTGATTAAAATTCTAAAATTGTGTTTTGTGAAGGACTATTCACGTAAAATAATCGTAGAAGAGGATAAATTTTACTACGTTGTAGGAAATGTATATTATAGTAAATATTGAGTGAAACGAAGTAAAGAAATGAACAAACAAGATCAGATTAGATCAACACAGTTTAACAAGTCAGATGAACTAAACTTCAGGCGAAAGGCGTTAGGTTGAAAATTAGCAATAACATACCAGATACCTGTTTGCTATTCGATAGATTATCATTTAATATGGTTGCATTGCAAATGTTCTCTGTGAAGTTGATCACTAATTACAAACATTTTTGAAATTTTTGAACTATTGAACTACTGTTGAACTAGAAAATTGTTACAGTCAAGTTAATCGAGGTTGGGGATCTGTTCTTTTCGTTAAGTCTGATACAGTACCACCAATGCAGAAAAATAGTAGCCACCATCACTTTGAGTTTAGCTCTGCTGGCAGTCATTGTGAATGTTCAACTAGCTGAAGTACAAATCCTGTTGGTATACTATACCGATCTCCCCAATGTTCAGTAGACAAATCACTCGACTGTGTTAACAATGCACTCGTTGGAAATAATTTGACGACACTTTTTCTCCGTTTTTTCCGTTGGTTTCAATAAAAATCCTCAAAACTGGCTCTCAAACTATTTTCTACAAAAAAATTTACAAAGAAAAATTCATGAACCAACAACAGTTGAGGCTACCACAATTGATAATGTATTTTCCAATATAAATAATTTAGAAGCTGGCGTTATTGAAGCTTTCTTTAGCCACCATAAACAGCTTTGGGTAAGATTCAACCCAACTTGAAACTATACTTACAAAAACTGTTTTTTTCTCATATTATATACACGGAACCCTCAGCGAGCGAATTATATTCGCACTTGCCTGACTTTTTTTTTTAAATACAGTCAAATATTAATTTTGCATAAAAATGGCTGATTTTTTAATTGTAAACTTTCAAATACAAGTTAGCCCTATGTAGATATACAGAGAGTGCACAGAATATATACATTTACATTTTATTTACATTTACGCTTCCATATTTAAAATGTTAACATGTTAACGTAATGTAAACGCTATGTGTTTGATCTGTAAACATAATCATACAATTACAACTTCTAACTCAAAGAGTTTACATGTATAAATTATGTAAACGTTTAGTATTAGCCTCGTTGTTGTGCATTTACATTTACACCTTCCTTTTACAAATATTTACTTGTATATGTTTTGTAAAAGCTTTGTATAAATCCTTTTACAACTTTTGACATTTGTGAAATAAACAAAAGTGACATTTATTTTTTATTTGGTACAAGCAATCCTCATGCACTTAACTTTGGTATATGTCCAAATTTTTTTTTACATAAACGGGGGGTGGGAGACTATGTACATTTGAACCTACACAATTATTTACATTTACATATGTCAATAAATTAGTTAATGTCATCCTGGCATTGCGATTCGGCCAGATCTAAATATAATAAGTTTAAATGGATCTTGTAATTATCTTACAAAATTTTGCCTGATAGTGTTCTAAGCTTGGCATTGTTGGACCACAATAAAATGCAAACGGTCTCCGAATTCCTAATGATCGGTTATACATAAAATCGACCAAAATTCTTTTTGCTATTAAAAATGGGAAGGCCGTCAATGTTAAAGGTAACTGAAATATTAATTAAGTGATCCAAATTCGAAAACTTCAACCAACGTATTAGCTCATAATACCAAAGCTTTCCACTACCCGTCAAAATAATATTTATATTTTGAAGTGTTTGCAATAATTTTCGGGGATCCTTTGGTTAGAAATTAAATCCAAAAAACTTTAAAATCACAAGTGACTCTTAAATTAATTAAGACTTAAGATTCGATTAACTAATGCCCAATATATTGAGTCGTCTATCACTGAAAGCTGGCTATAAATTTCTTTATCATCACACTATGGAAACAGACATCTTTTATTAAACAAAAAATTTTGACTTAAGAAAACTGTATAAATTATGTGACAGTATAAATACATTACTAATGTAAATGTCCCGTAAATATACGGTAAGTATATAAGTTCTCAATAAAATAAAGTTTTGTAATTAATCTGTAAATGTAAAAATACATTTACAAGGCCAACGTTTAGTATATTTACAATGTAGCTATAAGCTCTCGTAGACTTTACACAATGTAGTCATTTTGTAGAAGTAATAATACAGTTACATAGTACATAATCAGAAACGTTACATTCGAAGCTATAAGTTTACTACTACACTGTAGCTTTACTGTGTACAACCAGAAACAATATTTTGTAGAAGTATAAATACCGCAACCTATTTTGAGTACAGTATGTGTTCCGTAAATAAAACAACAATAGTTTGTGACTATAATATATACAAAATGTTACTTGGGTATTTTGAATTTTTCGAAATTCACATAATTTTTGTTTGTTTGATACAGGTTTGTTAGGATAGCAATATTTTAAATCGCCCACCTTTATTGTTGGTCTAAAAAGTTTATCTTGTCAATAAATTTTCTATATTATGGATTTTGACTAAATGCCAAAGTTTGATACGCTCCTCATATCTCTTCTCTACTACGTTTTTTTTCAGAGCGAGTAGCTTAAAAATAATATAATTCCCAATAACAGGAGCGAAAATAATAAAATATCGTTCTTACACCGAAATTGGAATAAAGATTTTTTTCAAATACTCATAGATCTAATTTTTGTGTCAAAGCATCAATCTTTCCAACGTAAAAATAATAATTTTTTTGAATGTTTTGTTCAATTTTGTAAGTATTGTTATAAAAATACACAAAAAGAATGGCGAAAAGATACTAATTTTCTTCTTTTGCAACTCGAAATGAAAGAAAAGAAAAAGAAAATAAATAAAATAAAAACTCATATGGAGTGAAAGCAAACTAAAAAAAATTGCTCCTCAAAGAAGAACGATATTTAAATTATAAACGGTTTGTGATGGAAACAGTTTTTGGAATCTGGAATCAGTAATCTTTATTTTTTTTTAAACGTAATGTTAATTTTTTATACACCATCTAATCGTAGACGTTTCAACAAAAATAAAGATTACTGATTTTTTTAAAAAACTGATTCCAGCACAGGAGAATTTTCATGTGAAAATGAGGTCCCTTGTTTGGTTTAAAATCAAAATCAAACGTAAAAATAAATATTTTGATTCCAAAAAATTACAGCGTATTAGGGTCATAATAAGGTACGCTTTCACCAAATTGTGTGAAAAAAATTTTTTTTGTGGGCGATAAAAATTAAAAACGAAAAGACCTTTTTTGTCTCGGTTTTTCTATTTTCACGGCAAATTTTAAGTCATGTAAAAAAATGGTTTATACAAAAGTTATAAACCTTTTTATTACCTACAACTTTTACTTTGAACTTTTTTCGATAGAAGTCTAGTTTCGCTAAAAATCGTGAAAAACCATTTTCTACCCTTAAAAGCTCACACCATTTCACCCTCGTAACTTTGATCACCTTTAATTTATGTTTCCCATCATTTGCGCAATATTTTCTTCCTTATCCAAAAGTTTTCATGCTGTTACTAATTTTTTCCATTTTTTGCTTGTTTTTAAGGTATCTGCACAGGTCTAAAAGATGAAATAAAAATTAAATTGTATAAATCGTGCGAATGCATTTTCCATATAAAAGTATAGTTTGTAGTGTAGCAATCCCAGGTAATAATTTTAACTATCTAAGCAATGAGTAAAGCTTTAAAAAGGGAATTTACAATGGTAGGGGAAATCTAAATTTCTTGAAATATACATGAAAAAAGTTTTATACAACCTTGATTCAACGAGAAAAGGCGTATGAAAAAATATTCTTTATTCAAGAAAACATATATGTAATGTAAAACTGTACATAACGTATTTTTCCAAGTAGGAAACTGTTACATGAATACTCTTTGTATAGAAAACTTGAATAAAGGTTTAGGTTGGGTTATATATATAACATAGCGGCTATCTGAGACTGCATCTTGAATAGTATTTGAATAACGTTTTTAAGAAAATCTTTAATCAAGTCCATTATTCAATAACGATACCCAAGAAGACACTCAAGGAGAAATGTCCAAAAAATAGTTGTTGCTTTCGGTTTGGTTCTGTGTAAAATGACTTTTTTATGTCCAACTCGTTTTTGGCTGGGAATGAATGTTTTGGCTGAGAATTTATTTGTTTTTATTAATTTAGAATATTTTTATTAGTACACATTTTATTTATAAATTTTTAATATTTATCACCCACCACCCACCGCTGGGGATCGAACTCGTAACCTTCGTTTTATCAGCATCGCGCGCTATCCACTTGACTATTCAAGATTTTTCAGAAATATTTTTGGAACTTAATATTTTCTTTGAATTGTCTTGTGTTAAATTTATGAGAAAATGCGGGCAATTTAAGTACTTATGCCTTTTAGAAAAAACTTAATTTGAAAATATGGAGGGGCTGAAATCTCACAGCTCTGAGATATCAAGACTTCGATCTGGGTTAAGGATTTGTATATAGTTTTCGGCAAAATACTTTTATGAGGACATGGTTTTTAGTTTTGGGCAGCGATGTATATCAAACATGACTCTTTGTTAAAGTACAAGTATTTTTATCTCTGTTTTAAAATTTATTACATAACTAACACGAAACATCAATACGTTGCCGGAAAATTATAATCAAAATTCCAAAAATATTGTTAAATCAACTCAAATCAAACTTTTTCATAATTCCAAAAATATTCCAAAAATTAGAATAAAATCAAATATTCAAATTTTTTCTAAATTCCAATAATATTTCAAAAATTCCTAAAAATTCAAACTTTTTCCAACATTCTAAAAACATTGCAAAAATTGTTACAAAATCAAAAATTTTTTCGAAATTCCAAAAATTATAATAAAATCAAAAATCAAAAATTTTTCAAAATTTTAAAAATATTCCAAAAATTCTTACAAAATCAAAAATTAAAACTTTTGCCGAAATTCTAAAAATATTGCAAAAATTATTACAAAATCAAAAATACAAACTTTTTCAAAATTCCAAAAATATTTCAAAAACTATAACAAATTCAAAAATTTCCATGTCCAATTTCATTCTAAATTACATTTACGTCATAAAAACAAAAAATTGGCTAGAAAAATAAATGAAATCATTTTTTGACACACTTGACATTAGTTTTTGACAAACTTATAATGCCATAATTCTCTATAATGATAATAAAATATTATATCATACAAACTATTAATTTTATTTTTTTCTAAAAAAATTGGGTAAAAAATAAATAAAAACCTTTCTTTTGACACCCTTGACAACATTTTTTGACAAACTTATAATGCCATAATTCTCAATAATAATAATAAAATTTCATTTCAAACAAACAATTTTATTTTTTCCAAAATATTGGGTAAAAAAATAAATAAAAATCTTTTGACACACTTGACAACATTTTTTTGACAAACTTATAATGCCATAATTCTCAATAGTAATAATAAAACTTCATTTCAAACAAACAATTAATTTTATTTTTTTTCCAAAAAATTAGGTAAACAAATAAATAAAAATCTTTCTCTTGACACACTTAACAACATTTTTTTGACAAACTTATAATGCAATAATCTAGTTTTTGATCTCACATACCAATTTCGACCATCAAGATTTTTCCAAATTTAATGTTCCTACTCGTAATCACTTAAAATGAACGTTTTTTAAGACAAAAATATTGCTATTGCTATTGCTATATTGCTATTTTTGACACACATAATGATTTTTTGACACACTTCCGGTACAGTAATCGAACACAGCGTCCTTTCAGACCTGTCCCTTGTGAATACCTGTTTTTAGAAAAAAAATTTTGAAATCCCTCCAGCCGTTTTCCCTGCAGTGTAGGTAATAACGGACGGACGGACGGACGGTCGAACGACCGGCCGGCCGACAGACAGACATACATTTTTTTTTTTGCTTTTTTAGAATCAGTAGGTCCTAAAACGTCGAGAAATGCCAAAAAAGTGGGGGTACGAATTTCACTTTTGGCTCATGAATGTAATACTTAGGTCTTTCAGACCGAAGTAAAAACATATTTCGATCATGTTACGTACTATCAAACTACCAATTTTTGACGGTTATGCATATAATTATAATTGTCTATGACTAAAACAATAATTTTGGCTCAATTAAATTTGATTGGGAGGAGCAACGAAATCGAAAATAATTAGGAAAAAAAATTCGATTTACGTTGGAAATAAAAATGATGAAAATTGTTACAATGGAGATTGTGTAGTGAATTTAGTTTGTGTAATGTACGTTTTCATTCAATTTCGCAGTTATAAGAATCAAAAATTTGAAAAGGAAATAATAAATTAAATATGCTCAAAAAGAAAAATCTTGGATCAGGAATCGAACATGGTACTTTTATCATTTAAGGACAACAATGTTTTGTAAATCAATTATTTTGTTTATAAAACGCTTAGATTATAAAATATACAGGATAAGTAATATTTGTGTATGTACACTATAAAACTATAAAAATAATTGAAGCTGTTTTTTAAATTCAAATTTCGCATTGAAAATAATTTCCACAAAAGGAAAGGCTCCGGTAAAAATAAATACAAAAATACAGGGTCCCATGCAGCATTTTTCTCTCTTTCCATTTATAGAAAAAAAATATATTATTATTCTTCTATTGCCAGAAAGAAGTAACTGCCAAATAATATATATTTCATTTTAATTTCATTCTAAATTAAAACAAAACCTGAAACAGTAAACCATATAAACAATATCCATTTCATTTTAAATTTAGTTTAAATGAAAACAATACCAAAGCGTACATGATAAAATTTTAGTTAGGATCAAATTTTCAGTTTTAATATTATCAGTTTTATTTTAATCGAAATACTTTTGACAAACATAAAATAAAATTGAATAAGGTTGGTCATTCTCCAATCGGTAAAAATGTTATATACAAAATTTCTACATAAGTCTGTTATTTTGTAAGCATATTTGGTCAAGCAAGGGAAAACCTCGATGATATTTAAATTTCTAGGCTACTGTGTTTTTTCAGTGCAAATACTCTCACGATAAAATCGCACACTACTTTATGTAAATAAAAATAACTTCAGCTTAAAAAGATATTACTTATCCTGTGTATTTTATAATCTAAGATAAAACGTGAATAAAGTTCATAAACCTTGAATAAAGTAAATAAACTAATTATTCGAACTATAGTAGTCTTTTGAGTTGAATAATTTTTTTAAAAAGTATATCACAATTGTTTTACACAATCTCAATTCGACATTTCTCATTTTATTTATCTGCTTTTTGAAAACATGCTAACGAACACTTAAGTTTTATCTAGACTTAACACTTTAGTTTTATCTAGGTAAGTTTTAGAAGCAAAATTTAATAGGTAAGAATAAATAATATTATTTTAAATTGAAAAATATGGAAATGATGGAAATTTCAGAATGTCTTTGGTAATCCTTTTCGTCTTTTAGAGGCGTTGATATATCTTGATGAATCCAGTTGATGTATCTTGATATCGATTGTGATGATGTTATCCGGAAGATTTTCAAAATAAATAAGACTCAATGATCGGTTGGCCGAACTATGTTAAATATGTTCATTTGAAATTTGAAATACTTTTGATTTGATATGTGATGCTTTGAACAATCTTAATTATTATTATTTTGTTATTATCAACAATGGTTGACAAAATTAGTTGACATTTACATAAGAACTCTTCAAGTACTTTTCGTTGACTAATAGCACGACAAGACAATGTTGAGATTATTTCACACAAGAAACGAAGTTAAACAGATAATACTTCTTATTTTATAATTTTTCAACAATTTATTTACTGATTTCAAATTGAATTATTAAATTTACAACACTTGAATTTTACATAATCAACAACTAAAATTAATGGAGGAAATGTCAGAAGTGACTTTATATTTATAAAAACAAACTTTTTGTTTTTAAGTTTACCCAACAAAAAATTTGTTATGGTGAAAATAGTTGCCCAGCCTGGTTGTTGTGCTGGGTAACGTTAGTAACTTTTCTATACTTTTCGAACCGGATTGTTTTTATTAAAAGTATTTATTGCATATGATTGTACTTATAATGCATTGGAGTTATCACCACAACACTCCCCCCCTAGTATCATCGAAGATGAGACGATATTGAAATTATTGTGCTACAGCACGAAGGAAGCGAGTAGGGGTACGAGTGGTTCTGCCTGCTCGCGTAGTTGTGGATGCAGGGTGGAATATCTGTTGTTGAGGAATGGGGTCAAATCTAACCCTTTTAGTTGATATAACTGTCTTAGCGTCGCGTTTTTTCGTTTCTGCGGAGGTAGAAGGAGAAGACTGGAATGTGTCCGAAGGAGTAGAATGGACAATATCTGTAGAAGACGAAGTTTCGTCTGCGCGACTGAGATCAGTTCTCAAAGTAGGTGAGTTTTGAGTTACATCATCTTCAGATTGTTCCCTAAAGCAAGGTTTTAATCTGTCGATTGAAACTCGAATGTGTTGACCTTTACGGTCAATAACGAAATTTTTATCATCGCGACTGATGACTTTGAAGGGACCTTCGTATGGCGGTTGTAATGCTTTACGTACTAAGTCCGTACGTAAAAAGACATGCGAACAAGACTGGAGATTTTTGGAGATGAAAACTTTAGGAGAAGTGTGTCTTGACGCAATGGCAGGACGAAGGTGATCAAAATGTTGTTTCAATTGTGAAACAAAATCAGATTGAGGAGTGGAGTTAGAATTTTGGCTAAAAAAATCTCCAGGAAGACGTATGTTAGTACCGTAAACGAGCTCAGCTGATGAAGATTGGAAATCTTCACGGAAAGTGGTTCGTAAACCTAATAGTATTGACGGTAAAATTCTTATCCAGTCGGTTCTGTCGTAGGCCATTATCGCAGATTTTAAAGTTCGATGCCAACGTTCGATTAGACCGTTACATTTCAGATTGTTACTTGTAGTGCGTTTACGTTCGAAACCGACAAGTTTTGACAACTCGTTGAAGAGATTGGATTCAAATTGGGAGCCCTGATCAGTGACAATTACTGAAGGTACTCCGAAGCGAGAAATCCAATTTGAGTAGAGAGCTGATGCTACTGTTTCAGCTGTGATATCCGAGATAGGAATGGCTTCAGGCCAGCGAGTATATCTGTCAATAATTGTGACACAATAGCGTTTGTCCTCAGAGGTAGGAAGTGGACCAATAATGTCCATATGTATCTCAGAAAATCTCTGAGAAGTTTGAGGATAATTACCTAATGGAGATTGAGTGTGGCGAGAAACTTTTGCCTTTTGGCAAGCCAGGCAGTTCTGAGCCATTTGTCGTACATCTTTTTTAATTGATGGCCAAATGACTTTTTCTGCAAGCAGTTTGGCAGAACTGTGGACTCCTGGGTGAGATAAGTTGTGGAGACTATCAAAAACAGATTGACGAAATTGCTTTGGAATAAAGGGGCGTGGATTACCAGTAGAGGTATCACATAAAATAGTTTTGGCCCTAGAATTGCCAAACGATACTGGAAAGGATCGGAATTGAAGTGTGGGACTAGTGTCCACTAATTCCTTTAGTTCGTTATCGTTGAACTGAGCGTCAGCAATTTCATCATAGTTAATGTTTTCTGGGATTGATATTTGCTCGACACGAGAAAGTGTGTCGGCGACTACATTATCGATTCCAGAAATGTGGCGAATATCAGTCGTGAATTGACTGATAAAATCTAAATGGCGAAATTAGCGAGGACTAGCTTTGGCAGGGTTCTGCGACAAAGCGTACACGAGCGGCTTATGATCGGTAAAGAGAGTGAAGATTCTACCTTCAAGGAGATACCGAAAATGTTTAATTGCAGAGTAAGCTGCAAGGAGCTCACGATCATAAGCGCTGTATTTCTGTTGCGTTTCATTGAGTCGCACAGAGAAGAAACTGAGAGGTGTCCAACAATCGTCAATTTTTTGTTGAACAACGGTGCCAAGTGCCTTGTCGGAAGCGTCGACCATAACGGCAAGTTGAGCAGAGTGTGAGGGGTGAGAAAGCGTTGTAGCCTCACTGAGTTGCCGCTTGCATAAGTCGAAGGCTTGAATGGCGTCTTCGGACCATTGAATGACACGTTTGTCATTCTTTTTGGAACCTTTAAGGAAATCGTTAAGAATGGCTTGATTGCGACCAGCGTGAGGAATGAATCGGCGGTAGAAATTTATCATTCCAAGAAAACGGCGGAGCTGCATAACAGTTTCTGGTCGTTCGTAACGCGTAATAGCATTGACACGTTCAGCAGTTGGTTTGATTCCTGTTGAATCAATGGAATGTCCAAGAAAGTCAACGTTGGTTTTAGCAAAGTTGCATTTATCAACGTTGATAATGAGACCAGCGTCGGAAAGACGCTCGAAAACTGTTCTTAAATGTTTGAGGTGTTCCTCAAAGGTTTCAGAAGCACTAAGGAG
Organism: Diogma glabrata; assembly: GCA_963693315.1. Taxonomy (NCBI): domain Eukaryota; kingdom Metazoa; phylum Arthropoda; class Insecta; order Diptera; family Cylindrotomidae; genus Diogma; species Diogma glabrata. The sequence continues at coordinate 220,480,200 of OY856186.1, forward strand.
ATGATCTATGTAGATGAAAACAAATTTAAGGTCTCGGAGAAGGGAGTGCATAAACCGCTGGAAAGATTGCGCTGCGTTTCGCAATCCAAAAGTCATTCGAACGAATTCGAAAAGTCCGAACGGAGTTGAAATTGCAGTTTTTGCAACATCACGCTCATCAATGGGAATTTGATGATATGCGCGGACGAGGTCGATAGTGGAAAAAATTTTGCATCCATGTAGTTGATGCGAAAAATCCTGAATATGCGGAATCGGATATTTATCAGGAGTAGAGACATTATTCAGAGCACGGTAGTCACCGCAAGGTCTCCACTCGCCGTTCTTCTTTTTAACGAGATGGAGAGGAGAAGCCCAAGGACTGTTAGAAGGTCGACAAATTCCTTGGGATAACATGACGTCAAATTCCGTCTTTGCGATGGCCAGTTTGTCAGGAGCGAGTCGACGATATCTACATGAAATGGGAGGACCATGTGTTTCAATAACGTGAGCTACGTTATGTTTCACTGGTTTGGTAAGATCATTTTTGGACGTTAAGTCCTTGAAATTTTTGAGAATATCGATAATTTCGATATTAACAGAATCATTGATCAGCGTAAGAGAAGGTGCAGGAGAAGTGGAGATTTTAGCCAAAGTGAATAAGGAGGTTAGTGGATCGACGTCGATTTTTGATGTCCACTAAAAGGCCATATTTATTTAGAAAATCAGCTCCGAGAATCGGTATGGTAACATCGGCGAAAACAAAGGTCTCACAGAACGCTCGTCTGAGACCAATGCTTAAATTGAGAGTTTGTGTACCATACGTGCTAACTTTAGTTGCGTTAGCGGCGTAAAGAAAGAAGTCTGATTTTCTGTGAAGTTTTTCCTCCACAGTAGCGGGAATAACTGATACTTCGGCACCTGTATCAATTAGGAAGTTCTTACGCGAAGAAATGTCGAGGACCAGAAGACGGAGTTGGGAGCTACTATCTTCACATTCCGTCACATGTGAAGAGTTTATTTGTTTTTTGAAGAAGTAGAGGCAGAGGAGTCAGAGTACTTTGGAAAATACTTGCACTCTGAATCGCATTTTTTGGCATTCTCCTTGAAAGTATGATGGTAGTAGCAAATACCATCAATCAATTCAGTTCGCGACCTGGACCGAGGTCGCATGGGAGAGCGATTAAAATTTCTGCTGCGATAATCGTTTCGATCCTTAGATCTACTCCGATAATTATATGATGGCCGGGAGAAATTTTGCCGTTGAATGGCATTGAGGAGTTGCACGTTTTGTGCCTCCAATTTTTTGAATTTTTCCTCAAGTGACAAGATTTCACTTGACGAAGAAGAAGAAGGAAGAGAAGAAGCGGCAGGGTTAGATACCGCATGGAGCTGAGATCCCCTTAGGGACGCAAGAACATTGTCAGCTATCTCGGCAGTTTCTTGCAAAGTGGTTTTAAGAACCGAGATAGTAGCGCGAACTGTGGGTGGAAGTTTTTCCTCCCAAAGAACTTTTAGAGTTTCCTCTGAAAATGTATTTCGGGATTCAGCAGTCATATCCCGTAAGAGCTGAGAGGGCTTTTTATCCCCAAGGTCAATGCCGCATAATAATTTTTTTATGCGGTCTGAAGTGCTGCTGGATAGGCGGGCTAAGAGAGCCTCTTTAAGCCTATCATAAGGAAAATCTCGGTCGGGCTGTACCAAGATGTCACCGACTAATTTCGCCAGTGTGGGAGTAATGGTACTAAGTAGATGGCCATACTTAGTATGTTGGGACTTAATGTTTCCCAACAAGAACTGCCCTTCTAAGGTGATGAACCACAGGTCTGGTGTTTCAGACCAGAAAGGAGGAATTTTTATTGCTACATGGGCAATTTGTGGCATTGTTGCCGAAGAAGATGTAGCTGGAGATGGAGACGGAGTGGAAGTTGGAGGTGGTGGAGGATTTGGAGTAGGACCTCCAAGATTTAGTCGTGCCAAAGCGGCATCGATCCGCTGAGCGACCAGTGCCTCGAGCTGGTCTTCGGTGTATGTGAATGTTTTTGGACCGGAAGATTCGACAGTTTCTTCAGGTTCTGGTGGACCTGCTGAAACTGCTGGGAACGCGAAAGTGTGGCGGGAGAGCCTAGCTAGGACGGCAACTAGGTAGAATAGTGTTGCGGCGATAAATGCTTCCAACGCGTGTCATTGCGCGACGACAAAAGCGCATAGTCCGACAAACAAAGTAATTATTACAATAAAAATTTCTTTAATCGTATGCATTGTGTATAAATATAATTATTTAAAATGTGTGAAAGCAAATAAAAATAAAAAATCTTGTATCTAATATGGTAAATAACACAAATCCCGGCCGAAAAATACAAAAAAATGTTACCTGAATTTTTTTTTCTAAATAGTGCGAATCCAAATGTCGGTGGTCACCAGCTTTGGTAATCCTTTTCGTCTTTTAGAGGCGTTGATATATCTTGATGAATCCAGTTGATGTATCTTGATATCGATTGTGATGATGTTATCCGGAAGATTTTCAAAATAAATAAGACTCAATGATCGGTTGGCCGAACTATGTTAAATATGTTCATTTGAAATTTGAAATACTTTTGATTTGATATGTGATGCTTTGAACAATCTTAATTATTATTATTTTGTTTTTATCAACAATGGTTGACAAAATTAGTTGACATTTACATAAGAACTCTTCAAGTACTTTTCGTTGACTAATAGCACGACAAGACAATGTTGAGATTATTTCACACAAGAAACGAAGTTAAACAGATAATACTTCTTATTTTATAATTTTTCAACAATTTATTTACTGATTTCAAATTGAATTATTAAATTTACAACACTTGAATTTTACATAATCAACAACTAAAATTAATGGAGGAAATGTCAGAAGTGACTTTATATTTATAAAAACAAACTTTTTGTTTTTAAGTTTACCCAACAAAAAATTTGTTATGGTGAAAATAGTTGCCCAGCCTGGTTGTTGTGCTGGGTAGCGTTAGTAACTTTTCTATACTTTTCGAACCGGATTGTTTTTATTAAAAGTATTTATTGCATATGATTGTACTTATAATGCATTGGAGTTATCACCACATGTCTTTCAAGGTTATACAAACAAATGAAAGAAACAAACTTTTCTCTCGATGGTTCCTCATTCGTGGGAAGCCGATGGGATCTTCAAACGGCCAGCAAGCAGTCAAACTAACAAAAAACGAGTGTCTTAAATCTTATTGCTTTGTCAAAAGATCCGAATAGCGTTCGAGGAACAAATTGGCCTAGTCACAAATGCGTGGTGAAACGGTCTGGCAGTGCATCGTTTGAACTGGCTGTAGTTGAACTAAATGAGATGTCTGATCAAAATGACAGCAGTAACCTAGATTTTTTGAATATACTACCATCTGGCAACCATACAACAAAAAAAAGACTTTCTGTGGTGCGAGACAAACGCAAAAATCTTGATTTTTCATCACTGGTAATACACTATAATTTTTATTTATCTTGTGTTATAATTTAGATGGACATTTTTTATTTCCCATTTTGATTATTTCAGGTTAAAGAACTTAAAACAACTTCGAAATGTCAAACTTCTGCAATTGTTAAAACTGTTCCAAATGAATAACCACCACCACTTTTGTTATCACCTGTATCAGATATTGCCGCTTTCTCACCAGAGCAAGAGGTAGTATATACAACGAATGACCAGCATACAAACTATGAATTAAAAAACGATGAAATTATTGGATATCGGAAGAGACGATAGTCAATAAATATATTCTTGAAAATTAAGGTCAACTACGGCTGCTTCAAGTAGACGAATCGAGCAGTAGTGCATTTGAAAATGAAGCATTGAATTTACTGCGCACAATAATCCACAATCAGATAAAACTAAACGCCAAATTAAATTTATTTATAAAATCCTTAGCACAGCCACCGCCACCAATTAATCAAACTTCATCGGTTTCGATACTCAAAACATTTGAGAAAATAATTTCAATTAACGAATTGAATGTTTTTGAACATAGGCTTGAAGATGTAAATTTCCAATGCGAACAGGTAAATATATTATAAACAAACGTGTTAGCTGAACAGTTTCTAAAAATAAATTTTAATTATATTTCCACAGTTTGGTGAATTGGAGCTTATTTGCAATAAAGATGTGACCAATATAAATAAAGGTGCAAGGGATACATGCTTTACGGTTGTTGACATAATATTTAGTGGACAAATTTGGTTGGTCATTTCTTGGGCAGACGGCAGTGGTGGTTTGGAAAAAAAACATTCGTTGAAAACTTATTTGAGCACTTTGGCATTTTTTTAGGTGCAATGCGTAAATATTATGAATCCTTGACGGATTTGCAATGCCTTAATTTTTAAAAAATGCATCATTGATTAAAGCAAAATACGCTAAGGTGCCACAACGAATTTCGTATACCAAATGTCGCCGTAATAAAATAAAACAAATAAAACTTGCTTCAACTTTATTATCAACATCTGACAGTAAGATAAATGACGAAAAATATGCGGATGAAAAAAAACAAGATGAAAACGATTTCGATACCGACGCCGAGATAAGTGTTTGTAATAAAAGTACTGATGATGACGTAGGTAGAGCATTCTATAAAGCAGTAGTAGTTCGGATAGTGTCAAAATTAAATTAAAGCAGAAGAACGAGATCATACCGATTATGAACTATCGAATAACTTTTACTTGCCGATTACTTTAATTGATTTCAAAATTTTTTCACTTCATACCAATTGCTCCTTGTTTGTAAGTCCTATATTCGTCTATGTATGGAGTACGTCTATGTATGTATGTTGTCAAGTTTGAGGTGGGACCTAGGTCTTAAAAGGTATTTATGTGTTGTTGTGACTTGTGACACATATTGTAAACCCTGTAACACAACATTTTTTACTTAAAAAAAAACAAACATATTTATTACCATATAGTAAAATATTTAGTTTTATTTAAGAAAAAAATTGAAAATAACTGTTTCCATTTATAATTAATGTACAAATCGAAAAGTCCAAACTATTGATGTTTGTTTTGATTTAAAGACTATCATTTTCTGTAGGTATGCAACAACGGTATAAATACAGTCGTGCTATCAGATTCAAAACAAGCAAGTTTGCATTTTATATCTAACACATTAAATTAAAAAACGTATTAAAAAATTAAATTAAAAATTAATTAATTAAAAATTAATTAAAAAAAAATTAAATTAAAAAACGTATAATTCATAAACAATATATAAAGAAATGAAAAATGGCAAAAAAATTTCTAAACGAATTCCCCTCGTTCGTTGATAAATTCTCATAACTTTTTGGAAAATTCCTCAAGCAAGTGGCATTGATAAAAGCCCTCGGCTTACGGCCTTGTGCTTTTATCCATATACTTGCTTTCGAAATGTTTGGCAAAAAATAGTTTTGAACTAATTAAATTGCAACTAATAATTTCCAGATCTTTTAATTTGTTTCCACTTTTGAAACAAATCCATAATGATATTATATCTGTGGGCTAAGTAAACTTTTAAAATATTTTGACAGAAGCGCTTATATAAAACTTTTTAATTTTCATTAAATAAAGCCATATATAAGAAATTTTTGTTGAATAAGGATTTTCTTGAATGCATACTTTAATAATTATATTTTAATAAAGTCTTAGATATGACTATTTATGATTTTGCTTGAATAATAATACTCCTGAATGCTACCTACAAATTTTATTTTAATAAAGGTTTATATAAGGATTTGTACTTGAATACTACCCTAAAAGTAACTTTTGAATAAAGCCTTATATAAGAAATTATACTTGGGTAACAGTTGCTTGAATATGTTATAAAAATTTATCATTGAATAAAGCCTTACTTAAGGAATTATATAAGAAACTAGGAGAATCTAGTCTTTTACAAGCTTTTTTAGGTAAAGCTTAAATAATATGGTCTTATACAATGCTTTTTCAAATTAAGTTGGAATAATTTTAAAAGTTTAGGCGAAAGTTGGGATCAATACCGATTGGAAAAGTAGATCGGATTCGTTATACACAACAGTTTTTGTAATAAATGTCCAAAATTTAATAAATAAATGTTAATAAAGTATATAATTTAATACAAATTTATAAACTAATTTACACATTTTTATTTTAACTCAGTTTAAAAGAATAAGGCGTTTATTTTTTATTATTATTTAAACTAATTTACGAAATAAAAATCTAAATGGTCCTTAAGGATGATTCTGGAAAAATTTTGGGAGTACAACATCAGCATTTACCAGCTCTACGTTGATTTCAAGCAAGCATATGATAGCGTCATCCGCGACAACCTCTGGTGCGCACTCATATGCCTTGGTATTCCAGAGAAACTTGTTTCTCTGTGAAAACTCACAACATCGGGATCAAATTGTAGAATAGTAATCGAAGGGTCAGTTTCTGATCCTTTCGATATAACATCAGGTGTTCGACAAGGTGATGCACTTGCGCCCGTACTATTTAATTTGGCACTTGAGTACGCGATAAGAAAAAGCCGCATTGAGACACAAAACTGTATATTTAACAAATCTAGTCAAATTCTTGGCTATGCAGATGATATTGTGCTTCTCGGACGTAGAACAAGCGATATCAAGGATAGTCTCTCTCAGCTTGAAAGAAATGCTAAACGACTTGGATTATGCATTAACACCGGCAAGACTAAACTTTTAACAACATCCAGGAATAACCCTCCCGGCAATCTGAATACTGGCGACTATGAAGTGGAACGTGTAGAAAACTTCAAATACCTCGGATCTGTAATAACATCGTCAAATGACATGCAGGTAGATATTAAAGCCCGTGTCTCAGCCGCATACAGAGTTTTCTACGCATACTCAAAACGTTTGCGATCCAAACATCTTTCGCAGTCGTGCAAACTCACACTTTACAAAGCATTAATTCGACCTGTGCTTACCTTTGGAAGCGAAAGCTGGACACTGACTTCCTCGGATTGTGGAATTCTATCAACATTCGAGAGGAAAGTCATACGAACAATTTATGGTCCATGTAAAGTTGCTGAAAATCAGTATAGAATCCGAATAAATCATGAAATGAGACAGCTTCTTGGAGGCTGCGATGTAATCGGATTCATTAAATCTAACCGGATTAGATGGTTTGGTCATGTAGAAAGGGCATTAGATAGAATGATTAAAAAAACGTCCCAACAACAACCAGCTGGTGTTCGTCGAAGAGGAAGACCTAGACAACGCTGGCGTGATGACATCATCCAAGACCTTCGTGATATAGGATGTCGAAACTGGGGTCAACTGGTCATGGAACGAGACGATTGGAAGCTGATTGCACAGACGGCAAAATCCCTCCATGGGATGTAAACGCCAGAGAGAGAGAGGTATCACGACCACCTAAATTGTAAGCTTTCTTCTAAAACTTAGTACTACTACTAATTGCCAATTCGTTACTAAATTATACTAAACTGGTTAATTTAGCTAATTGGAACTTTGAGTTATTAATACATTTTAGTACAAATCTTACTTTAAAGAAGGCGTGCTTAGTTTATATTAAAATTTTGATCATACATATTTTGATTTTTACATTTTTTACGCTTCCTTCAAGAGGGCGTAAAGTAGCCAAAAAGGCCGTAAAATAACAATAAGAAGGTGTAAAGTTATATAAGCAGGCGTATAAAATAATAAGGACAGGACGCAAATCAGTGGCGTCTTTTCCCCAAAATCTTGGGGGGGCGAGAATTTAAATGACATAAAAAGATTGGGGGGGCGAGAATTTAAATGACATAAAAAGATTTTTTTCGTAAAACATTACATACACATTTTTATACACACATATATTTAAAAGCATTTTAATGCATCGACTTAGAAATAAAAATAAAATGCTTTTGAGCTACATTGGTTACTCTGCTAGCCTTCTGGTGTTGTTTTATCGAAGAGAATGCCGCAAAGCTCTGCAAAATCCCTTCATTTGTTAAAAATAATTTCAAATTAATATCATCTCTGCATTGTTTAAGCATCAAGAAAGTAGTTTTAATTAAAGCGCTTGTGCTAGAAATTATTATATCTTTGCTTTGTAACTGTTCAGAGAGTGAATTTGTAAACGACTGCAGATGAAGGTGGTTGCAAAAAAGGATGGTTTTTCAATACGATTTTTTAGATCCCGGGCATCCCGGTATTTAAAATTTATGAGTCACATAGTCCCAGGATCCATAAAACAATACGGGATTGCAATATCTACGTAACTCCTCTTATGTCGAATCGTTTTTTTGTTTGTTTGTTTGTTTTCCTTTATTTGTCTCAGAGAGAAAGAGTTATGTCTACCCTAAACTGACCAGAGCCAAATCGTTAAAATGTGGGACAAAATGCAAACATTCTTCCAAATACTAACTAATTAGAATTTCTATTGCGAGAAAGTGACTAACTAGATTGTGCATAAATTTACTATTTAATGCTTTCCTTTACTATTTGTTTACTATTTAATTCTTCAAAAAATTCTTTTATTTTAATTGGACATTCAACCGTTAGGAAATGTGCTTGCAGTGGTTCGTACATTTTCTAAACTCTTTCTAGTGCTGGTATTACCGCCAGCCAGCGAGTTTCACTGTATCCAATAAGATGGTTATGTTCGACATTACTTTTGCCGCAGAACTCCTTCAACGTCTTCAGTAAAGACAGTAAAATATCCAAATTTTTTTAACCCTGCCATTTAAATCAGCAGCATTTCTTATTGCATTATTTAGAATATGGGTTGCGAATCCAATACCCAATACACTCTGGCTCAAATTCGACTTTAGCTTGTTTTTAAATTTTCACCACTTGACGTGACACCACTAAAATTGGTGTTCGTGTTATCAGCGCAAATTGCAACAAAATAACAACAATACTTGTTTAAGCTACTGGAGCTGGCTGCTTATAGCAACGCTTTTTTATGTTTATCTGTATCTATATGTCGTTTAATATCATAATGTCCACTGTTAATTTGCAAATTCACTCCGACTGGTAATGCAATAAACTTTTGCGTCGTTATATTTTTATTTTTTTATAAAAGGATAGTCCAATTCAATATCGTATGAGAATTTACGCAAACGTTTTCTATCCGTCTTGATTTGCAGGAGAAATTTTTAAATATAATTTTAAAAATTAGTATAAATTTACCTTTTACAGTAGCTTAAAACCTTAGTTGCACAAGTAAAGACTGCAAAACAATTGAAACAATTTATTTTAATTTTACTAAATAATTAATATCTTTTCTGTATTCTGTAAGTACAAGAGGTATACAGTATACCTCTCGTTCTATCTTTTGCAAATCTATACCATTTATCAAGTTTTTATGCTGTTTGCTTTGTTTGTTCTTTATTGAGAAAAAGAATTATAAATTAGAAAATAATAATTTTACTTTTGAGCTACCTAGTTAAAGTATGTTTTAAACAGAGTTTGAAATGCTACCTATAGCACTCCTTTACTTTGTTCTTTCAGAGTGCGTTGCTTAAAATAAATGTAACACTCTCACATACAGGAGTAAAAATAATAAAATATCATTCTTGCTACTAAATTGAAATAAATATTTTCTTTCAATTACTCAAAACATTTATTTTTGCGTCAAATTTGATGCTTTCCAACGTAAAATGCTTCGAATGATTGGTTCAATTATTCATGTATTGTTAGAAAAATGAATATAAAGGATGACGTAGAGCAGTTATTCTTAACCGGGGGGGGCCGCGGCCCCCTGGGGGGGTCCCGAAAAGTTTTCAGGGGGCCGCAAAACTAGTAGGATTGATTATGTTTTGATATTACAAATTTAAAATATTTTTTTTAATAAAAATAGTTTATGAAATCTAGGTTTACAATGTCTACACTATTGCCAATATATTTTTTATCCATGAAAAAAAGCAGTGTAATGGAAATTATAATATGTGTACACTTTTTAAGACCTATGTCCCACAACAACGTGCGCTCTGAAGTGTTGATGGAAGCAAATTTTGTTTTCTTTAAGAATGAATAACTTTTGGATAAATACTATCATATAATAAAATAAGATATATGCTAAATATCATAAATAGCTAATTGATCAGTTATTATATTTAGCATAAGTTGTTCGCGGGTTTTTTTAATATACTGATGATGATAATTATAAATTTATCGAAACATGTCTAATTTTAAATAAAATAAATTTAAAATAGTTTTTACTTCACATGACGGTATGAAATATCATCAATAATAAATATTGATATAACATAAATTAAATAACATAAGGTTTTTTACTAAATGTTGCTGTGATATATTATATATAAATATGCATTTAACTTTTATTTTTGAAATATCTATGAATTATTTTTGTGTTTTAATGTTTTATGTAACTGTTATATGTAAATAAATTTACTATTTTCAATGAAAATTATTGATTATTATGCTTCTAGCCGCGAAAATAGTTAAAAAATTTTGGGGGGCCGCGAAAATATTTTTGAATTTTAAGGGGGCCGCCCGTAGAGTGCCTAATTTTCTTCTTTTGCAAATCGAATGAAAGAACAGGAAAATGTAATCTGCTCCAAAGGAGTAAAATCGAAAAAACAAAAATTTTACTCTTACGAGTAAGAACGATATTCAAATTATGAAGATTTTAATTTTTGAATATTATTTCAAAGGATTGAAATGAGTGCTCGAATAAAGAAAAATTGTAAACTCTGGTTTAAAAATTAAAATTTTTATGAATTTATACGCAAAACTGAGTCTTTTTAAGTAAAATATTTTGTATTTCGTTTTTCATAATATACTTTCGATTTCTCGTATATACATCGGGGAGATGTTTCTATAAACAAAGAAACCTTTTCGCTGAGGTAGATCTGTTAGACATTAAAAGATATGTAAATTATTGAAGTGAAATAACTGAGTTTAGTATTTCTAAGAAAATTATAGTTAAAACACTATTTTAGTAAAAAAAATATTGCACTGGTTTGTTCTCTCAATATGGCTAAATCAACATATACATAACAATATACAAACTGCAAGAAAAAACTGTGAAGCCATTGCTTTGACTAAGATATTGCGCAAACTGTACGTAGGTAGATATAAGGTTTTTTGATTATTTCGATAATGCGGGCAAATGTGGTGGAAATATTTGTTTCGTGGGACGCTTCGTGGGACAGATTTCTCCGTGGGACAACGCAATGAAATGTGTGACATTTTCACGCAGCGTTGGACTTCTGGTCAGTTTACTACCCATAAACGTGCGTAAATTTTTCACTTGATTCAAAATTGTACAATTATTGCGAGCTTCTTTTAAATCTATAAGAAAAACCTACCACAAAAAAATAATAGTTTCTCCCTCCTTGTGACTGTGACGTTGAAGTCACCGGTAACGATAACCTCACAATTTTGAAATTGTGCTCTAATTTCGTCCACAACATTAGTCAAGTCATTAAAAAAATTGGAACTAAAGCTAGAAACACAACACGGGCGAAATCGTCCGACGACGACGTTAGTAACATTAGAATACACAGGATACATACATTTCAAACACAACTACAGCGATAAACGAAAAAGTTTTTTTCGTCGGAGAAAATTTAGATTCTATTTCTAATTTATCGTCGGCGATGATTATTGCCAGATATCAATTTTATTTTTATTTATGTGGAGTTCTTTCAGACCAAAAAAGTGATGTACATCAAAAAAAATTGATGTAAATCAATTGGTCGTGTTCTTTCAGAACAAATTTTTGATGTTTTTTCTGATGTACATCAATTTTATGAAATTGAGATTTTTTGATAAATTCGTCTTCCAGCAAAAACTAATACAAACACACACGTATAAAAACAATATCAAACGTGACGCCATTTTTTGAATTTACTATTTGTGGATAGTTTTTTGTGATTATTAGGTGAATTTTATAAAATTAAAGATAAATTCTGTGTAAAGTGAATAAATATTTTATGTTTACACAATTATTTTAATGTAAATTTAAATCGAAAATGTTTTGTTTTGTTACCAATACAACAATAATGAAAATCATGTGGTTTGTCCGTTCTTTCAGACAAGTTAAAAATTGATGTACATCAAAAACCTGAAAGAACTCCACATTAGCTGCAAGGGTAATTTTTAATGTCATTGTGACAGTGCCGCCAACTGAAAAATATGTTTTTCTGATGTTTTTCGCGTTTCTGAGGTTGTAATCGTTTTGTTTTGAGTTGTCAACTGAATTTTCAGTTTATGTTCAAAGTTTGGTTTCATTCATTTATATATTTTCATAATTTGTATTTTGTATTTTATTTTTAAAATTAGTTAGTAGTAGAAAAATTATTATTATTGATTTATTAGTAAAAATTAGTTATTTTTAAAATTGAAATTTGTGAAATTCATTTTGAGAAAAAACAAAGTAGTTTATGCAATTTTATTGTTTACAGCTTTTCACGCTGACGCCTTTGTTGTGGTTACAACAGCGAAATTGTAGACGTTTTTTTTGTCGTCCGACGTTATCGTCCGTGTTGTGTTTCTACCTTATGTTTGTTTGGGGACCGGTATAGAGCTATTGTGAAAAAAGAGATTTCAGGTAGACAAACCTTTAATACTACTGTGTTGTAGCCATCACCACGTAGTTCAAAATTCGGAAAGCGTTTATACGCAACACTCACATGAATGTACGCAAATACATTTTGATGAAGTTTAAAAGCTGATTCAAGCCTATATTTGGGATTTAGTGTTACTACATAAGGATAGTTTTCAGAAACTTGTGTTTCTGTAAGAAAAATAATATGTGGCTTGTCGTGCTCAATATGATGTTGCACGGCGTCTCGGTTGGCATTCAATCCATAAGCGACAGGTGCCAAGAGGTTGGTACTTTTCATGGTTTGACCCCCACATGAGTCCTCTCTAGTGTGTACCCACTAAGGGTGCTAATAAGGGAGCACCTTCCCGCAAGCCGGGCGGCTAAGCCAAGGTCCCCGTTCCCGCTAGACATGACAACAGGTTTACGGTTTGCAATAGCAGGCCAGAGCCTACTATAGCTCAGGTACCTCAGGTTCGCCAGGTCCCGTTTCACGGTCTAATCAGACCAGTGACCCCTGATATTAATTTTATTTTTTATTCTCAAAAATTGGGTAAAAAAATAAATGAAAATCTTTTTTTTGACACACTTGACAATCACCTTTTGACAAACTTATAATGCAATAAAATAGTTTTTGGTCTCAAATACCAATCCCGACTGTCAAGATTTCTTTAAATTTAAGGTTACTAGTTAATACTCAATATCATTTAAAATGAACGTTTTTTAAGCAAAAAATATGCGAATTTCCTTGTTTTGACACACGTGACGATTTTTTTGACACATTTTTGGTGCAGTTATCGAACGCATCCTTCTTTCGGCTGTTCCTAGTTTTTGAAATCCCTCTAGCGGTTTTCGAGATTTCGTCGGTTGTGCCTTTTTTTTCTTTTTTAGAATCAGTAGGTCGAGAAATGGCAAAAAGGTGGGGAAGGATTTCACTTTTGGGTCAAGAATTTAATACTTTGGTTTTCTCTAAACCAATAGCAGATTTTTCAACAAGTGGTGAAAACGTCTCTTTTTGCGTGAATGGACGGCTCAGGAACGCAAAAAGGTTTTTACCACGCGTAGAAAACGCTATCTTTTCTACGCTTATAAATATAAATGGTAATATTTACAAATTCACCTTCTAAAAACTTACAAGACGACAAGCTAACTTTGACAGTGGAAACCAAAATAGCAATATTGTATATATATATATAGTTTTTAACAGTGTAAAATAATGATTTTATTGTATGCCAGTGTTCGTCTACAGATGGAAGACAATATGAATAGTTCGAAAATATAAATTTAATTGTACACCTTGAGATATTTAAACGTCAAAGAAATTATCTGTGTTTTTTTGCATTCTTGGATATACCTGTTCCGTATTTTTTTTCCATTCTCGGATATATCTCAGATCATATATTTTCTCTGAAAACTTTTACAGATATTACAGATATTTTTTTTACCGACTGGAAGTCATTTAAGGTATAAGGGTAAAGTTTCGATTAAAAACAAATATAAATAAATTTTTTAATAAAATTTAAATTAATTTAATAATTTTTTTTTATTTTTTTGGCGGAAAAAACTCGTGAAGATAGTGGATAACATCGATTATATCGATTTAAAGCTCAAAACTACGAAATGGAATTCGCACAAATACTATACAAAGAAGCATAGCTTATGTATAATCAAAAACGGATGGCAATCATGATGAACAAACTAATTAAAAATAGTGGCACTGAGCCGGCAACACGTTTAGAAATATAAATATTTGCAAACGGTAACAATGCATTAATACCAATTAATTTTATATATCTTGAATTGAATTCTATATATTTTCTATGAATTCTATGAATTTTATGTCAGTTAACGTAAGATATCGTATATCACTGGCAATGGCAGTAAGATATCATTGATATAAGGGGATAAGTGATATTTTAGGGGTACTGGGGGATAGACTTTTTTGAGTACAAAAAGTTTAAATTGAGCATTTAAATTGAGTATTTAACAACATGATAATGATTAATGAATAGTTTTCATTTTAAGAATTAAACTAGTTGCAAAAATAAAAAACAAGAACTGTTTATGAAAAGAATAGTATATTATTGAATTAGGAGCTAAAGTTGTACTTTTTACCGACCGTAGGGAGGTCGATAATTATAGACGAAACACAAAAAGTCACTTTAGCTCCGAATTCAATACACTATTTTTTCGGCAAACGTTTAAATTTGTTTAAAAATATGAAATTAATGCATCAAATTTTTTATAAATATGTTTTAGGTAATAAATTTTCAGAAATTAATTTTTATTGATTTTGATTCATTAAAATGAACTGAAATGCATTCTGTTTTGAACAAATTAATAATATCATGTTATTTTACTTTACTGCCGCCGTAAAAATATGAAAATTACTTTACTGCCGCTGTAAAAATATGAAAACCACTTTACAGCTGCCGTAAAATATGAAAGTTACTTTAGGACCGCTGGCAGATAAAATAAAAATGGCGTTACTTTTACAGCCGCCGGCTAAAAAGTTAAGACTTTAACTACGCCCCAGTGGCAGTAAAGTTAAACTTTGCAGCCGTTTGCCGAGAAAAGTGTTTGTTGTTCTTTTTAACTTAATAAACTTATTTAATTATTTAATAGAGAATTAGTAAAAAGACGTAGCTGGACTACAGAAGAGACGAAAGCTTTTATAGCAGCATATGCAGCTAGGAAAGATTTGAGCATCCTCGCAAAAAAAAGTTGCTATGCAAAATGTCCTTGAGGATTTAATTGCCCAAAATGTTTTGGTAAGTTTATTTCTAAAATTAAAACTTCGTATTAAATAATAATTATCTGTACTACTTTAGGTGGCTCCAACGGATTTCGAATGCTTAAAAAACAAGCTTAAAAATTTATTACGGGCTTACAAAACAGCAAAAGATTTGATGAAGAGAACCGGTAGCGCGCCTATGCCCAAACCATTCGAAGAAGAGATGGATGCAATTTTTGGTTCTCAACCCATCATTTCGAACTCTGCTGTGGTTAATTTAAGAGGAAGACCCATAGTAGCCTTAGAAATAAATTCCATATCTACAGAAATAAATTCCTTATCACAAATATGTAGAGAACCATCATCTTCATCGTTGACGGTAGTACTAGTCATCATCGGCTCCAGGCGTAGGTTCTGCACAATCAACCTCAGCACCATCATCAAAAACAAAAATAAAGGTATTTCCAAAAAACATTATGCCGAGAAAGTGGCTCATATGAAAGCTAAAGAAAAATTGCTTTTGGAGTTAAAAACTCAAAAACAAGAAAACTTTAAGGAATGGATAAACCTAAAACAAAATCAGCACGAAGAAAAAATGCGATTAATTCAACAATTAATGGAAAAATAATAAAACTAAAATAATTTCTTTATTAAACAAACATGTATTTTTATTACAATGTTCTTGTTAACAAACTGGTGTTAAACTTTTTTTTATATTTTCCATAAAATTGTTTTCCAATGAAAGGTTGATCATTGGGAAATATGTCTTTTTCTTATTAAGTGATTTATTATTTCCTGTCGCTTATTTGTATGGAGATTTTCTTCTTCGGAAAAATCATTTAAAATTGGTTCGTGTGTCAAAGTTGGTTGTAAATCTTCAAGCTCTTTCCTTGCACGTGTGTTTAATGATCCAGGTGTGGAGCGGGTCACGCTAAATGATTAGCAAAATGGGCTGGATCAAGGTGTCATGCGACTCGTGCCGTGCCGATGATCGGCCAGACTGGGGGCCCATTCAAATAGCTCAGTCGCGAACGGAGCCGCCTGGATACCGGGTAACCTCCAGGTGTATTTTACCTTGCCAAGTTATCAGGGCTCTGACTTGGTCGACCTATCTTCCCGTGAAACTCGTGGGAACAAAAATGGAAAAAAATAACAAAAATTCTAAAAACAAAAACACAAATAAATATCAAAGCGGGACGTCACCGCATTGACGAGGAAAGCAGGTACAAGTGGCAGGCGCAGGAGCGAGTCTCCTCGTCATGCTGCTGACGTGAATGTACCAGCGGTAAGTGATAATTCTATGGCCGGGACCAGTAAAGCTTCCGTGCCGGCAGAAAATAGCACAATGCCAAGGAAAAGCAAGAGGTGCAGTAGGCAGAGAGGCCCACCTTTACCACCTATAGGACAGCCCGGAGGGCTGGATGATCCACTGAGGCGGGGGCTCAGTGGTGCTGGTACCAGGTGGTACCTAAGGTTCCTCGCGGAAGGGATGTCTCCCGAGGACTCTAAAAAGAAGGCTCTTGAACGGAAAGGGAATACCCCAACCGTCGCAGCTGAAAATGTGAAGCGTGCCAGAGAGGCTACGACGCCACAGGAAAAAGCAGCAAAGAAGCCTAGGATAGCCACTCGTCAGGACAGAGAGCAAGATCATCTCAGACCAGGCACCAGCTACGCCGGTGTAATTAAGACGATTAAGGTGGCTATCCTGGATGAGGATTATCCCCAGAAGATGCTTAGCGCGGAGGAGCTGGGGATAATCGAGGCAGGGCTAGTGAACCAACTAGCAAAAGGATGCGCTGATCACAGGATCGGGTTTGGGGGGATTCACTTCAAACCTGGTTATGTGATGGTAGAGTGCGACGACGAGCAGACGGCAAAATGGCTCGTGTCTGTTTTACCTGAAGTGAAAGTTGGTAAACATTCACTTGTGACGAAATTGGGAGATAATATTCCGATTCCTCACAAGATTACCGTCTTTCTCCCAAGGAGTGCTGGGCAGACCAGGGAGAAATCTCTCGCGCTGCTAGAAGGGCAAAACGCCGGCTTGTTTATCAAGGATTGGAAGCTGTCGGGCAATCGGGATGAGGGCACAGGCCAGCTCCTGACTGCACTGATCGACGACAGCCTTATCGGAGGTAGGGAATACCCTTAACTATCGATTTGGCAAAGTCTTTGTCCACGGACCAAGAAGGGTGGTTGCGGAAAGAACAGAGGAAAAAGCCACAAGTAGTATCTCGGGGGAAGCACCTCAGATACTTTCACCGACAAGGGGAGCAGTCACAACCTTAACGACACCCAATGAGGTGGTAAATATGGTTGTCGAAGAGGTGGAGGATGTTGCTGCAGAGGATTATAGCAGCATCGAGGATGTGGGGACCGAGGAGGAGGAGAGGTTGTTGATGGATGAAGGAGCAGGTACGCCCCTCTCCGACAACATCTAATGGCGGCGGCAGGAAGATTGTGCGTGGCCCAAGTGAATGTCCACCACGCCATAGCAGCGTCAGCTGTGGTGGCCAGGACATTCACTAAGAAACAACTAGGGCTCACGCTGATACAGGAACCCTGGATCCACAAAAACAGGGTGAGGGGCCTTGCCAACAGCGAGGCGAAGGTATTATGGGATACTAATGCAGACTCACCCAGAGCGTGCATTATGATTAGGAAAAACATTAATTATATTTGTCTTTCAGATTTTCTTACCAAGGACTTGGTGGCCATATCAACTACCATCACACTCGGAGGCATTCGCCGCCAGGTAGTGGTAGCATCGGCATACTGTGCAGGGGACGGGACACAGATACCGCCTACGGAGGTACAGGGGCTGGTAGAATGGTGCAACAAGAAGAAGTGGCCTCTTATCATCGGTTGTGATGCAAATGCTCACAACGAGACATGGGGAAGTACGGATACAAACCAGAGAGGTGAGTTTCTGTTATAATTTTTAATAAAAGAAAACTTTAGCGTGTTTAACGTCGGGAACACTCCCACCTTTGTCACAAGGGCAAGACAGGAAGTGTTAGATTTAACGGTAGGAAGTATCGAAGTAGGTCAGTTCATAAAGAACTGGAGAGTATCAAATGAACCCTCCCTGTCGGATCATAGAATGATTCTGTTTGAACTGGATAGTACGAAAGAGGAATCACCCCCATTTCGGAACCCCAGGAACACAAGGTGGGATCAATTTGAGGAGAACCTTAAAGAAAGTCTACAGCTAGTAACTGTTAGAGGGACAGTAAAACACTACACCGCGCTGGAACAAGCTGTAGCGGAGGTAAATCTGGCAATCACCAAGGCGTTTGAATCCAGCTGCTCAATTACTAAGGTAAAAGAGCAGAGAGAAGCGCTTTGGTGGAGCAAGGAGTTGTCAAAATTAAGAACAGAAGTACGGAGACTTTTCAATAGAGCAAAGCAATCCGGAAACTGGGAAGAGTATACCAGGGTGCTTACCACCTACAATAAGGAAATTAGGAGGGCAAAGAGGGGCAGTTGTAGCATAGCAACGTGGAAACGACACTCGTTTCACGAAAAATTGGGATTTAGCTCGTGGCTTGGCCAGTTCAAACTTGTTCCACGCTGTACCATGACAAAACTTACGAGTGTCTCTAAATAAAACTCACAACTTACCTATCAATTGTTCACCACACATTTCTCACTTTCACCATACCATAAAAAAAGAATTATTTCATTACGTTATCTATATAACTTCATATAAAGCTATAAATATAAGGCAAAATAACAAAATACATCAATGAAAACTCTTAATAAAGTAATTATTATTTTTAAAAGAAACAAAAATTATGAAATTAATTATAACTTCACTATAAGGTTGTTGAGATTCGTATCCATCCAAATTCCGAAAACCATCCATGAACAAATAACATCCGTGAAATGATTTAAATATAATGTTGGGTTAAATAATATGTTGATTTAAATATAATGTTGGCTTTAATATTTAAGGTGCAGCTTATCTTGACCGCCAAAATTAATTCAATGTAAACTTCTTTTCCAATGATTTGAAATATACCATCCGCTAATTTCTTTCCAAATGTTTATATCACAAAATAATTTTGATATATCACGATCAAAAATTGAAACCATGTACCAGCACATCCAATTACTTTTTCTCACAAATCTAAATATTCTTGTTACTTTTTGATTTAAATTTTGTTTTTAAGATCTTATTTCGATGATGGTTTACTTGCTTATCCCAAATCATAATTTTCAACTTTCCTCGTTGACTACAATCCAAATTAAAAATTATATGAGGTTTAACCCGTTTGTCTTCAGTTTCTTGTTTAGCATTAGTATTTTCATCAGCTGTTCTACTCACACTAATCTAATACATTTTTTTAACTTAATATAATTTTACATATTTCAAAAAAATACAAATTTCATTGATAAAGTTTATCGGTTATTAATTTGTTCAAATAAATTATTAGCGTCATTTAGGCGAAATTAGATTACATTTCATTTATTTTTTTGTAAGAAATATTAGTTCTACAGTGCAGACTAAGCGAATCGTTACACAGTTTCAGAACCTTTTGTGATAATATCTCGGCAGCGCCTGTAGCGGCTAGGCTGCATAGGGCTTTGACGAAGGATGGTGTCGAGATTAAAACTTCGTTAAGAAGGCCGGATGGCACGCAAACAGAGGATGAGCAGCAGAGAGCTGCTCTTCTTCTAGGAACACACTTTCCGGGAGGCATAAGCGCGTGTACAGAAGACACGGGTAAGCAGAAAACTAAAAGACCAAGCCCAGAGGACTGGGGGGTGGCTGCCTCACTTTTTACGGAGGGACGTATTAAGTGGGCCATAGGCACTTTCCAGCCATACAAATCACCAGGAGTGGACGGTATAGTCCCAGCTCTCCTGCAGAGGGGGCAAAAGTGGCTGTTACCGCACCTCCTGGGCATATTCAGGAGCAGTCTGGCGCTTGGGCATATTCCAGAACCATGGAGAACGGCGAAAGTGATATTTATTCCGAAAGTAGGTAAGAAAGATGTCACTCAGCCGAAGTCTCATAGACCCATTAGTTTAACATCTTTCATGTTAAAAACGATGGAAAAGGTGATTGACAACTACATAAGAACCAAAACCTTGGCGAGATCACCTTTGCAAGATAGTCAACACGCATACAGAACGGGCAGATCAACAGAAACCGCGCTGTTCACGTTGACGAAAGAATTAGGAGAGGCGGTGGACAACAAAGAAGTTGCTATCTGTGCCTTCCTGGACATTGAAGGAGCATTTGATAACACCTCACATGGAGCGGTCAGGAAGGCTCTAAGTGAGAAAAAGGTTGACAACACCACAACCGATTGGATGTGTGAGATGCTGAGAACTAGAGTAGCAGAAACCAAGGCTGGGGATTGCAAAATCAGCCTTGGAACCACTAGGGGCTGTCCGCAAGGGGGGGTCTTATCACCCCTCATGTGGAGTCTAGTGGTGGATGAAATCCTAACTATATTAAGTAACCAGGGCATTAAATGTCTTGGGTACGCGGATGACATAGTCATTATCGCCAGAGGTAAGTTCGAAGAAACACTTTGCGATATAGTACAGAGGGGACTGAATCTGGTAGATACTTGGTGCACATCTGTGGGACTAAAACTCAATCTGAGTAAAACCACGATGGTCCCGTTCACCAAGAAAAGAAAACTTAACATGAAACCCATCATGATGAGGGGCTCCATAATTGAATCTGCACAGGAGACTAAATATCTAGGAGTAATTCTTGATAGCAAACTCCTGTGGAGAAGCCACATGAAAGCAGTGGTAAACAAGGCCGTAAGAGCTCTAATGGTATGCAAAAACCTTGCGGGTAAAAGTTGGGGGTGCAGCCCAGGAATCCTAAGGTGGATGTATACCATGATAGTTAGACCAGCCATCACTTACGGAGCGGTGGCATGGTGCAAAAGAGCCCAGTGTAATGCTAGGAAAACTGAATTGGAAAAGGTGCAGAGGCTGGCCTGTATCTGCATAACGGGGGCAATGAGGACTTGTCCTACCGCGTCAATGGAGATGCTGTTAGGACTGGTTCCGCTCCACTTGCAGATTAAGAGCGTAGCTAGGGAAACCATACTGAGATTTAGCATGGAGGGTATGGGTAAGGAAAAGATCATAAAGTCTAAATATCGGGATAGTCTCTCAAGGGATAATCCCTTGCTTGAGTTTCCTAAAGATGGAATGATTAAGCATTACAACTTCGATAAGAAATATACATCGCAGTTGTGCAAAAAGGCGGAGTGGAGCAGTGAATCCACTACATACCATCTGGGTAACGATGTTATCAAATGGTACGCGGATGGGTCTAAAACCGGAGTAGGGGTGGGCGCCGGAGTATTTGGACCGAAAACCAAATACTTTGAGCCCATGGGCACCTACCCCAGCGTTTTTTAGGCTGAGATATGTGCAATCGAAAGATGCGCAAACTTTTGCTTAAGAAGGAAATATAAGAATAAGAGAATTGCCATCTTATCAGACAGCCAAGCAGCAATCAATGCGTTACGCTCATACACCATCACATCCAAAATTGTTGGAGACTGTGTGAGCAAGCTAAATAAGCTTGGGAATAGTAACAAAGTAACAGTTTACTGGATACCTGGTCATGCGGGTATCGCATGTAATGAAGAAGCCAACAAATTAGCAAGACGAGGTGCTTTAACATCGTTTGTTGGCCCGGAGCCCTTTTGTGGACTGGGGACTAAAGCCATCCACGAAAGGATGAGGGAAGCAATTATGACGGATTGGTCCAAAACCTGGGATAACACTGAGGGTCTAAGGCAATCCAAGGAGTTGATTGGATCGTTCAATCAAAAGAGAGCAGTAATGTGCTGTAGGTTAAATAGGAATAAACTAAGAATACTGACAGGGGTTCTTACAGGACACTGTAAACTAAGAAAACACCTTAATAACATTGGGGTGGAGCAGGGAGACGAATGTAGATTTTGTCTTTTGGAAGAAGAGACCCCAGCCCATCTTCTCAAAGACTGTGGAGCCTTGATCTACATGAGAAGGTTTCATCTGGGGGAGTGTTACATTAACGGGCATGACCTGCATAAACTTAACCCTCTCCATATCCTGAGGTTCCTGAAGGAAGCTGGACTGGAGGAGGTGCTCTAACTGGGTAGTCACTAGGGAGTAGTAGGGTGAGGTACAATAGATCATTTTGGTCGCAGTACAAAATATAACCACCAAATTTTAATCTTAATCTTAATCTTAAATCTTCAAGAAAATCATCATCATTTATGCATATGTTATGCAATATGCAACCAGCGACTGTAAGGTTTACAACTAATTTTATATTAGTTTGTTCTGTAAAATGCAGTAGCTGTCTAAATCTGGTTTTCAACATCCCAAAAACATTTTCCACTATGATTCTTGCAGACGAATGCAGCAGATTAATTGTCTTGACTCGTTTGATAAATTGCCCTTGTCTTTGAACGATGGTATAAGCCAGTTTCGAAGTGGTTATGCTGAATCCCTAAGAATGACAGCAGAATTTGAGATTAAACTTTCTTCGTTTGCTGCAGCTTCCTGAAATAAATCTGATTTTCTAAAACACGGCTGTCATGTAAAGACCCTGGTTCACCAACAAATATATCAATAAACTTTTTTTTACTGTTCACCTGCTTTCTGTTAAAATAATTAGATTTATTTTCTTGTGGAGCCTTTATTTTAATGTGAAAACAGTCAATGGCCCCTATAACGTATGGAATTTTTTTTTCTCCTCCCACGATGCCATTTCGTTTGTTATTTCATCAATCGTTGGCCACTTAACATAATTATGACTGATAGAAATAATCCAACAGCAAACCTTGACCACCACATTCCACGCACAGGATTTGCTGACTCCAAACAAATTACCTAATTCGCGAAATGTATTTGTATTGCCGATGTACCACAAAAATATGTATATTTGATTCTCAACACCAACAATTAAGCGGCCACCATTTTGCTGAGGTGGTTTTTGTTGTTTATGCATATCTGAAACTAAAACTGTTATATTACAACATCATTATAACTAAAATGCAAAGTCAAACCTATTAGGTGAGTAACAGAAGATCGATTTAGCCGAAAATGCCTCTTAAAATCTTTGCTGTTGTAATTATTTATAGTTTCTAACAAATTTGTTACTACTGCATGTCCTGCATCCTCGGATTGTGAGCTTGAAGTGACTGATTATGATGACAAAATCTGCGATATATCATGTTCAATATCATCGCTATACTCAGAACATGAGTCAAACAAAATCTGTAAACAATTTTATTTTTCATTTTAACAATGTACTTATATAATTTTAAAGCATTACAAGCCTCTGATATAAAATCCATATTTTTACATACAACTCTACAACTTTTTAGTAATTATTAATTATTTTATATTTATTAATTATTTAAAGAACAACAAGGAAATACACGTTTCATAAACTTTAATGTTCTTCTGACATTTTAAAATCATCAAAATGTTGCTTTGACATTTTATTTTCGTAAGTCTGAAACTCAGTGTAGCCAACAGCTCAAAATAAAATATTTTTTTTCTTTGTGCGACCCACATCGTTTTTTTCAAACCTTGACCCAGACCCGTATGAAAAAAACGCAGCTACTATTAACAATACCCCAATCCAAAATTGTTTTAAGATCAGTGTTAAGGGAATCTATCAATTTTGACTTACTAAGCGCTAATGGTGTATATAATTTAGGTGCTTCATGAGACGCATGAAACGTGCTATCATCAGCAAAACTATGTATAAGATGAACCTTTGAATCTAACAAGTCATTAATATTGATAAGAAAAAGAGTTGGTGACAAAGCGGAACCTTGAGGAACTGCTGCATTAGTTGAAAAAGTATTCGATGATACACCGTCAATATTAACCCGAAATGTTCGATCAGATATAAAGCTCTGTTATAATAAATTGCTGTTTTAACGTCTTCTTTGAAGTTCTCTTCAAGATTCTTCAGATAAGAATCAAAATCATCGTAGAAATTATGATTCATTTGAACTTCGGAAGCTTATTGGCAGGAAACTCTAAATGTAATGCGAGTTGTCCCACAGATATATATATATATATATATATTTATAGATGAGTCAAGTACGTCTTTCTGTCGTAGAACCGTCCCAGAAAATTAATAGAACTTTAACAATCAAGCTATTCGTTCTATCTCTTCTCTGTTAGTTCCTTTGGCTTCTAGAGCAATTCGGAACGTCTGAGAATTAATTCGAAAATAAAAACGATTTATTTAGATTCAAAATTAAGTCTGAGTTTTATTCAATAAATTCGTTCTATATATACCTAAAATATTTTACATAATTCATTTCCCTAATTACAAATAAAAGCAATTTCTTTATTTACTATAAATCTATTCTCCCACCAAATTCAATAAAATTTATCGATTCTTATTTACTA
Source organism: Diogma glabrata (assembly GCA_963693315.1). Lineage (NCBI taxonomy): Eukaryota > Metazoa > Arthropoda > Insecta > Diptera > Cylindrotomidae > Diogma > Diogma glabrata. The sequence continues at coordinate 220,504,849 of OY856186.1, forward strand.
AAATACTTAAAAATATTTATATATGAAAATTTGTTTATTCATCAAAAGGAATAATTATTAAAAGAATATAAAACAATTAAAAAGTGTAACATGATATCTTTTAGTATTATATTTTCTTCACACACTTTTTTCAATGTTATGAAATTGAATCTGACCCATATTATTATTTGGTTTATATGTTTTACATTTGTTATGGTCAGTTATAAAAATAATAAAAAAAATTCGATTTATGTTTTTTCAATTTAGTTTCTACATCATGTGTAAAATGCATTTGGCTTTTACTATCATGAGTAATAATTTATTATTATGTTTGTTGTTTTTTAGTTTTATGATTGTTTTTCATCAAAGTTTTATTTGGAAGTTAGTAGCTACATTTGAGATGTAGTACACTGTGTCCAAGATATAAGGTGCTCGTCTAAATCATAGGATCTTAATTTGCATATAAGGTTGTTATGCCATACTTTGTCATATGCTTTGGAAATATCAAGAGCCACACCGAGTGTTTCTCCATAGTTCTCAAGCGACTTGTTCCAGATATGAGTGACAAAAGACACTAAATCTCTCGACGTCGCTCTTCCTTTTCGAAAAACGTATTGTCTCGCATTAACTAATTTGGAAGACTCTAAGAAACTCTTAAATTAAAATTTACATATTTCGCAAACATTTTAGCAACTACCGATAAATTTGAAATGTGTCTGTAATATGTATGATCAGCTTTACTTCCTTTTTTTGAAACTGGCTCTACACTTGCGATTTTCCATATTTCAGGAAAAATTCCTTTCTTATATGACAAATAGAAGATTTTAGTGAGGATTGGTGCTAGCTCCCTAGCAAATGTTTTAAGTATAATCGGAGGGATAAAATCAGGGCCTGTTGCCTTGTTAGTAGTGATTTGTAAAAGCATTTTTCGAATAATGTTTTTTCGAAAAATTATCGGCCTCATTTTATAAAAAACTTTAGAAATAGGTTTAGGTTGGAAATTAGGTTCTTTTAAAGTAGAACTTGTAGAGAAATAATGCCCAAGCAAATTAGCTTTCTCTTTTGGATCAATGATAGGTACATCTCTATCAACAAGAGGTGGTAGGGAAGATTTACAAAAATGGATTTGGACAGCCTTTGCGGTCTTATAGATGCTTTTTTCCTATTAAATAGATGTTCCTCTTCATCTATTAACTTCCGACAAACATTTCTCTCTTTACGGTAATGTCTAAGGTTTTCATCGGTTTTGTTTTGATTAAACTTTCGAAAAGTCTTTTTTTAACTTTTATTGCTCTTTTGCATTTACTAGAAAACCATAGATCAGTCTTCGGAATGATCAATTTATTAGGAATAAATCTGCCCATACCATCAATTACAGTTTCAGCAAAATTTGACGCAGCTATATCATGGTTTTCGCCGGTAAGCGTTTCCAAGGAAACCATTTAAAAAAACTTTTTAGTCCTTGCCAATCCGCAGCTTTGTAGTCCCAAACATTGTGAGGATTCGATTTGAATTGTTTTGGAATTTATATATTTAGTTGGCTGGGGATTAAATTATGATCTAAGCCAACCAATGACTCTGATATTTTAAATTGAACCAGATATGGATCGTTTGTAAGATTTTTATAAACGAATATGCCGTTACTAGGTTTGAGGATGAGTGAATTCATTGAATAATTCATCCGCCAGCCGTCAATACTTATCAGGCTGGCTAATGATATCTTACTGTTATTGCCAGTGATATATTATATTTCACGTTAAATAATAAGCCAATAGCAAGGACTATTACATTCGTAAATCAAAATTAAACTGAGCGGTTTTCGGCATGGTAAAGCATAAATTAAAACGTAGTTAGATAATGAGAGACTACCACTATGTCTTTAGACCACTCACTTTTTTTAACTCTTTGACGATTGTGCAATTATGATCGGTGACAATATTTGACATGCCTTTTTGTGTATCACTGGCGATTTTTTCCGATTTTCTTTGGTGATCAACTTCAACTCAATAGATTAGATAGCTTTGGTACATTGGAGACAACGTTTCTCATCTTTCGACTTCTTACTCCTAACTTTAGGGTGACACATGAAATTCGATATTTGATATTAATTTGATTCTACCTTATCGTTTGAAAATGAAGGATGGGTTAAAATGGTCAAACAATTTTATCTTAAGAAAAGTACATTGCGCATTACAATGACTATGGTTTCATAAACAAACATGCGGTACGCAAGGTTGAAGGTAATATTATTTGGCAATTGTAGGTTGGGTCTAATATCTTTCTTGCTCATAAAAATTTCTTTTAACGGTTTATATCGCCTTTTATCCTTTAAACCATACAGTCTAGAATTGTATTTTAATAGTGATCGTCTTGTACGAAATGGAAAAGAAACCGAATCTTTTTGATAATAATTTTTACGGTTTACATTGGCCATGTCTATAAGTTTTTTAATTCGGTATAACGGAGATCAACCTCAATTCTTGATGTCTTGATCAACATCAGTTCTGATGCTGATATTTCTCAAAGCTATTGCTTTTATCTACTAAAACGTAAAATAAAGACACAAAAGTATACCAATTTATTTAGTTTATACCTGCAATATAGTGGATAGCTATCATAATAATTAAAAACCTTTATCTTAGACATGGAATAAATTAAAATCTACCCATAAAATTTCCCAAAAAAAAAAAAAAACAATTTAACAACCCAAAACACATCTTCGTTGAAATTATTTTTAAACTTTTAAATCTCTTTTATGAACCTTCAAGTACATTAATATTCAAATATTTTGAAAATATCAATATTCTAATCTAAAACTTTTTCGTAAACTTTTAACAAAATCAAAAAGATTTGTCCTTAAAACATAATATTCTTATACTAATAATAATAATAAGAGGAATAAGGTCAATTATTATTCATCTCATTTCTTTGGAAAATATAACAACAACAACCAAAATGAAGTAGCAAAAATAAAAAAAAAAAGAAACGATCACAATAAAAATTAAGCTGCTATTATATTTAATGCTTAAAGTTCAATTCTATCAAAAGAAAAGCGAAAAGGAAAACTTTTTGAATTTTTTGTTTTCTCTTCTTTTTTTCTGTTTGTCGAAGTATAAATTTAGATTTTTAGAATAATATTTTGAAAAATTATTGAATAATTTCACAATAAAATTTTATCTTTCAGTAAGAATGAAAAGGATAAATTTTGCACTTAGTTCATGAGACATACGGTTTTGAAATGAATTGTTTGGGTATATATGGTAAACTTTTTGATTAGGGTTTGTAAGGTTAAGTTATTATATACATTGACATTGTTGAAAGTAAATGTTTTGAATACAATCATAGTTCTAGAATGAAATATATACTAAGCTATATTTAAAGATTCTAAATTCATTTAACTTAATATAAATGGCATTCAATATAAATAATATCCTTTTCCGTAAACCATAATATAAAAAATAATACAAAGTACAAAAAAAATCGATAAAAATTAAATTAAGATTATTTTCATGAATTCATAAACTATAATTCAATTCCATTTCAATGCTTCCAAGAAATCTTGAATTTATTTCTTTTCTCTAATTTCTTTTGCTTAAGAATTGTAATAATTTGCTTTTTTTTTACTGTTATGTAACGTAATTTTCTCGATTAAACCATGCCGACAGATTTAATACTTATTTTAAATCATCGTAAGGAAAACTATGGAGCGGGTTTGTTCTTTAGAAATAAAATTAAGTTTAACGATTTATGGAATTGAATGATTTTAAAACTGAAATTGGCATTAGGGAAATTGGTTTTCGTATAATTATAATGTATCTTTGAGTTACTTTATTGGTTTTTTCCATGCATTGCGTAGTCTACGTTTATGCGATAATGTGTGTGGTATGTTTGCCCTTATAGATAGATGATATTTATGCAGTGCAATTTTTTTTTGTTTTTTTAAATCTTGGTCTACGAGTGTGAAAACCCTGCGTATTCCAGTCCCTACTATTGACATATGAGCTAACGTTAGATATCGCCCGATATCAATACTGGCAATAGTAAGATATCATTAAAATATTCAGTTATTCTCTAGAGTCCTGGCTTCTAACTCCTTTTCGAAATCTAGTAGATGGATCACCAGAAAGGCTTTTTAATCATAGACATAGCTTTGGAAGAATTATAATTGAAAGGACAATTGGTTTATTAAAAAATCGATTTAGATGCCTTTATTAAATGCGATCTTTGCACTATGAACCATCGAAGGCTTTCAAAATAATTCCTGTTTGTTGTGGTCTATACACAACATCTGTCTATATTATGGAGTAACAAACGATGATATGATGGTGTTTAATGATTCAATTGAAAGTGACAGACTTTCAGTTGGAGATATAAATCTTTCTTCATATTACGACGTAGCTGTGGAAATAAGAAGGCGCGTTTAGTTGAACAACGATTTTATGTTATTCTGTAAAATCTTCTAAATTCATAAATTCATATTCACATAAAGAAACGGACTTTAAGTCACCTCAAAAACAAAAATATATTTATGTATTTATATGTATTTAAATTTAAATCTATATTAAATATAAAATTGTAATAAAATAAAGAAATAAATAATAATAATAATAATATTGAAAATTTAAAAAAAAAGAAGGATATTCCAGTCACTTAACATACAAAATAGTAGCCTCCATGGCAATGAAACAAACTTAACATATAAAAATAAAATAGATTACATTTCTTTAGCTACTTTTTATCACATTTACTTCAGGTAATCTCTTATATCAAAAAATATTTAATTTGGGCTTCCTGGCAAGAAACAAATTCTTAGGTTTGTAAAAATAGGTAATAAATAAAAATTTTATTGTATTTGTGTACGTTGTATTTTTAATTCTAATTTTTGTTTTTCTAATTTTATTTGTTCAAAAGCAGCCTCGTCAATCTTTAAGTGGTAACTTTTATTTTCTTGCATAGATTGTGTTTTTAATTTGTTTTAAATTCTATGGCTGTATAAACTCTTCTAATTCCGCTTTTTATTTCATCAACACTCTTCTGAATACTGCAAATTTCAGTTGATAAAGTTTCTTGGATAGTGATTTGTTTTTCAATCAAACGAAGAGTGTTTGAAGTTGTTGCTGTTGGCATGTCACATCTTCATTTTATGGCTGTGGATACATTAACACTGTTGGCCAAGTGCATAGTGGGGTAAAACTCTCTGTTATATGGATCAGAGTATTTGCAATTGTTCCAAAGCACTCCTCAGACTCACCACTTATCATCATATTTAATTGAAAAGTGGAAACCACGTCATTTTCATTTCGGGTTACTTTAATTATTTTATTGGGCCCACCACTAGTGGGGCCCAATAAAATGTTGGGCTCTCTTAAAAGTTGGCTCTCTTAAAAGTTGGGCTCTCACTTCCACCTTATTACTTACAAACCTTTTTTTGGCAAAGGCTTTGTAATCAGCCCACACCTACAATAAATCAACGTTAATGCATATATGTTAAAAATATTTTATAACGTGTGTAGCTTTCTTTTCCCCAATCCTTGCTTGATCTTTCAGATGGAATCTGATCCTGATCCAATAGGTACTCGCGTAGTATCTTTCCAAAAACCAATTTCCCCCTTTGGGTTGGAAGTAAATTTTTGAGCTTTATTGGATTCTCGAATTGATTCTCTTTCATTCTCTTTCTTTGATTCTCTCTGATCGAGTCTCTTTCAACCTTCTTACCAATTCTGTATATTGACTTTGATTTGTTATTTTTCTCAAAATTTAAGATTTCAAAGTAATTAATGATTAAAATTTAAAACATTTTCCATTTATTCATTCGAATTTAATAACTAAAAGATAAACTTATATTTTTCGGTTTCCAAATTTTTATAAACGCAAGCCTAAACTAACGTTTTAATTTTCTACAATAAACTGATGCCACGCGTTTTTAAAACAAAAAAACGAGTTCGACAAAATCGTTTGTCACGCGTTTACAATCATACCCCCGTTTGACATTTCATTGACGTTTGTGTTTTCCCCGCGTTTTCCATCATAAGGCCCATAGTCTCTTATATTTTGCCGGCAACAAACCACTACCACTGCTTTTGGGGTTTGGGTCAGGGTTGACGTTTTCAAACGGAACAAGTTTGGATGGATGTCATGCGGTCAAGTCTGGCAAACCAGGCTTGGGCCAAGTGTGGCAAATAAGACTTGAGCCAGGTCTACCAAACCAATTGTTTTTCCAGACCTCCTTTAAATGTGTGGAAAGAGTAACATATATGAAAATAAAGATAAACATAATATGGCCTGTACATATTTACAATGCATTACATTGCTTAATAACGAGTAATATGTTGCTCACGTCACAGGCTTCTCACACCTGGCCATCACGGGATAGCTTCAGTATTCCAAGGTTTTCATCGGTTATTTTTAGCCCGGTCGAAACAGAGAAAATGTGTGCGATATATAAACTTATTTACATTAAAAAAAATTACAACCCAGGAATCTTCGTCGATGTCGAAACGAAACCGCTCGCACGTCACGATCACATATTATTTTTAATTGAGCATTATACTATTTTCAACTTAGCGTCTCAATTTTTAAACTTAAATGGAAAAACTAATAACACATAAATAGTAAAAAAAACGTACATAAAATTAATAAATTGTTGATTGCAAAGCCCTCAGGAATTCTCAGTGAAGTACATATAATATTTACTATTTGGTGACTTCTTAATACGGTTGTTATTCTTTTTTCTTGGTTAGGATTCAAAATTTTATTTACAACTCCTTAGAATACTAATTTTACAGCGTCTTCAAAATCTATTCACGCTGCCATGCGTATAAATGTATGATTGTTTAAGCCGAATTATTGCAGTCACCTTATCACCATATCCATTTTAGCCTTTTTTATTTGGTTTTTATTTTTAAATAAAAAGAAGAGACAATTTTTTTTTGTTTTCGATATATGGTTTGATTTATGTACACACCACAAATAATGTAGATCAATCTTCTAATTTTAGTTTTAACTTAACCAATTTAACCAAATGAGTGAGGCTCTTTTATTTTATTTTAATATTTTCTGAACAATAATACAACAGATTTAATTTTTTCTTTCGATCTCTCATTTAGATCGTCTGAGCTTTAACATTCACTTTTTTTGTTAAAAGTAATAATACAATACTTATTTATTTATTTATTTATTTATTTATTGAACAATTACATACTTATGTCTCCATATATTATAGTATGTTAAGGTTTATATAATCTTATTTCACAAGAGTAAAATCAATCAAATATATTCTACTATTATTTCATATGTATACGTTAAATAATTTTTGCTTCAAAATATTTATATATTATTAGGCTAAGTCAAAAAATAATTCAATTTAATTTTAAATTTATTTTATTTAAATTTAATTTTACATTTAATTTTGGATTCTGTAGAGATAGATAGAAAGGAAGAAAAGGAAGAAGAAAGAAGGAGGAGGAAGAAGAAGATTTTAAATGTTTAGAGAATTTAAGTGATCAAAATAGTTTTGCCTGAATATAGCCACTGACGGAGAAGATTTAACTTTTGAGGGTAGTAAGTTCCACATCACAACCCCACGGACAAAGAAAGACGAATTGAAAATAGCATATCTGTTTTGAGGTACAAGTAAATTGTTCAAACGAACAGTTCTAGTTCGCTCTAGCTTCTCAAATAGGTATGGTGGTATTTCCCATTTTAACAGCTCAAAAATAAAAGCACATACTCTATAATTTAGAAATTCACCAAAGTTGCATCCTAGGATAGAACGAGAGTATTGAGAAATGTGATCATATTTCTTAAGTTTATAAATGTAGCGTATGCAAGCATTAAATGTTAACTCCATCTTATTAAGATCATAGTCATGCATACCAAAAAGAGTTTTATCGCAGTATAAAAAATGTGGAAATATATAGGAAAAAATAATTTTTTTCGTAACTCAACACTAGCAAAATGAGTAACAACCCATAGTCTACGAATCATAAAAACAACTTTTTTGCGCAATGCATTTATTTGGTCGGTCCATATGAGTTCCTTATTTAAAAGTAAGCCTAGGTTCTTAACTGTGTTGCTAAACGAAATAACATCATCACCTATCTTGATAGCAGGAAAATCAGTTGTATTTACCGCATTTTTATATATTACAATGGCTTGCGTCTTTTAGGTAGATTTCATATAAAAATCTACCTATTGCAATGGGCTTCATCTCGGAATTTCGGAAAAATTTTGATGCCAAACGACTATTTGTGATAAGCGGAGATGGAAAAACAAAAAAAAAAAAAAATTATATATATATATATATATATATATATATATAACGATATGAGGTATAACGGAATTTAGCGGCACTCTCACGGTCGCATTTTTTGACCTACACCAAAATAATTTTCTGTGTATGTTACGGCAAATAATGTCTTGGACAAGTTCGTGAACTGGCCATATCCGGGTACCGGTTAAGCGGCTAGAGCCTAAAAAGTCGAATAATCTAGGGCGCTATAACTTCCGTTTGAATAATAATATTTTAATAAAATTTAAAAATATTGAATATTTGAACCTTTTTTTATCATTTTTATCCAGATGACCACTTTGGCGTTTCAGGTTCCTCAAAAATCAGATGTTTTAAAAATTTACTAAACTTTGCTGCCCTTGATCTAGCTGAAATGGCCAAGCTCATAGTTGAAAACTTTTTTTCACGTACTTAAAATATAAATCTTTCCAAAATTTTCAAAAATAATAGTTTAAGTCTAACGGTTGAGACCCTACGGCTGTTGAAATAAAAACAAACGCAAAAGGCAATGCTTTCATCATGTTTCAGTTTATGTTATTTAAATTCATCTTAGCTTTTAAACATACTTTTCAACTATAGCCTCAAAAAATTTCAGCTTTCTAACCCAAAAGGTTTCATTTTTATAAGCATTATAATGCAACCCTTACAAGAAAAATATCAACCCATTTAATACCATAGAAAAATTATCAAAATCTCTTTTGTTTTTATTTTTTTTACTAAGTAACCGTTTGAAAAAAGATTAAATAAGAACAAAAAAACACAACAACAAAAGATGATTTTGAAATAAAATTGTTTGATAATGTTATAAATTATGTGTGATGGTATAATGTAGTTGTGACGTAGTTCATTTGATCTTTGGTGGATTTAATATGTTATTAAAAGTAGTTTAAACCAACTTAAATAAAACTGTTCCGAAATTGTGTTGATGGCGTTAGTTCGGATAATGTATTTAATTTGGTTCGATAATTTTTTTGAAATATTCTGTTTCTACTTATATTTTTTATTTAAACTAATCTGACTTATCTAATTTTATTTGGACACAAAACCGTCTGACCCCGAAATCTACCTATTTCTAGCGGATATACCTGCCGCTGGGATTTTTTTGTATTCAATTTAATTTTATTATCTCTTGACCACCTGCTAATTCCATCAATATCAGAGTTTATTTTTGCAACCGATTCTGTTACATTTAAAAGTTTCGTAGAAAAATAAATTTGTAAGTGGTCGGCGACAAATGGTAGTTGCAGTGTCTGATTATACTCGGTTAATCATTAATATATAGGGAGAACAATAATGGGCCCATTACTGATCCCTGAGGAACGCCACACTGCATCTGAACTTCATTCGAGAATTCTGAGTTAGCATAAACACATTGAGTACGACCAACTAAATAAGAGCTAATTAACCGGCAAGCAGAGTTAGAAAACATACACTTAAAAAACAGTTTTTTAATTAATATTGCGAAATCTACTGAGTCTGTAACGTTTATCAGCGCCATCTAGATCTCCAGAGGTGAGGAAAGATGGCACTTACTAACGTTAGAGATTTGTTTACCTGGCTGTTTGTCCGAACACCGCTGTTTGCTTGGCTCAGTCGTAAGTATTTGTCGTGAGTTTGTTCGGCAGTCAGATAATCCTGGGAGTCAGCGGTAATAAAAAAAATTTCAGGAGGGCCACACGACTTAGACATTCCTACTTACCTGTCCCCTCCAAACACCATGTTAACTCATTTCAGAAGAATGCATAATCCATCAAGGAGATGTGGGCAACGGACTCGACATTTCATTAATTTTGCCATCGTCCCACGTCCCATTTGAATACTTCGCCAGTTCATGTTATTCCCCGAAAACCAAACAAACCCCACTCCAACACATAGTACCCAAACCCAATACTATAGCTAAATGAAGGACTCACCTGGTTTTATTCCTTTACTTTTTCCCCTTCCTCTTAAGTCGGTGTTATAAATACGGAAGAAAACACTCACATAACCAATTTTAAATAATATATTTTCCTTTTCTCACTGCTTCGATAGTTAATACAAATGAAATTATATTACTATAATTGATAATTAACTCGGATCAGTTTTACACAAAAAAAAATCACTATTTTATTTTTTTAGTAGATTCACTCTACTAAATGTGATCTGAACATAAACTTTTCTGAAATAATTTCAAATCAATTTTTCAATTTTTCTTTAATAGTTACAATAAACTCAGATCAGTTTTACCAAAAAATCACTATTTTATTTTTTTCTTTGTAGATTCACTCTACTAAATGTGATCTGAACATAAACTTTTCTTAAATAATTTCAAATCAATTATTCAATTTTTCTTTAATAATTACAATAAACTCAGATCAGTTTTACCAAAAAAATCACTATTTTATTTTTTCTTTGTAGATTCACTCTACTAAATGTGATCTGAACATAAACTTTTCTTAAATAATTTCAAATCAATTATTCAATTTTTCTTTAATAATTACAATAAACTCAGATCAGTTTTACCAAAAAAAAATCACTATTTTATTTTTTCTTTGTAGATTCACTCTACTAAATGTGATCTGAACATAAACTTTTCTTAAATAATTTCAAATCAATTTTTCAACTTTTCTTTAATAATTACAATAAACTCAGATCAGTTTTACCAAAAAAATCACTATTTTATTTTTTCTTTGTAGATTCACTCTACTAAATGTGATCTGAACATAAACTTTTCTTAAATAATTTCAAATCAATTTTTCAATTTTTCTTTAATAATTACAATAAACTCAGATCAGTTTTACCAAAAAAAATCACTATTTTATTTTTTCTTTGTAGATTCACTCTACTAAATGTGATCTGAACATAAACTTTTCTTAAATAATTTCAAATCAATTTTTTAATTTTTCTTTAATAATTACAATAAACTCAGATCAGTTTTACCAAAAAAAAATCACTATTTTATTTTTTCTTTGTAGATTCACTCTACTAAATGTGATCTGAACATAAACTTTTCTTAAATAATTTCAAATCAATTTTTCAATTTTTCTTTAATAATTACAATAAACTCAGATCAGTTTTACCAAAAAAATCACTATTTTATTTTTTCTTTGTAGATTCACTCTACTAAATGTGATCTGAACATAAACTTTTCTTAAATAATTTCAAATCAATTTTTCAATTTTTCTTTAATAAAAACCCACAAAAACAAACTTAAAAAAAAAACCAAAATATTGCGACGCTGATGCATAGGCTGACTTCACCACAGCTCTGGAAACATAGTGTTCTGGATATATAATGAGCTAATATCCATAAAATACTTTAATTAAAAGCTAACCAATATTATGGACTTCGTAGTTCTAATAATAAAAATATTAAAGCAGGCAGTAGTATTCCAACAAACATAAATTCTGTTGTACGAAAAAAAGTAAAAAAAATTTTACCGGAAGTGACAAAGCGGAAGTTAGGATGCAGAACTGTTGTAAACTTTACTAAATGGGTATGTACCAAATTTCATCCAACTCGATTATTAGGTACAGAAGTTATTGAGCTTCCAAAATAACAGGTGCTTGGAGGACCCCCCACCACTTTGTTCACTATCGCTAAAAAAACTAATCAGTTCCTTGCCATACATATTTGCATCTTTTTGCAAAGTGTAATCAAAATTACTTAACGAACGAATGTTGTATGTTTCCAACAAACATTGAAACAATAAACAGGTGTTCGGGAGGACCCCACCACTTATCCCAATATTGTCCAAAAACTAGTCAATTCTTTGTCAATAAAGTCTTTATCTTTTTTCAAAGTGCCATTAAAATTGATTAATGAATGAAATCTGTATGCTCCCAACAAACTTTAAAAACCAAGTGTAAAAAGTCAGCAGTTGTATGGTAGATCCCCCGCCACTTTGATCAATGTGTCCCAAAAGATGATAATTATCTTCTCACACTAATTGAAATTTTTCCATAAGTTTTATCATAATCACTTCATTATTGTAGGCTGTAGTGTGCATAAAGATACTGAAAAAACTGCCAACAAGTAAAAAAAATTTTTTTTTATCGGAAGCAAAAAACTGGAAGTTGGGATGCAGAATTTTTGTAAATTATACTAAATGCTTATGTACAAAGTTTCATCCAATTCAATTATCAGGTACAGATGTTATAGAGCTTTCAAAAAAACAGGTGCTCCAGGGACCCCCCACCACTTTGTTCACTATCGCTTAAAAACTAATCAGTTCTTTGCCATACATGTTTGCATCTTTTTCCAAAGTGTCATCAAAATTCGATAACGAACGAATGCTGTGTGCTCCCAACAAACATTGAAAAAAGTGTGACACATTAAACAGGTGTTCGGGAGGACCCCCACCACTTATTCCAATATTATCCAAAAACTAATCAGTTCTTTGTTACTTAAGTCTCCATCATTTGCCAAAGTGTCATTAAAATTGAATAATGAATGAAGTCTGTATGCTCCCAACAAACTTAAAAAACAAAGTGTGAAAAGTCAGCATTTGTATGGTAGACCCCCCACCACTTTGATCAATGTGTCCTAAAACATAATAATTATCTTTTCACACTAATTGGAACCCTATTCCATAAGTTTCATCATAATCACTTCATTATTGTAGGCTGTAGTGCGCATAAAGACACTGAAAAAACTTCAAAAAAGTACAAAAAAATTTTTTTTACCGGAAGTGAAAAACCGGAAGTTGGGATGCAGAACTATTTTAAACCGTACTACATACTCATGTACCAAGTTTCATCCAATTCGCTTATCACGTACAGAAGTTATAGAGCTTTCAAAAAAACAGGTGCTCCAGGGACCCCCCACCACTTTGTTCACTATCGCTCAAAAACTAATCAGTTCTTTGCCATACATGTTTGCATCTTTTTCCAAAGTGTCATCAAAATTCGATAACGAACGAATGCTGTGTGCTCCCAACAAACATTGAAAAAAGTGTGACACATTAAACAGGTGTTCGGGAGGACCCCCACCACTTATTCCAATATTATCCAAAAACTAATCAGTTCTTTGTTACTTAAGTCTCCATCATTTGCCAAAGTGTCATTAAAATTGAATAATGAATGAAGTCTGTATGCTCCCAACAAACTTAAAAAACAAAATGTGAAAAGTCAGCATTTGTATGGTAGACCCCCCACCACTTTGATCAATGTGTCCTAAAACATAATAATTATCTTTTCACACTAATTGGAACCCTATTCCATAAGTTTCATCATAATCACTTCATTATTGTTGGCTGTAGTGTGCATAAAGACACTGAAAAAACTTCAAAAAAGTACAAAAAAATTTTTTTTACCGGAAGTGAAAAACCGGAAGTTGGGATGCAGAACTATTTTAAACCGTACTACATACTCATGTACCAAGTTTCATCCAATTCGCTTATCAGGTACAGAAGCTATAGAGCTTTCAAAAAAACAGGTGCTCCAGGGACCCCCCACCACTTTGTTCACTATCGCTCAAAAACTAATCAGTTCTTTGCCATACATGTTTGCATCTTTTTCCAAAGTGTCATCAAAATTCGTTCACGAACGAATGCTGTGTGCTCCCAACAAACATTGAAAAAAGTGTGACACATTAAACAGGTGTTCGGGAGGACCCCCACCACTTATTCCAATATTATCCAAAAACTAATCAGTTCTTTGTTACTTAAGTCTCCATCATTTGCCAAAGTGTCATTAAAATTGAATAATGAATGAAGTCTGTATGCTCCCAACAAACTTAAAAAACAAAGTGTGAAAAGTCAGCATTTGTATGGTAGACCCCCCACCACTTTGATCAATGTGTCCCAAAACATGATTATTATCTTTTTACACTAATTGGAACCCTATTCCATAAGTTTCATCATAATCACTTCCTTATTGTAGGCTGTAGTGTGCATAAAGACACTGAAAAAACTTCAAAAAAGTACAAAAAAATTTTTTTTACCGGAAGTGAAAAACCGGAAGTTGGGATGCAGAACTATTTTAAACCGTACTACATACTCATGTACCAAGTTTCATCCAATTCGCTTATCAGGTACAGAAGTTATAGAGCTTTCAAAAAAACAGGTGCTCCAGGGACCCCCCACCACTTTGTTCACTATCGCTCAAAAACTAATCAGTTCTTTGTCATACATGTTTGCATCTTTTTCCAAAGTGTCATCAAAATTCATTCACGAATGAATGTTTTATGCTCCCAACAAACTTAAAAACTTTGTGGAAAAAACCACCTGTTGTATGGTGGACCCCCCAACCCTTTATCCAATGTGCTCCAAAAGCTGATAAAATCTTTCTCATGTTATTTAAAAGCTTTTCGCAACGTTTCATGAAAATCGATCGATAATTGTAGGCTACAGTAGGGATAAACACCTGAAAAAAAAACTTTTTAACCGGAAGTGACAAACCGGAAGTTGGTATGCAGAAATATTGGAAACAGTATTAAAACCTTATATACTAAGTTTCAATAAGATCATAGCTCGAGATCAGAAGTTATTCAAGATTTAAACTTAGAGGTGTTCGGGAGACCCCCCGCCATTTTGTCCAAATTTAAAATGAATCCAGATCTTCTATTTTCAAGTGAACCTGTATCATTTGCCAAAGTTTCATCAAGATCCTATGCAGAAAACTCACCCACCCACCCACCCACCCACCCACCCACCCACCCACACACAGACGTACACCAAAATTTTTATTGGCTATTTGGATAGAGGATGGTCCAAAACAAAAGAAAAAACAAAATTTGGGGTATGTAAGATTTTTTTTTTTCACGATAGATTGCATTACTTCACACAATTTAAAATTGTGGTGAAGTAAAAAAAAACACAAATAGCCAAAATACAAGAAAAAAAAACACAACCAAATCACCCGTCCGTATTTATTCGTTCGTAGCTCACGTAACCATATAGGTCGAGAGATACTTTGCGAGTCCCGACCAACGATTTTCTGGCTTTACTCGAAATCTCGGTTTAATATGAGCTTTTTGTTAAAATGTTTAACGAAATGCATTTAAGACAAAAAAAAGAATGTTTCCAGGAATTCACTAAACTGTGAAGATAGTAAAAAAAATTCTCACAATAAAAGAAAAGACTTTATCATATTTCGAGAATTAATTTAAATTATTATAACTCGGTTTCAGTTTTAATGTGGGAAAGACAGAAATTAGATAATTTTTGAAAACGTTTTTGCACTGATTACAAAAACGAAGCATGGGAACCGTTAGGATTTAAGTGGATAAACATGTTTTGCCAAATTGCCAAAACGAAACATGGGAACGGTTGTAATTTAATTATGAATATCTTGAATTATTAGAAAAACTGAAACTTAGATAAATGGATTTGAGAAGTCGGGTATAATGTCATGAGACACAAAATTTGTGAATTCAAATCTGGAATCGGGCACCTTGTGACGAAGGAAAGTACTAAGGGAAAGTAAAAAAAAATGATAATGAATGGGGATGTTACGAAATATCCTTCGTTACAAATCGTGGGGACGTCCCACACCCTGAGATGGTCTCAGCCGGGCCTAAGTATACCAGTTAGTGCTTTATATCCTTAGAGTGATAACCACCCAAAATTTTTCCGCATTGCTTCGGAGATTGTAACGGGCAGCAGTTTTGAAATAAGCTTGCTTGAAGTTCTGCAATACTTTTCTCTGAGCATCCGATAACAACTGTGATTTACACACCATGTATAAGTCATTGGATACCAGTTCGTTCAGATTCTTCGCTAAAGTATAATATGATCCGTGTCCGAAATAATGTTGACCAAAAACCAAATAATGAGGTGAATAACCGGTCACATCATGAGTGTTATTGCAAAGCGCTGAAGTGATCTCCTGCAAATGATCATCCCAAGTTCTGTGGTCCTCTTTTATGTACGACCGTATCGCGGCCAGGATCGATCGGTTTACTCTCTCAGAAGTGTTAGCTTGCGGGGCATATCTGGGGGTAAACATGTGCGAAACTCCAAATCGGCTTAAGAGGTTTTTCAGCTGATGTGACACGAACTGACGTCCATTGTCAGATACAATAGTTTCAGGAACACCAAATACGCTGAAGATATGATTTTTCAAATATTCTACTAGGACCCCTGCAGTAGCTTGACGAACTGCACGAATCTGAACAAACCGAGAGTAGTCATCCAATACGACAATTAATGACGAGTTACCGGTTTTAGATCTTGGATAGGGGCCCATGAAATCTACATAAATACGTTGCCAGGGTCTTAAGGTTGCAGATCGATTTCCCATAGGGCTGCGCGTTACATAATTTGGTGCTTTAGTTTGTTTACACGTTTCACAGTTTCGCACGTATGTGGAGACATCATTTCGCATGTTTTTCCAGTAACACAGTCTCTGAATTTTGTCTAGGGTCTTAGCGGTTCCTGAATGTGCAGAGAAAGGAGGGTTATGCGCACTTTTAATAACGACCGAGATCAGGGATTTTGGCAAAATTAACCGATATTCTTCTACGTCTGAGTCCGGGGTGAGGTTAATGTAAATTTTACCATCACGTAACACTAAGTTGGTATCTTTTGAATTGGTCTGGACTGTTTTCATAATGTCTTGATATTCAGGTTCGAGGAATGCATCGGAAGATAAGTCAATATGTAATGGAGGCAATTCCGAATCTTCTACCTCTTTTACAGCTAGTTCGTCAGCGTAAACTCGTGATAATGTGTCCGGTACCGTGTTGTTCGAACCTTTACAATATTCGACTTCAAAATCGAAACTTTGCAGTTTCAAACTCCATCTAGCCAGTCGTCCGGACAGATCTTTTTGTGACATTAACCATTTTAAGCTGGAATGATCCGTTATAATCGTAAACGAGAATCCCTCCACATATGCCCTAAACTTTTTCACGCTCAAGACCGCAGCTAAACACTCTAGTTCCGTTACTGAGTAGTTTCGCTGGGCCGCATTGAGTTTTTGCGACATAAAAGCAATCGGCTTCTCTTGTTCCAGTTCGTCACGCTGGAAAAGCACACTTCCTACCCCCGTGGTCGATGCATCGCATTGAATATAGAAACGCTTTGAAAAATCTGGGTTTACCAAAACCGGAGCTGATACAAGAGATGTTTTTAGCTTTTCAAAAGCAGATTGTGCCTCAAGATTCCATTGCAATTTTTTTGTTTTTTTAAGTAAATCTGTGAGTGGAGACGCGAGAGTTGAATAGTTGTGTATAAATCGTCTATACCAACCGGTTATACCGAGGAACCTTCGAATTTGTCGTTGTGTTTTTGGTACTGGGATTTCAGTTATAGCTCTGACTTTCTCGGCATTTACTTTCAGGCAACCATCACCAATTACGTAGCCTAGGTATTCCAGTTCTTTTAGACAGAATCGACTTTTTTCGACATTAATAGTCAACCCTGCCCCCTTAAGACGATTTGCGACATCGGATAACAACGTCAGGTGCTCATCAAACGACGCCGAAGTCACCAACAGGTCATCCAAATAAACAAAAATGCGTTCGTGAAGATGGTACGGAATCACTTTATGCATGAGTCGACAAAGTGTCTGTGGGGCGTTACATAACCCAAAAGGCATCACCACAAATTGGTACAACGGCCGACCTGGTACCGTAAAAGCGGTTCTCTCTCGGGACTCCCTGTCTAGGGGAATTTGCCAAAACGCGTCCTTTAAGTCAATACTAGAAATGTATCGAGTCTCTCCTAAGCGACTAAGGAGACTTTCGATAATGGGGAGCGGATAAGCGTCTTTTCTCGTAACCTCATTTAATTTGCGTGCATCTAAACACAGCCGAACCCTTCCGTTTGATTTGCGTACCATTGCCATTGGGGAACTCCAGGAGCTGCTGCTTTCCTCGACCACTCCGAGAGCTATCATGCGGTCCAGCTCTTTGTACATCTCTGCCTGAATAGCAGGGGACACGGCATAGTAACGCTGTTTCACTGCCTTGGCATCTCCAGTGTCGATTGAATGAGTGAGTATGGTCGTGCGGCCTAGCCCGAATATTTTGGAACTTGGGAACTGTTGCACCACTACGGCAAGCATTTGTTGTTGAGCCACTGCCAAAAGATGATGATTCGAGGCGATAAGAGACTCATCGGTTGGAGCAACTTCGGATACGATGTGCGGTTGGAGACCAAAGTTCTTCCAAAAGTCAATGCCCAGATATAAGGGTTGTTGCAAACTCGGAGCGAGAAAAATTGACATAAGTTGGGATTTACCATTATATTCCACCATAGCTCGAACCGAGCCTATAACTTGTTGTTTAGAGCCACATGCGGTGGATATGGAAGTTGGTGCTCCGGACATCTTTAGACCGGCTTCCGCCAAGAACTCCCATGCGCCACTTCCTAAGACAGTTATGTTGGCCCCACTGTCTAGCAATCCCCTTAAAGTTACTCCGGCAATTTTTACATCAGCATACGGTCGATTATCTCCAGGGGTAAGGGTTAAAATAGAAGCAGACACTTGAGATTTCAGGATCCTTCTATACTGAAAATATTTGGAGATTCGCTGGTTAGATCGCGGGGTGGGTGAGTTAGAAAGAGCTGAGAGGAGAGAGGAAGATGGATTTATCGAAGGGGAGGAAGACTCCACCCCTTTGACTGACGCCGATAGAGTTCTGGGTCGGTGTTGGCGCTGGCCTCCGTTGTGGGAGGAGGGCTGGAAAGAGATCTCGGGAGATAGGCTCCTCCACTTATCTCCCTTCTCGCATTTCCCGAACAAGTAATACAGGTTGGCTTGACAGCATCTTGAGCCCCACATCCATAACAAAAGGTTCTTTGTCGCTCTTGCGGACAATTGTAAAACATGTGCCCTCCGCTCTGGCAATTCCAACATCGAGACATGCGGGATGGAACTGGTTGGGGCTGTGTCATATGTAGAGGTGTAGTTGCCATCTCGGGTTTACGTAATGCAGCCACGTTCGAGTCTTCAAATCGAACTCGGGGAATGCTCATGTCGGGTTCGGTAAATGAAGGGAATTCCTCGTGTACATGGACCTCGCTTACCCTACGCCGTTCTCCATAGAAACTCTCTGGATGATAACCTATTCGGTTCCAAGAGTCCTCTTTTGCGACACATTTTTGAATAAGAAGATTGATGCGAGAAAACTCTTCCCCGGCGAGCTCGGCTTGTAGACCAGGCCGCATATTGCGCTTAACAATGTTCATTAAATCTCCGTCTTGAAGAGGGACCTTGAGCGCAAGAGACATGCTTAGTAAATCGTTGTAAAACTCCAAAAATCCTTCACGAGGTTTTTGCTTTCGGTTTTCCAGTGAGTGTTTAATATCGGTGTCAGTGCGGCGATCTTGGAATCGGTCAATCAGGGCCTGTCGGAGCTGCCGCCACGTTTGGCACCGCGACCGTTCGAGATACACCCAAAAAAAATCCTTGGCCGTACCTCTGAGCAAGAAACCACAGTCGTCAACTAACTGATCAAGTGGCACTTTATGAGAGCTAGCCATGTGTTCGACCTGGAAAATAAATCTCTCGACAGCCATTCCTGATGTTGAACCATCGAAGGTGATATTCCACTTATGAACAGGAATTTTATGGAATAAAGAAGGACTTGACCAGGAGGGTGCGGGCGGGGGTATAACCTGATGGGATCTTCCAGTAGGGAAATGATTATAGTCATCGGAATGGGGAAGAGCGTTACGTTGAGAGTGCGTGGAATGCGGTGGTTGACCTTGGGTCTGAAGAGCTTCTTCGGGATTAGCACGTAATTGGAGAAGTTGTTCATCTAATCTTTGCAGTAGTTCGTACACGCGGTTATTGGAAGGATCGGCATGATTCCTCTCCCGCTGCGACAATTCACGTCTTACCTGTTCCAATTCATCGTGAAGAGGAATTAGGTTAGATGCGAATGTCGCATTGGAGGACTCAAAGCGCTGACTGACCGAAGCATTGGGAGGTCGTGGAGGTGATGCATCCCGTGGCGTACCTAGACCAGCAGTCTGCCTCCCGTCGGGAACGTAGGGGGGATGATCTTTGGAGGTACCGGCACGAGGAGTGGATTGATGGCCCGCCTTAATGGGCTCCACAGCCTCAGGGGATTCTTCGCCTTCACCCGCTGGAAGTTGAATCTTGAGGGCCTCTGTTACCGACTGATCCAACGTTATCTTGCCCTCACGTAGTTCCAGTGTCACTAACGCCTCCAATGGGCCAACAGTCAGTGGAGCCGCTACTCCAGATCGTGCAATTCTCAAGAGCCGCTGCCGTAGATGTACCAATCTGGAATCCACGATTTCCAGGATTTGAGCTCGTTCTTCGTCTACGGGACTGATTTTCTCCAGAAAGTTTTCACGGATGCCTTGAAGCTTCTTCACACACAAAGCTACTTCCCGCGTTGGATTTTTCTTCGCATTCTCGTGTGCCTCAAGAGGTTTCTGGGTAGGATCATCCTCCTCCTCCTTTAATCTTTCCTGCAATAAAGTCTGCTGGCTCGATGTGAGACCTCTGATGTATCGAAGGTCACACTCTACCTTGAACTCGTCACGGTCTAACAGAAGGGGATTCATGATAACCGACGGAAGTTTCCCACGAATACGCCAAAGCAAAACGAGAGACAACGAACCTAGACTAATTGAAATTTATGAGTTCCGTTACTGAATACCAGGCTGAATTGGTAGATCGCTCACAATAGTAGACAATACAACCAAAAGAAGAAAAAAAATGGTAATTCCTAAGAAATCTATGACAGTAGTGCTTGTAACTTAAAATTACGTTTAATTATGAACTTAACAATATTTAAATATAATTAACTTGAATAAAACTAAATAGCACGCCCTTGATGATATTTCCGTTGACCAAAGCACTCATCCAAGTATGGAGCTGGAAAAGAAACGACACACATGTATATTATAATCCCTTCGAGCACTATAAGTTAATTTGCGGTTGAGATTTACGATGAGTTTTGCGGTTTACTTGGGAACGGAGGGGTGCATAGCATATTGAAGGACTAAGGAATATGCTCGGATACCTGGTTCGCTCTTCGGTTAACGATGGTATATGTTATAATTTTCACGATCGCAACTACTCCCGTGGTAATCACCGTCGAAGAGATTATGCCAATTCCCAGGTTATTGGAATCCAACATCTGTAGAATCCAACAAGGTGGTTTTTACACCGATGCTCCATGATTCCATTGACGATTCATAAATGACAACGTTGGGACCCCGGGATCGCTGAATTCTCCAAAGCCACCACACACATTGCGTGGAATAGAAGCAAGATCCACAACCCAGCGTTTCCAGGGCACAACCATGACCGTACGGCTGATCGGGCTGAATTTGATCGAGAAATTTAGGGTGTAAGGATTGTTTGTTGCAAGTTCCTTCCTCCCAACAGCCACCCGATCCCTTACAATTATATATACTTTGGACACTAAGCTCGAATTCATTAGATTCATAAATGGGATAATAGGATTTATCGATGCTGGCCTCGACAAACTCTAATTGGGACATAGCACCGTTGGCTAATTTAAAACAGATCATTTCGCCAATGTTTGCTGTGAAACTATAACTTTTTATCTCTTTACAATCCTCATCACTGCAGACCGTTCCCTCACTGCCAATAAACAAGGTCTGACTGCACGCATCGACTCGAATTCCCAATTCCAACAGCAACACGAAGAAGAGTAAGACTCCCCGCTGGCTGATCTTACTTTTCAGATAAGCGCCCTTGGTAGCGGCCCGGAATTCATGATCGTTTACATGGAGATCTTGGAAGTTCTCGATCTTTACCATGCTGCCTACTAAATCCTTGTATTTAATCTCCTCATATTGTTCAGATGCCGCCACCACGTTAGTTTTAAAAACCCTTTGGTCAAGCTCGCTAAATCGATCTACTGTACGAGGGTTGTAATCGCCTTCCTCCACTGCGCAGCTGTTGAGGGAGACCCTCGACCCACGCACCAGTGTGGATTCCTGAGGTGTGATAAGACCCATGTGAATTAAATCTCGATTTAACCGCCGATGGCGATCGAGTTTCCCTTTATTCCTTTGTCCTTGATGGAGGGCTTGACACCAACCTCTCAGTCTCCTAAAATACCGTGTGATGAGGCAGTATATCACTAAACCAATGGAAACCAATAACACCAAGGGAAA
Organism: Diogma glabrata; assembly: GCA_963693315.1. Taxonomy (NCBI): domain Eukaryota; kingdom Metazoa; phylum Arthropoda; class Insecta; order Diptera; family Cylindrotomidae; genus Diogma; species Diogma glabrata. The sequence continues at coordinate 220,527,171 of OY856186.1, forward strand.
CAAAACCAGCAAGAAGCTGAACGCAGTGGATGAACATCGATAAACGAGTTCATCTTTAAAACAAGCCACGCATCCTTGGCAGTCGTATCGGGCAATAATATCTCCAGCGCAACTCGTGCAATTATATGCGATCAACCCCAAAAACATACCTTTTATAATTCGGTCGCTGTCTACGATTGCAACGGGAATGGTATTAATCGTTAAGCTACACCGCTACCCTTGCTTCATGTTGGATATGATAATATCTCCGTACAACCCTACCACGTTGGGACAGCCACGACTTACCACGGTGACTGCGGCAAGTAGCGCTAGGATTAGTAACATGGGGGGCGCTTCAACTATGGACATGGTTGCTGTTCTAACACTTCTTCCAAAGATACCGAACCAATCAAAAAAAAACGGTTAATCAATTATATTGAAAATATGTTGGTGCGTAGGTGAAATTGGTTTTCTCTACCTTGAACCTGTTATTATCTTGACTAAATGCTGTTTGAATTTGTAAACAAACTGATAGTGAAATGTACGACAAAATTTATTGAAATACTTGGAAGCGTTACGTGTACCGATATTAACCGAAGTGTTATTTATTTTATTTAAAATGTCCCAAAATAATAAGTACTGTACCGTTACTTACACCAAATGATAAAACTTAGAACTGATCTCAAATCTCGAAAAACTAAATTTTGTTATTATTACTATTATATAATTTATGGATTCAAGCTTAATGATATATTGAAAAAAATTATTAAAATTTGTTTGTTTGATTTCTTTTTCGTTTATTATACAATGCAATACTAATCTATCATCTAACATGGGATTTATTGGAATGAGTATATTTATACTTTCCAATTTAATTTAATTCCTAATCTATTATAACACATAAATGTCCCCCAACTTGATCCAAAACAAAACCGACCAAAATTGAAGTACTTCTATATATATATATAAAAAAAAGTAAAAAAAAATTAATAATAATATTTAAACAAATATGTATAAAAAAACAATTCACAAAAACGAAATAAAACTTTTAATATAATTTATCAAAAATAAACATTTTATTAAAATACGTGAGTGAGAAGAACATGGCTTGCGAGCAGACAATCGGACGTAGGAACCGCACAACAATGCATATCTGGACTAGCTGTTTTGAACTGAAAATTGAAGAAGCCGACGATAAAAGAAAATATTATTCAAGAGAGTCTTAATTCCTGTTGTTACCATAAAACAAGTCGCTGATTATAGAAACTCCAGGAATTTGACTAAAATAAAATAGGTCAAGTTCCCTTGAACTCGGGGTTGCTTGCTAGTCCAGACCTAGTAGATTAATTCATAGTAAAATAACAACAAATAAAACACACGATTAACACAAACTCAAACGAATGATTAAGACCAGTAAGCACGAATTATAATTGAACCAACCACACCCTGAAACCAAAATAGATGATGTTGCTACTCCACCGCTACCACTAGGAGTAAGAGTACAAGGATAATGGATTTGGATATGAGGAGGGTTAGGATTATCAAGCACTTTCGATGAACGCCCACAGTTCCTTTACACGCGACAATGCATATAGCGAAGTTGAACCGGACGCCCATCGGGAAGGCTATCTACGAGGATTCAGAATGTTTTGCTAACCAAACAAGCCAAATCTAACAGTCTTCAACTGGAATTACCTCGCGACAAATCATTCTGAATCCCTCTTCGTTTGGTTTCCGAAATGTTTCACGAACTTACAGGTATTCAACAGCAACATAACCTAAGCGCCAAACCACAAATAAAACTTAAAACTAATCAACAAAAGCTGGATAAATCCGCGCTGAGATACTTCGAAAATTTTAAGATAAATTCTTCGACATATCACAGAACCAGACAGACTATTCAACAGCAACAAAATCAACAACATATCTTAAACTCTAAATCCCTAAATCTACTCCAACAACAAAACTGGATAAGTCCGCGTAAAGATATTTCGACACTTCAAGCTGAAAGTCATTGAAATATCCCAGAACCAAACAGACTATCAACAGTAACAACAAACAAAGAAATAATAAACACATAACTGTTACACAAACAAAAACTGGATTATCCCGCGGTAAAACATTTCGGAATTATAATTAACACTGGAGCAACAACACTAACTACTTTCCACACAATAAATTATTCTCAACTAAATTCTACCGAAGCCAGTGATCAGCTGATTTGCCCTATCATTTAATGCTGAGAACATTCCATTCAATTAACCCAAGTAGCAATTCTGCTTGTTAAAATAGACAACAATCATTTACAGAGTATCCCAATCGAAGCATGTGCCAATTTACCTAAACATATATTTCTAACCTTTATACACATAACCCCAACAAAACCGAATTGTGTTTCCACACCTTACTCAATAGGGTTTTTTTTTTTTTCCTTTTGGATAAATACTACATAAGAGTATGTTTTTTTATTCGTATGTTTTTATTTATTTATAAATTTAGAAGAAGAACACTTCGCAAGAACGCAGATCATATCATTATTTTCATTGATAGTATTTGCATTCATTAATTTACTCCGATAAGTATTATTAGAATTAAATAACTTTTTTTTTCTACATTTACTTCATCTATAGAGGACTTGCACAATTTGTAGGTTATAATGTTTAAATCAAAGTAAAGAATGCTACTTGGGAACACTCATAACACACTTCATACACAACTTACATTTAAGATAACCGTGTTTACTGGACGGGGACCCCTTTAGTTGACCTATGGACAAAGACACAAGCCTAAATTTCATTCGGCTCATGAATAAATGAGCCAATCTTGGGCGCCACTGTAACGTTTATCAGCGCCATCTAGATCTCCAGAGGTGAGGAAAGATGGCACTTACTAACGTTAGAGATTTGTTTACCTGGCTGTTTGTCCGAACACCGCTGTTTGCTTGGCTCAGTCGTAAGTATTTGTCGTGAGTTTGTTCGGCAGTCAGATAATCCTGGGAGTCAGCGGTAATAAAAAAAATTTCAGGAGGGCCACACGGCTTAGACATTCCTACTTACCTGTCCCCTCCAAACACCATGTTAACTCATTTCAGAAGAATGCATTATCCATCAAGGAGATGTGGGCAACGGACTCGACATTTCATTAATTTTGCCATCGTCCCACGTCCCATTTGAATACTTCGCCAGTTCATGTTATTCCCCGAAAACCAAACAAACCCCACTCCAACACATAGTACCCAAACCCAATACTATAGCTAAATGAAGGACTCACCTGGTTTTATTCCTTTACTTTTTCCCCTTCCTCTTAAGTCGGTGTTATAAATACGGAAGAAAACACTCACATAACCAATTTTAAATAATATATTTTCCTTTTCTCACTGCTTCGATAGTTAATACAAATGAAATTATATTACTATAATTGATAATTAACTCGGATCAGTTTTACACAAAAAAAAATCACTATTTTATTTTTTTAGTAGATTCACTCTACTAAATGTGATCTGAACATAAACTTTTCTGAAATAATTTCAAATCAATTTTTCAATTTTTCTTTAATAGTTACAATAAACTCAGATCAGTTTTACCAAAAAATCACTATTTTATTTTTTTCTTTGTAGATTCACTCTACTAAATGTGATCTGAACATAAACTTTTCTTAAATAATTTCAAATCAATTATTCAATTTTTCTTTAATAATTACAATAAACTCAGATCAGTTTTACCAAAAAAATCACTATTTTATTTTTTCTTAGTAGATTCACTCTACTAAATGTGATCTGAACATAAACTTTTCTTAAATAATTTCAAATCAATTATTCAATTTTTCTTTAATAATTACAATAAACTCAGATCAGTTTTACCAAAAAAAAATCACTATTTTATTTTTTCTTTGTAGATTCACTCTACTAAATGTGATCTGAACATAAACTTTTCTTAAATAATTTCAAATCAATTTTTCAATTTTTCTTTAATAATTACAATAAACTCAGATCAGTTTTACCAAAAAAATCACTATTTTATTTTTTCTTTGTAGATTCACTCTACTAAATGTGATCTGAACATAAACTTTTCTTAAATAATTTCAAATCAATTTTTCAATTTTTCTTTAATAATTACAATAAACTCAGATCAGTTTTACCAAAAAAAATCACTATTTTATTTTTTCTTTGTAGATTCACTCTACTAAATGTGATCTGAACATAAACTTTTCTTAAATAATTTCAAATCAATTTTTCAATTTTTCTTTAATAATTACAATAAACTCAGATCAGTTTTACCAAAAAAAAATCACTATTTTATTTTTTCTTTGTAGATTCACTCTACTAAATGTGATCTGAACATAAACTTTTCTTAAATAATTTCAAATCAATTTTTCAATTTTTCTTTAATAATTACAATAAACTCAGATCAGTTTTACCAAAAAAATCACTATTTTATTTTTTCTTTGTAGATTCACTCTACTAAATGTGATCTGAACATAAACTTTTCTTAAATAATTTCAAATCAATTTTTCAATTTTTCTTTAATAAAAACCCACAAAAACAAACTTAAAAAAAAAATCCCAGCGGCAGGTATATCCGCTAGAAATAGGTAGATTTCGGGGTCAGACGGTTTTGTGTCCAAATAAAATTAGATAAGTCAGATTAGTTTAAATAAAAAATATAAGTAGAAACAGAATAATTCAAAAAAATTATCGAACCAAATTAAATACATTATCCGAACTAACGCCATCAACACAATTTCGGAACAGTTTTATTTAAGTTGGTTTAAACTACTTTTAATAACATATTAAATCCACCAAAGATCAAATGAACTACGTCACAACTACAATTATACCATCACACATAATTTATAACATTATCAAACAATTTTATTTCAAAATCATCTTTTGTTGTTGTGTTTTTTTGTTCTTATTTAATCTTTTTTCAAACGGTTACTTAGTAAAAAAAATAAAAACAAAAGAGATTTTGATAATTTTTCTATGGTATTAAATGGGTTGATATTTTTCTTGTAAGGGTTGCATTATAATGCTTATAAAAATGGAACCTTTTGGGTTAGAAAGCTGAAATTTTTTGAGGCTATAGTTGAAAAGTATGTTTAAAAGCTAAGATGAATTTAAATAACATAAACTGAAACATGATGAAAGCATTGCCTTTTGCGTTTGTTTTTATTTCAACAACCGTAGGGTCTCAACCGTTAGACTTAAACTATTATTTTTGAAAATTTTGAAAAGATTTATATTTTAAGTACGTGAAAAAAAGTTTTCAACTATGAGCTTGGCCATTTCAGCTAGATCAAGGGCAGCAAAGTTTAGTAAATTTTTAAAACAGCTGATTTTTTAGGAACCTGAAACGCCAAAGTGGTCATCTGGATAAAAATGATAAAAAAAGGTTCAAATATTCAATATTTTTAAATTTTATTAAAATATTATTATTCAAACGGAAGTTATAGCGCCCTAGATTATTCGACATTTTAGGCTCTAGCCGCTTAACCGGTACCCGGATATGGCCAGTTCACGAACTTGTCCAAGACATTATTTGCCGTAACATACACAGAAAATTATTTTGGTGTTGGTCAAAAAATGCGACCGTGAGAGTGCCGCTAAATTCCGTTATACCTCATATCGTTATATATATATATATATATATATAATTTTTTTTTTTTTTTGTTTTTCCATCTCCGCTTATCACAAATAGTCGTTTGGCATCAAAATTTTTCCGAAATTCCGAGATGAAGCCCATTGCAATAGGTAGATTTTTATATGAAATCTACCTAAAACCAAAAAAAAAAACACAAATAGCCAAAATACAACAAAAAAAAACACAACCAAATCACCCGTCCGTATTTATTCGTTCGTAGCTCACGTAACCATATAGGTCGAGAGATACTTTGCGAGTCCCGACCAACGATTTTCTGGCTTTACTCGAAACCTCGGTTTAATATGAGCTTTTTGTTAAAATGTTTAACGAAATGCATTTAAGACAAAAAAAAGAATGTTTCCAGGAATTCACTAAACTGTGAAGATAGTAAAAAAAATTCTCACAATAAAAGAAAAGACTTTATCATATTTCGAGAATTAATTTAAATTATTATAACTCGGTTTCAGTTTTAATGTGGGAAAGACAGAAATTAGATAATTTTTGAAAACGTTTTTGCACTGATTACAAAAACGAAGCATGGGAACCGTTAGGATTTAAGTGGATAAACATGTTTTGCCAAATTGCCAAAACGAAACATGGGAACGGTTGTAATTTAATTATGAATATCTTGAATTATTAGAAAAACTGAAACTTAGATAAATGGATTTGAGAAGTCGGGTATAATGTCATGAGACACAAAATTTGTGAATTCAAATCTGGAATCGGGCACCTTGTGACGAAGGAAAGTACTAAGGGAAAGTAAAAAAAAATGATAATGAATGGGGATGTTACGAAATATCCTTCGTTACAAGTCAAATGCTTTACTGAAGTCAAAGAGCAATAAAATAGTTAATTTATCCTTATCAGACATTCTGCGAATATCGTCAACTATTTTAAGAATTGTTGTATCAGTCCCATGATTTGGTCGATATGCAGGTTGCAGGGGATCGAGTAAATTTTTCTCATCCAAAAACTTTGAAATTTGTTCTTTCAGCAGACGCTCAAATACTTTAGACAATGCTGGTAGGATACTGATCGGACGATAGTCGGTCACAGAAATTGGATTAGGAACTTTCTTGATCGGAATAATTTTAGCTTTTTTCCATAAACCAGGAAAGACAGATTTTGTTAAAATGTTATTAAATATGTACAACAGATATTTACCAACCAAGGGGTATAATATTTTGATAAATTTTAATGATATTTGGTCGCAACCTACAGCATTCGACTTGATTTCATTCAAAACACGGCTAATCTCATTCAAATCAACATTTCTAAAAGACAAATTACCAGCGTGGGAATCATCATCAAGAGGTATTTTTATTTTGTCACAAGAACCTGAGCTTAAACTGGAAAATTGCGCGGACAGTTCTTCTGCGGAGAATTGGACATTGTTTGATTCATTTTTCTGATTACCTAGACCGATATTTTTCACAGTACTCCAGAATTCTTTTTGTGATAGCTTTTTGTTTAAGCGAATATTAATATGTTTCTGTTTATTTTGTTTGATTAGAGCATTTACCTTATTTTTTTTCTCCGTGTATGTTAATCTACTATCATTAGTTTTGAGAGTCTTCCATCCAGTGGCGTCATTTCACCAAAATCTTGGGGGGGGGCGAGAATTTAAATGACATAAAAAATTTTTTTTCGTAAAACATAACATACACGTTTTTATACACACATATATTTAAAAGCATTTACATGCATCGAATTAAAAATAAAAATAAAATGCTTCTGAGCTACATTGGTTACTCTGCTAGTCTTCTGGTGTTGTTTCATCGAAGCGAATGCCGCAAAGTTCTGCAAAATCCCTTCATTTGTTAAAAATAATTTTAAATTTAGTAGCATCTCTGCATTGTTTAAGCATCAAGATAGTAGTTTTAATTAAAGCGCTTGTGCTAGAAATTATTATATTTTTGCTTTGTAACTGTTCAGAGAGTGAATTTGTAAACGACAGCAGATCGTGCAGCATAGAAAAAAAGGATGGTTTTTCTATACGACTTTTTAGATCTCGGGCATCCCGGGATTTAAAATTTATGAGTCACATGGTGCCAGGAAAAATAAAACACCACAGGATTGCAATCCCTACGTGACTCCTCTTATGTCGAATCGTTTTTTTGTTTGTTTGTTTTCCTTTATTTGTCTCAGAGAGAAAGAGTTATGTCTACCCTAAACTGACCAGAGCCAAATCGTTAAAATGTGGGACAAAATGCAAACATTCTTCCAAATACTAACTAATTAGAATTTCTATTGCGAGAAAGTGGGACAGTAAAAACGTGCTAACTAGATTGTGCATAAATTTACTATTTAATGCTTTCCTTTACTATTTGTTTACTATTTAATTCTTCAAAAAATTCTTTTATTTTAAGTGGACATTTTTCAACCGTTAGAAAATGTGCTTACAGTGGTTCGTACATTTTCAAATTCTTTCTAGTGCTGGCATTACCGCCAGCCAGCGAGTTTCACTGTATCCAACTGTATCCAATAAGTTGGTTATGTCCGACATTAGTTTTGCTGCAGAACTCCTTCAACGTCTCCAGTAAAGACAGTAAAATATCCAAATTTTTTTAACCCTGCCATTTAAATCAGCAGCATTTCTTATTGCATTATTTAGAATATGGGCTGCGAATCCAATACCCAATACACTCTGGTTCAAATTCGAGTTTAGCTTGTTTTTAAATGTTTACCCCTTGACGTGACACCACTAAAATTGGTGTTCGTGTTATCAGCGCAAATTGCAACTAACTTTTTGTCAATGTTAAATAACAACAAGAAAACAAAATAACAACAAAACTTGTTCTAGCTACTGGAGCTGGCTGCTTATAGCAACGCTTTTTTATATTTATCTGTATCTATATGTCTTTTAATATCATAATGTCCACTGTTATTTTTCAAATTCACTCCGACTGGTAATATACTAAACTTTTGCGTCGTTATATTTTGATTTTTTTATAAAAGGATAGTCCAATTCAATATCGTATAAGAATTTACGTAAACGTTTTCTATCCGTCTTGATTTGCAGGAGAACTTTTTAAATACAATTTTAAAAATTAGTATAAATTTACCTTTTATAGTAGCTTAAAACTTTTGTTACACAAGTAAAGACTGTAAAACAATTGAAACAATTTATTTTAATTTTACTAAATAATTAATATCTTTTCTGTATTCTGTAAGTATAAGAGGTATACAGTATACCTCTTGTTCTATCTTTTGCCAATCTATACCATTTATCAAGTTTTTATGCTGTTTGCTTTGTTTGTTCTTTATTGAGAAAAAAAATTACATATTAGAAAATAATAATTTTACTTTTGAGCTTCCTAGTTAAAGTGTGTTTTAAACAGAGTTTGAAACGCTACTTATATCATCTTTTACTTTGTCCTTTCAGTGCGTAGCTTAAAAAATATATAACACTCCCACATACAGGAGTGAAAATAATAAAATATCATTCTTGCTACTAAATTGAAATAAATATTTTCTTTCAAATACTCAAAACTTTTACTTTACTCGTTCAATTATTCATGCATTGTTAGAAAAATGAATATAAGGGATGACGTAGAGTGACTAATTTTCTTCTTTTACAAATCGAATGAAAGAACTGGAAAATGTAATCTGCTCCAAAGGAGTAAAATCGAAAAAACAAAAATTTTACTCTTACGAGTAAGAACGATATTCAAATTATGAACATTTTAGTTTTTGAATATTATTTCAAAGGATTGAAATGAGTGCTCGAATAAAAACTCGTAAACTCTCATTTAAAAATTTAAATGTTTATGAATTTATACGCAAAACTGCATATTTTTAAGTAAAATATTTTGTATATTTTATTTTCCATAATAATATGGCACTGGTTTGTTCTCTCAATATGGTTAAATCAACATATACATAACATTATACAAACTGCAAGAAAAAACTGTGAAGCCATTGCTCTGACTAAGATATTGCGCAAACCATACGTAGGTAGATGATTATTTCTAAAATGCGGGCAAATGTGGTGGAAATATTTGTCTCGTGGGACGCTTCGTGGGACAGATTTCTCCGTGGGACAACGCAATGAAATGTGAGACATTGCCACGCAGCGTGGGACGTCTGGTCAGCTTACTACCCATAAACGTGCGTAAATTTTTCATTTGATTCAAAATTGTACAATTATTGCGAGCTTCTTTTAAATCTATAAGAAAAACCTACCAGAAAAAAATAATAGTTTCTCCCTCCCTGTGACTGTTTAAAAAAAAATGAACAAAGATTGACGTTTAAGATACGTTTTGGATTTTATTATAACCAACCAACATATAATTTTTGCTATTTTATGAATTAAAAATTCATAAAATGAATTTGACAGCAAGTTTTTATAACATACTTTGAAAATATTTACATAACTTAAATATTTGTTCGTGTCGTTAGAAAATATTGCTTGTCCATTATAAAACATTCACTATTATAAAATCACTGGAAATAACCCAATAAATTTAAATTACTCCCGTAATTATTTTCATTCATTTTATAAAAATTAGCACAACTATCAAGAAAACTTTTGATATGTTATAGGATTTTACATTTTAGAATTATTTTTAATTTATTGTTTTTAGAAATGTCTTGTAAAGTTTGTACAATCTGATAAAGGTAAAAAACAAGGCCAAACAGTCGGTTCTCCAAATAAGTGGGGTATAATTAGGTTGTGTTCTCCTGCATGTACTTACTTTTAAGTTTATATAAATTACCAATGGCCAATAATGTACAACTGTACGCATGGAGGGATCAGTTTTTATTAATTTGTAATTTTTTTCTATTTTTTGATCCACGGGTGTGACAACCCCGCGCGCTCTAGTCCCTGTTATTGGCACATGAGTTAACGTGAGATATCACATACCACTGGCAATAGCAGTGAGATATCACTAGCCAAGGTGATATCTTAGGGGTGCTGGAGGATGAACTGTATTCAGTGAACGGTAGCACTCTCAATCTTAGCTAATGATTATTCCTTGATGCTGGAACGCTGTAGCTTTCTCGTAGAAACGAGCTTTCATATAACTATATATCTGAGCTTTAATCATTGAAAAATATACTGCGTCCCATAATCAAGGATTATGCCATTAGCTGGACTATTGGCAAACCAATTTTAGTTTTGTTCCTGCAAATTTTTAAAACAAATTTGCTTTTGTTCTCTTATTTTATTTTTATTTTCCCTATCCTGTTACGAAATATTGGCCTATGTCATATTTTATATGTGATAGGATTTATAGTTTAGTTGTCCGTTATTTAACAAAAAATATTAAAAAAACAAAAAAAAACATATTTGCGTCCATTAACATCCTTAGAACGCATGTTGTTGTGGGACCTTGGTCTTAAAAGGTTTTTATGTGTTGTTGTGACACATATTGTAATGCCTACTACACATCACATTTTATTAAAAAAAAAAAAAAAACAATTGAAATTTGAATGTTAAATACTGCACTATGAACTCTCGAGGAACGCTATACTAATGAAATCGTGGCTCAGACGTGGCTCAGACACGAATATCTTAGAAACAAAACACAATCGTTCTTCTAAAAGCGGTGATGCCGCGCACCTTATAGTACGATAGAATTTTGTTACAATACGCACCCACGGCGTTTTTGGAAGAACGATCGTGTTTTGTTTATAAAACTGATTTCATCAGAAGATTAGAAGCAATAGACCGCCTTTCGTATCGGTGGCGCTACAAAGAACGATAACGGTTTGAATATTGAGGTGAACTGTACGTTAGTCGGGCCAAAATAATATGTAACGAAATAATTATATTATCAGATATATTTCAATTAATAGTATGCGATAAAATTTGTATATTAGTTAAGTAAATCTTCTAAAAATTAGACGAATTTACAAAATAACAGTGCATTGAAATTTTTATAGTGTATAATTCTATCACGATTGGATGGTTTAATTGAATCGATGTATTGATAGTATCAGATCCTTGGGGGGGCCAATGCCACCCCAGCCCTACCCAATTGACGCCCCTGCTTCCATCTTCGAAAAGCAAAGTCCCTTAATATAATTTCGTCACGTATTTCTTTAGTAAACCATGGTGGATCTACATTTTTGGGATAAACTGTTTTAATGGGTACACACATTTCGTAAGTTTCAATAACTAAGTTATTAAAAAGTTTTAGCTGATCATCTACGTGTAGAAGTGAATAAATATCATTCCATGGAAGATGTGATACAACAGTTTCAAGATAATTATAATCAATTTTCTTAAAATCTCGAAAAGTAATTGAATGGGGTTTGTTGCTTGTAAAAATATTATATGAAAAATAAATGAAATCATGGTCAAGACAACCCACACTCAATTGATTAAAGAAATGTATTTTATCTGTATTTGTAATAACTAAATCAATTAATGAACAAGAAGTTTTACAGAAATAAGTCGGCTCGACAACGTTATGAAAGCCTAATGAAAAACTTTCCAGCACATTATAAAAGGATTTTGATACTCCACTAAAATCTTGAAGAAGGTAGTTATAATTAAAATCACCACATAAAATTATGTCGCTATAATTAGTAGAAAAGTTACTTAGGATACTTTCAAGTTCAATACAACAGTTCATTGCAGGTGGGGAGTAAGCTATACCTAACAGCAATTTGCAATTTTCTACACATATCTCGAGAAGAAGAATCTCAAGATTTTGACTTTCATGTCTGTGTATTACTTTTGATTTATATGTTGACTTAACATACATACAAACACCACCACATTGTTTTAGTATTCGATCCATTCTAAATAAAGAATACCCAGGAATAGCCACCATTGTATATACGCTTATTATATCAAAGCCCACATTTGATATTAAATATTTTATTTCATCTAATTTCGGAAAAATACATCTAGCATTAAAATATGCTATTTTTAAACCACTTTTACCACAAAACGATGACTTCAACACAGTATTAGACACATCTAAGCCCGGTGGGTCAGTAGAAAATAATGCCCTACCCCTCATTTAAAATCAGCTTTAATCAGAATCATTCAGACAAAACACATCGATCACTTACTTCTGAAAAATACAAAGGATAGTATAAATAAAAATTAAAAGAAGAAATAAATATAAAAGTTGGAGAAAGAGTTTGGTTTTTCAAATACAAAAAATATAGAAAAGAAACCAAAAATAAATGTTTAAAAGAATATGTTAAATTTTTGTATGTTCCAGCCTTCTTTAGTTTCATTTTAAATTTTATTTCAATATAAAACATAGGTATATGAAATATTTTAGAAGGCCTTAATAATACAATATAATACGGCTTATAAATACAATAACAGTAATAAAATTAAAATTAAAATTTTTACTTGTAGAATTTTTCATTGAGAAAAAATATTGAACTGCTTAGTCAACTCATATAACATTGGTATTATAAAGGATGATTTCATATTTACGATGATGGAGTTGATGATGCTGATCCCGTATTTGATCGTAATCGTAATACTCTATTTGTATTATCATCATTGTACGTTTCATTTCCATCAGCTGTTTTTTTCGAGATTTTTGTTTTAGAATTTGCCTTCAAAACATTCGATATTGCAGGAGTTTTTATTGTGTCGGCTGTTTTTTGCATTATTGTAGATAATTCTTCCAACTGTTTCAGACTCTTAATATGCACAAAACTAGTACCGGGATTTACAATAACATAAATAAGACCTTTCTTTGCCATCGCTTTGTGAATAATTTTGTTTTTTTGTTTAGTTTTGGCATGGCGCAATAGTAAGGCATTTTTTTGGTCAAACCATCACTGCAATAAATTCTACTATCTAGATCAATATTTATATGTGTAAGCTTCAGTTCCCCAAAATCTTTATATTTAGAAAAGAAGTTTGATTTGCTTCGCTGATTAAAAAATCGAACAATGATCGATTGTGATAATTTTGTTTGTGTATTGCTTTTGCGTTTTAACCAAAAAATATCTCCTCCCTGTATTTCATTTTCAGGAAGACGTATAGCATTGCAGATTTTATTGAACACCATATGGGCTGATACATTTTTATCAACAGGAATACCACTGATGATCATGTCACAAGATCTTTGTTTCCACTCAAGAAAATCGATGCGATCTTCACAAGTACTCATCATTTCACTAAGTTCACTTATGTTTTTTAGAATATCTTGAAAATAACATTTAATTTCATTTTTGATTATTGCAAAACAATTTTTATACTCTCCAAAATCAGACTCCATTTTATCTAGTCTTTTATTAATATTTTCGACGCTTGCAAATAACTGTTCTAATTTGGCCATATTTCTAATAAAAATGATAAAAACAAAATCACAAAAATGTTCACCAAAACAGTTTTTTTTATATAATTTAATTTGCAAACTTAATTTAGGCAAAGTTAAAATTTAATAGTTATTTAGAAATAACAACTATATGTGGCACACTTAACTGAAATCAATTTAATTTAATTTAATTAACTAAGAGCTCAATATTTAAGAATTTACTCAGTTGACGTTATCTTGGTTTCCATCTTTCTCAATTAGCTAGCTAAAAGTAACAACACGAATGAAACTGATGCTATAATGGACCGAGACTTATATACACCACATTATCAACCTTATCTCTTCTGTTTTTTTACATCCATCTTTTGATCCGTGATATTAAAAATTTAAATGTAGAGCACATTTTTACCACCCGGTAGATGGCTAATAGTTCAAGAGTTTAACAATAGGTGGAGATAAATCTCGGTCCATCATAACCCATTCCAACAAACGTCGAAGTTTGTTTACATCAAAAAGTGACAGTGAATATACTTTAGATAAGTTTTCCTTTTTTTTTCCTAACCAATTTATAATCTTAATTCTTACATTTTTCATTAACTAATTAATATTTGTATTTACTTTTCATATTCAATAATTTTCATGCAAATCAGTGCAAAAACTTGCATATGAGTAAACGAATCATAAAAAAAAATTATTAAAAAAAAATCAATGCTCTGATATGCAGATAACCAGTGACAATAAGGTGACATTATTTTAATTTTCAGATCATCAAAAAAAAACTCTTCAACGGATCAAACAATCTCGGCACAAAAAATCTTTGAATTTGTTTACAAACAAAAAAATTTAGGCTGAAGCACGTAGAAAGCTTTAGGTAAGTGTTTGTTAACAATTAAATAGCAAATCTATATGAATAATAATTTTCTTTTCTCTTTAGAAAAAAGGTGATGCTGCATCTCAATTGCATCAATAATATAATAAACTGAACTTTTGTTCAGTCTAGGCATTTACAATTGACCCAAGCTGAAACCAAAGCTAACTAGCCAATTCATGGCTCGCCAATACTGACCCAAGATTGGTCCGATGTTTAATATTGGCAGCTCCTACCCGGGTATTAACCACCGCTCTAATGTCCGGTGGAGTAGACACATTCATCTCTAAATGTCTATGCCAGCAAATTTTCCAATTTAATTTATACGCTTTGACTAGAACTTTTAGTCACTAGAGCAATTCCACGTCACCGCAACATCGATGTGCCCGACCCCCTCTGATTTCGATGAAATTTCATACACAGATAGCCAATGACAAAATAAAAATTACCACTTCTTTCGAAAAATAAAATTTCGCTCTGGGGATGACACAGGGTGGCGGCAAAGTTTTACGGGTTGGCGAAACATTAGTATCTTTAGCTGACGATTGACTAAACCGATTTAAGTCATTTATAGCTCATTAGAAAGGTAATTGATAGACCTTATAAAAAATATTTTTTTAATGTTTTAATAATTTTTTAAAACTGTGCTAAACTTAAATAATATTTTCAAAGATGGCGCTGTTGAGGGTACCCTGACTTTAACCACATTTTTTTTCCAGAAAAAAATGTTTAATTAGTTCGTAATCTAAAACGAAAGCTTCCCAATGGCATGATTTCTCGTTTTGAAAATAAAATTCTTACAAAATTTTAATTTCTGTTTTTTCAATTTTTTGTTTTCTAAAAAATGCATTTTATTTAACTAAAACCACCTGAATTCTTGTTTTATATAAATTTGATTATTTTGAGGATACAAGTTAAGTATTTGAGGGTGTGGATGCTTTTTACATAATAGTGACGTGGAATTGCTCACTATATACATTTTCTTTAAAATGACATTTAAAATACCATTTCATTTGTTTCATTTTGAACTGAGCGCGGTATAATAACTAATATTCAAATCTATAATCAAATAAAATATGGTAATAAAATAAAATTCTAGCTCTATATAAACTTTGGTTCGTTTGAGAAGGCCATTATAGACCTCGAACAATATATCCTTTGGCACTACGCGCTCAAGTAAAAGTTCTGGGTGAATAGTAGCTCACTTCTCAACCTTGGTTTATAATGTACTATTATATTCACTATCGTAATGTTATTTTATATAATATCCACTACCATAACGCAGACAAAGACATTGATTCATTTGAAAGGCGATGTTTTTTTCTGAAATCTTTAGGTTTTGTTACAATGCATTCCTTTAAATTGAAATTTTCTTTTCTTTTGTAACATTTGATATATCTTGAAATACGACCAAGCAATGGCTCATTAATGGTGGTACTTGGCTGTTGTTACTGGGTCAGTACTAGAATTATTCATCGGTCGATCTATGGTTTACAGAAAAGAGTCAGTATATACCAGTATAAGAGCCAGTATAAGGTAGCCAGCTACCTTTGAATGGCCAAGCACTGGCCAATTAATGGTTAACAATACTTGGATATTGTTATTGGGCCATTACTAGAACCATAAATCGGCCGATCTACGGTTTATAAAAAGTAACCAGTACACTTTCTGTAACTGACCAAGCAATGGCTAACATTAATTGGCTATTGTTATTGCACCAGTACTGCAACCATGATTGGCCGATCTATGTCATTCGGTTAAAATTCACTAGAGTAAAATCCATTTTAGAAACATATATTTGAAAAATTTTGACATATCGTTTAGTTATCGCTTCCCTGTTGAAAGACTATGATAACATTGGTTAGATTTTAGGTTGGCATAACTTTTAAATTTTTTTTTCATTAGATATTTTAATTTTATTAAATTATTTTGTATTAAATTTATTTGAATTTTCCTATGATAATATTTATATTTATTTTAATGGCAGATTCACGGCGGCCAGTACTTAGCCATTGCTGGAACTCTGGTCATCATTATTGGTCCGTTACTGGGCCAACTGTTCAACCTTTTATGGGCCATTGCTGTTTTTTTCTGGCACATGAATGGCAGCCATTTATTGTCCGAAGTTATCATCCAGTAAAATTATGTTAATGATCCAGTCATGGTTGCCAGTACTCGGTCATTGCTGCGTTACTAGTCACCATTAATGAGCCATACTGCACCAGTTGTGAAACCTTCTATGGGATTGCATGACATGTTAGGTTTTTAGTTTAACGTTTTTCATATACGTTGCTATAATATTAAATTTTTAATTTCAAAATAATCTGCGCAATTGTGCAAAAACTGTTCCCGCACAAATGAATTGTAACACACATTTTAAACCCTAGTTATCGTGACAGAAAGTTGTAGTTTACGCCCGTAAAACAAGAGCTCATTGCTATAAATTAATCATGATATTAGAACGTACAAATAATAGCTATTTATAGGCGCTTTCCATTGAAAATCAAACTTACTCAAATTTGCTTTGATCTACTCTACCTCGAACAAGTTGTGTAGTTGAAAAGCAGTTTATTATTCGATTTTATTGAAATCAGTTATGTTTTGATTTGGTATTTTTAATATCAAAATGAACCAGTCAGATCTAAATATCAGCCCAAAATAAAAAATTTTGATAATAATAAAATTGTGTGGTTTCTTTTGAAAATTTTTCAAATTTTTGGCGTTCCATTGGTGATCTACTCAAAAGCTGTTTTGTGCAGCTATTTTGTTCCAAAGGAACGCATGTTATTTATTAAGGCCGTAAAGTATGTCTTTTCCGTTTGAGAGCATAAATAGTATATTATGATGCAAGGACGCAAAGCTAAGGTATTTGGACGTATGTGGAGTTTGCGAATCAAGGGGCCAGTCGAGATTTGCACCCACATCAAGTTCAAAAAACAAGCAAAATATTTTTGGAAAATTGTTTAATCTAATTCAAAATTAAAATTTTTATAAATTTTGAAATAAAAATATGTTGAAAAAGTAGTCTTTGACTAATGTATTTGTTATTTCTTTATTTCAAACAAATCGTATAACTATATGACAACTATTTTTCTATTTGCTTGTGTTTTATAGAATTTAAACAAATACAAATGTTTTTTACTTTTTTGGACGATGACAACAATAGTACATTGTATATTAAGAGCAGAAAGTACGACATTGCTGCTCGTGCATGAAAGTTGCTGGTTGAGGCGTAGCCGAAACCAGCAATCATGTCAGAGCAGCAATGTTACTTTCTGCTCAAAGTATACATACTATTTTTTTAACGACTGCCGACATATTTGTTTATTATTAAAAAAGCTTAAATCATAATTTTAATTTTTAAAAAACAATATTTTTTTAAGTAAGATATGCGTTGCTAAGGAGGCATTTATATTATTTAGTTTTTGTTTAAAAAACATATCGAACGAACGTCAAGCTAAAAATTTAAATTAATAAATTATCTATTTTTAAATAAAAAATAATTCATAATATGTTATAAATTATTTAATATTATGTCTTTGTCTATTATGTCTTTTGTCTTACTTTCTGCATTAGAGCAGAAAAAATTAAAAAATGCACGCTAAACAGCAAAAGCCAACTTTCTGTTTTAAAATGATAGATAGAAAACATTATTTTCTATGACAGTCGTTAAAAAAATATGTATATGGTTAAAAAATGACTCTTTCAAATCACAGTAATAGTAACAGTAATAAAGTAATGCTTTAATATGTGGGCGAATAAAAAGATACTTTATGCCCGAATTGCATACAAGATTTTTTGTTCAAGTAAGATTTTGTATTATCTGCATAAATAAAAATACATATATTTACACAAAATAGTAAAATTTTTTTACAAAATTATTTTATCTAAGTAGTTTTTCGAATATACGTGTTATTATGGTTTTCCATATTATTTACTGTTTGTGTGCTTTTGTCACTTTTGAATTAAAATGCAATATTTAAAAATATACTTTTTTAAATGTTTATTTTTAATTTTATTTTATTAATAATAATATAAACTTCCTTATAGTAACAATTTTGAATTTTATTTTATTGAATATCGATTTCGACTAGTGTTTCCAATTATCCGTGATTTTAACTATCCGGATATCGAATAGTATGTAAAGTAATTATCCGGATATCCGGATAATAATCTGGATAGAGGATTTGAATAAAATCAATATATAGTTTTAAAAAATAAAAATTAGTTAATAATTTATTTTCATCTGAAAAATAATATTTTAAAAATACAAGAGCGTTGAACATTGGAAACTGCAACCGATTTCTAGTTTTCGTTAAGAAAATACTAGCAACCGAAAAGACTCTTTCATTTTCGTTCGAAGTAGGTTGAATGGTCTTCAAAGCATGAAACAGCCTTTCTAGGTAAGGAGCGAGTGTTTTATTTATGCTTTTATAAATTAAATTCTTTGTCCAGTGAAGAATAATTATTTTAACGATTAACTTTACTATGTATTTTCGATTGGTGAAATCGCATTTTTCGTAAATTAAATGACTAAAGCACATTCGGTAAGTTCGGTCGGAGTTGAAGATTTTTCATTTTCCTTAACCTCTTGTTCCACCATTTTTAATTTAACGTTTTCGGTTGTTTTGGTATCAGGAAACAAACTTTTTATTAACGTTTTTGCATAACTGATAGCTTATGATTTAGAAATATAACTAAAATCATCAAAATTATTATTTTGGAATAGTGTTGAATTCTGTACCAACATCATTAATGAAACTAGCTCAACATTTCTCGTTTTGTTAATAGACTGGCTTAATGTGATTAACTTTAAATAATTTCAAATTATAAAAAATTAAACCGTAAATTATGATACGGCAAAATGCTGTTTTTTATTTGTAAATAAATTACACTTCTAAAAATTCAAATTCAAAACAATTGCTGGAATGATAATTTTTAGATCAACCAAACGAAATCGTCTAAATGAAAAATAGTATATTTTCCTACAAGAGATGAAAACATTGTTTTTTCGCTAGTAAAAATTTAATCACGAGACGCGAAAAACCATAGCAACTACAATTTGTTATTCTTTTCACACTGTAGTTGAAAAAGAACCCATTTTCACAAGAAATTAAGCGTGATGAAAATAGAATTTCTATATGCTATCATAGAAAAACTAAATTTTAGATTGACTAAATGAAAACGTCTATTATGAAAAATTAGTAGTAGCTGATTAAAATTTTTAAAAAGGTAAATAGCGCAAACAATTTTTTTGCTTTAATTTAGTTATCCGGATTTTTTTGTGAATTAACCGGATATCGGATAGTAAAATTTTTACGAATTATCCGGATAATTCCAATCCGGCTTAAACCGGATTGGAAACACTAATTTCGACTTACGTCATCCTCAGTTCTTAAATTATTATTAATATACTTAATAAAATAATAATAATAAAAATTGTTACTATAAGGAAGTTTATATTATTATTAATAAAATAAAAATTCAAAATAAACATTAAAAAAGTATATTTTTAAATATTGCATTTTAAGTTTTTCGAAATAATAGTGGGCTATTATTTTGAAAACGTACATTTTTTTGTTGATTTTTAAATTTTTGACTTTTAAAAAATCTGAAATTTTGATATATTGTTGGCATTGACGAAAGGAAAAAAGTCATTTCTGCTTTTATTTTTTGAGTACTCTGAATCGGAGTTATGCGCGGTTGAATTTTGAGGCTTTTTCACGTAGTTTTTGGTAATGGTGGCAATGTTTTGTGAATAGGTGCCACAAATTTCATCCGACTTAAGTATATTTTTGAAAGTAAAAAGGAAAATAATTGAATAATTGAAATAAGTAAGTTTAAAATTAATGACTTTTCTCTTTTCCGCTAGGCGGCGCGTTAAACGTTGGTTTACTTCAAAGCTCATATCTCAAAAAGTAGGCTTTTTTTTTGTTTTTCACAAATTTTAAAGTAAACATATGCTGCTATGAAATTGAGAAATAAAAAGTCAGCAATTCAATATGGATTTTTTCTTACGATTTTTTAAAGTTTGGTATATGAAAAATTCACATGTGTTTTTTTATTAAGTTAATAATCCTGTACTAAATGTGGATCTAATAAATTAAACATTTCATATTTTAACACCTGCAATAAATTTGAACCATTTTCTGTGCGGTTAAAAACTTATTAAAAATTAATTTAAGTTAAGTGGTAAAATAAAGGAATTTAAATTATTAAAAGGGTGTGTAAAATGTTTATTCATTTTAAAAAATGTCTATTCAGCCCCTTTTTACTAATTAAAATCTCATTAGAGACTCATAATTTCAACATTTAAAATTTCTAATGACGCCCACAAACGGTTTTTGACCAAATCATACTTGCATCCAATCAAAATATATTAAATTGTACCTACCTAATTTTACCTGATTCTACCTATGTCAAAACTATTTCAAGGGTATATATATATATATATATATATATATATATATATATATATATATATATATATATATATATATATATATATATATATATATATATATATATATATATATATATATATATATATATATATATATATATATATATATATATATATATATATATATATATATATATATATATATATATATATATATATATATATATATATATATATATATATATATATATATATATATATATATATATATATATATATATATATTGATTGGGTTGCCTTATAATCAATTATATTCCAAAATATTTAGAAGACATAACGTTTAGAAAAGATAATAATAGAAATGCCTCTCAAATTGTGCTGTAACTTGTACAGTCTCAAAAATCATCAGCGGACATCAAAAAATGTGAAACTGGTCACACCAGCTGTTATTCAAAAAGCTGCGACCCTAAATTTTACTTTGCGTGATGACTAGTTTATATGTGAAACATGTCGCACTTATATCTATAAAAATAAGGTAAATTTAATTATTTTATTAAAATGAATAAAAATTCATATGCAACTAATATTTTCTACACAGCAGCTTTCATGTTCGGAAACTATCGATAGTGAAATTATTTCTATAAATCAGGATGTTGAAAATGTTCCAACGAACGAAAATATTCAAATACCTCCAGCATCTTTAGATCCATCACCAGTTTCGGTTGATACTATATCTCCACCAGTTCCTGAACTACTTAATGACATTTTAGAAGATATTAACAATGTTCTTGGAAGGTTAGCCAAATCTCCTATCAAACAAAAACATATTACAACAGGAAGTTATAAAAAAATTGCAAGTGTCACATCGGCAATAAGTCAAAGAATATTTCAAGTAGATTCAGTTAAAGTGTTATCACCAAAAGAGGAATGTGAATATACATCATGGCTTATGAACCTTAAAAAAGAATTCAAAGATGCCAGCTCTAAATCAAAACAAGTGTTTTTGTTGACAACTCTACCACGTAAATTTTGGTCAAATCAACGTTTCCAGGATGAATTTAATGGATCAAGACGACTGGTAGAATTCGCCATGGATCTGTTGGAAACAGAAGGTCCTTACAGTTGGCCTCAAAGCAAACAAGTGCACAGTTTGTCACAAAATATAGTAAAACAAATTCAAACATACTTCTTATCAGAGGAAATTAGTAGAACAATGCCTGGCCTTAAAGATGTTGTTACTATTACAGAAGGATCAACAAAAATTAGGAAATCAAAGCGGTTGGTGTTATGGACCCTCACCGACATCTACGAAATGTTCTTGAAAGAAAACAAAGATGTCAAAATCAGCTTCTCAAAGTTCACTACGTTGCGACCGAAGGAATGTATATTAGCCGGACCTACCGGAACACACAATGTCTGTATATGCATTGTACATGAAAATGTACGTTTAATGTGTAAGCCGCTCTTAAATTTAGTAAAACATGAAAAAGATCTGCTTAAGAAACTGAGTTGTTCTAATAATACAGTGGATTGTGCAACAAATATATGCACTGATTATAAAAATATCGTGGAAGCTTACACAGAAACAATTTTGGAATCTCTTGAATTTTACGAAGAAATACATTATGAGAAATGGTTAATGCAAGATAGATATTCGTTAGAACGCATGGAAAAAAATAAGGAAGAATTTGTAGAAGATTTAGTACATACATCGGTAAACAAATTAAAAATTCATGATTTCATCGCAAGGCAGCAATCAAAGTTTCTTAAGGATACGAAACAAAACTTACGTCACGGCGAATACGTATTTATTATGGATTTTTCAGAAAACTATTCAATGATAACGCAGAATGAGATACAAGCTGCACATTTCAATAAAGTTCAAGCCACAATCCACCCAATCGTAGTTTACTACAAATCATGTAATGATAAACTAGAGGTCTTATCTTTTGTCATTATATCTGATCATTTAATGCATAACACAGTTGCGGTTCATAAATACCAGGTAAGGTGTATTGAATTCATTGAAAAACTGCAAGAAATATATCCAAGTATCAAAAAAATTTTATATTTTACTGATAGTTCAGCAACTCAATATAAAAATAAGAAGAATTTCATAAATCTCTGCAAACATATTGATGATTTTAAAATACCTGCAGAATGGCATTTCTTTGCAACTGCCCACGGAAAGGATCCATCCAATGGGATTGGAGGAACACTTAAAAGAGAAGCCCGGAGAGCTTCGCTTAGAGGAGAAAAAATATCAACAGCAAGGGAATTGTTTGAATGGGCGGAAATTTGGTCGAAAAAAAAACCACGTTATGAAGTTTTCATATGTGTCTTCAGAAGATATCGAACTACAGGAACAATTTCTTTCGGGTTTAAAACGATTTTCGGACATTAAAACCATAAGTGGAACTCAAGGATTCCACTGTTTTTTACCGGATAACACTACACCCGATAAAATAATTGCCAAAATGTTTTCTTTTTCTGATGATCATAAATATTTCAATTTAAAGGCAAAAAAAATATATAAATTAATTTTTTAATGTATTTATTTATAATATTGATTACATTATAATGTTTATAGAAAAAATATTTTTTTAATGTTTTTTCTAATGTTAGTGTTGGTGATGTTGAAATTATAACAAAATCTTCGATCATTGGGATCTCCAATTCTTATTTTGAATAAAAACCTGTTTCTCAATCAGAAATACACAGAAAATGGTTCAAATTTATTGCAGGTGTTAAAATATGAAATGTTTAATTTATTAGGTCCACATTTAGTACAGGATTATTAACTTAATAAAAAAACACATGTGAATTTTTCATATACCAAACTTTAAAAAATCGTAAGAAAAAATCCATATTGAATTGCTGACTTTTTATTGCTCAATTTCATAGCTGCATATGTTTACTTTAAAATTTGTGAAAAACAAAAAAAAAAGCCTACTTTTTGAGATATGAGCTTTGACGTAAACCAAGGTTTTACGCGCCGCCTAGCGGAAAAGAGAAAAGTTAATAATTTTAAACTTACTTATTTCAATTATTCAATTATTTTCCTTTTTACTTTCAAAAATATACTTAAGTCGGATTCGGATGAAATTTGTTACACCTATTCATAAAACATTGACACCATTACCAAAACTACGTGAAAAAGCCTCAAAATTCAACCGCGCATAACTCCGATTCAGAGTACACAAAAAATAAAAGCAGAAATTTTTCCTTTTTTCCTTTCGTCAATACCAACAAAATATCAAAATTTCAGATTTTTAAAAAATAGTTATTTTTTTTTCGATGTACGTTTTCAAAATAATAGCCCAGTAATTAGCCGCTTTTCAATCGAGTGAATTGCTGAAGGAATTGATTGTAGCCAATTGGTCTAATTTTCAGTATATCATCAAAAATAGAGCCAAAACAACAAAAACAGCATTTTTTTTACATTTAAAAAAAACCATAACCAAAATCGAAAATTTAGACACCAACAAATACGTTCCGATTTATTTTTTTATTATTTTTAACGTTTGATCACAACCGGTAAATAAAAAAATATGAATATGTAATATGTATGTTGAATTGATGAACCTATTTTTTCCTTCACTTTATTCAGTTCAATTCAGTTCTGTAGTAGCTCAGTTTACGTTCAGTGTAAAATGAATGTTACCATTGGAATATACAAATGCCGAAATACAATTCAGTTTAAGTGAATCGTTCAGTAATTCACTCGATAGGAAAGCGCCTATAATAATAATTTTAGGGATTATTATTTCAATAGGAAGAAAAAGCAGGCATTTCGCACTTTTGAATCGCAATTTTTGAATCTCAAAAGTGCATTTTAGGGTTTACTCGTACAAATAGCTATTTATGTATTAAGGGCGTAATGTATGTCATATCAGCTTGAGAGTGTAATTGTTGCTCGAGGCGTTATCCGAGCAAAAAAGATACTTTATGCCCGAACTGCATTCAAGATTTTTTGTACAAGTAAGATTCTGTATTACTTGCATAAATAAAAATATATATACTTACACAAAATAGTAAACTATTTTTCTAGAAAATTATTTTATCCAATTAGTTTTTCGAAATAATAGTAATACAATAACTTAAGGCATTGTTATTTCAATTTTAAGCATTGTTATTTCAATTTTGGCATTGTTATTTCAATACGAAAAAGGCCTGCTTTACGAACAATTTTTGAATCGTAAAAGTACATTTTACGGTTTACTCGTGCAAAAAATTATTTTATGACGTTTATAGTGAAAATCATGGCATGTTTAGTTTCAAATTTTCAAAATTTCTAGTGAGATTATAAAATTGAAAAACTTCAACTCAAGTTGTTAAGTTAAGATTACGCTTTAAGCATTTGATATGTAAATATATATTACATATACTCAAGCAAAAAAGAATATGACGCGCCTAGTTTTATAAAAGGCCTGACTATGCATCGGGTTTCGATTTAGACTGCAACAAAAAATAAATAAGAACAAAATCCTGAATAAAAACAAAATATTATTTTATAAAAACAATATGAGACTTTCGCTAAATCATCGATCGTTACAGTGATTTGTGTGATTTAAAAGCTTCAACCCCCAACTATTATTAGAAGACATATTTCTTGAATTAAAAAATAAATCAAATTATATCATCACAACGCAATATCAATGAAAATGTTTTTCTTATTTTTAAATTTTTTTCTCAAAAAAATGAAGAAGTTTAAAAGAAAATTATGTTAATCTTAAGTGTCAACAGTTGTGAAAAGAAATGATAATGAAATTAAAATGCTTAACACATTTTGGGTTGCTATCATTATTATATTATTCATGAAATCAACTTAACGTTTTGTAATAAAATGTAATGACTAAAGCATAACTGAAACAAAATCATTATTATTTTTATAATGTGGCATAAGAGTATAAATAGTATAATCATAAATGTATAAACTAAATGGTAATTTTTAAGCAATAGAGGGATATTATTTGATGTACGGCTTCAGTTACACAGTGCATTATTATCTGAATTGTATGATTTTGATTGGGACATTAATAGCTTTATTGTAAAAAACATGATATTATCACTAATGAGGAGCAATATTAGTATATTTCTGTGTAAAGCTCTCAGTGCTCTCATAGTTTTGTACTAAATTTGTTCATCTAACATCTATCTTTAATTTTTAAGAGACTTCTCATATTTGATGTTGCATGTTTGTTATTATTGTATATGGGTCATTCTTTTACAAACCGATCACCTTTCTGACAGACACATTTTTGATTTGGCTGAAATTGTTTTTAGAGGTTGTATATCGAAAAGAAGAATTTCGTGATTTTTGGCTTGGAGACTTACTTTCAAAAATTCATGGCTTTGGTTCTATTAGAGATAAAAACTTCTAGTTCGATTTATTTTATAGTTAAAAGTTGGGCTTTTTAAAAAACTATTATCTATAAAAATTGTTAACAAACTCCTATTGTTATAAACAAATAAAATGTTAAAATCGATTTTTAGTCACTGTCCAACAAAAATAAAGAGTGTTTAGTATAACCATCGTATATACTACGAATATTCTACGTTCAACTTTCTATAAAAAAGCTATGTTGTATAAATAGAGACAAGATTTTTACTGTTAGAAATAAATTAATTTATCGAGCGCGGGACGACAAAAAATTCCATAAATGAGTTATTCTTTTGCATACCGAATAGATTAAGACAAAACTTGCCCAACACATTTTTGATTTAGCTGAAAATTTTTTTACGGGTTTCTTATAAAAAAACATAGATAAACGTGTTCGATAATTTTCAAATTTTGGCTCGACGACTTATTTTCAAAGATCCATAACTTCGGTTCTGGTAAAGATGAATAGTTTATTTTCATTTTATTTTAAAAATAAAAGAAGGAATTTTAAAAAAACTTTTATCTATAAAAATTATTCACAAATTCCTATTATAAGAAACAAATAAAATGTTAAAATTGATTTAGTCAGTTTCCAATGCAAATAAAGAGTGTTTAGTACCGTCGTATTCTACGTTCAATTTTCTACAAACAGTATTTTTAATCAATGGAGAAATTTTATGTTGTCCCGCGCTCGATAAATTAATTTATGTCGTAAAACTAATAGTACATTATGATGCTAGGACGTAAAGCTTAAGATTTTGGACGGATGTGGAGTTTGCAAATCGAGGCGCTAGCTGAGATTTGCACCCACATTAAGTCCAAAATAGCTTACGTCTGTGCATCATATACTATTTTTATTCGCCGCAAGCAAAATATTTTCAGAATGTTTATTCTAAATTAAAATTATAAATTTTCATAAATTTTAAAATAAAAATATGTGGAAAAATTAACCTTTGACAAAATATTTACTATTTTTTCCAAATTATTCTGTAGCTATGACAACAAATGATAACAACTATTTTAATTGGATAATGAAATTTTGAATTTGAGGGTTGCTTTGATAAAAATTTTTATTTTTCATAGAATTTAAACAAATACAAATGCTTTTCACTTTTTTGGACGTAGCTATGAAAACAAAATAAATAGTTAAAAAGTGATACTTTAAAGCCGCAAATCACAGTAGATTAGATTAGATTAGAAAGGGTTAGGCAAGTTGCACGAGGCAAAACTTGTCCTGGCACGCAGACTCTACGGTCCATAGCACCGTGTCCGAGTTTGGTCTCATAACAACTATTCCACAAACCTTTCTGTAAGTTTAATGAAATCTAGAACCAACTGTATTGGCGACAGTTTGATTGTGCCAGCCTCTACAGTTTCAGCGCCAAAAATTCTAGCTCTGATCCTAGAAAAGGCTGGACATACACACAAAAAGTGCTCCGAGTCCCCCTCCTCTTCAAGACAACACCCACATACAGGACTTTCACTAAGTCCCATGGTAAAAAGGTGTTTCTTTAGATGTCCGTGTCCTGTAAGGACACCGACCACAGTGCTGAGAGTTTTCCTCTTCAGACTTAAAAGAAAATTAACATTTTTATCTGAAATGCTAAAAAACATCTTACTTTGTCTGCCTGTCGATGACGCGTTCCACAAGGCCTTCATCTTGAGGTCGGCATCCACCTTTAATAATGACAAGGCAAACGTTTTGGATAACCCTAAGGCGGGTTCTGGACCTGAATATTTCATGCCCGCTCCAGCCCTTGCAAGTTCATCCGCTTTTATGTTTCCCGAAATGCCACTATGACCTAGAACCCACCGCAAAGTGATATTGTTGTGTTGCGCTATCTTACAAAGATTTTCCCTACACTCATTGAAGAGTTTGGAAGTATTCTTCGGGTTTACCAGTGCTTTGATAGCTGTTTGGCTATCCGAACAGATGCAGATTTCCTTTCCTTGCAGACGCAGAAGAGTTATTATATGCATGCATTCATTGATATCATACACCTCCGCTTGAAGAACAGTGCAAAACCGTCCAAGCGGAAATTTGTTGCTGCTTATGACATTATCTGCTTCCAGGTACACGCCAGCTCTTGCATTTCCATTCAACAGTAAGCCATCTGTATAGAAAACATAAATCTCGCTGGAGGACCATTCGGACCGAATTCCCTCACATGCTTCTCTAGAAGAGATGACCAGTTCAGCGGGCTTCTCAAAGTTACATACTTTGGTCATGACGTCACTATGCATATCTATTTCGGGACAATCTGTCCGTAGTCTATCAAGTATGTGACCATGACCGCATGTTTCCCCTCTGTTTACCCACCTCCCTGCCACATGCAGTCTGTAGACGGCCCTTTTAGCCATGTACTCTACATGTAGATGTAAAGGAGCCAGACCCAACATGGCTTCCAACGACAGTGTTGGCGTGGTACGCATTGAGCCACTAATACCTACACATGCCATTCTCTGTATTTTATTTAATCTAGCACGGACGTATTGTTTCTCCGTCTTTGGCCACCAGACAACACATGCAAAAACAAGTGTTGGTCTGATTATTGCTGTGTATATCCATAGGATAATTTTGGGACTAAGGCCCCAGTAACGACCGAAGGATCGACGGCATTGCCAAAAAGAAATGACAGCCTTATCAATTTTTTTTGTTAAATGTGTGTTCCAATTTAACCCTTTGTCGAGAATAATGCCTAGAAACTTAACCTCATCCGAGTAGCTTAACTTCATACTGAAAAGATACAGACTTGGTGTTGCAGGCACTTTTCTCTTGATGGTAAATAAGACTACCTGTGATTTGGAAGGATGGACTGCAAGTCCTTGCTCCCCACACCACTCTTCAACCACCTTCAATGAATTTTGCATAAGATCCACAAGAGTGCGAAGGTCTTTCCCAATTGCCAGTATGGCAATATCATCAGCGTAACCCTGAGAATAGGGTCCCGATTGATTCAGTCTCTTAAGAAGACTATCAACTACCAAAGTCCACAGAAGAGGTGAGAGAACACCACCCTGTGGACAACCCCGTTTGACGGAAACTGAAACAGTAGTATTACCCATTTCAACAAAGGCTATGCGGCAGCTCAACATAGACACGATCCAATTTGAGATCGTGCTACTGATTCCATGTAGTGATGCCGCAGTCCTGATTGATTCGAAGGTGGTATTATCAAAAGCACCTTCTATATCTAAAAAAACACCCAAAGCGAATTCTTTGGCATCTAGTGCTCTTTCAATTTTCGTCACCAAATGATGTGCAGCTGTTTCCACCGATTTCTCAATCTGGTATGCATGCTGATTGGTACTCAGTGGAAACTGTAGTAAGGCGGTGTCCCTTATATAACGGTCAACCAGTCTTTCCAGAGTTTTAGGACAAAGGAGTTCAAACTTATTGGTCGAAATGACTTGGCTTCACTATAGTTGTTTTTACCTGGTTTTGGTATGAAAACAACTCTAGCTTTCCGCCATGCTTCTGAGACATAGCCATATGCTAGACATGCCCTATATAAATTTAACAGTGATTCAATGAGGCAATGTACATTGTTCTGTAGCATACATGGATAGATTCCATCAGGATCAGGCGACTTAAAGGGGTTGAAGGAATCTATGGCCCATCTCAGAGATCTTCTGTTCACCACATTCTCAGCCAAGATCCAACTATCTTTGTTTGGAGTTACAGTTAGTTGTTCTTTCATCTCAGCTGTGGTGCTGCTACCCGGAAAATGTGTACAAAGCAGATGTTGTGCTGTTTCTTCCACAGATTCCGTTTATCTGCCATTTGGCATAAGCAGTAAGCCCGGTTGGTATTTGGGTTCTTTTGAGAGTGCTTTGTGAAGTCTAGCTGCCACAGGATAACTTTCAATGGATTCACAAAATTTCTTCCATGCACTCTCTCTAGCACTCCTAATACTGTATTTATATTCCCTCCGACTATCACGATAAGTGATCCAGTCATCGGTATTATTTGTTTGCTTAGCTTTCTTTAAAAGATTCCTGACTGTAGATCTCAGCTTTTTTAGTTTTCTATTCCACCAAGGTGAATTTTCTTCATGATGAAACACCTTATGTGGACAAGATTCTTCAAAAGCCTTGACCATACACTCTTGAATCCGATTCGCAACAT
Source organism: Diogma glabrata (assembly GCA_963693315.1). NCBI lineage: Eukaryota > Metazoa > Arthropoda > Insecta > Diptera > Cylindrotomidae > Diogma > Diogma glabrata. The sequence goes on from OY856186.1 coordinate 220,557,814, forward strand.
TTTCAATGTCTTGTGTACACTTGATTGGCGGATCAAGGTCAAGTAACAATTGGTCAAGAAGTAGTTTGTACATATGCCAATCAGTAGATTTGGGATTTCTAAAACTGTCTTTTACCACCATATCGACTTTAAAGTCAAAATTTATGCAATTATGGTCTGACGTGAGAATATCTTGCGATACTCTCCCATTTCCAACCCGTTTAACCAAAACTAGGTTAGTAAGGGTAATGTCAATTACTTCCTCTCTAATTGCATTTGAAAAAGTGGGAGCGTTCCCCTTATTTAGAATTTCTAGATCTGTACCATGAAGAAATTCTACGAGGTCTGTTTCTCTTCTGTTGTTATCTGAACTGCCCCAAATTCCATGATGCGCATTTGCATCGCACCCCAGGATCAAGGGCAGGTTCTTGTTACTGCAGAACTCCTCCACCTTGACAAGATCTTGGGTTGGGGTGGTGCCATCATACGGTAGATACATGGATGCGAAGACTACGTCAGTATCAACACCCTCGATCTTTACCGTAACTTTAACAGCCACGGCATCTTTACCACTACATTAAGGTATAAGTATGCCAAAGATGTCATTCGACAAATACACACACGAACGAGGGTTTTCGGTAACTGTACCGACAAACACCCTGCCCTGTTTACAATTCAGACCAAGTATTTGATTTTTGTTTACCCATGGTTCCTGAATCAAAACTATATTTGTATGCTGCATAACAATCGCTTGACATAATTCAGCAGAAGCAGATTTGCTGTGCTGCAAGTTTATTTGTGCTATTCTTAAGCTATCCATTAGATAATCTTAAAGAAGACACAAAAAAAATAAAAAAGAAAAAAAAACAAAAAGAAAACCAAACCAAAACCAGCGCTTCAGCTTAGTCGTTAGACTTTGCCGTCGTGCTGGTTACCGGGGAAGGACCTCCACATACGGCTGGTACCGCTTCAGCTTCGACTTTGCGAAAAGTGACGTCTTGGCACAATTAAGTTACAAGCAAAGGAACGATCAAATTAAAATTAAGTGATCTTAATTCTTCACTGTATTCATAATTATATCATAAATTTGTTGTTATTAGTAAAAATTTTTTTTTTGTATTTTTTTATATAAAAAATTGTAGATCACTCACTCAAAACAAAACAAAATTTGTTATTGTTTATTAATATTAGGAAACAAAAATCAGGTTTGAAAAAGTATATAAATAAAACTGAAAATTGATCACTAATAAGATTTAAATTCGTAGATTCATTCATGGATTCACCCAAATTATTTCTGTAACGTTATTTGTTTCCATTCAAAAAGATCTTTTTTCTATTTTAATTCCGTACATTTATTGCAGAGGATTTAGCTAGCAATCAAATTAAATATTGCCGGTGATAAGGACGTTTATTATGATAATCAAAAATGTTGAGTTAATAAGTTTAGTATTCACTTTATGTATCCCGTTATTATTTATTGAGAAGAGAGTTTATCAGTAATTATAAATACCTCTATTGTGTAGTATTTTATTAGATACACTACTAATTTATCATTGTTTGTTGTGGTACCTCTTGTTTTGAAGAAAAGCAAAGTCGAGCACAAATTAAATCAACACTATCACTATACACTATCTATCACTGCAACTGTTAATTGTTGTAGAATGGTATTTAAAATAGACTATTAGACACAATTACACTATGTAAAAAAAAACTGAAATGCACTTTACTTCACTGTTATTGATAATTAGAGAAAAATTAGCAAAAAAAAAATTATATAAAAGAAACAAGATTATTGTGAATTTATTGTAATTATAATAATTGCAAAATGATAGGAACAAAAAAAAACGAAAGTCGTCCGCATCGGTTAACAATCGAAACCAAAACTCTCAAATCACAGTAATAAAGTAACACTTTAATATGTAGGCGAATAAAAACACTCTTTGTTTTTGTTGGACACTGACTAAAAATCGATTTTAACGTTTTATTTGTTTATAACAATAGGTTTTGGTTAATAATTGTTTAAATAATATTTTTTTTTCAAATTTCATCGTTTATCTTTGAAATAAAATAAAAACAAAGTGTTACCTTTACCAGAACCGAAGCTATGCATCTTTGCAAATAAATCTTCTAGTCAAAAATCACGAAAATCTCGAAGTTTAGATCCGCATTATTTTTCTAAAAAAAAGAAAAAATCCTCGAACACGTACATCTTTTTTTTATAGAACCCGTAAAATTTTCAGCTAAATCAAAAATGTGTTGCTCAGATTTGTCCTAATCTGTTCGGTATGTAAAAGAATTACCCATTTATGGAATTTTTGTCGTCCCGCGCTCAATAAATCAATTTATATGTGCAAGTCAAACTCATTTCTCCATTAATTATACATACGTTATTTATAGAAAATTGAACTTTGAATACGATGGTCATACTAAAAACTCATTACGTGGGTGGATCAATGACTAAAAATCGATCTAAACATTTTATTTGTTAATAACAATAGGAATTTGTCAATAATTTTTATTGACTTTACTTTTTTTTTTAAAAAAGCATCTTTTAACTTTAAAATAAAACAAATTAGAAGTTTCTATCTGTAATAGAACCAACCAACCGAAGCTATGAATTTTTGAAAATATATCTCCAAGCCAAAAATCACGATATTCTTGAAATTTAGGCCCGCTCTATTTTCCAAAATCCAAAAATCCTCGAACATATCTGTTTTTTCGATATCAAACCTCTAAAAAAAATTTCAGCCAAATCAAAAATGTTTCGGTCAGATTTTGTCAAAATCTGTTCGATTTAAAAAAGAATGCCCGTACGATATACGACATGTCTGTATTCTAACGTTTAAATCAGCAAAATTTACTTTAAAGTTGAGATTAAAAATCATGCGAAATCTTAGTAGAAAATGAGTTATACTACTAGAACCTTAGATTACACTAGTTTACAAGAAAAATCTCCCGAAATAAAACTCAACTTTTCTTATAGATTTAGACCTCCTGAACACGAATATCATATTCATTTTTTTTGGTTAGCTCTTGTTTTTGAGATATTCACGAAAAACCAATTTTTCGGTGATCAAAAATGTTGTTTCGGTTTTTGGGTCTCATATTTTACAAAACCAACAAATTAAAAATATTAATGAAACAAATGCATAGTAAATGTACCAACAAACATTTTGAGCTATATTTTGTAAAAATCCATTAAGGATTCTGGAAGTTACAGTCGAAAAAAGTTGAAAAAATACGAAAAATTCACATTTTTTTTAAATTTTTCCATTTTCAACGCCATAAATTTTGAACAAACAAAGACACTAATTTTTTTTAATTTCTTGGAGCCTATAGTAACTTTAATTTTGTTTCTTTTAAGCTAAAAGACACGAATATTGGTGCAGTTTGCACCAAGTTATTCAAGTTTTCCCAAAGAAATTCAAAACTCAAAATTTGGAAAAAATAATTTTTTACTTAATTTATTGTGCCATAAATAATAATTTTATGAGTTCAGTCGTTCTCAAACTTCAGTAAAGAATTATTTTAAAATAGTAAAGTATAATTTCCATTTTTGTTTTCGAAGTAATTGGATCGATATGAGACGTATATAGAAAAATATAAACAAAAGATAATGAATTGTGAGGAGAGGCAAAACATCATAACATCAGAACTATTTAAGTTAGTTCAAGCACCATAAAGTTAAGCCCCTATTGATGTCTGTTAATACCTGTAAGGTTTGTTTCTTTTCTTTTTTCTTTTTTCTCTTTTTTTTTGTTTTCTGATAATGTAAATTTTTTTCTATCACCGCCCACCTTGTGTTACTCCTTACGTTTATGATCATTTTAAGTTTAATTTAAGAAAGCAATTACTCCTCCTTTTTAATAGCTTTTCGGTTTTCCCAACTTTTGTTTAATTAGTTAAAAGAGGTTTCTTTTTAAGTAGATAATTGTCGTACGATTAGTTGCAAATATAATCTCTCTGAGGATAAATTTAATTCCAAACATTCAAGTGAAAATAATAATTAAAAGAGAAAAAATATTACAAATATAAACTTTAAATAGTGTATTGTTTTTAAAAATCAATAGTGAAAGCTGCTTTTTAAAGCAAAATAAATTTTTAGTAAGGTGTAAAATCAAGTTTATTTAAATGGCGTCGTCAAGAAATTTCAAGTGTAAAAATAGCACAAATTCATTTTGTTTTATTTGTGGAAGGTACATAATACATACTGCTAAATCACCCTATTTATAAGAACTGCCTATCTTCATTACCAACTGATATTTTCCAACTCCTAAAATAAATCCGAGGTGGGAGGAGCTAAATCATGTCAAAAAACTTCACAAAAAAATCTCAATTTCGAGAAAAATCATATACGAATAAAATACAACTTTTGTCAAAAAACGAAATTTCATAATCAACTAACTGATATTTTTCAACTCCTAAAATAAGTCCGAGGGAGGAAAAGCTAGATTATGCCAAAAAACTTCACAAAAAAAATCTCAATTTCGAGAAAAATCATATACAAACAAAATACAACTTTTGTCAAAAAAAGACATTTCATAATCAACTAACTGATATTTTCCAAACTCCTTAAATAAGTCCGAGGTGGAAGAGCTAGATCTACAACGAAAACAACTTATATATAAATCAGTTATGTTGCAGAATTTAAATTATTCTTAAAATTAAATTTTAATTCCAAATTTTGAGTTTTGAATTTCTTTGGGAAAACTTGAATAACTTGGTGCAAACTGCACCAATATTCGTATCTTTTAGCTTAAAAGAAAGAAAATTGAAGTTACTATAGGCTCCAAGAAATTGAAAAAAATTAGTGTCTTTATTTGTTCAAAATTTATGGTGTTGAAAATGGAAAAATTTGAAAAAAACGTGAATTTTTCGTATTTTTTCAACTTTTTTCGACTGTAACTTCCAGAATCCTTAATGAATTTTTAAAAACTATAGCTCTAAATGTTTGTTGGTATATTTACTATGCATATGTTTTATTAATTTATTTTATTTGTTTGTTTTGTAAAATATGAGACCCAAAAACCGAAACAACATTTTTGGTCGCCGAAAAAATTGGTTTTTCGTGAATATCTCAAAAACAAGAGCTAACCAAAAAAATGGATATGATATTCGTGTTCAGGAGGTCCAAATCCATAAGAAAAGTTGGGTTTTATTCAGGGGGACAAAAAAAGTTCAAAATTTGTAAACTAGTGCTATTAAACACACAAGATAAGTAATATTGTTTTAAGTTGAAGTTTTTTTTAACGTAAAGTAATGTGCGAATATAACGTGATAGTATTTGTATTAAAATGACACAGTAGCCTAGAAATTTAAATATCATTAAGGTTTTCCGTATCTTGCCCAGACATGCCTACGAAATAACTTACTTATGTGGATGTTTTGTATTTTACATATTTACCGATCGCGATCAGAAAATGGTCAAACTTATTTATAGTAGAATTTTTTTATCAATGAATTTTTGACAGATAGCACGCAGCAAGAAATAAAAGACGAGGCAAAAAGTAAAACAGAGATGTATTATTTATTTTGGGATAAATTTGTTTTGAAAACAATTACATTAGTTAAATTTCTACTCCTAGGTCGTACCATTTGTTTGTTGTGACATTTGTTTACGCTAGTTAAGGCGCCGTTATTTTTATTAGAATTTTTTTAATTATCAAAATTTTCTTATACTACCTACAAAATCATTAATATTTTTACTAGTTTTTGGTTTTCTACTATAATTGGTTGAATTGAATCGGTCATTTCAAAAACCTCATAAGTCACTCAATTAGAATTTTTCAGAAATCAATAAAAACTGTTTCATACACAAACAAATGAGTTTTAAAGGACTTTTTTATGTTTAATTTAGTATTTGAGTGGTGAAAAATTAAAATAGCGAATAACCTATACAATTTATTAATAGAAATAATGAAAAAAACCTGAAAAACAGTTCTTGACTTATGTTGTTTTAGCAAGAAATAGGGTTAGTGGTATAAATTTTAATCAAAAAAATCGTAGTAATCATATTTTTTATTGCTTATTATTGAGAATTACACTTAAAAATAATCTTATTATTATTTTACATGTATTAATTTGTCATGTTTTAATATCTTTATGGTACGTAGTCATATTCTCCATCATTCTTAATTATGAGTTAATTCATATATAATATTATAATACGTATATAGTTCATATATAATTCATATATAATACGAATCCTTGAAAAGAGGACGAGTGTCATGGGTCCGTACCTGCGGTTCTTCTCGTCCTACGCAGGGATGCAGGACTGCTATCGCTATCGACTTACGTGGTTTTTACCCAGAATACGCATCTCCCTTTAAGGAACCATTTTCTGCAAAAAAAGCATGTTGGTAAAAAATGTGACTTAATAGGTTTTTGAAATGACCGATTCAATTTCAATAGTAATTTATTAATTTTATGTGGTTTTTTTGTCCATTTCAATGGGACTCTAACAGTTTTTTTTAATATTTTAATCTGAGACACTGAATATTCGCACATGCGCATATGAATATGCGCACAACGACCAATTTTCGTATTCGCTGGTAAAAAAATAAAAGCATACTTTTATTTTATTTTTCTCAAAAGTTTTTCGATTGAAATAAAACTGATGATATTAAAACTGAAAATTTGATCCTAACTAAAATTTTATCATGAACGCTTTGGTTTTGTTCTCATTTAAACTAAATTTAGAGTGAAATGGATATTATTTGACGGTTTTGTTTCTGTCTTCGTTTTTTTTTTTACAATTTAGTATGAAATTAAAATAAAATTTATTTTGGATTTTTGAGATCAATTAAACTCAAGTAAGTAAGGAAGTAATTGGAATATTTTCAATTCAAAGGTATGGTTTTGAAGTTTCTCAGAAAAAAACTACAATTCACATTTTTTACGTGTTTCGGATCGGATTCGAACCTACCCTCGTCAGTGCCCGGCTCGAATCTTTGGGCAGACACGCTATCGATTACGCCGTTGAGGCGATGACAATTTCAAAGTTGAAACTTCTTCATCACTTAATTATTTTTTACTTAAGTTGAATTTTTCCACTGTCATTAGACTCCATATTATGGAAATGCTTTTACATTATATGGGATTTTTTGCATTAAATTTCTAGACAATACTTTGTGTGAATTCATAGAATGGGGAACATTTCTATTCTAATTAACATCCTAAGTCACGATTGTATAGTCATTAACAGATGCTAAAATATCGTTCAAAAACGCGAATTTTGGTGCAGATTGCACCAAGTTATTCAGGTTTTTCCAAAAAGACAAAACTAAAAATTTGGAAAAAAAAAATAATTTGAATTCTGCAACATAATTGATTTATATATAAGTTGTTATACAGATTTTCGAATAAAAACTGCGTGTCATTTTGAGCTTTACTTATTTCAACCGCGTTTATGTATTTTTTCTTTTTTTTTCTGTGCCGCATTGTAAATAATATTTTATAAGTTCAGTCGTTCTCAAACATCAGTTAAGAACTCTTTTAAAATAGTAAAGTGTAAAGTTAAATTTATATAAATGGCTTTTCAAGAAGTTTCAAGTGTAAAAATAGTCCAAATTCATTTTGTTTTATTTGATGAATTTGAATAATACACCCTGCTAAAAAAATCACTCCATATATAAGAATTGCATTCCTTCATTACTTTGGCTTAAAACTGAATGAAGATAAACCGTGGATGCCAAAAAACAGTTATGTCAAATGCAACTTAACACATTCAAGATGGTACAATAGAGAAAATGTTAATTTAACGTTTTAACGTTGTGTTACGACCAGGTTTTTACTATAACTCGCAATTTTAAATCTAAAATCTGTATAACGACCCATTTATAAATCAATTATGTTGCAGAATTTAAATTAATCTTAGTAAAAAATTATTTTTTCAAATTTTGAGTTTTGATTATTTTTGGGAAAACCTGAATAATTTGGTGCAACTAGCACCAAAATTCGGGTTTTTTAACATAAAAGAAAGGATATTGAATTAACCGTTGGCTCTAAGAAATTAAAAAAATTTACAATCATTTCGCAAATTATGAAATTTTTAACAGTCCATACAATTTTCAACCGATCTAGTTTCGAACTAATCTGGTTTTAATCTTTAAAAATTTTATCATTCTCATCAGGGCTAGCCGACTAGATAAACTACCAAAAATGTCAACGCTTATAAACCAAAAATTAGTCTACATTTCTAGTGAAGTATAAGAAAACAAAAAAATTACATTGAGTCTATTGATACATAATCAACAACTAATTCAGTAAATTAGTTATGATATAACATCAGTCTGATGAAAAATCTCCCATCATGAATATAAAAACTGAATCTAAAAATTATGATGCAAATTATGAAATTTTTTGCAGCCTATACAATTTTCGACCGATCCAGTTTCGAACCAATAAGAAAATGTTTTAACTTTAAAAAAGTTTATCATTCTCATCAGGGCAAATTTTTGGTTTTATTTAGTGTTTCTAGTCGGGTAGCCCTGATGAGAATGATAAACTTTTTTCAGTTTAAAATTTATTGGTTCAAAACTAGATCGGTCGAAAATTGTATGGACTGCAAAAAATATCATAATTTGCACCATAATTTTTTAGATTCTGTTTTTATATTCATGATTGGAGATTTTCCATCGGAGTGATGTTATATCACATCACAATTGATTTACTGAATTTAATGAATTGTTGATTATATGTCAATAGACACAAGTGAAGACTAGTCATCTTCTTCTCGCCAATACAAGCTTGTTATTCAATACTAGCATAGCTAGAGTATAACAACAACAGTGATCACTAGAGAAACTAATTGACTAAACCTGAATCTATAAATATATGTTTATGTAAATTTTTTGTTTTCTTATACATACTTCCCTTGAAATGTAGAAAAAATTTCATAATTTGCACCACAATTTTTTTTGATTCAGTACTTATATTCATGATGGGCGATTTTCCATCGGAGTGATGTTATATCACAATTCACAACTAATTTACTGAATTAATTACAATCATTGTTTGTTCAAAACTTATGACGTTGAATATAGAAAAGGTTTAGAAAAACATAAATTTTTGATTTTTTTCAAATTTTTCGAGTATAACTTCCAGAATCCTTGATGGATTTTTACAAAAATAGCTCAAAATGTTTGTTAATATCTTTTGTACACTTTTGTTCTGTTGTTTCATTAATATATTATATTTATTTTATTTGTAAAATATGCGATCCGAAAACCGGAATAACCTTTTTGTTCACCGAAAAATTAGTTTTTCGCGAATATCTCAAAAACAAAAGCTAACCTAAGAAAATATAGTATATTTTCCTACGAGAGATGAAAACATTGTTTATCGTGAGTAAACATTTGTTCACGAGACGCACTAGCGTCGAGTGAGACATGTTTACTAACGAAAAACGTTTTTATCTCGCGTAGGAAATGCAATTTTTTCTATGATACTAATATATAATCGATATTTACTATAAATTATAAAGTTATAAATCGACAACAATACATTAAAAATTCATATTCTATTTTTTCATGGTTACGTTGTTTAAAATACTTTGCAAAATTATATAAAAAACCATAGCAACTATAATTTGTTATTTTTTTACACTAGTGAGTTTACTTTTCGCATAGAAAAAATATGATATTCATGTTCAGCAGGTCAAAATCTATAAGAAATGTTGGGTTTTATTTAAGGAGATTTTGGTTGTAAACTAGTGTTATTTGTGCGTTATAGATATAGACAAATATGTTTGATTTATCTTTATATCATATTAACCTTCACGTGAACAGTATCTCCCCGGGTAGATATCACGGTTTTTGTAATTCAATAACTTTATGAGTTTTTAACCAATCATCATGCCTGTTCAGCTATGTGACTAATTTTTAAATTGATTTCACAAAATCTGAGAAAAAAATATTTTGGACTTCCTTTTAACACTTTTTTTTGGATTTTTATGGTTTTTTTTACGCAAGAAAACAATATCTACCCGGGTAGATATTTTTTCCTTGGGTTTTATATGAACATTTTTACTGATCAATGTGAAAAACAAGTAACTTTATTTTTAAATATATGCTTTTATTGTATGCTTACACAAAAGCAAAATGATATTATGATATTAATACACGTTTGATATTATTACACGTTTGTTGATATTATGTAAGTTGATATTACGTAAGAAAACAATATATACCCGGGTAGATATTTTTTTCCTTTTTTCTTATATGAAAATTTTTACTGGTCAATGTGAAAAACAAGTAAATTTATTTTTAAATATATGCTTTTATTGTATGCTTACTCGTACGTAAAATAAATACACAGTTACGTTTGTTGATATTATGATTTATGTAATATCTACCGGGGTAGATATTGTTCATATCAGTCGCTAAAATTTCCGTTCACGCGAAGGTTAATCTGTAAGACAAAAATAACTATAGAACATATAAAGTTAGCAATAATTTCTCATTATAGAAACATAATATCATTTACTTGATCTTATGACTTTCTTATTAGTAATTGCTGCTATTTAAGTGAGCTGATAAACAAAGAAAAACGTTCTTTATAAATATAGTTTTTTTTAATATAAATTATTTTGTAATAGCTGATGTTACTTATAAGTTGTACAAAATGAAGATAATATTTATTTTTATAATTTATTCGGTAGTTTTTGCGATCGATAGTTGTTATGGAAATACTTCAATAACTAACTCATCTGAGTTGGATGAAAATTCTTTAAAATGTATTGAAGAAAGTAATGTAAGTAAATCAAATTAATTTCTACTCAAAGCAATATATATATATATATATATATATATATATATATATATATATATATATATATATATATATATATATATATATATATATATATATATATATATATATATATATATATATATATATATATATATATATATATATATATATATATATATATATATATATATATATATATATATATATATATATATATATATATATATATATATATATATATATATATATATATATATATATATATATATATATATATATATATATATATATATATATATATATATATATATATAGATTTAATTTATTCCCTTAAAGGGCCCATACACGATCAGTTTTGAATGACAATCTACGTGATTGACATTCATGATTGACTGTGTATGTACATGACTGACTGTCAAATTTTATGACTGAAGAAATTTTGAACATATTTGAATCATATTCATCAGTCAAGATCGACGTTCATAGTTGATCATGTTTGGGCCCTATTAGACATTAAATACCAAAACAAATTAAAAACAATATGCCTTGTGCATAAAACTTCACACTCAAGATTATATAATATACTTTTTTGTTAATAAATAGCTGCACAGCATTAACAGTAAATTTAGTAAAAACACAGAAGTATAGTAAAATTAATTTTGTTTTACAGAGGCTTACCAAAATAAAATTGAATTGCCTGGAGTCAAAACCAAAACCATTTGATCAAATTACTCCATACATCTATAGTTTAAATCAAAATGAACTTGAACAATACCACAATAGTTTTTGCAGTAATAATACGAACTACATAAGTTGTGTAAATGAGATTCAAACGTATGATGATGAAACCTGCAAAGATGAAATCAATTACTTAAAAGTTCTCATCAAAGTGGAAATTATTGATACAGAAAATTGGTGCGAAAACGATGGTCAACGGTTTTATGGTTGGTTGTTAAAATTCTGATCGATTTGAAAGTCAATATAAATAGTTTACTTTGTTGAATAGATATTCTACCAAATGAAGGATTACTTTGTTTAAAAACACATCCCATTACAATACTTTGCAGAGCAGCATCGATAAGGGAAATAAGTAATAACAATACAACTCCAACATTCTGCGAGTAATAAATTGATTTAATTGATTTATTTGTAGATATAAATATTTAAGTCTGATTATTTATATATTTACAGCGAAATGGATGCGTTACACAAATGTCAGAGGTGGTTTGTTTCAAAATGTCCAAAAGTACGAGAAGCAACAGATTCCTTTTTTGAAAAAGCATTTATAGCGCTAGAATGTTAAGGATTCAACAAAAATGTTTAAATTCAATTGTTTTACTGTTTCGCTAGGGGTTTCCGTTTGATCAAATTACTGATTAATTTGTACCAATATTGTTAATATGTGTAAACCTTCGAACATGAAAAAGTTTTAAAACGAAAAAAAAATTAATTTAATTTTGTATTTTATTTAAAGTTGCGAGCTTTTCCTAGTATTCATAGCAACAAACTATCACTTTTACAGTGGTAGACACATAATAGAGTCAGTAAGTTCAGAAACTATAATGAAAAAGTGCAATCACAAAAACAAACTCATCTTGGCCAAGTACTAAGAAAGAATCGAACCATTGCATAACTTTAGATATCAGGTATGTTTTAGTTTCAATTAATACTTTATCAGAGAACAGAGTTTTGCTATATATAGTACAAACTTCATTTCCTTATTTAAATAATCTTTTGAGTGCACATCAATTGGACCAATAAAGTAAATTTATGATTTTTTAGAATATATCGATGCTAGCTTAGGAATTAAATGACACAAGAAATAGTAAGCTCATTAGTTATTATAATTAGAGAGCTCAATTATAGAGTTTGACATGTTCGAATACTTGTTTATTCAATTTACATGATTGCAGGCTGTAGCATTAATATCGATTCTTAATAGATACTTACTAAAACTAAAACTGTTAAACTAAATTAGTTAAAACTGTATTGCTACAATTTTCAGAATAACAAGCTCCAGTTTTTACTTTGAAAGGTAGCGATAAGTGATTATTAATTTTCAATATAAACAATTTATGTCCCCCTTTTAGGACCCACTGATTCTAAAAAAAGCAAAAAAAAAATGTGTGTCTTTATGCCGGCCTTTATGCCGGCCACCGTCGTTACAGAGAAAACTGTTGGAGTGATTTCAAAAATTTTTGTTTCTAGTAATATGTTGACTTAATGATAAGAGGCGAAAGGACGATGTGTTTGATAACTGTACCGAAAGTGTGTCAAAACAAGAAAATTTGCATATTTTTTGCTTAAAAAACTTTCATAACATAATGTCAATCTCTTGTTACTTTACGCAAATAACTTATTTAATAAGTTTAATAAAAAATTAAAGAAAACAAAGCTTTTTTTAATTTTACTGTTACTCTATATATATTTCAGCTTGTTAGGCCATCTTCTGGAGTAATGATTTAATAGTTACAATAAAAATCTTATATATACAATTTTTTACAAAACAATACGGTAAAGAGAGAGAAAACAATAACAAAGAACATAATAAAATACATAAATTAGCAGTAATGAAAAAATCTAATATTAAAAAGAGACAAATATTTTAAGAAATAAAACTATTGTAAAACTAAAATTAAAATGAAAACAAAAGTGTTGAGTCCCATGGTCCATCCTCCAGAAAAAAATATTTATGTTTTATGATCCCAAATAGTTGAAGTAATCTATAAAAAGTAAAAAATTTTCAAATGCAGTATCTTGTTCAAAAAAAGGATAATTAAAAGAAAAAATATTTAAACTTTATGAAAAAAAAAATTGATGTAGTAGGAGGAAACCAATTATAAAAAAAAGAATAAAATTACAGATTACAAGATCAACCAAAATTAAAACTGTTGTTTTAAGATTATATTGGTATTGTAGGAATTACCGAACATTATGATTTATGAATAAAGAAAGTAAGGGATTAAGAGGTAATAAAACTTTTGAGAAAAGATCAAAATAGAAAACCAAAAAAACCGTTTTGAAGTTATTTATGAAATAACGCAGGATCTGTCAAAGGAGAAAATAGGATTTCTGTTTGTTCGTTTAAAATTTCTTTTTTGAAGTACAGTGCTTTCCTAATCTCGTAAGATTCCAAAATATCTAACTTTTTCCCCTTAGGTTCAATATGTAATATTGAGAGATTATCTATAGAGACACTATGGTTAGAATCAATTACGTGGTTAGCTAAAGCAGAATCCGTTTTTCCTAACTTTACTGCAGCTAGATGTTCCTTAGCTCTAATTTTGAAGTTCCTACCTGTTTGGCCTAAATATTTAAAACTACAATCATTGCACTTGATTTCATATACACCTGACTTCAACAGGGTATCCGTCTTTGGTATATTATTGAAAACAAGTTTCTTAATTGTACTTTTATTGGAAAACGCAAACCTAATATTTGAATACTTCGAAACGAAATTACCTAATCTTGAGCAAACATTACCAGTATATCCCACACGTCTCCACTTCCATGAAGGTGCGTTCTCCACTGGATAAATGCTACCCAAGAGCTTTTTTCTTTGTTTCTTCTTTAACAAACCAAACACTACTCTTTTGTCATAGCCGTTATTATAGGCAATCGTAAGAATAGTGTTTAGTTCCTTACTGAAGTTTGCATTAGACATTGGGATATTAATTAATCTCTCTATAAAAGCATGAAAAGCTGACATTTTAGTATTAATGGGGTGGTTAGAGTGCGCGGGTATAACGGAATCAGTATAGGTAGGTTTCCTATAAATACTAAAGTCGAAGTTGGAATTAATTTGAGATATTGTTATATCAAGAAAATTAAGAGAGCCTAAGGTCTCAGTTTCTAAGGTGAAATCTATTGATGAAAATTGTGTATTAAGCCAAGACAAAAAACAATCCAGTAACCTCTCTGTACCTTGCCAGTAACAAAGTATATCATCTACATATCTATACCAAAAGACTATATTACGGTAAAATGGGTTAGAAGGTGAGAGTATAAGTTTCTCAAAATGGTTCATAAAAATATCTGCAAATAAAGGTGAAAGAGGGGAACCCATAGGAAGACCATCAGAAAACTTATAAAATTTTGAATCATAACAAAAATAATTTTGTTCGATGCAAGTTCTATAAATTCTCTTTAGATCATCTCTAATAGAAGGATCAGAGACATCTTCATTAATAAACCTGTACACTATATCTGTTAAAATTTTAATTGGGACTGAGGTGAATAAACTAACTACATCAAAGGACACTAATTTAGCCTTAGAAACACAATTGAAACTACTAATTTTTCGCGCTAGATCTACAGAGTTTTTAACTGAATATGTTGAACAGAAGCTGGTATGATGTGAAAAAAGTTGGTTAAACTTTTTACATAATTTATATGCTGGAGCACTACAATAAGAAACAATAGGTCTAATAGGTGTGTTTTCCTTATGAATTTTAGGTAAACCATAAAGAATGGGGGCTAAACCATTCATCATAGTGTATTTCCATCCATCATTTGGAAACACACTTTTTGACTCCCTAATACACTGACTAACGGATAACTTAAAACTTGGGGTGGGATCTTTTGCTAAAACTATGGCACGACTATCTTTTATAAAATCTAACACTTTGTTGTGGTAATCAACCCTATCAAGCACTGTTATAGTATTGCCTTTATCAGCTTTACATACAATAGCATCATTTTCTACAACCTTTTCTCTAATTGATTTTATGATTCTATTGGAATTCAAGGGATTTTTATTTAAATTGGTACTCACATATTCTTGTTGAATTCTCAATGCGCAAGCTGCCTTTAACCGTATGGGTTCACCTTGTAGAGCTGTTTCTGCGTCGATAGCTAGATCTTCCATATTTTTTATTGTGGTTTCCGCTGGTGGTGAAAAGTTTACACCATGACTTAAAATTTCTTCCTCTTCTTTTGTAAAATTAGTGGATGAAAAATTTTTGAATCTTGGATAGAATTGCTCTTTATCATCCAAAACCGGCTCTCTTTGAGGTTGCTGTGCTTGATGTTCTGCCATTAATGCTTCGATTTTCCTTGCTTGTTTAACGTATTGTTTGTGGGCTTTTTCCTCTGCATCTGTTCGAACTTTTGCATCAAAAATATCAAATTCCACATGATGTAATCTGGACGTTAGCTCCATATGAACAATTTTCAGATGTGTGCTCATATTGCATCTTACTGCATATAGTCCTCTTGATGTTCTATCTCTCCACAATTGACGAGCTTTACTTATTGCTTGTATCGCTAGTTTAGATTTTGTTTTGAAGCGAATATATGTATATTTTGGTAGCAAGTTGTGTTTTTTGCACTCACTATTGAACCACAAATGGTTATTTGTAGTTTTCACTCTAACTGTTAATCGTTGATAAATCACGGCTAATGTGGCTAAATCTGCCAATTTAATATAATTAACACTGTTTGCCGTTGGCACTTGGCAGTTTTTGCCGTTTTGCCTGGCAGTTTTTGCCGTTGGCACTTGGCATAAGGAAAACACACCTATTAGACCTATTGTTTCTTATTGTAGTGCTCCAGCATATAAATTATGTAAAAAGTTTAACCAACTTTTTTCACATCATACTAGCTTCTGTTCAACATATTCAGTTAAAAACTCTGTAGATCTAGCGCGAAAAATTAGTAGTTTCAATTGTGTTTCTAAGGCTAAATTAGTGTCCTTTGATGTAGTTAGTTTATTCACCTCAGTCCCAATTAAAATTTTAACAGATATAGTGTACAGGTTTATTAATGAAGATGTCTCTGATCCTTCTATTAGAGATGATCTAAAGAGAATTTATAGAACTTGCATCGAACAAAATTATTTTTGTTATGATTCAAAATTTTATAAGTTTTCTGATGGTCTTCCTATGGGTTCCCCTCTTTCACCTTTATTTGCAGATATTTTTATGAACCATTTTGAGAAACTTATACTCTCACCTTCTAACCCATTTTACCGTAATATAGTCTTTTGGTATAGATATGTAGATGATATACTTTGTTACTGGCAAGGTACAGATAGGTTACTGGATTGTTTTTTGTCTTGGCTTAATACACAATTTTCATCAATAGATTTCACCTTAGAAACTGAGACCTTAGGCTCTCTTAATTTTCTTGATATAACAATATCTCAAATTAATTCCAACTTCGACTTTAGTATTTATAGGAAACCTACCTATACTGATTCCGTTATACCCGCGCACTCTAACCACCCCATTAATACTAAAATGTCAGCTTTTCATGCTTTTATAGAGAGATTAATTAATATCCCAATGTCTAATGCAAACTTCAGTAAGGAACTAAACACTATTCTTACGATTGCCTATAATAACGGCTATGACAAAAGAGTAGTGTTTGGTTTGTTAAAGAAGAAACAAAGAAAAAAGCTCTTGGGTAGCATTTATCCAGTGGAGAACGCACCTTCATGGAAGTGGAGACGTGTGGGATATACTGGTAATGTTTGCTCAAGATTAGGTAATTTCGTTTCGAAGTATTCAAATATTAGGTTTGCGTTTTCCAATAAAAGTACAATTAAGAAACTTGTTTTCAATAATATACCAAAGACGGATACCCTGTTGAAGTCAGGTGTATATGAAATCAAGTGCAATGATTGTAGTTTTAAATATTTAGGCCAAACAGGTAGGAACTTCAAAATTAGAGCTAAGGAACATCTAGCTGCAGTAAAGTTAGGAAAGACGGATTCTGCTTTAGCTAACCACATAATTGATTCTAACCATAGTGTCTCTATAGATAATCTCTCAATATTACATATTGAACCTAAGGGGAAAAAGTTAGATATTTTGGAATCTTACGAGATTAGGAAAGCACTGTACTTCAAAAAAGATATTTTAAACGAACAAACAGAAATCCTATTGTCTCCTTTGACAGATCCTGCGTTATTTCATAAATAACTTCAAAACGGTTTTTTTGGTTTTCTATTTTGATCTTTTCTCAAAAGTTTTGTTACCTCTTTTTCCCTTACTTTCTTTATTCATAAATCATAATGTTCGGTAATTCCTACAATACCAATATAATCTTAAAACAACAGTTTTAATTTTGGTTGATCTTGTAATCTGTAATTTTATTCTTTTTTTTATAATTGGTTTCCTCCTACTACATCATTTTTTTCTTTCATAAAGTTTAAATATTTTTTCTTTTAATTATCCTTTTTTTGAACAAGATGCTGCATTTGAAAATTTTTTACTTTTTATAGATTACTTCAACTATTTGGGATCATAAAACATAAATATTTTTTTCTGGAGGATGGACCATGGGACTCAACACTTTTGTTTTCATTTTAATTTTAGTTTTACAATAGTTTTATTTCTTAAAATATTTGTCTCTTTTTAATATTAGATTTTTTCATTACTGCTAATTTATGTATTTTATTATGTTCTTTGTTATTGTTTTCTCTCTCTTTACCGTATTGTTTTGTAAAAAATTGTATATATAAGATTTTTATTGTAACTATTAAATCATTACTCCAGAAGATGGCCTAACAAGCTGAAATATATATAGAGTAACAGTAAAATTAAAAAAAGCTTTGTTTTCTTTAATTTTTTATTAAACTTATTAAATAAGTTATTTGCGTAAAGTAGCAAGAGATTGACATTATGTTATTTGAAAACTTACGCCAAGTGCCAACGGCAAACAGTGTTAATTATAAAAAACTTTCATTTTATGTGATAACGAGTAGTAACATTAAATGTGTAAAAATCTTGATGGTCGACATTGGTATATGAGACCAGGTGCTTGATTATTGTGTCAAATACAATAAGTGTATCAAAAGAATGATTTTCATTTATTTTTTTTTAAAATTATGTTGAAAAACATAAAATTAATTATTTGTATGACAAGAAATGTGATTGTACATGAAATTAGACATGGAATATTGTTCTATCTAGTTTCAACTTCATCCAAATTAAAGGAACAGTTGGAACATATTAATTTGTTGCAGATTAAATTTTGTTTTTTAATAGAAATTTTAATTATAAGGGAGAGTAATCTTTTGTGTGACTCCATATTCTACGAATAACAGGAACGGTTGGAAAATAAGTTTGTATTTTTGATTTTGTAATAATTTTTGCAATATTTTTTAATTTTTTTTTTCTGATTTCTGAAAGTTTCAATTTTTGATTTTGTAATAAATTTTGGAATACTTTAAGAATTTTGAAAAAACTTTGATTTTTGGATTTTGTTATAATTTTTGGAATATTTTTATAGTTTTGAACAAAGTTTAAATTTTTGATTTTGTTATAATTTTTGGAATATTTTGGAATTTTGAAAAATATTGTAATTTTGATTTTGTTATAATTTTTGCAATATCTTTAGAATATTGAAAAAAGTTACAATTGTTGATTTCGTTATAATTTTTGGAATATATTTAGAACTTCGAAAAAGTTTAAATTTTTGATTTGATTATAATTTTTACAATATTAGGAAATTTGAAAAAAGTTAAGTGGTCCGCGAATTTCTTTATATTTATTACCAGTTACAATTTTATTTTATTCAAACGTTTTTTTCAATGCTCAGATGTGAATACTAATTCACAAATTAAATTTTTTTTCTACGATAGCATATAAAAATTTAATAATTCAAATCAAATTAAATATCGGTTTAATATTGACTATCTTAGAAAAAATTGCATTTCCTTCCCGAGATGAAAACGTTTTACGTTAACGTGAACAAATTTTCACTCACGAAAAAACAGCATAATGTGATATATATTTTTAATATCGTTATCACTTGTAAGAGTAACATTTTGTTTTTTATTTCACTCCTCCATTCCTGGAGTCGATTTTTTTATTTTCTTTCATTTCATATGCAGAAGAGAAAATTAATACTTTTCCGTCATCCTTTTTATTTATTTCAATAATAATACTTGCATAATTGGACAAACCACTCAGAAAAATAATTTTTTTTTATGTTTGATAAGAAAATTTACAAATATCAAAGAAAAGCATCAAATTTAAAAAAAAAAAATTAAATGGGTGAGTATTTAAAAAAAATATCCTTCCGGCAAGTTCAATAATAGGCTTATTTTTGATTTTTTTTCAACCATAATTGTGTGCGTTATTAAACTTAATAGAATAAAACAAACAAGTGTTTAATGATACATTTTATTGTCTGAGTAAAAGCTTACAAATTGGCAAATTTGTAGGAGACTAAAAATACAACCCAATACAACGTTTTATCCTTCCGACAGAGTAACATGCATTAATTTAAATTAAATTATTTTAAATTCATTATTAAAAATATGGAGGGGCTGAAATCTCAAGCTCTGAGATATCAAGACTTCGGTCTGGGTTAAGGATTTTGATATAGTTTTCGGCAAAAAACTTTTATGAGGACATGGATTTTAGTTTTGGGCAGCGGTGTATATCAAAGATAACTCTTTGTTAAAGTATGAGTATTTTTTTATCTATGTTTAGAAATTTATTACAAAACGAACCAGATCGTAAATTAACATAAATTAGTGAAAAGATGATACACTCAGCAAACTACTCAAAAACCTCTTCATTTAGCGTTTCGAAAAAATATTACAAAATCACAAATTCAAAAAAATTATTTCAAATATTTTAAAAGCTATAACAAATTCAAAAATTTTCATATCCAATTTCATTTTCAATTACATTTACGTCATAAAAACAGCCAAAAAATTGGCTAAAAAAATAAATGAAATTGTTTTTTGACACGCTTGACATTATGTTTTTGACAAACTTATAATGCCATAATTCTCAATAATAATAATAAAAATTCATTTCAAACAAATAATTAATTTTATTTTTTTCCAAAAAATTGGGTAAAAAATAAATAAAAATCTTTCTTTTGACACACTTGACAACATTTTTTTGACAAACTTATAACGCCATAATTCTCAATAATATTAATAAAATTTCACTTCAAACAAAAACTAATTTTGTTTTTTTCCAAAAAATTGGGTAAAAAAATAAATAAAAATCTATCTTTTGACACACTTGACAACATTTTCTTAAAAAAACTAATAATGCAATAATCTAGATTTTGGTCTCACATACCAGTCCCGACTATCAAAATTTCTTCAAATTCAATGTTTCTACTCGTAATCACTTAAAATGAGCGTTTTTAAAGCAAAAAATATGCAAATTTCCTTGTTTTGACACACTTGACGATTTTTTGACACACTTCCGGTACAGTTATCAAACACATCGTCCTTTCGGCAAAAAAAAATTTTGTGAAATCCGTCCAGCGGTTTTCTAGATTTCGTCGGTTGTGACGGACGGCCGACAGACAGACACACATTTTTTTTTTGCATTTTTAGAATCAGTAGGTCCTAAAACGTCGAGAAATGCCAAATAAGTGGGGGTAAAATTTCACTTTGAGCTCATGAATGTAATACTTACTCTTCCAGACCGAAGTAACAAGTAAAACGAAAAAAAACATAGAATTTTATTTTATTTTTTTGTACCATTAATCCAAACATTAAGTATTTAATTCAATTTCGATACCCATTTAATTGTGCAGAGGGGTAAGCACAGAGGTGGCAACTTGTATTTTTGACATTTCGAGATATTAACCATTTTTAATTTTCAATTTTCACAGTTAAACTAATCAAAACTTTATTTACAGTCAAAAAAATGAATCAGAAAAATAGAGGGTTATATTATTTGTAAATGTTGTAAAATATTAATTATTTGATAATTAAATAGTAAATTTGATACTTTTAAAGAAGATAAAGTATATATAAAAGAGTAATTTTTGAATGAAAAAATTAATTAAATTGTTTAATTATATATGATAAAAATGTCCATCGACTGTTATTATATCATCTTAGATGAATAACTCATTTTTTACAAAAAATACAAGACTCCACCTTTGTGCTTAGCACGGCAGTACATATACTAATGAGAATTGAGAAACTAACAAACAATTATAAATCACTAATTTTTTTACAATGGAAATCCAATTCAATGTAATCGTAGTAGCATTTGCCTTTTTCAATATTCGAGAGAGGTACACGCGTGTTATTTTGAATTTATTTTGTTTTATATAATCAAAGCGCAAATGGTTTTGTGGACTATATTTTATGAAATAAAATAAAATTATTTATAAAATACAATAAAAGAGAATTTCAGTGATCAATACAATCAAACAAATTGTTTTATTGTGTTTCGTAGCATTCACTCAACATATAGTAGAATTTTTTTAACAATGAATTTTTGACAGATATCACGCAGCAAAAGATGAGACAAAAAGTAAAACAGAGATGTATTATTTATTTTTGGGATAAATTTGTTTTGAAAACAATAACATTAGTTAAATTTCTTCTCCCAGTTCGTACCATTTGTTTGTTGTGACGTTTGTTTACATAAGCGTCATTATTTTTATTATAATTTTTTTAACTATCAAAATTTTGCTATACTGCCTACAAAATCAATAATATTTTTAATAGTTTTTGATTTTCGATCATAATTGGTTAATTTCAATAGTAATTATAACATTATGTATAGCACTTGTTATATGAATACTTATGCCAAGTGCCAACGGCAAGCAGTGTAAATTATATCAATAGTCATTTATTAATTTTATGCATTTTTTTGTCTATTTCAATGTGACCCTAAGAGTTTTTTTAATATTTTAATATGCTGCACTGAATAGTGCGCACAACAATATTAAGAACAAAAAAGCACAGAATGATAGTTCTAATAAAACAAAAATAAGCCTACATTAATAGTTGCCGGAGGGATAAAATAATTGTTTTCAAACGAAATGTTTATTTGCGCTCTGATTATATAAAAAAGAATAAATTTAAACTAACGCGCATGCATTCTCTCGAATCAGATAAGATAGATATTGATTTATCAAATTTTTAAGGTTTTTACATAACTTTATACAAATTATTTATAACTACTTGTATTCAATAATAACACAAATATTGAGCACACCGCACGCCAACTCGCTCTTCTTTTTTTCATCCGGCTTTGATACAACCCCTATCCATCACAATCCAACCTCTTCTAATCTACTCTGCATGCTTCTTCTGCTTAACTAATTTTACAAAAATACATTGGGAGGTGTGCTGTAAATATTTATTCGAAATATATTGTTGAATTGAAAGGCAACTGCAAGAACAAATTGTTGGAAATAATAATAGTAAGAAAATAGCAGCTTTTGTTTTTACTTATTTTATTTCACAGGAATTTACACAGGAATAATACTATGCAAAAATAATGATGCAAAACCAATATTTTATGACTTTTCAAATAAATAATTAATTGTTTTATTAATATCGGAATGATATTAGTTTGAACGAAACGTCTTAAAGACAATAGCAGTAATTTAAAAAACTACATTATCGATAAATTTAAATGCCACATATGGAATTTTTATGAATAAAAAGGAATAATTTTCTGATATAAAAAAAATAATAAAAATAAATATGGGGTCTGGGTTGAACCCTGGACCTTTCTCACAACTTTCTATATCGGTTATGACAACGAAATTTTATACTGAGGCTTTTGAACTTCGTATTATTAATTAATACTTTATACGCATCAAACAAAAATATCTTTATGGTATATATTTTTTCAGGAAAAAATTATGTGTATTTTATTATTTTTAAAAGAATATTTTTCTGTTGTAAAAAATTATATTGAAAATAAATGTCAAGTATCAAAATTAAAATTTAATAAGTAATGGTTAAAATTCAAAGATGACTTCAAAAAACGTTCCTATTTGTTGGAATTATTTGTGTACGCAAAAATATTATTGTATTAAATATGTTTTATAAATAATTAATTGTAAAAACATATTGCAAAACTTTTAGTGTGTGTACACGCTATTTATGTACATATTTAAATTATTAAATGTATGTTAATACAAACTACTTTTGGCATCAAACATATCAAACGTTTTTAACGCTTTTCAATAATTTCAAAAATCTATATCTTTCATTGAAAATTTTCTATGCTGCTATGTTTCTTCTAAAGAACAATTTTCTGGTTCTGATTCCTGCCGGAATAGCGTTAAAAAGGGCAGATAAGGGGAGGGAAACATAATTTCAAAAATTTACTTGGGCAAACAAACCACAACTCTAATCATTTAAAAAACTATCTATTAGATTTCCTATGTTTTTGCTATTAAACGATTTAAGCTGGTTATGAAGTAGTATGAAGTATTAATTACTACAAATCAAGTATAATAATATCGCCAGCTTCGTGACAAGAACTCCTATCTGCCTTTTTTGCGAAAATCAGTTTTTGATGTAGAAATATAGCTTTAATGCAGGCGCATCTATACATAATAACTAAAACGTAAAAGTAAAACTGCACCTGATTGCCTTTAATAATTATCACGTAAAAAATTTTTAATCGTTATCAGAGTGCACAGTTTTTTTTGTCTCCTGGAAAATGTAGTTTTTGTAGATAGGAGCTCTTGACACGAAGCGGTAGATATATATAGCATGTTCTTCTTTTATAGGTTCGAAAGCACAATAAAAACTAGTGGGATTGGATGTGACCATAGGGGCCACGTCAAGAACTTCCCGTAGGATTAAAAACCAACCAGTCACTGGATATAAGGTATACTGTAATATCAGACATAAAAAATAATACAATATAATTTAATTGCATTGTCAAAAAATATGTTTTATAGAACATAAATACAAATAGAAAACGTAAAATTTCAAAACAAATATTAAAACAAAAAAGTGAATATTAGCTCAATTAGGGTTTTTAGAGCCTAAAATACGCAAACTTAAGATTTATTTAATATACAACACATCAATTGTAATAATTTAAAAAGAATTTGAATGTGTGTGTATGTAATCATATTAAAATTTAATATTGTACTAACACTCAGACTGCAACTAAAATTAGTTGTATAGACCGATTCAGAGAGTATTGATAGGTGAAGATATTATTAAAATGTCAATATCAAAAATGATTTCCAACAGTCCCACACAATAACCTAATCTATCGGTAACATAAAAGGTCAGCATTTGTTTGATGAACACCGACCACTATATACAAGACACCTAAAAAGCAAATTTGTTCTTCCTCATGTTAACTGAAACATTTAAAAAAGGTTCGTCAAAAACCCTTTATAGCTGTGGCTGTTGTGATATATTTAAAAAAATTATAGGATAGAGCTATTTAACCGAAAGATGACAAACCGGAAGTTGAAAAATTACTATGAACATTACAATAACCTTATGCTCTAAGTTTCAACAAAGTTGAATGTCAGGACTGAGTGTTATTGAACATTGAAGTTTAAAATAAACAGTTGTTCAACAATCCACAGTCATTCTCCTCGACTCCTTTGCCAAATTTTGAAGATAGCTAATATTTTCCACACTCAAATGAACCCGGATGCGTTTACAGCTCATTTGAATTTAAAAGTTTCACCAAGATCTCATGCGTTTGCGTAACGAAAATAACACCTATTTTTCAAATTTTCATAAAAAAGTAAGATAGCAATTGTTTATACAAATGTCAAATTAAACTGTTGACATGATGACAAACAAAATGGGAGGCATATGATCTTGATAACGTTATTTATTCTCGTAATATTTGCAACAGATGATTCTCAGTTTTTTTGGAAACCACTGAAAACAAATGAACTGAGTTGGTAAAAAAAGGACTGGGCTGTAAGCAACGTCAAAATACATCGATTGCGACCAGTGCCGTTGAAATCGGATCGTCCGTTGTTGAGAATGCGTTGAACAAATATTTGTCCACATACGACGATACACACGCACATACACATACATAGATACTGCCAGCTAAAAATAGTCCAAACAGTTTCAGGAGGTCTTGAAACGTAAAGATATCATAAAAATTCCGATATCGAAAATCGACCCAAAGCAATAACTTGCCATATCGGGAAGTTAATAAACAGTTGACTACGCGATCCACTTACGAAACTCTGACATTTTTGTCAAAATTAGAAAATAACTCATATCTTCGATATTTAAGTAAACTCGGATGCGTTTGCTGCTCATTCACATACCAAAATTTCATTCAGATATCATGCGTTTGCTTAACGAAAAAAACGCGTAGTTTTGTCACATTTTCTCAAAAAACCCTCAAAAATTAAGATAGCAATTGTTTATACAAATCTCATTCTACCTCGATAGCATTATTTAATCTTATTATATTTGCAAGAGATGATTTTCAGTTTTTTGGAAATCACTAAAAAACAAATGATTTAATTTCGCTAGAAAAGGACTGGGGTCTAAGTTACGTCAAGATACATCGATTGCGACCCTCGTTAAAATCGAGCCATCCGTTGTTAAGAAAGCGTTGGGCAAAAATTAATCTACATACAGCGATACATCCATACATACATACACACACACACATACAGACTGCCAGCTAAAAATAGTCTAAACAGCTTCAGGAGGTCGTGAAACGTAAAGATATCATAAAAATTCCGATTTCAAAAATCGACCCCAAAACAATAACTTCCCATATCGGGCAGTTAATAAATAAGTGGCATAGAAAATTTGGTCAATTGGCTAATTAAAAATAACATTTTATATATCGTCGCTTTAATAATGAAATGACGTATACGCAAAAGTATAGTTTCGAGATATTTGAGTTTAAAGTTTGATGTGCGCATGCATTTGCATGGACGTTAATTTATAATTTATTAATTCTTACCCCCAGTCATAAAATAATTCGAAAATGTAAAAACGCCAATTCAAAGATGCCCTTATGGGGAATGCAGCGCACCTATTATATAAAAACAACGTATAAATAGCATACGTTGTTTCATTATTAAAGCGACGATATTATTCTTAATATATAGTCAATAAACAAATTACAATTTTCTAATTATAGCACAATGAGAAGTTTCATAGGTTTTTGATTAAAATTTAAAATTATTCAATTTGTGTTATGTTTACAATCCTGTTAAAACTTTGTGATAGTGAGCCCCAGAACAGATTAACCAAATTACCCAATATCAGTGTTATTATTATTTTTCCGTTTGTGATGAAGATGTCAACTTATATAGCAAGAAGAAAATATCTTTAGTTTTTAATATTGAAATAGATGTTTTTGTTTTTCTTGTTTTATTTCACAGGAATGAAATTATGGAAAATAATGATTGGAAAACCAATACATATTGATTTTTAGCACTTCATGTCAAAAAAATAATTAATTTTCTTGTTTATATCGAAATCTATTAATTTCATATTAGTAATTACTTTAAAATACTATCGATCAATTTAGAATTCGTAAAACGAAATTTTTATGATGTTTATGAATAAAAAAACAACAATTTTAATGTATAATGTAAAAAAAACTATGAAAGAAAAACAATTAAAAAAAATATACCACGCCAGGAATTGAATCCTCGACCTACAGCCCTCAGTCCATCGCTTTGTCCCTAATTCACTTTCACCGTTTCGATCGGATAGATGCATGGCTATTATATTATAGATTAAAACCCATCCTATATGAAACGAATTTCGTTTCGAATACGAATTTCGAAAGGTCCGTAATAGAATCTTAAAATATTTATACTGATCCATATAGCATGAAATCAGTTGAGAAACACTGTTGAAAAATAACACCTCACGTCTGTTGTAATTATTGAATAAAGTATTTACTTAAATGAAGAAGTTTTATAAAAAAGATTCCTTAGAGTTTAGATTTTAGAGCAAGAGAAAATATTAGGTGTTGGTAGGTAAAATATGTCGTTTTTTTAGATTTCTCAACAGGCATATTAACTACTTGTACTTTTACAAATAGTTTTATGTTTAATGTTTAACATACATCTCTGCTGAAAACTAAAAACAATGTCTATAAAAGCCTTTTGTCAAAAACTATATAAAAACCATTGACACAGATCAAATTCTTGAGAGTTTCTCTTAGAACTCTCAATTTTTGCGAAAAATAACCAACCTTCAACAAGCTATTGCTCCGTTTGTTTTGGGTCTATACAGACACCGTAAACCGACCACGGTTTTGTTTTTTATAAACTACATTTTTAATTTGCATAATACTTTCGATAAACTACTGACTTTTTGAGTTATATTCGCGAAAGTTTTTGTTTTTTTTTATTTGAAGAGTTGACATTTTCACACGTGAATAAGTCGAAAAGTATGGACTTTCAAAAAAAACTTTTATAGAACAAAAGCTGCGTAGAATTAGTCAATCTATCTATTTCAGGACTTATTTTTAATAAAACATTTTTTTCTACCGAGAGAGGGTGACATCCACACCCTAGGGTAAAAACAACCCCGGCATAGGATCACCTTTGCAATAAAGGGTAAATAGAGCCGAAATCCAAAATTTTTGTGCAAACCGGTGCTGTTTGGCCACGTATACGGGAAAACGGTCATTGACTGTCATACGGAAAATTGCCAAAATTTGCGATAAAATATATAACTGAATAGACCCCAATATTTCAACTAAAATCAAACCAATAATCTATAATGAAATGTATAACAAACCATTGTCTTATTCAGTTTCTTCTGTTTTCCACTAGAAAATTTGTACAAACAACAAAACAAATATGATGCAACAATAAAATTTATTTCTTGTATAATTTACAATCTTACCTTAAAATCACAGAAAAACAAAAGCATACATATTATGTAGTTTTACTATCATATAAATGTAACAAATATACCATCATCTCAGTGGCTTACCATATCTGTACAACAATGGTATGTGGTGAACCTTAAAAAAGCACAAAAACATCAAATAAAATATTCTATTCTTTAGTCCACTTTTTTTATTTTATTCATTTCTTTTGTTTTTGCACAAAACAAAGTTATAATAAAACAATGGGAAAAAATTTGAGAAGCTTTTTCTCCTGTTTTTCACATGATAGGAATGAGGTAAGAGGAATAACAGAATAGCAATCATTTTTGGATTAACTATTTTTATAGTCGATTGCGTATGGATGGTTTTAAAAAGCAATTTAATAGAGATAGTCCTTGTGTTTCTACAGAAAGATAAAATCAAAATGGGTCTAGTTGAACAAGGTGAAATGTTTGTATAAATAATTATCTTATCGCTAGGTCAGCGTTATTCGTTGATGTTGAGTACAATTTTGTTACTTAACAATCTTAGGATAAAATTTATTACTCATTTAAATATCAATGTTATGGCATATTGATTTTAGTGCTGCTTGATTGGAATTTTTGTTTTGCTTAGAATTTGATTTATTTATCGATATGACAATTGACAGATACAGCATTGAAGCGTTTAAGTCAATATGTTGCTGGCTAAAACTCACATATAACTTGGAAGACGTAAACTTACTTTTTTTCTTCTTTACTTATTCACAACAGACTCTTATATGCGAAAAAAAAATGTCTATTACATTCACATTTTATTACTTCACAGATATTGATATGAAGTAAAATATTTTTTGCATTCATTCAAACCTTTTTATGCATTTTATGAGCTTTAAAGCTTTTTATGAGCTTTAAATCAATATTTGTGTTGTTTGTGATGCCATGAAATACAAAATTTGTATCAATATTATGCAGAGAAAAAAACTTTTGCCACGTTTCAAAGAAAATCCTTTTAATTTTTGTATTTTTTTTACTCACTTCTAAACATTTTTCGTTCTCGGTCATGCATAACAAAAGCGACACCAATACGTGATGCATAAATCATTTCGAAATCAATTCAATATTCGTACGTACTTTGAAAATGACTAACATATTTTTTTTCTGTGAGAGGGTAATAACACAATAAAAAAATCTAACCAAAAAGATACAAAATATTTAAAAGAAAATAAAAAAAAAATGGCAAATCTCCTAAGGATAAACAATTTTACCTTTACTCTGGTGTTTCTCAAAAGTGAAACATATATCTAAGAACTGTTTTTTTTTGGTTTTGCTTAACCGTTACGAGAATAAAATATAAAATAAACAAAAATTTATGAATTTATTTTAGTTTAGGTAAAACCAACTACAGAGAAATTCATGTTAATGCTACGTGATTCGTGTTTTGAATTAAATTTCTTTGCCTCGTTTTATTTTCTTTCCAATTTCAGCTTCTTAACTTTATTGTATCCTATTCTGAATATTTTTGAAAATAAAATATTGTTTAATTAATGATACTTGAACGTAAAAGTTGCACTTAGGTTTTCCAATTACTATAGGTGAAGCATGAAATGAAAATTATTAATTGAAAATACGGTAAAATTGGTTTTAATAACATAAACTGTGAAGTGTTCAAATTATTGTTAAATAAGAATAAAATAAAATTGACTCAGTTCACAAATCATCCAAGCACAATTTTCCAGGATCAACAGAAACATGCTTTTCAGTGAAATAAAATCTACATATAGCAACAAAAAATAATAAAATGATATAAACATAAATATTTGGAAAATCCTTACACAAAACTCTAAAAGATTTGAACTCACAAATCACTGAAAATTATTCAAGAATCTCAGATAAGTGAAATTACACATTTTTTTTTATTTTAAACAGAAATTAATGGATATTTTGTTCGGGTTCAACGTTACAAATCATTCAACAAGTTAATGGGAGGACTTGTTTAGGGGGAAAACAAAATTAAATTAAATGGGTTGGTTTTTTAAAATTTGTAAGGTTTTGAGTAGTTCAAAAGGTTAAAAGTATGTTAACATAAATTTATGTTATGAATTTTAATATATTAAGTACATGAATATCATGACTTTTAAACAGATATCTGTTAGAGTTATAATTTAGGGTTTGCATTTGATGAAATTATAATAGAATAAATTTTGTTTGGAAAATAGGTTGAGATAAAAATAGCCATGTTAACGGTTCAAAAGTTTTTCTTCTGAAATGAGTTTCTCTGTTTACGGAGAGTTTTTGATTGGTTTGTTAGAAATTCGATCTGACGATCTTTTATGCCATATATGCTTGCTCTTTTTCAGTCAATTGAATTCATGTTGGAAGCTTATTCTACCTTTTATGTTCCATATAGGAAAGTAGGCTATCAATAAGTGCCTATGTATGTGTTATTATGGTTTTTTATTATGGTTGGTTCACTGTTTGTGTGCTTTTTTCACTTTTGAATTATTAATTATTAATAAAATAAAAAATTATTATTATTATTAATAAAATAAAATTATTATTAATAAAATAAAAAATTAAAAATAAACAGTAAAAAGTATATTTTTAAATATTGCATTTTAATAAGTGTCTCTCGATGCATTAATCTCAATTCACTAAATCTTATGGTCGCGTTTCACTTGAAGACTTAATTTGATCGATTGGTTTTTATATTAACAATCAGCATATAGAGTTTTGCCCGTTTATAAACCGTATTGGTTGACTACCGAATAATTGGAAAACCAGTGTGTTTTGATACTTAAAAACAATTTAACCGAGATTGGATGCAAATCTTAGTCCACTAAGTCGAGTCCAGCGTGCTAACCAACTTGTAATGAACACATTACATTTCTATAATGGAACCAGAATCAGGTACAGCCCAGGAGTTGCATGCTCATTCTGTGAATTAGAGTATTTCTTCTTATACCAAGGACCCTGACGACCCCAAAATCCTGCGGACCCAAAACCATCGCCACCTCTACATCAAATATAACTAGTACATTAAAAAAATTTTTTGCTTTCCCCTAATTATTTGTAATTGATCCAAACCTCCATACTACTTCAACATTAGATAACCATAGTGACTATAATAAATAACATTGTTTTTTGAGCACCAGATATCACCAAAATAATATTGAAAATATGGAGGGGCTGAAATCTCACAGCTCTGAGATATCAAGTCTTCGGTCTGGGTTAAGGATTTCGATATAGTTTTCGGCAAACAACTTTTATGAGGACATGGTTTTTAGTTTTGGGCAGCGATGTATATCAAACATAACTCTTTGTTAAAGTACAAGTATTTTTTATCTCTGTTTAAAAGTTATTACAAAACTAACACGAAACATCAATACGTTGCCGGAAAATTATAATCAAAATTCCGAAAATATTGTTAAACTAAATAAAATCAAACTTTTTTCTAAATTCCAAAAATATTAGACTAAAATGAAATATTTAAACTTTTTCTAAATTCCGATAATATTCCAAAAATTCTTAAAAATTAAAAATTTTCCAAAATTCTAAACATATTGCAAAAATTATTACAAAATCAAAAATTAAAACTTTTTTCAAAATTCTAAAAATATTGCAAAAATTAAAACAAAATCAAATTTTTTTCAGAATTCCAAAAATATTCCAAAAATTAGAATGAAATCAAATATTTAAACTTTTTCTAAATTCCAATAATAATCTAAAAATTCTTAAAAATTCAAACTTATTCCAAAATTCTAAAAATATTGCAAAATTATTACAAAATCAAAAATTGAAAATTTTTTCAAAATTCCAAAAATTATAATAAAATCAAAAATTAAAAATTTTTCAAAATTCTAAAAATATTCAAAAAATTCTTACAAAATCAAAAATTAAAACTTTTTCTAAAATTCTAAAAATATTGCAAACATTATTACAAAATCAAAAATACAAACTTTTTCAAAATTCCAAAAATATTTCAAAAACTGTAACAAATTCAAAATTTTCCATGTCCAATTTCATTTTCAATTACATTTACGTCATAAAAACAGCTACATTTTTATTGCCAAAAAATTGGCTAAAAAAATAAATGAAATCATTTTTTGACACACTTGACATTATTTTTTTGACAAACTTTTATGATTTTTTGACAAAAATAATAATAATAAAATTTCATTTCAAATAAACAATTTTATTTTTTTCCAAAAATGTGGGTAAAAAAATATATAAAAACTTTCTTTTGACACACTTGACAACATTTTTTTGACAAACTTATAATGCCATAATTCTCAATAATAAAAATATTATATTGGAGAAACTTCAAAAACACTCTAAATTCGAGAATTAACCAACATAAGAATGATGTAAAAGTAACACGGAGTAGGTTAGCGAGTGGTCAGTTTAGATCAGCACTAGCAAAACATTCCTTTGAATGCAATGAATCCTTTGATTTTGACAATACTCAGATATTAGAATATGAAAGCAAAAAATTCAAACGTACATTTAAGGAAGCATGCCATATTTGGTCACATAGTGATAACACAATCGTCAAGTCTCTAAATAAGCCGAATTCATAATAATTTCACTCCCTTAATTTGTTTTATAACTTTAATAAAGACAAATACATTTTTAAATCATAGTAACTGGCATGAATATTTTTTACCAAAATTATATTAATTATCTTTTTCGGCAAACGGCTGTAAAGTTTAACTTTACTGCCGCTAGGGAGCTAGCTAAAGTCTTACTTTTTAGCCTGACAGCAAAAGTAACGTCTAGCGACAGCAAAAGTAACGCCATTTTTATTTTATATTACGGAGGCTGTAAAGTAGCATTTGTTATTTGTTAGTTTGTTATTTTTTCAAACATATTGTATAACCATGACAACAAAAAATAAGTTGATTCTCATATTATGAAATTTTGAAAAGGCTGCTTTGATAAAAAAATTTTATTCATACAAATTTAAATGTTTTTATCTCTTTTTTGGAAGTAATTACGACGATAAAAATTCATATTTATAAAAAGATTGATGTATTAATTTCATATTTATAAAAAATTTAAACGTTTGCCGAAAAAATAGTGTATTTAATTCGGAGCTAAAGTGACTTTTGTGTTTCGTCTATAATTGTCGGCCTCCCTGCGGTCGGCCGTCAAACTATAGACTCAACACAAAAAGTATCGCTTTAGCTCCTAATTAAATAATGTACTATTATTTATTATTAATTATGTTTTTTTTTTTTACTTTGAGTTAAGGTTAGGGAAAAAATCCGTTTCTTCTAATTAGGTCATTCTTTTTTGAACGACAGGTTTTTTTCCACTTTAGATTTGCTAATTGTTTAAAAAAAAGTTATATATTATCAAAACGTAATGCTAGACTCGATCGAATACATCGATCTAAAGGAAAATTTTATAAATATTTTAATTAATTGTTTTTATATAAATAATCAGTGTTAATGTTAAATTTTTTACTTCTGAAAGTTATATATGAAGTTTTTAAGGTTATACAAATAGTTTGCAACGTAAAAATTAGTGTTTTTATATTAGTTAATTTTGTTTATATATTCAGAACCATTATTGTTATTATTTTTATAAAAATTAGACAAATAGGTAAGATATAAGATATAGAAAAGTTTTTTGTGTTTGCACATTGAGTTTTTCGACTTGGTGTTCATAATTTGGTTTAACTTTTCTTAAAAAACTGTTTCAATTATTATATTAACTGTTTCAATTAATATTATGAAGAGGCCCGCAAGGCTGAAATATAAGCAATTTAAAAAAATGTTTGATGTTTTAATAAAAAAAGACAACAAAGAAATACAGAAAATAGTCTTTAAACAAGCCGCAAGATTTGTAAGAGTTAAAATTTACAAATTATTAGAAAAATTTTTGATCATAATAATAATAATAAAATTTCATTTCAAACAAACAATTTTATTTTTTACCAAAAAATTGGGTAAAAATTATATAAAAACTTTCTTTTGACACACTTGACAACATTTTTTTGACAAACTTATATTGCCATAATTCTCAATAATAATAATAAAATTTCATTTCAAACAAACAATTAATTTTACTTTTTTTCCAA
Source organism: Diogma glabrata (assembly GCA_963693315.1). Taxonomy (NCBI): domain Eukaryota; kingdom Metazoa; phylum Arthropoda; class Insecta; order Diptera; family Cylindrotomidae; genus Diogma; species Diogma glabrata. Next base: position 220,592,154 of record OY856186.1, read on the forward strand.
AAAATTTGGTAAAAAAATAAATAAAAATCTTTCTTTTGACACACTTGACAACATTTTTTTGACAAATTATAATGCAATAATCTAGTTTTTGATCTCACATACCAATACACTACCATCAATATTTCTCCAAATTTTATGTTCCTACTCCTAATCACTTAAAATGAACGTTTTTAAGCCAAAAATATGAAAATTTGCTATTTTTGACACACATAATGATTTTTTCGACACACTTTCGGTACAGTTATCGAACACAGCGTTCTTACGGACCTGTCCCTTGAGTAAACCTATTTTTAGAAAAAACATTTTGAAATCCCTCCAGCCGTTTTCTCTGCAGCGTAGGTAATGACGGCCGGACGGCCGACAGTTAGACACACATTTTTTTTTGCCAAAAAATGCCAAAAAAAGGGGGGTTAGAATTTCACTTTTAGCTCATGAATGTAATACTTAGGTCTTTCAGACCGAAGTAATTATATTTGAGAAAAAACACACTAATTTTTGATATCTGTATAATACAGATATTAAAAATTAGTGTGTTTTTCTCAAATATAATTTCAATATTATAGTGACTAAAATCTAAATATATGATATATTAACAAAATCGTTGCACCCGAAGCGTTGGTGTTCAACTTGATTGTTGAATAAAAATAATAATAATACACCTATCCCCCGCTTTACACGGCACTCATGTAACACGTTTTCGACTTTACACGGTTTTTGAAATCAAAATTTCCAAAAAAAAGGGAAAAAAAAGACAAATTTTGGTATTACACGCACTTATATCTACTTTATTTTAATTAAACCTTCTGGTATACCACTTATGATCATATACATACAGATTGTAATTAAAACAAGAAAACAAGAAACTTGTGACAAAAAACGCCTTTGAGTGTTCAAAGCAAAACTTTGTAAATACATGTTGATGTAAGAGATTCTTTATGTAAATCAGTTGATTTTAAGCAATAGATCGTTATTAGCTAGATACAAAATGCGTAGGTGTATCAATCAAAGGTCATAGTTAATTTGTAAGTAAATAATTCTATCTGTTGGCATACGAATTAACGTGAGATATTATACAACACTGGCTATAGCAGTGAGATCTTATTCTATCCTATAATGAAATATTGGGGTCTGTCACATTTTATTAAATGATTGGATTTATTGTTCAGTTATCAATTCCAAAAAATTTAAAGAACACAAACAATAAAAATTAGCGTCCATATCAACATCGTTTAACGCATGTAGTTGCGGTGACCTTGATGTTAAAAGTTTTTATTTGTTGTTTTGATACATATTGTAATTCCTACTACACAACACATTTTATTAAAAAAAATAAAAAAATGGAAAATAAATTAATGATATGGCTTGAAGACCAATATCAAAGGCGTATTCCAATTGGTACCAATATCATAACTAGTGTTGAGGTTCACCCTATATAAATATTTAATATTTTTCTTTTAAATTTAAAATAAGCGTTGGTTATCCTTTTTTAGTTTACTTTTATTATATGTCATAAACATTTTAAAATCTTTATTAACGTAAAATCCACTTTTTCTCAAAATAAATTTAACATCTGGCATGCAGATTTTCATTTTTTATAATTTCGGAAATTCCCAAATATTAATAATAAAACTTTCAATAATTTCTTCCCTTTCCTTATTTTGTTTAACTTTATATTCATATTTGTTTCAACTCCCTTCATAATTGATAACCAATGATAACCAATGAAAATAATTTTAATCTTAGTTTTTTAATTTGGACCACCTTCAATAAAGAAATAAAAAAAAATCAACATTTACATTTTTAGAATTAAAATTATTTTTTTTTAGCAGTCTCATCTAAGATACCTATCAATATATATATACATGTTAAACATAAATAAAAATAAATAAAATCATATAATTTAATTTAAAATAAAAAAAATAAAGTGTTTTATATAACAGTACGAACAATAATTATTCCTTTTGATTAAGTTGAAAGGAATGAGAGCTTAGGACAACTAGCAAATATAGTTGTTTTATATAATTAAGCTCCAACAACAACATTGGTCCTTCGAGCCGGATTCAACAATACGGATTTGAGACTATCGTATTAGCTTGCAACGTAACGCAACGTTAATCATAATATAAAAAATAATAGTTCAATATAAAAAAAAAATAATATAAAACAAAGTGTGTGATAAAATGTACAATTTGCAGTGAAACATAAAAACAATCTAAAATTATAATTACACATGTATACGTATATATTAAAAGCCTGCAACGCAACGCAGCAAAGTGTTTTAAAAACATTATTGTGAATAAAAGAAAAATCTGCAACGAAACGCAGTTTTTCAAAGAAGTGACAAACAATTACATTCAACATTACATTACGTTTAATTGGAGGAACCAACCACATATAGTTGACGAAAAAACTACATATTTTACAAGAAAACATCAAAGGTGGTAAGTCTCTCTATTTTATTTGTTAAAAAATTGCCGTTTTTTATTCCTTTATTTTAATTTCTACTCGTGTTAAAATCGTGTTAAAATGTCTGACATTTCATTAATCGAACGTTCTAGTGAAGATGTCAAAAGTATTTCCCATTTCGTTAAACAACGTGGTGTTTTAAAAGGCAAACTCACGCGGTTTAAAAAGTTTGTTGATGACATATCAAAATGTGACGACATTCTTCAATTAAAAAAAAGAACAGATTCAATTTATAAAGACTTCGAGAAATATGAACGTGTTCAAGACGAATTAGATTTGTTATGTAGGGAAAATGAATTGGACGGACAGATAACAGAACGTACTATATTTTCAGACGCCTTTTATGAGTACACATCGAAGGCTGAAACTTTCTTAAATAACCATAAACCCGATAGTACAAATACAATATCGATTCCAGTCGGCGTTGAAGACGAAAATTTAACGCCACCTTTAATCTCAAATACAGTAGATCCAACTTCAAGTTCTAATATTCATTCTTCAAACGAACTTTCAATTTCGCATGTAAAAATGCCAACTATGCAGTTACCCAAATTTAATAACACTTGTGAAAACTGGCCAAGTTTCGCCGATTCATTCAAAGCATCAATTCATAATAATTCAAGATTACGAGACTCTGAAAAACTGATGTATTTAAAATCTTGCTTAACCGGAAGGGCACTTTTTAAAATAGAATCTATTGAAACAACAGATCGTCATTATAATTTAGCTTGGTCTATTTTGGAAAAAAGTTTTGACAATCCCGTTGCCGCTGCTAACAAACGAATAAAAGCAATCTTTGAAATACCTCATTGTACAAAAGCAACGGAAAAATCGATTGGTGAAATTATTGATGTTGCGACTAAACATTATTGTGCCTTGGAAGCCTTAAATAAACCTTTTCTAGAAGCATTTCCAGTTTACGTTATAACATCAAAATTAGATGAAGAAACCCGTCGTAAATGGAAAGAACTTAATCAAAAAATTGAATTTCCATCCATGCATGAGATGTTACAGTTTTTACATGAAAGACAACGCGTTTTAGAAGAAGATAGTGAAAAAAAACCAAATCATGCAGGTCCCTCTCTTGCTAAACGCAAAATTCCAAATTTTAAAAATTCTCATACTACCTTAACTTCAACTGAAAACTCTACAAAGCTCCCAATAGCATGTAATCTATGTAAAGGTCCTCATTATACATCAGCTTGTGATACATTCGAAAATAAAACCTCAAGTGAGCGTTTTGATTTAATAAAAAACGCCAGGCTTTGTATTAATTGTTTTCGTTCAAATCATACGGTTTCTACATGTCAATCTCTATCGAGATGTAAAACCTGCCATAAAAGGCATCATACACTTCTTCATCACGAACCTGAAAATACCGTTGTGTCAAATTTCGCTAAATTATATGCTAACGTACCATCACAAGTTCTACTTTCCACAGCAATTATAAATATACTTGACAAAGACAACAATTCTCACGAATGTCGAATACTGCTAGATTCTGGTTCTCAATCAAATTTTATAACTGAGCGCTTTGCTTCTATTCTAAAACTTCCTCAAACACAAATTAATATACCTGTAATCGGCATTCATCAAATTCAAACCAATATCTCTAAATCTATAGTGGCTAAAATTATTTCAAGAAGCACACGATATACTAAAGAGCTTAATTTTCTCATTATTCCAAAAATTACTGGTCGATTGCCATCTATTCAGCTATGCAAAAATCAGTTAACCATTCCAACCAATATAACCCTTGCTGATCCAGAATTTGATAAACCACGCGATATCGATGCTCTACTGGGCGCTGAGATATTTTATAATTTACTTTCCATCGGTCAAATTGCAATAGCTAAACCTTCCGCGGTTTTGCAAAAAACTCAACTTGGTTGGATAATATCTGGTAGGATTCTAAACGAAGATCCTCAAGAACCAGTTATGTGTAACATTTCATTAGACATTTTAAATACAAATATTACTAGGTTTTGGGAGATTGAAGAAGGCCCTAACAAAAAAATTTTATCGGTTGAAGATCAAGAGTGTGAATCTCATTTTGCACAACATACTAAACGTGATGAAATAACTGGTAAATTCATAGTAAAACTGCCTTTTAGTACTAACAAACCAAACCTTGGAAATTCATATAATTCGGCATTGAGACGATTTTTATCTTTAGAGCGTTCCTTTGTTGATAAGCCCAAACAGTGGAAGCAATACGTTGATTTTATGCGAGAATACGAAAAGTTAAACCACATGTCACTTTGCGAAAATCATAACACAAACGAAGGTTACTATTTGCCTCATCACGCCGTATTCAAAGCTTCCAGTTTAACAACAAAAATACGTGTGGTTTTTGACGCATCTGCCAAGACAACCACTGGCATTTCACTAAATGACGTTTTGTTAGTTGGGCCCAAGGTTCAGGATGACTTATTTTTTCTAACCTTACGATTTCGAGTACACGTCTATGTTTTAACAGCTGACGCTGAAAAAATGTATAGACAAATTATAGTTCATCCAGAACATAGAATATACCAAAAAATATTATGGAGATACTCTAGCGAAACGCCAGTTCAAGTTTTTCAATTAAATACCGTTACATATGGCCAAGCCCCTTCTTCTTATTTATCTGCGAAAATTCTACATAAACTAGCCGACGATGAAAGGGTTAATTATCCAGTTGCTGCTCGTATCCTCTACGAAGATTTTTACGTAGACGATTTACTAACAGGTGCTGAAACTTTTGATGAAGCCTTGTTGATTAGAAATGAATTAATTGCTGTGACGAAGACTGCTGGTATAAATTTACGTCAATGGTCTTCTAACGAGCCAAAACCTACTAACGATCTTGTTGATAAATCTGATGACAAATATATTAAATTAGATCTTGATGAAAATATAAAAACATTAGGCATTCAATGGAATCCTAAAAAAGATTTAATTTGTTATACAGTTAATTTAGACTGTAATACTACTAAGATCACTAAACGAATAATCCTTTCAGAAATTGCCCGCTTATTTGACCCTTTGGGTCTAGTTGGCCCCACTATCGTTAAAGCAAAAATACTAATGCAAACTTTATGGCAGCTTAAACTTGAATGGGACGAATCCATTCCCGCTGACCTTTATACTTTCTGGATGCAATATCGATCTGAATTACCATTGTTAGAGAAAATGTCAATACCACGGAGAACAATATTGAGCGAACGAACAACCTTACAACTTCATGGATTTTCTGATGCAAGTGAACGCGCATATGGTGCATGTCTATATATTCGTTCCGAAGACAACTATGGTCATTGTACATCTGTTATTTTAAACTCCAAATCTCGTGTAGCGCCATTAAAATCTCGTTCTATACCGCGACTAGAACTTTGTGCTGCTCATCTTCTTTCAAATCTCGTTGAAGTCACATTACAAGCATTAAAAAATATAAAATTTGACGACATATATCTTTGGAGCGACTCTACTATTGTTTTACATTGGATAAAAACACCATCCAATTCACTTAAAACATTTGTTAGAAATCGTATTTCTGAAATACAAAACGTTAAATATAACGCTACGTGGGGACATGTTTCAACAAAACATAATCCAGCTGATATGATTTCTCGTGGACTTCTTCCTTCTGAACTTTATTTAAACCAATTTTGGATAAACGGTCCCAATTGGCTTATTGAACGTCAAACACAGTGGCCAAAATGCGATATGACTCCAATCGACCTACCAGAACTACGTGAAACCTTTGTGCTCTCGTGCATACCAAAACCAGATCTTCCTATTGACTTTAAACGTTATTCTTCATTTAAAACTTTAAAGCGAATAATAGCATACGTAATTAGATTTATCAATATCAAATGTCGAAAACAAAAAATAATCGGACCTCTCTGTGTTAATGAATTGCAAGCTTCTTCAACAACCATTATGAAAATTATACAATATGATGAATTTCAACGAGAAATTCATTTACTTAAATCAAATAAATGCTATACCGGGAAGCTGGCTCCACTCTCTCCATTTATCGACACAGACGGTGTACTACGTGTAGGCGGTCGGTTAAGACTATCAGAACTGACTTATAACCAAAAGCATCCTATTTTACTTCCATCTAATCATTACGTAACAAATCTAATTATTCGTGAAACTCATATAAAAAATAAACACAGTGGCGCTCAAGCTACCCTTTGTGCAATACGTTCATCATTTTGGATCATTAATGGTCGTAATGCTGTAAAATCTATTATACATAAATGTATTCTTTGTTTTCGTGCTAAACCACCAATCACACAATACAAAATGGGAAATTTACCAAAGAACCGCTTAGTGTTTAAACGACCATTTTTACAAACGGGCATAGACTTCTGTGGTCCATTTTACATAAAAGAAAAACGATTTCGCAACCGCAATAAAGTTAAAATAAACGCTGCAATTTTTGTGTGTTTTGCCACTAAGGCAATACATATTGAATTGGTTCAAGACCTGACAGCAGAGGCATTTCTAGCAGCACTACGTAGATTCTTTGCACGAAGAGGCAAATCTTCAGATCTTTATTCTGATAATGCCACTAATTTTGTTGGTGCTAAACGAGAGCTAGACGAAATCAGTAAATTTTTAAAAACGAATGATCAAACTTCTACAATTTCAAACATGTTAGCAAATGAAAATATTACATGGCATTTTATTCCACCACGTTCACCCAACTTTGGTGGTCTCTGGGAAGCTGCAGTGAAGTCATTTAAACACCATGTAACTCGCGTAATCGGGGACACACTTTTGACATTTGAAACATTAATGACCTATGTTAATGAAATTGAAGCCATTTTAAATTCCCGTCCATTAACTCCCATGTCATCAGATCCTAATGACTTGAGTGTTTTAACACCAGGTCACTTTTTAATCGGCGATTCGTTAACAAATTTGCCTGAGAGCAACTTTTCAGATGTACCATCACCAAGATTATCATCTTGGCAACACGTTCAACAATTAAAGCAACATTTTTGGTCACGCTGGAGCAAGGAATACCTTCATGAACTTACTGTTCGAAAAAAATGGCACACTGGAGCTACAGATAACATAAAAACTGAAACAATTGTTTTATTAAAGGAAGATAATTTACCTCCTATGCGGTGGAAACTAGGAAAAATTATTGAAATTCATCCTGGGAATGATGGTATCGTTCGAGTCGTGACAGTTAAAACTCCAAATGGACAATACAAACGTAGCATAAAGCAGCTAGCACCGTTACCTATAGAAACATAGCTTATAAATCAATATCTAGTATTAAAATTTTTTATAAAAAAAAAATTCAATTAAACCAATTATCATAATAATTACTTAATAACATTTCATACATAATAATTATTTAATCAATTAAAATGTAAATAATCCTATAATTTTTATTACTATTTTGAACAGAATCGTTCAAGGGGCCCGGCATGTTGAGGTTCACCCTATATAAATATTTAATATTTTTCTTTTAAATTTAAAATAAGCGTTGGTTATCCTTTTTTAGTTTACTTTTATTATATGTCATAAACATTTTAAAATCTTTATTAACGTAAAATCCACTTTTTCTCAAAATAAATTTAACATCTGGCATGCAGATTTTCATTTTTTATAATTTCGGAAATTCCCAAATATTAATAATAAAACTTTCAATAATTTCTTCCCTTTCCTTATTTTGTTTAACTTTATATTCATATTTGTTTCAACTCCCTTCATAATTGATAACCAATGATAACCAATGAAAATAATTTTAATCATAGTTTTTTAATTTGGACCACCTTCAATAAAGAAATAAAAAAAAATCAACATTTACATTTTTAGAATTAAAATTATTTTTTTTTAGCAGTCTCATCTAAGATACCTATCAATATATATATACATGTTAAACATAAATAAAAATAAATAAAATCATATAATTTAATTTAAAATAAAAAAAATAAAGTGTTTTATATAACAGTACGAACAATAATTATTCCTTTTGATTAAGTTGAAAGGAATGAGAGCTTAGGACAACTAGCAAATATAGTTGTTTTATATAATTAAGCTCCAACAACAACAACTAGTAATACTTTAAAATGTTTGGAATGTGAAACAGTTGCCATCTACTTAAATAGATCTACTCCATCTACTTAAATAAAGTGCCTTTTAAGTTTTATTGCAAGCCATGGCTGGTTCGAAATATTTAAACACGGGCATTTTTTGCAAAAATTTAAAATTAGAAAGCGCATCTACTGATTTAGATAAAGAAATTAATTCCGGTACATCTTACTGTCCAAGTTTGCTGGCAAAATTCTGTAACTGTGAAGCGGTGAAACGTTAAAAATTCTATCGTTTCTGTTCATTCAAAAATTTATCACTTCACCGCTTCGCAATTACAAAATTTTGCTGCTGATCAGGTTTTCAATACTAAAAGTAAGTAGGCTTAGGTGGCAAAGCGTCCTGATGAAAAGGAATAAACAAAGCTTTCCATTTACTGGAATGCCAATACAAAAGCTTGGGCTGAAGTCACATTATTCATTAAATTGTCTCATAACTCTTACGTACCAGAAGTAAAATAGTATTTAATCAAAATAATATTTAAGATTCTTCTTTTAATGGACAATGCTCCATGTCACCCTCAATATTTGCAGCTTACAAATGGATAAATTGTATTTCTTGCAACTACTTTCAACAACATGATCCGAATATTGAACTAGCTCTCCGATTTCTGCGAACTGTCAACGAATTTTTAATCCAATATGAAAAGGTTTGCAAGATTTAGCTAAAAAGATAGCACAATTATTAATTACAGATTTAACTTCCAAGTCGCACCGAACTGAATCAAGTTAAGTTAGGTTTGATTTAGGTCAACATGCTAGTATGTGCATGCATAATTACTTTTTATTTTTCTGTGAATTTCTTATTGGTTATGTTACATGTTTCTTTTTGAAAATCAATTTAACTGTTATGTCGATATCTTATGTGATTAAACTGGTACTTTTATGTTTTACCGAATCTGTTTGTCGCCAAAGAAATGCCCAAAAACCCACGTTTTTCGTTTAACACGGTTTTCCGGTTTTAGTAAACCAGTCGTTGCAGAAAAGTTACATGCGATTGTTGAACAATGATAATAAACAATAATTTAGTTCAATCGTTGCGCCAAAGGTACAGGCAATTGTTGAACAATTTTGATAATTTTAACTAATCGTTGCGCCAAAGTCACAGGCGATTGTTGAACCATCAGCATAATATAACTTAATCGTTGCACCAAAGGTACAGGATATTGTTGAACAATTCATACATTGTTTTCGCTTCGGCGAGGTTATCGTTTTAACATTTTTATAGTCCCCGTCGTGATTTAGAATTGTGATTCTGGTCCAAATAACTTGTTATTGGCGCATTATTTTGCCGCCAGAAAATAGTAATGATTATGTTACTTAATATTTCCATAAGTAAGTAGTGATTATTTATGATATTCAACAACAAACGTTTTCTTAATCGATAGTGATTGCATTTCATTTTTCATATTTTGAATATAAAATTATAGTTATGATTTAGATTATATTCCACTAAAATATCTTGGAACAATTTTTATTAGTTCTTTCTTAAATGTAAAGGTTATGCATTCCAATTTCAACGTTTTGCAAAGCAAATTCAACTTTTTGCAACTCAAGTTCAACTTTTTGCAAATCAAGTTCAACTTTTTCATATTTAACTTTTTGCGAATCAAATTATTAATATAGGACGCACTGAAAATATAAATTCGTTCACCACAACCTTATTTTGTGCCAATACAATATTTCGGTCACATTGACTTCAAAAATAGGTTGTTCCACCGGCCTCCATTGGCTGATAAAATGGCAACCAAATTAAAAATGCTAAACAGTCTGCCAGACCAGAATATTGCGTCACACTTAAACACTTAACACTATTAACAAAAGTCAACAAAAATTATTTTTTTTATTTTGTGTATAATATATATGAGCAATTTCACGCAAGTTCAGCACATTTTTGCGAAATTTTGACTTGACCCCTTTTAATTTTGATTATTTTTTGTTAATGGATAGTCTTTCATAAATAAAAAATACAAGTTCTCTTAGAATTTTTTTTTTCGACCAGGGGTCTTCACAGGGTGCCCCTCAATTTTTTGTTATTTTGTGATGTGAGTGCATTTTGACGAGCGATTGTAGAAAAACTACTCAATCGATTTTCATAAATGATATGTCGTTGAATAGGTATTAGAACAAAGTTTTTAAAAATGTACACTGTTAATTTTTTGAAATAATTTTTAACGGTGTAACATAAGAAAAAAACGGTGCAATTGAAAAAAAGATGGCATAGCCTTTTTTTTTTTTTTTTTTAACTAAATTGAAGCTTATTTTATATCTAACAACTTGTGAAAGTTTAGGACTAGCATTATTTTTTGATTTAAAGATAAAATTCGTTGTGCATATGGCTGTCGGGAATCAGTTTTTTTTGTTCTAAAGGAAAATCATAAAAATGGCGTTATAAACTAAGAGAATTTTTTTTTTGTCAAATATCAAATATTTTATTATTAGATGAACTTTTTAAAATATTATAAAAATTATATATATAGTACAATAAATAAAATAAATACAATTGCTAAAAATGATATACTTATTTTACAAACAGAAGTTTCTTTTGAATAGGAAAACACTTCTGCAATTATTTTCTTTGTATTAGATGGCATAAAAAAATGAAATGTTTATTTATCACTTTTAGTAATCACTTGTCACTCTTATAAAAAATAATTTGACAGTCTCGACTGCAAACAGAAAAGCCGTATAAATAACTAAATCTATTTAGGAACTTTTGACTGGAGAAGTATTATGTTCGTATTATGTTATTATGGAATCATAAAGTAAAAGATTGTATTTTAACATTAAATTACAAATATTTTATTATTGAATAAACTTTTTAAAATATCATACAAATTATATATGTAGGTTAAAGAAAATAAATATAGTTATTAAAAATTATTTACTTATTTTACATTCAAAAGTTTCTTTTGAGTTGGAAAACATTTTTGCAATTATTGTCTTAGAATTTAATGGTACAAAAGAATGAAATTTTTGAGCTCCACTTATAATAATAGCATTTTTATATCGATTTTGTAATTTTTCTTTTATTAATTGATATTCATTTTTATCGGCGTATCCAAAGTTCATGGTAGATTCCCATTTTAAAGCCCATTCGAAAAGTTTTTTTGGTGTATCAATAACATCTTTGCTCCCCATACTATAACGGTGTGCAGCAAGCTTCAGTGTACCACCAATCCCATCGCAAGGTCCCTTTCCATGGCTAGTAGCATGAAAATGCCATTCTGCATCAACCTTAAAGTCTTTTTTATGGTGGCATAAGTTAATTAGGCTATGTTTATTTTTGTATTGAGAAGGTGCACCGTCGGTGTTATAAATTATTTTCCTAATATTATAATTTATATGCGTTCTGATTAATTCAATAAGTTATGTAATGAAAAGATGGACTGTAGTACTGTTGTGATCGTTTATATCCGAAATGCGTATAAAACTTCGGTGCTGTATATATTCACTTGCGGCACTTCTAAAATAAATGACAAATGGATGAAAAATAGCTTGTGAATTATTATAATAATAACCTTGAACATCCTGAATTATGAAGGCGTAGTTTTCAGAAAAATCCCCATGAACGAAGCACTCTCCTGGTTCTAATTTTTTTTTCTTTCCTCAATGAATGTAGATTGCTGTTTTGCTATAAAGTTGTGTGTTATCAAAATTTGTAAACGGTAAACAAATTTTTTTATAAATTCTTCTACAGTTTCTATTAAAGTATCCAAATTGCAAATTCCATTGTTGATATTTGACTTGAAGGATTCCTTTAACGTCAAAATCATTTATTAATCTTTCTTCCAGTTGTTGAAATTTTTTTAAACATTTATTGCACTTCAAAGTATGACTATCTTCTGTTAATTTACCACATGAAACAAAGTCAATTAATGTTTTATAATTCTGGAAAGCAGCATCGATAATCCAAGACATCTAAGAGTGTTGAATCATTAGTTTTATATTTTGATGTATGGTACACACGCACACATTATGAACTCCTTGGGATAATTTTATACATTCTTGGGGTTGAAGGGACGTCAATTTAGTAAATCCTATTTTCACATCAGGAAACTTATTTTTAAACTCCACATAAGCTTCATTTAATGTACATAGCAATAAGGGCTTTTGTGGATTTTTGCTGATATTGCTCATATTTTCTTCATTGTACATATATAATTTATATAATATTTTAAAAAGTTCATTTAATAATAAAATATTTGATATTTAACAAAATAAAAAATTCGCTTAGTTTATAACGCCTTTTTTTATAATTTTCCTTCAGAACAAAAAAAACTGATTCCCGACAGCCATATGCACAATGAATTTTATCTTTAAAACAAAAAATGATGCTAGTCCTAAACTTTCACAAGTTGTTAGATATAAAATAAGCTTTAATTTAGTTTAAAAAAAAAAAGAGGCTATGCCATCTTTTTTTCAATTACACCGTTTTTTTCTTATGTTACACCGTTAAAAATTATTTCAAAAAATTAACAGTGTACATTTTTAAAAACTTTGTTCTAATACCTATTCAACGACATATCATTTATGAAAATCGATTGAGTAGTTTTTCTACAATCGCTCGTCAAAATGCACTCACATCACAAAATAACAAAAAATTGAGGGGCACCCTGTGAAGACCCCTGGTCGAAAAAAAAAATTCTAAGAGAACTTGTATTTTTTATTTATCAAAGACTATCTATAAACAAAAAATAATCAAAATTAAAAGGGGTCAAGTCAAAACGATGTTGAACCTTCGTGAAATTGCTCATATATATATTATAAAACTTATTATTTTAGTCTATAACATATTGTAACGACTCTTCGTTGGTTCTTTTCGATTATTGAGCAAATACGACAGTAAAAAGACAGATCTTTAGTTAACAGAATCTCAAACTTTATTTGTCATCAAATAACAGCAGCTTCCGTTTTTCCTTACAATAAATTCCAGGGTCTCCAATTTATGTACGATAAACTTCACCGCTTTTCCACAATTTGAATCAATAATATTCAGAATCGTAAAATCTGTATTTACTATTCCACTAAGTTCAGATTCTTTCACTATTAATACCCAGGCTCAAGTACCACCGATTATTCCTTATACTTGCGAATATTTATAAACACTTTTAATTGCAAAAGTAAAACTGACTCTCTGATATTTTTGTTCGCTTATTTATATCAAAAAATAAATAAATCGAAACTTCTATAATCCACTAGAAATCAATACTACGTAGTCCGTACATCTTGAATAGGCCACACCTGTTTTCATTCATACTTGCATTTGTATTAGCGAACTCAAATTTAATTTATGCAAAATGTATTTGTTAAAGGGAGTTAACTTTTGATTCATCTTTGCCATAGAATGTAGAAAACATTTAGGCGGAACGTATTGGTTATTTATGATTAAATTAAATTAACCCATTCTGGACGAAGTTTATTACACTGCCCTCCACTTAGTTTTGTTCGTCCCGAACAATATCAGCTATCGCATTGGTGCTGTTACCTTGGTACGGTGCCAACCTTTGCAGATGTATCACTTTCATCTTGGTACGGGGTCCCTTTTGTATGCGGTAGATAACATCATTAATTCGTTTGATTATTTTATATGGGCCTTCCCAATCTGGCTGCAGCTTGGGTGATCTTCCCTTAGTTCTTCTGGGGTTGTATAGCCATACCAATTCTCCTTCTTGAAAACAACCACTATTTGCATTTATGTCGTACCTGGTTTTCATTTTGTCACTGGCAATCTTAATGTGGTCTCGAACCTGCTGATGGATTTTATTTATCTTCTCCCTTAGTTGTCCCACATAATCTGTTTTCGTGGATACCAGACCTCCAGGGATGCCAAACTCGATGTCACTAGGAAGATGTAGTTCTCTTCCGAACATGATATTCGCTGGCGTTTCATTTGTCGTATCGTGCACTGCGCTACGATAGGCCATCAAGAATAACGGAAGATCCTTGTCCCAATTTCTTTGGTTGGCTTCTACTACCTTTGACAAATATTCTTCCATGGTTCGGTTGAATCGTTCTACCATGCCATCCGACTGCGGGTTCATAGGTGTAGTTCGTGTTTTTCTAATGTCGAGTGTTCTGCACAGCTCTTCCATCAATTGAGATTCGAAATTCCTTCCCTGGTTCGTATGCAACTCGAGCGGTGTTCCATATCTGCAAATCCATTCATTGACTAATGTTTCAGCGACCGTAACTGTTTCCTGGTTCGGTATTGCATAAGCTTCCGGCCATTTTGTAAAGTAATCAATGACCACCATGATGTATTTGTTACCTTTTGTAGTTTCCGGAAATGGCCCCGCGATGTCTATAGCAATTCTCTCCATTGGGGCACCCACATTGTACTGTTGCATCTCTCCTCGAGTTCTAGTTTTTGGTCCTTTGCTCGCTGCACAAGTATCGTATCGCCGACACCATTGCTCCACGTCTGTTCGATACCTTACCCAATAAAACCTCTCCCTTACTTTGGCTAGGGTTTTATTGACTCCCAGGTGTCCTCCAGAAATACTTCCATGCAGCTTTCCCAGTACCTCTTCCACTCGACTTGATGGCAACACCAGTTGCTCCAACACTTTCTTTCCATCAGCGGACTCCCATTTTCTTTTTAGCATCCCGTTGTCCATAAATAGTGAGTCCCATTGCGCCCAGTAGCATTTCACCTCCGTACTTAAAGGTGCGACCTCTTTCCACTCCGGTCGCCTTCCCTCAGTTTTCCATTTCAATATTGGAGCCATAGCTGGATCTTCTAGCTGCTCTCTTTTAAATGCCTCGGTACACCAATCGTCAGGAGTTTGGAACTTAATTTGGTTCACTTTCATTGCCCCATTTCCCTCAGTTCTGCTACATGCCTTGCGCTCCTCAATACAGGGTTTTCTTGAAAGGTCATCAGCGTTAACATGGATCCGTCCCTTCCGATGTTCAACGCGGCAATCTCCTTTCTTTTTGACATCCCCTTGCTTGTTTGAAATATTCATCAACCGGACTGGAACTACTCCTTCTTTTGCAGCTATTAGTGTTTTGCATTCCCGTCTAATGTGCCCTAACTGTCCACAATTCCAGCATCTCACTCTGCTAGATCTTCCTCGTTGATTTCGTTCAGGCTTATCTTCCAAACTTTTGACACGCATGATCACTTCATCAAGCGCTGCTTTTAGTGGCTCTTCAGAAACCTCCATCTTACGTACTCTACCTGAGTCATACGCTCTTTTTCCAGCTTCCATTTGAAGGGCTAATGCTAAGACTTCCGCAGGTAATTTCTTCCCGCTTAGATACAGCTGATTTCTCATTTGTATATCTCGAAGAGCATTGATAAATGTATCAGCTGCCAGCTCATCTCGATGTTCAGCGTTATAGTTCGGATATGACAGATTAACCAGTCTCACAATGTCAGCCTCTAATTCTTGCAAAGTTTCGCTGACTCCCTGTTTTCGTGTCTTGAGCTGCATGCGATGGAGAGCTTGCATATTTCTTTCCCCATATCTTACTTCTAAGGCCTCCATTAGCTTGCTGTAATCACGCTCTGTCGCTGATAGTGTCTGCAAAATTTCAGCAGCAGGTCCCTTCAATGCCAATATAAGCGCATTTGCTTTTTGCTGATGATCAACTCCAGTTGTTGCTATCTCAAATTGCATCTTAAATATCTGATACGATGTAGATCCATCAAATGCGGGTGTTTTCACTCTAGCTGGGGCTGAAGTAGTTGATGGATTGATCATGTTACCGGACTTCCCTTGTGCTATTTCTTGACGTAATTCACTTGAAAGTTTGCGTAATTTCTCTTCATGTTCTTCGGTAACTTTCCGCAGCTCCTTTTCCATGTTGTTGATTTTAACCTCCGCACTGGATATACGTGACTCGATTACTTCACGTAGTTTTTGTTGATCTAATTTTTGTTCCGCTGCCAGTTTCTCTTGTCGGGCTTTCTGTTCTGCGGCCAGTTTCTCTTGTCGGGCCATCATATCAGCAAGTTGCTGTTGTTGCTCTACTTTTTGTTCGGCTGCCAGTTTCTCTTGTCGGGCCATCATTTCATTCATCAACACAATCATCGGATCAATTGCTGGGGCATTCTGGACCGTAACTTCCTCTGGCTCTACTTCTATGACCTCTGTGTTTTGGCCTGCTTCTTCTAAAACTTTACGCAGCCGGAATGCAAGTTCTGCCTTCGTTCCATGGATTGGAGCATTCCTTTTCTTCAACTCATCCTTCAGCTGGGTCTGACTGAGATCACTAATATTTACTGTCTTGACCATTGTTTCAATAATCCCACTTCTGACACCACTGTAACGACTCTTCGTTGGTTCTTTTCGATTATTGAGCAAATACGACAGTAAAAAGACAGATCTTTAGTTAACAGAATCTCAAACTTTATTTGTCATCAAATTACAGCAGCTTCTGTTTTTCCTTACAATAAATTCCAGGGTCTCCAATTTATGTACGATAAACTTCACCGCTTTTCCACAATTTGAATCAATAATATTCAGAATCGTAAAATCTGTATTTACTATTCCACTAAGTTCAGATTCTTTCACTATTAGTACCCAGGCTCAAGTACCACCGATTATTCCTTATACTTGCGAATATTTATAAACACTTTTAATTGCAAAAGTAAAACTGACTCTCTGATATTTTTGTTCGCTTATTTATATCGAAAAATAAATAAATCGAAACTTCTATAATCCACTAGAAATCAATACTACGTAGTCCGTACATCTTGAATAGGCCACACCTGTTTTCATTCATACTTGCATTTGTATTAGCGAACTCAAATTTAATTTATGCAAAATGTATTTGTTAAAGGGATTTAACTTTTGATTCATCTTTGCCAAAGAATGTAGAAAACATTTAGGCGGAACGTATTGGTTATTTATGATTAAATTAAATTAACCCATTCTGGACGAAGTTTATTACAATATTTTCTATTAAGAATAAAAACGGATCACATTTTATATTCTAAAATAAATTGCCGTATGAGATCTGCTAGACCGTGAAGGTTTACCAGTTGGTCGGGTACGTAACACCTTCATTCACCCGTCACTAGCACACGCTGTCGTGAATTCTAATGACCAACCTCTACACACAAGAAAATTTAATACTGAAACAACCTGAAACTCGTTCATAAACACCACCCAGTTTCGTTAGGAGGTTGCCCTTTCGGGCTACAACCTATCATTTCTAATTTGACACAATTTTTTTTTAATTTATAATAGTGCACTATTCTATTAATTTTCCAACAATCATCGCAAAATACCCACCTTGACTATACCTCCCATGTTTCACAGGCAATCTTTTTTTTCCCAACTCGTAAACCAACTTATTACCGACTGTCTAAAAAACAAAATTCAATCGCGAGACCCATAAAAAACACGTCAGCATAAATTTTATTTTATATTCAAATTGTTTATCTTGTAATTCTGTTTTTCGCCTAATTTTTTTTCTTAGTTTCCTTAATTAAGGTGAAAAAAAATTATGAATAGAAAATAAAAAAGAAGTTGATACAAGCTTCCCGGAAGTGTCAAATGTACTTAGGATATTACTACAGGTAATGAGAACGGGCAATGGAAGTACGAATGACACGGACTATCTTGCCCATTACATGAGAGTACGAAAGGAGGAAGTCTGGCTGACTACATTCGTCCTAAGAATCATAAAAACAATCAAGAAATTAAATGGGAGCCGAGCTTGAACTCAAACCCCGAAATGGACTCTCATGCACTACCGACTAAACTAGTCGGACCAGAGGAAAGAAATTAACAAAAACAAAAAACATACAAACAAAACGAAAAATAATAAACACCGACAAAAAATATAAGGAACCAAAACCAAGATACCCAAAATCAAATTTAAGAACACTAGAGGAAGAAATTACAAAAAGCATGGCAGCTGAAGGTGGCAGCAGAATAATCGAGCTGATTAAAAAAAACACAATCAAAAGCGAAAAACAATTTAATATAATTACAAATTAGGATTTTGGAAGGTTGCCTCGGTAAAGTCGAAGGATGACCAGAGGACAGAAACGGTCTAGCTATGGTTCGTTCAGAAAGCCAAGGGTCAGCATTTTCATGCTTTTCGTTTTCTAAAAGGCCAAAGACACCACCAGAACACCTTATGTCGAGAATAAGAGGTTGGGGTATGTGTAGAGAGAACGCGAAACACAGTGGCCCGAACGAAAGGCGATCCATTTCCCTGTTATCGTCCACTAGGCTGCGCTCTTCGTACCCTCCAATTTAGATAGTAAACCATCAGGGATCAACAAGATCTGGGCCATATCACTTCACCACTCACGGACCTTTTGCGGCAGTCCTGATTGTCCATCCTACTAAGGTTAGCGGAATCGCCAAACAGGTTAGAAATACGTCTGAAGGACCTTTCCTACAATTGCAGTTCTAAATTATAACACAAAAAACGTCAAAGAAACAATGCTGGTGGTGTATCAAACACTTATGTATTCTGCCTTTCACACCAAGAACAAGAACTCACCAACAAAGGCATACAAAATATAGATAAAACACAAGAATTGTGTGCACGTCAGGACTTACAAGCATCTTGTCTTTCGCTTATAGAGCAAAACATTGATATCTTGCCCATTACAAAATTAGGTCAACAATTGTAATCGCAAAACATATAAGAAAACATGAAATTTCTTTTAAAATAAGCAATAAACCCACAATTCGAAATTAAAAGTTTACTCTAACAAAGATAACGTCTCAAACTTAAGAAATGAAGGAATAAATAAAACTCAAAAAATAACACCATCAAAAAATGATATTAGCTATGGTAACCAAATAAATCTGTTAACTATACCAATTTCAAAACAAATACCGTAGTTGTAACAACTAATACATAAAAAAAAAATTGTAAAAATCTACAAACGAACAATTCTTTTAGTGAGACCGAATTTCAGTTATCAAAACGTAATTCAGTTACAGGGGATGAGTCGTAGTAAGTTTAAACTGTTACTTTAACTGCCTTTTGATCATCACAACTGCATTGCTAATACATTTTTTTCAGTGTGTATTTATGTTTATTTTGAATTATGGGAATTGTGTTTCATAATTCGAATGTCACAATGTTACAGCAATTCCAAAATTCACTTTTTTCTAAGATGTCTTAGGAGAAAGCTTTTCTAATTAATGGGATGTACCGAAATCATGACAAGCTTCACCGAAAGAACAAATTCGATCACTACAACCTCTGTTGTAACAACGAATCTTAACTCACATTGACATATCTTTCGTTTTTTCGTATTTTCATATTTTTTTATTAAAGGTAAGACAACCGAATTAGGTAATAACCGAAGTTGTAATAACCGAATTTTTTATTTCAGTGTTTATTATGATGTATCAAGTGTACTTGTGTACCGTTGTTGATTCTCAATTTCAATTGGTTTTTTGATTTTGCTTGATATTGATAGTTTCATCCCGAGTCGAAATTTAACTACACTGTAAAACCTACAGATTCTGCTATTTAGAATTTCGAATTTTTAAATATTTCAATTAAAAAAAATCCAATTACTTCTTTTCTTACTTGAGCTTAATTGATCTCAAAAATCTCCAATAAATTTAAATATAACTTATTTTCAATACAAAAATAACCTATACAAAACACCTCTAAAAGCGAGTTACCGGAAAATATCCCGTTTGGGTTGTTAAATAGGCGTTAAAATTTAAAATAAAAAAACTCTTTTGGTCTTAAATAAACTGAAAAAAATGTATTAGGTCCTACTAATTCTACTCTATATACTCTATCTATATCTTGTAGATCGAATATTTAGACATACTTTTAAAATAAAGCTTTTATTT
Source organism: Diogma glabrata (assembly GCA_963693315.1). Classification (NCBI taxonomy): domain Eukaryota; kingdom Metazoa; phylum Arthropoda; class Insecta; order Diptera; family Cylindrotomidae; genus Diogma; species Diogma glabrata. Next base: position 220,612,516 of record OY856186.1, read on the forward strand.
ATTAAAAAATAAAAGTTACTTTTAATTGGTCTCTAAGTTGTTGTTATTTAAATAAAATCAATAATTTATATAAATAAATTATTGTAATTATAATCAACGGAACAAACTGTTTTTGGTATATATTTATTATAACATGTTTCGAATGTAAACATTCATCGTCAGATTACAAAAATATACTAATCATTAATAAAAACATATTTTTCATTCTTAAAATTTTTGTTTGAAAAATGGCATAATAAATTTATGAATCAAATTGCTCAATATTATTTTTATATACATTCAAAATTTTAATTGTTTTTTAGAAAATATGACATATGATCAAAATATTATGAATGAAATAAATATAGTTGAATTGAATTTTTGAAACGTTTTGAATGAAATTTTACAAAATAGTATTATACAAAATATTTGAGTTAAATAATAATTTTTCGTTTAAAACTAAATTTGGTGATTTTTTATAAAATATAATAAATTATAAATTTCGCCTTATAAATTTCGAATTCTTCTAGGGAATCCATTAACAATCCTTTATTACATAAATGTAAAGGTTGTAGATTTTGTTCGAAACTTGTGAAATTGTGGTTGTTATCTACTAAATGATTGGCAAATATTGATTTTAAATTTTGTTTGTTTTTATTCATAGGAATATGTTCCTTGAATCTCTCCTTGAAACATCTTCCAGTTTTCCCAATATAGAATTTTTCACAAGAATCACATTTGATTTTGTAAATATCAGAACATGATGCCAAATTGATTTTTGCTTTTGGTTTTAGAATTTTATATAAATTATTTTTAGTTTTAAAGGATATTAAATAATTATATTTTTTGAAATGGTTTCTTAAAATGTTTGGTAATATGTTAGTAAATTCCATCGAAATATATTTGATGTTGCTATTGTTATTATTTGAATTTTTTATTTTATTTAAACATTTAGAAAATAATTTATCAATAAATTTTGAATCATATCCATTATCATAAGCAATAAACTTAATTGTATTCAATTCATCTTGAAAATTTGAAATTTTTAATGGTATAGTAAGAAGGCGATAAATTAAAGAATTGTATGCTTCTGCTTTTTGTGAGTTTCGATGATGTGAAGAATTGTTTATTGTTATACTAGTAGTAGTAGGTTTTCGGAAAATATTATATTCGAACTGATTATTAATTTTTGAAATAGTTAAATCTAAAAAATTTATTGAATTATTTTCTTCAATTTCAAGTGTAAATTTTATGTTTGGATGAATACTATTCATGTAATTATTGAAATTTTGTATTTGTCGACATGTACCATAAAACAAAATTAAGGTATCATTTACATATCTTGAATATGAAATTAATAGATTTTGTTGTTTATTATAATTTGAAAAAAAGAATTTGTTCTCTAAATTATTCAGGAAATTATCAGCAAGTAATCCACTTAATGGAGAACCCATAGCAAGACCCTTATCTTGAATGAAAAACTTATCATCAAAAGTGAAATAATTTTGTTTTAAAATAATACGAATTATGCTGATTAAATCTTTAATTTTTAAAATATCTAAACTGCCAGTGTTGATCAAATTTTCTTCTAAAATATTAATGGTTTCATCAATTGGAATATTTGTATACATATTTGTTATATCTAATGATAACATTTGTATTGAGATAATAATCTAATTTTATTAATTTTTTCGATTAAATTTAAATTATTTTTAATTGATTGGTTGTTAATTAATGTGATATTATTTTTAATGATTTTGACTAAAAATTTTGCTATTTTGTATGAAAGTGCTGTTTTATAATTATTAAGAGGTCTAATTGGAACATTTTGTTTGAGGATTTTTGGTAAACCTTGAAATTAATGATGCAATTAATGATAAAGAGAACTACCATAGGTCCACCTGAGAATGTCTAGTTCTTAAATTCCACTTATCACAGTAAGGCCTTTTTCACACGGACGTTTTTTTTAAGCTGGCGGAAAAAAAAACGTCGACTGATCTAAAACGCTGAAAATTTTAGGTAAACCAACTTATTACCGACTGTCTAAAAAACAAAATTCAATCGCGAGACCCATAAAAAACACGTCAGCATAAATTTTATTTTATATTCAAATTGTTTATCTTGTAATTCTGTTTTTCGCCTAATTTTTTTCTTAGTTTCCTTAATTAGGTGAAAAAAAATTATGAATAGAAAATAAAAAAGAAGTTGATACAAGCTTCCCGGACGTTTTTTTTAAGCTGGCGGAAAAAAAAAACGTCGACTGATCTAAAACGCTGAAAATTTTAAGTGTTCACACGGACGAATAAAAATCACTTTCGTTTTGTTTTTATTTGAATCGGATGTTGTCATATGTTTAAAGTTGTTGTGTAAACCAGTTAGAGTTAATTAATAAATAGAGAAAATGGGATGGTTGACGAATGGTTGAGTGTGCGTTTGGAATTTTAAGTAATAAATGTAGAATTCTAAAAATAGCATTAGATGTCACTCCAGAAATGGCTATTTCCATTGTGAAAGCACAAAACATAATTTTGTAAGGATTAGGGACGGTTATAATTTTGAAGACACTTTTTATGAAAGCAGCCGTTTTAAAATATACAAAATATTGGGACAAGAAGTACTCAAAGAGAAATTTCAACCATGGATTATTTTGCACACTATATTTCTCATCAACTCAAAGTTCTGTTCCATGGCAAAATAACGCCATCAATCGACAAAATTAATAATAATTAATTAATAATTAATTATATTAATATTAAAAAATAATTCTTAATTATTATTAATAAAACTAATATTAAAAACTCTTTGCCATTTTATTTACAAAAAAAAATAATCATATATAATATCACGAGTCGTCAAATAATAGTCGATTATTTTTCATAATCATTATTACGAATGTCATTTGAGGTCCCGAGTGCGCGTAGCGCACGAGGGAAATTTTTGACCTCAAATGGCATGAGTGGTAATGTTGAAAAATAATCGACTAATAATTTGATGACGAGTTGTATTTAGCAGACAATTTAACGAACAGAAATAGTAACATTATTTCATACAACATAATCCTTTGATGTCAAACAAAATTAAATATTATTTCTTCTTAGTGGCGCATAAATGTTATAAATTTGTAATTTATTTTTGATAAATAAACATAAACATGCAATCATTTATGAATGAAAACGGACATTTTTACTATTTGCAAATTGCATTTTCACATAATTTTGTATATGCATATTTGTTTTAAATTAATATATTAAGTAGGCGGAAAATATTCGAAAATATTCGCTGTTCCTTCCTAACAGAAAAAAATAATCGAAACAAATCGTTTTGATTTGCTAAAAAATAGTAAATGAAGCGTTTTGATTGGACCTTATTGAAACTTTATTTTTTGAGTTGAATTGTCATATATAATATAACGAGTCGTCAAATAATAGTCGATTATTTTTCATAATCATTATTACGAATGTCATTTGAGGTCCCAAGTGCGCGTAGCGCACGAGGGAAATTTTTGACCTCAAATGGCATGAGTGGTAATGTTGAAAAATAATCGACTAATAATTTGATGACGAGTTGTATTTAGCAGACAATTTAACGAACAGAAATAGTAACATTATTTCATACAACATATTCCTTTGTTGTCAAACAAAATTAAATATTATTTCATCTTAGTAGGCGCATAAATGTTATAAATTTGTAATTTATTTTTCACAAATAAACATAAACATGCAATCATTTATGAATGAAAACGGACATTTTTACTATTTGCAAATTGCATTTTCACATAATTTTGTATGTGCATTTTGGTTTTAAATTAATGTATTAAGTAGGCGGAAAATATTCGAAAATATTCGCTGTTCCTTCCTACCAGAAAAAAATAATCGAAACAAATCGTTTTGATTTGCTAAAAATTAGTAAATGAAGCGTTTTGATTGGACATTATTGAAACTTTTTTTAGAGAGTTGAATTGTCATAAAAATATAATTATATTTTGATTGTTTATCCACAATATTGCCCCAATTGGGAGTCAGATTTTTTGAAATTTTCAACCATAAGTTATCTTTTATAATTTTATTTGAATAATTATTATCTTTTTTATTATAAAAACATTCGTATGGCTGAACTTCTAAAATCAGTTTTTCAATATCAAAGATTGCGTGTTTCACACAATAATGATCTGCATATGTTTCATTTTGAGCGGAAAAAAACGTTGAACTTAGCTGAAAAAAAAACTTCCGTGTGAACAAGGCCTAACAGTTTTATTTCAAAAGAATGTTTTAATAAGATTTTAGAAGATGGAACAGCTATAAGTCAATTAGCTGAATTTGCCGCCATTGTATCAAGCACTGACAAATATATTATAAACCAGTACAATAAAACTGCTGGCGTGAAAATATAAAAAAGCTCTGTTGTACAAGCATTGGGAAGTGGAGTAAAAGAATCATTAACAAAATAATTAACTCAGTCCATTACTCTACAAAATATTTTAGCAATGGATTTTTTGTGGCGTTTATGCTCCATGTTGGAGCGTTGCTAAACTAATCAGCTTCGAATTTTCACCACGTTCTCTGCCAGGGTAGGAGCTGCCAATGTAAAACAACGGACCAATCTCGGGCCAGTTTTGGTGAGCCAAGCCTTGGCTAGTTAGCTTTGGGTCAGGTCTGGGCTAGTTGTACATGCCTAGACTGAATCAAGCTTCAGTTTATTATATTACGCGTTATTAATCAGTCTAATGCATTGTAAACATGTGCAGGCCATATTATGTTTATCTTTATTTTCATATATGTTACTCTTTCGACAACCTCCTTCCACACATTTAAAGAAGTCTGGAAAAAAAATTTGTTTGGTAGACTTGTCCCAAGTCTTATTTGCCAGACTTGGCCCCAGGACGTCAGTCCAGGCTTGGCCCAAGCTTGGACCATTTGAAAATGTCAAGCCTGGCCCATTCCTCAAAAGCTATGGCGCGGTCTTGGCACAGTCTTGGCCCCTTAGCGTTTTTTAACCGTGTCGCAACAGCGGCATAATTACCATGGCAGCCGATTTTTTTTAATGTCGTTCATTACGTCCGTCTCCTATTGTAGTTGTGGTCTACCTCGCGGTCGTCCAGTTCCTGGGGTACTAACGTACATTTTTTTAAATCATGCCAGACTGTAAATTGGTTCGTATAACATGCCCAAATCAAGCAATGCTGTTGGAAACGGATACAACCTACTATATCATACTATACCTACTCTGATCTCAAAGTTATACCGGGTTCTGTACTCGAAATCGTCTGTCTTAAGTAGATGTCTTAAGCAATGGATTTAGAGGCTGAATTTATCAGCTGAAACCCAATATTTGTTTAAAACGCATTTAACGCAGTTTTATGCAGCTTTAGTTTGTTTTCAATAGGCTAGGAAACTACCTTTCCAAACCACATAAAACTCTGAATTTGATCTTCCAGAAATCTTTCGGACCATCCTGGTCTGAAACTAAACACTTTAAACATTTTCTAAAAACACATGTTTCTTTTAACCTATACTACTTGTATGCCAAGTATATCGATCTAAAATGGTCGGGTTCATTGTCGGTAGTCCAGGTCACGAATTTCATTAATAGCAAAGTATTGTATAAGAGAATGATCTCTATCATTGATGTTTTCTGCTTAAAATATTTGACCACACGAAACAAATCCAACGTCCCTGGGCAACAATAACATCGTCCAGAACAGACAAACAGTATGTATCCGCCGTTTAATCCTAACTATTTTCAATTAGACAATACACTCTCTAGATTTATCAGTTAATCAAATAGAATTGAAAAAGCATACCTTTTTTGATGAAATATTTCATGTTTCGATGAAGTACTTCAAAAGTTTCTAGCAAATAAATGAAAGTGATTATTTAGTTAGTATATTGTGCCACTGTGTCTAGCCTCCGAGTAATAAATAGAACCAGGGTTGCATTGATTTAAATCATTTGATTTAAATCAGTGATTTAAATCAGATTTAAATCAACTTGATTTTTTAAAAAAATCATTGATTTAAATCAATTGAAGAAATTTCTAAAATTCTAAGCAAATTCAAAATAAAAATTTGATTTTTTTTGATAAAATGTTTTGTGGTAGGAATTTCAACATGTAGTTGTGACTACACATAAAAACTTAAGGAAACAAGATCCCACAACAACAAGCGTTCTTACAAGATGATGAACGAGATGCGCTCACGATTTTTTAAACCTATATCTGAGCTATCTTCACCTGACCAACGACATCTGTATCAAGTCACGCTAAGACAATTGCATCGTGCTTGCGACTGAGAATAATTAAGATGTTAGCCTTTCGTCGTAAAACTTCAACAACAAAGCCACAGATTAAACCACAACTAGAAATATTGACAAACCCACATAAAATGCATATGAACAGATTCTAGAAATGGATCTAGAAACAATAAATAATTACATATCAAATAGAGTATTAAATGCAAATCAGTACAACCCGCTTACGAAAAAAAAAACGTTTCCACTAAAAACTATCGTTACTATTAAGATCTTGATAGTATATTAAATCCTTAACACTTTCCTGACCTGAGGAGTTGTTCCATATGACTTGCCGTTTAGTGTTTACCAGTTATCTACTTGTCCGAGAAACTTTTCGAATCTGCAGAATTGGATATCTCTGACATCACTCTAAAGCAGTGACAAAGTATCTTAGTTTGGCAAGTAACGCTTTTCATGTCGCTAGAACAACAATCAGTATTTTAGTATAAAAATCTAGTAAATAAAAACTGTTCCTTTACTTTTATCTAGCCTTGCATTTCAAAAAATATAACCAAAGCTAATGATTTATATAAAGTAGTTAACGGTACATAAGAAATATACGATTTCTTCAAAAATTAAACTAAATTTTTTTAAAAATCAAAAAAATCCGATTTAAATCAAAAAAGTCGGACAAGTGCGAATAAAATTCGCTCGCCAAGGGTTCCGTGAATGTAAAAGAACACAATATCAAAAATAAATGACATAAAGTTATGTTGTAAAGTCTTTATATCGCCAGACTATGGACGCATAACAGAATAAATGTTTAATCGTAAACGTCTATAGTAAATGTCAATCACATCTACATTGATCAAAAATGTTACTTGAGGTTAAATCTTATCCATAGCTGTTTATGTTAGCTAAAGAAAGATTTAACCAGTATTTTAACGGTCTAAATTGGGAATATTTGTTCTATAAATCAGCGTCGAAATATAGGGTGGTATACATACACTTAAAATAGCACTTTTTTTCATCAATAACTAAAAAACTGTGCATCGCAGAATTCTAAAAAATGTTGCAATGTTTCTTAAATTAAGTGTTCTTTCAAATGACTTCGCTATAATTTTCGTTCAAAATATAGCAAACTTCCTGTCTCCATGAATTTGTTTCAATTTTTTCTGTCAATCAGTGTCGAAACGTAGGGGGGGAGGTCTGGAATTTGCACATTTCTTAGAATAACTCCAAAACTGTGTACCGCAAAATTCTAAAAAAAATTGCAATATTTTGGAAATTTGGTGCTCTTTCAAATGATACCCCACTCGCTTGGGTCGAAAAAAGTTTTTTTTTACCCCCCTTACACCCGTCCCCTAAACACATAGAAATATAATTATTTGAGAGTTCGCTATAATTTTCGTTCAAAATATAGCAAATTTCCTGTCTCTATGAATTTTTTCAATTTTTTCTGTCAATCAGTGTCGAAACGTAGGGGAGGGGGACGGTCTGGAACTTGCACATTTTTTAGAATAACTCAAAAACGGTGTACCGGAAAATTCTAAAAAAATTGCAGTGTTTTGGAAATTTGGTGTTCTTTCAAATGACACCCCACTCGCTTGGGTCAAAAAAAGTTTTTTTTTTACCCTCTTTACACCCATCCCCTAAACACACAGAAATATAATTATTTGAGAGTTCGCTATAATTTTCGTTCAAAATATAGCAAATTTCCTGTCTCTATGAATTTTTTCAATTTTTTCTGTCAATCAGTGTCGAAACGTAGGGGGGGGAACGGTCTGGAATGTGCACATTTTTTAGAATAACTCAAAAACAGTGTACCGGAAAATTCTAAAAAAGATTGCAACGTGTTGGAAATTTGGTGTTCTTTCAAATGATACCCCACTCGCTTGGGTCAAAAAAAGTTTTTTTTTTACCCTCTTTACACCCATCCCCTAAATAAACAGAAATATAATTATTTGAGAGTTCGCTATAATTTTCGTTCAAAATATAGCAAATTTCCTGTCCCTATGAATTTTTTCAATTTTTTCTGTCAATCAGTGTCGAAACGTAGGGGGGGGGAACGGTCTGGAATTTGCACGTTTTTTAGAATAACTCAAAAACGGTGTACCGGAAAATTCTAAATAAAACTGCAATGTTTTGGAAATTTGGTGCTCTTTCAAATGATACCCCACTCGTACGGGTCAAAAAAAAATTTTTTTTTACCCTCTTTACACCCATCCCCTAAATACACAGAAATATAATTATTTGAGAGTTCGCTATAATTTTCGTTCAAAATATAGCAAATTTCCTGTCTCTATGAATTTTTTCAATTTTTTCTGTCAATCAGTGTCGAAACGTAGGGGGGGGGGGAACGGTCTGGAATTTGCACATTTTTTAGAATAACTCAAAAACTGTGTACCACAAAATTCTAAAAAAATTGCAAAGTGTCCTTAATCTGGTCTTCTTTCAAATGACATCCCACTCGCTTGGGTCAAAAAAGTTTTTTTTCACCCTTCCCCACCCCAATCCCTTAAAAACACAAAAATATAATTATTTGAGGGTTCGCTATATTTTTCGTTCCGAGTTTATCAAACTTCCTGTCTCTGTGAATTTTTTCAAATTTTTCTGTTAATTAGGCTCGAAATGCAAGTGGGGGGACCAACTTTTTGTGTCACTTTATTGATAATAATTCAAAAACTATGCAATACAAAATTCTGAAAAATATGGCAATATTTCTAAAATCAAGTGCTCTTTCAAATGACACCCCACATGACCTGGTTTTAAATGATGTTTTTACCCCTTAACATTCCCACCCCTTTAATAAATATAGTTATGAGTGTCTGCCACTTTTCTATATTTTTCATTAAAAACCTCCTCAATTTTCTATCATTCCAAATATATTTCAAGATTTTCGATGAAGTAGGGTCGGAGTTAATCGGGGCAATAAAACATCCCGAAAACGTCATTTTTCAAAATTATACAAAAAATGGTGAGGTGTAAAATTCCAAAATATATTTTTAAAAAATGCTGAAATGAAGCCCTTTCATATGATACCCTACTCGTCTCGCTAAAAAAATGTATGTTTTCAAAGGCTTTACATCGTACCTCCTTAAAACAAACGAACACAACTTTATTTATTTTTTAACCCGCCATCTTGTATGGATAGGTTAGTTTTATAAGCACCTCAAATTTTAAGTTCATCGGATTAATGGTTCACGAGATAATCGAAATAATGTGAAAAACACGTTGTACTCTCACCAATAGTGTTCCGTATAAAAAACGGAACCCTAAAAAGCGATTTAAATCAAATAAATCCGATTTTTTTGATTTTTTTAAAAAAATCAGATTTTTATGCAACCCTGAATAGAACTAAATATTTGAGAAAAAATTAATTCTGATTAACATTTATCCTAACTAAACTATATATCGAGTTTAATTTGCTTGGTTACAATTTGAGCAACCCTTTTAGTTTGATTAAGTCCGTTTAATGTAAAGACCAAATCGTTAAGCAAATATGTAAAGACAAAATGAACAATTCAACGAATTGGAGACAGTCTTGTTAGAATAAATTAATTTTATTGAACTAAAAAAATATGATTTTTCTCCCTAAATCCGCAAAACATACTCATTAAATACTTAACAAAAATATTCTTTATAAATATGACTTAAAAAACTTACAACAAAAAACCAAGATTACGGAAAATTTGAATAACATTGCATATTTATATTCAACATTGATCAAGAAAATATTCAATAAACGAATCTCTTTCAATCAACTAATAAATCAAACATCTATATTAGCATTCAAAATGCACATAAAATATAAAAACGACAGCATAAATAATCCTAAGATATTATATTTACAAACACAAAACAAAAAATACTTTAGGACGGGTATATTTTCATATTCTTATTGAAAAGCGGCTGAATTATAAGAAACAACAAAAACATAGAAAGAAAAGAAAAATTTCGACTATCATCCCGATAAACTTTATTATTTGATGTCTCAATTCAAGGAAAATAAAACACAACAAAGCACGATGATTCTACATATTGTTTGTTTATTTGAATAAAGGAAAACTTTTTGCAGGTACAGTTTAGAAGTCAAGCCAGTTCTCATTATAAAAGTCATAACTTTAGGATTATATTAAATTCCCATTTGTAGTTTTTTATTAAATAAGGAGGGCAAAAATAATTATAGAAATATAGAATAAGAATAACTTTTAGGCCACCTTTTACATTTAAGAAAATCAAATAATATCTTGCAGTAAAAAAAATAAATTTTAATACAAAAATTTTAATACAAAGTTTTGTTGTTGTTGTTGTTTTCCATTTCGTTCCATAAAAGGAACACAACAAAAGAAAACTCTCTTTCCACTAATCAAAAGAGAGAAAAAATAAGCAAAAGCACAATTTCGTTTATCATTTTATTGATTTCCTTTCTATCCTACGATTTCCCTTCCGTAAAAATTATGTATAGTTATTCGCGTATCAGATATCTTAGGAAAATAAAATAAAATAAATATAAATAAATATTATAAATAAATAAATAAATAAATACAAGATTCATGGGATGAATTGATTTTTATCTTTATTACGAGAAACGCAAAAAAAATGAATCGTACCAAAAGTTTCCTATCATATTCTTATTTCTTTTATTCGAAAATTTATTTATTCTTTATCGATGAATAGCAGTAGTACACATAAATGGTTAAGGAAAACAACAGGAAAAAGAAAAGTGAAAATGTAAAAATAAAAAATGATAATAGAAGAATATACATAGCGAAAAAATAAATGTTGTATGTATAAATGAGGGAGGAAAAAGGAAATATAAAGAAAATATAAAAAAAATTAATTGGAATTGAGAATTTGTAGTTGTTGTATGTGGGCGATCAGGTGTGATTTAACGAGAAGATAGAATTCTCTTAAGGATTTGAATATCTTTTCCAATTCTAAGTTTTTTTGCTTGAAATTAGAAAGCGTTTCGGTTTTATTAAATTTTTATCGATTTCTATTTATATTTTATATATTTTTATAATAATTGATATAAATGGATTAAATTGGCAAGAAAATACTAAAAACGTATAGCAAGATTAAGCTCTTAAGATTTTACATTAGTATTTAATTTAAAACAATAAAAAATATTTTTGTTATGTATGGCTGCTTTTGAAACAATTACTTATAGAAGAAAGATTTTCTTCATTTTGTCGATAAAGTGTGTAATATAGAACTCAAGCAAATATTTACTATTGATTTATTATGTTTGTTACGCAATGATATGTTTGAGAGCTGAAGAAAGTTAAAAATTCAGTGGTAAACGGAGTGCATAAAACTCTATATATTATAAACGCAGCATTCATATTAATATATGTCCCTGACCAAATGCATATGATTATTTATTATATATCTCCGTTGTCGAAGTTTTTCGATAATGCATAAGTCTATAATTGAAAAAGAAAGCTTATACCCAATTATACCTTATATCAGTTTGGTACTAAAGAAAAAAAATTTTGGAAAGGACATAATATCACTAACATTATTGAAGTCAATAAAGTATGGGTTAATGTGTGCTTGTGTGAGTGACGCAAACACATGGGATCTTGACGAATCTTTTGCATATGACCTGGGTTCCCGACATTCAATTCTGTCCAAACTTGGGAAATAAGATTTTGGAAATATTTTCAATAGTACTACATATCAAGTTTTGGCTGAATCAAATTTTTGGCAAACTTTTTAAGGTCTTAAAATCACTATATCAAACACTCATGGACGTCGGCAGGATTTTTTTCCAAGAGAGCAAGGTAGGAATTGGTTTTGATACACCTTTTTTTATTTTTTGATACACCATAAGTTTTCTCCTTACGACAGTGTAGGAAAGTGTACTTCGAGAAAGATTTTTGGATTTTGTTTGATTTTTTGTAATTTTCAGAAGATTATATATTTTTTTTTAAGTTAAAACTCTTTTGGCGCGTTGTGCGATTTTGTATGGGGAAAAATTTATATATTCGAGTTATCATCCCGCTATATAAATATTTAATATAAAATACCTCCATCCATCAATAAATCATTCCATCAATCATTCCATCAATAATTCCATCAATCATTTCGTCAATCATTCCATCAATCATTCCGTCAATCATTCCGTCAATCATTCCATCAATCATTCTATCAATCATTCCGTCAATCATTTTGTCAACCATCCCACCAATCATTCCACCATTCCATTAATCATTCCGTCAATCATTCCATCAATCATTCCATCAATCATTCCATCAATAATTCCATCAATCATTTCGTCAATCATTCCATCAATCATTCCGTCAATCATTCCATCAATCATTCTATCAATCATTCCGTCAATCATTTTGTCAACCATCCCACACCAATCATTCCATCAATAATTTCATCAATCATTCCATCAATTATTCCGTCAATCATTCCATCAATAATTCCATTAATCATTCCGTCAATCACTCCGTCAATCATTCCATCAATCATTCCATCAATCATTCCGTCAACCATTCCATCAATCATTCCATCGATCATTCCAACAATCATTCCGTCAATTATTTCGTCAATCATTCCATCAATCATTCCTTTAATTATTCCATCATTCCTTTAATCATTCCATCAATCATTCTATCAATCAGTCCATCAATTATTTCGTCAATCATTCCATCAATCATTCCGTCAAACATTCCGTCAATCATTCCATCAATCAATTTATCAATCATTCCGTCAATCATTCCATCAATCATTCCGTCAATCAATCCATCACTCACTTCGTCAATCATTCCGTCAATCATTTCCCATCATTATTTTCTATAATTTCATTCCCGTGAAATAAAATAAGGAAAATAAAAACTACTATTTGAGTATATATTTCTCTTTCAATTTAAGTTGACATCTTCATCACAAAAGATTGATTTAAACATAGTTTAAGGCTGCGGACAATTTACGGCTTTTAAATTTATAGATAGTGTAGTTTTTGAAGTTTATAGCTATTGTCTTTTAGCACAGTGTGACGTCTCAATATTTATTTCAATTTTAAAAAGAAATGTTTTGTGGATATTCTGTTTTTTACACTTTTTGTTCATTTTTTGGTTTGCTCAAAACTAAACAAGATAATATAATTTTTTTTAAATAATGAATGAAAACTCACTTTATTCTTGTTTACTGAGTTTTATTATTTTTTGCTATATACGTTATTTGTAAGCTATGCTTTCATCATCTGTATTATATAAAAACGAACAGATTAGATTAGATTATATAGATCGAAATAGATTTCGAAATGAATATATATTAAAAAATAATAAAACTCAGTAAAAAAGAATAAGGCGATTTTCCGTTCATTTTTTTAAAAATACTAATTTTTCTGTTGTTTTTATATTTCATTTTTTTCTATTTCTGTTAGTGATTGTTATACCATTTTTAAGTGAACATTTCTTAAGGCGCGTTGTGCGATTATGTATGTTGTAAAATTTATATATTCGAGTCATCGTCACGCTAAATAAATATTAAATTTAAAATAAATATTAAATTGTAGTCGTTTGTTATTTTCTTATTTATTATTCTTATTTTCATTTTTTTTTTCTTTTTTTTTCTCTTCTTTATTGAATTTGATTTTTTTTTTCGGTTTAAGTGTGGTATAGTAAGTAAAGATTTTGTTGTATTGTTAAGTAAAATAAAAAAAAAATTTTTGTCTTATTTGATTTGTGTTTTTTGTATACACTTTATTAATAAAGAAAACGCAATTGATAGTACGAATAACCTAAATTAATGATAACATATTTTTTATTTCCAATACATATGCATTTAATTTCAATTTTGCGATTTTTTGTAGATTTTATTATTAACTATTTTTTTAAAAATTTAATTTTTTTAATTTTTAAAAATTTTTTCCACAATTTTTTTTGTTTCTATTTTGCTGTTAAATTTTTTAATTCAATTCAATTTTTCTTATTTCAAATAGGTTTTTTCTAAAGATAATTATAAAAAATATAATAAATGAAATTCTGATATTTCAATTATCTTCTTCAAAAAGACAAAATATTCTCGTTTCTTTTTTTCCCAAACTTCTTTATAAATGAATCCCTAACTGCAGAAAGGGGAAATGTCCACTTTTTAAAACTTTTCAGGAGAAACAAAAAACGAAATATTGAATGAAATAATAAAGATATGATTTTGAAATTTTCGAATTAATATTTAATAGTATACTTACATCAATATGTCTACCTAATAAGAAATAAATAGGTCGAATATTTTTTCTAATTGGTTTTTTTGAATCAAGGACATATGTTCCCTTTCTATAGTAAAAACAAGAAACATCTACCCTTTATGGTATACGCGATTTATTTTTTAATGAAATATCTAAATATTATTTTTTTTAGTATAAATATATTGTAGTATTATTACCCCTACCCTAGCAAGTTTTTAACTCTAAAAATAGATATTCATTATTCATACAACGTTTTATATATAATATATTATATTTTTATACTGTTGGGGCTGATAGAAAATCCATTAAAAAAATTTTAATTAGTAAAATAAATTTAAGTTTTCATAATGACTGAAATTGTCAAAATCCGTTTTTTGTGTTATTGGGGGGTATCGAAGCTGAGCTGAACTAATTGGCTAGTTAGTTCGAGTAGCACTGTGACCTAGAGATCTATTGTGCTGAACCCGGATGTTGTTATACTGCAGATGACGTCTATGTCACCGCAGAATGTGAAATGTGGTCGAATCCGAGCCTCTTAGCATAGCTCATTAGCTGGACTGGCCCAATGTTTTGTGGTAAAAGAAGTGCTAGTCTATCTTGACCGAGTTTAATGAGGCTGCGCCATGCAAGTTCATAGTCTACATTCATATGATTGTTTTTCTCGTTGTTTTTTTCATTTTTGGTTGTTGTTGTTTTCTCCATACAAAAACACATAGAAAGTATTGCCTCTTTATTTCAATCTCACAACTAAAGTTCATCAAAAAACAACGATATAAACTACCAATTTATCTCGGTCATAGTAATTTTGGTTGATTTTTATCGTTGTTTTTCTTTAAAGGCGATAAGTTTACATCGACATGTATACTTTTTTATCAAGTAAATTATTGTCAATATTTAAAAATGTTGTAACGATTAATTAAATTGATATTTTATTTATCTTTAAATTGAAATTTCATTAAAATTAAGAATACGAGTGGTGATATTTTATAACTAGAGTATTTACAAGGAAATCGAGGAAAATTTAAAGGCCTCTAACCAAAATATGAACAAAGCTTACTAGCTATGAAAATCTTATTTATTAAATTACCCAGGTAGGAAAAAATAATCGGGCCAGACATGGCACATGATTGGCATACCACATATAAGCTTTGGGCCAAGCATATTTGCCACGGTTGGCCAAGCGTTGGGTAAACCACGAAACGATAACATCGTGCAAGAGTTGTTTTAAGAAGCTTGGGCCAAGTACGGCTAACAATATTGGGCCAAGCATGATTTCTAGACCCATGCCAAGTATGGATTACAATTTTGGTCCAAGGATGGGTTACATTTTCGGGCCAAATATGACTATTAATATCTGATCATTTATATTTATAAATTGACTAAAACAAGATATAATAAATTATGAAGCGTTGGTTTGATTATTATATTTTTGTTTATAATAAATGTAAACACACACAACACAATAAAGCTGTAAGATTTCAAAAGCACGTTTACAACTAAAGAGCTGTCAAAATTTAATGTTAAAATTTTGACAGAGAAACAACAATGGTTGATGACACATTAAGATTTTAGTACTTACACTTAGTACATTTGCACACATCTTTTTTAAAAGACGAAAAAACAGAATAGAGAAAAAGATACGTAAATATATGTGTGAGAATAAGACAAAACAATCACTTTTTAAAAAAAAAAAATGTCAATCGTGTCTATTTTGCTAATTTTTATACCGATGTTACCCGAAAATATGAAATGTTAGTCTTTTAAAACAAAAAATAAATTTTTTAGACATGCGTTAGTTAAAAAAAATTATACACACTTTTCTAAAATAAATTTTGTTTCTCGATAATTATGATTTGTATGATCGATTCTCAAAAAAAATAAATAAAACAAAAACTTATTTTATTTTACACAAAATTAAACAAAAAATTTCGAAATTCTATTTAATAAAATAAAATTTGTTAGGTTAAGGGCATTTTATTATTTATTTCAGGATAACATCGGTATAAAAATTAGCGAAATAGACAAGATTGACATCTTTTTTAAAAACAGTGATTATGTTCTGTCTTATTCGCACACAGGCGTTTACATATCTTTTTCTTTGGTCTGTTTTTTTCATGTTTTAAACCGCGATCCATAAATGATAAAAACAAAATTTTTATTTTCGTCGAATTAATATTTTTCCAATATGTAGTAAAATTAAGACAAAATCTATTGCGCATTGTTTCACGTTAATCCACGTGATATTTATGGGAATAGTTTAAAGAAAATTAAAGAAAATCGGGACTTGCGTTTCATGATGTAAAATGGCTACAAAACTCAAGAAATAAAAAATAAAAATCGATTAATTGTTCTTGCTATAATTATAACCTAAACTTTAATGGAATATAAAACCTTTTCAAACTTTTTACAATGCGGTTATAGTGTAAGATAATATGTTCTTTGGTAAGAAAAGTTTGGTAACACTTAATCGGTTCAAGTATGGCTCAACTCGGTGAATATAAGGAATGGCAAAAGAGCATTGGCCCAAGTATGGTTAAATTCAAAAAGCCAATGTTTGATTAAAGTTCATTGGCCTAACTATGGTATAACTAAGAGTAAACAATATTTGGCAATACATAATTGGCCCAGATATGGTTCATTGTCGAGAAGACAATGCTTGGCTGAAACATGTTGGCCCAAGTATGATCCAACTATGAGAAAACAAGGTTTGGCGAAACATTATTGGGCCAAGTGTGTTTCAGAGTACTTTGGCTCATGTTTGGCAAAACATAGTTGGTCCAAATTTGGGCCAACTAAATTTACCCCATATATGCTATGCCAGAGTTGGCCCAAGCTTGGTCCTTTTGTTAACTATGGCGTTTCCTATATGGGTATTTACAAGTAAAATAAATAATCAAATAATAAAAAGTGTTGGCTTCTCTCTTCAAAATAGTAAATATTTTGACAGATTTAGCAGGGAAAAAAAATTAAACGATATCTTCATATTTTTGTTGTTGTAGAACGATATTAAAAAAACAACGAAAATAACAATCATGTGAATGTAGACTCAGAGCAGTTGCAGATAATGTGTTCCAGGGTTTCTGCCTCCGAGTTTCAGAATCTGAATCTGTCGGAGGCAACAAGGTCTAATTTGTTAGGGTGGTGGTTTATGGGGCCACATCCTTCGACGTTAATACCCTCAGAGGCTCTCTCTCAAAATCGATTGTCTTAAGACGGGAAACGGGGAAGCTGCCTAGAAGCTTTTTTATATCCAGTAGGCCTTCCCACATACTCCATACTTGTTTATTTTGTTCCTGTTCCCAGCTTTGGATAACGGTTCTGGACCAATGAATTTTGTAGTGGCGCCCTTCTTGGCTAGCAAGTCTGCTACTACATTGCCGTATACTCCTGTGTGACCAGGTACCCACACAGGTGTAACGCGGTTAGTTTCTGCAAATTTTATATTTCTATAGCGTTCACATACTAGCTTTGAATTGAAGTGGGGCGAGCTTAGAACCAATAGCGTCATCTGATTATCAGAAATAAGGTATATATCAGTGTTGCTGTATTCTCTTTTGGCGCACAGTATTGCATAGTAGTTGATGGCAAAGTCTCGACTTAAGTTACTGCTGCGGAGATACTTAGTATCTCCTGCACCAGTGCCTTCATTGGTTCAAGTTCCATCCGTGTAGCAGATGCTGGCATTGAATGGTAGTCTTTGTAAGTGGCTCTTTATCCTTTTCTTGGCCTCAAATTTGACAACAAACCGTCTATCAGCGATATATGGCATATAGTTCGAAATGTGGTAAGTCTCCACTTCGTTCTGCAGTTTAGAGAGGATTGTTTGACGACCGGTTTGGCTACCAGGTTTAAGCGTTTTGACTAGCTGCAGTCTCTGATGTACTGGTGCAATGAAGGAAGTAGGAGAAGTATCTCCATTACAGATGTTAGTGTGGTTCTAAAAGCACCTGAGGTACAGAGGCACACAAGTAGCTATTTTTTGTGAGTACTATTTGAGCAGATATTTAGTTTGTTTTTTGGCCCTCAGACCAAATCTGCATATGAAAATATGGGCTTTATTATACATTGATGTAACCAAAGCATCATTTTGAGGCTTAATCCTAAGGTTTTTCCAAACAAGCTTCTACACACGAAGAAAGCCTTATTTGCTTTGTCTGATATATGTTTTAGGTGTGAGTTCCAAATGTGTTTGCTATGGAGGATCACACCTAAATACTTAATCTCTTTAATTACTTATATCCGTTTGCCGTTAAACTCAGACGGATTCAAATTAAAACTTCTTTTGTTATAAAGACAACGGGACTAGTTTTTTGTGTATTAACAGACAGCCCCACTTCGTTGTACCAGCTCATCACGAGGTCAGGGCGGTCTTTGGGTTCGTTCAACGACAGTAGAGTCATGTTTACCTCTCACCATGACTGTTATATCCTCAGCGTGGCCTACAGTGGTGAAGCCAGAATTTTTCAGCCTATTTAGAAGATCATCAGCGACTATTAGCCAGCGCAACGGAGAGAGTACACCTCCCTCTGGACACCCTCTAGAAAACCTGACAGTAACCGATGTATTTCCTCGTGTATCTGTAATTTTCTGACTCAATAGCATGTTGATGTGCTTAGATTTTTCGTAGAGGCTATTTCAGCAATAGCTTGAAAATGCACATTATCAAAGCCCTCTTGTATAAGTCCATAAAGCTACATGCAAGTGCCTTCTTGTATTTCAGTGTACTCTCCCTCTTTCACGACTTTATACAATGCCGTTTCCCTATATTTTCCGGTTTGGTATGAATTTTGGCATGAGTTCAGAGGGTTTTGCTTAAGACATACATGACGAATGTAGTAGTCCAGCACCTTTTCCATCGTTTTCAAAAGAAAAGATTTGAGACTTATTGGCCTGTATGATTTGGCTTCGTTCGATTTCTTCCATGGTTTGGGTATGAATACTGATATAACTTTTATTCATACCCGAGGAATGTACGCAAGGCTAAAACTTGTTATAAACAGACGCTCGAGGTATAGGAAAATGGTAGTTATACCTTTTTGCAGGAAGATCGGGAATATTTTGCCGCCTCCTGGGGATTTGAAAGATCCAAACGATTTGATTACCCAAATCGTTCCGTTGGGGGAGAATATTCTGTTGGCTCGTTGGTCTTAAACCTTCCTAATTCCAACGGACCAGAGTTTGGTATATTTTTCTTTCCGAGCTCACGCATGTAGAGCCCGTGAAGTGGTTCTGTAATAGTGTTTTTAGAGTCTCACGGCAGCTGGAAGTAGAGGTACCGTCGAACCTGTAGATTGAACCCAGAGGGTTTGTGTGATCAGACGCAAGCAATTTTTGGAGTCGAACTGCAGCCGGTAGACTGTCAATTATTCCCCAGAGCAAACTATCCCTTTTTGCAAACTTTCCCCCCAACTATCCCTTTTTGATCGTCTGAGTTCTTTGTTGTAGTAAGCAAGAGCCGATTGGTACTCCGTCCAGGTGTTTGTTCTTTTCGCTCTGTTAAAGAGCTTGCAAACTTTATTCCTCATCCTCTTCCAATTGCTGTTCCACAAAAGCGCATCTCTGGTCTTTTTAAACTTGGCAATTGGAGAACTGCGGTGATAAGCTTTAGTGATAACATCCTGCAGGTGACTTACCGCATAGTTGAGCTCCATTGTGGAGTTTATCTTGTCAAAATTGCCTACATTATCCTGAAGATGTACTTTAAAGAGATCCCAGTCGGTCTTATCGGGGTTCCTAAAATGGAGAGTACTCTCCAGCTGGTGTTATATGTTGAAGCATATGTATGCGTGGTCTGACATAGAAGCTACATAAGAGACATGCCAGTTATTGAACCAATTCTCGGTAATGTTGTTGCTCAGAGTTAGGTCCAGGACCTCGTTTCTGATTGCGTTTCTAAAGGTGGGTCTGCTCAGTTTGTTAGCTATAAACATGTTATTTGTATATATAGGTATTGGAGCAAAGACTCACCTTTTGTTTTGATGTTACTACTACCCCACACGGTGTGATAAGCATTATCATCGCACGCAATAATTAGTTTGTGGTATTTGTCCTTGCAATGTCAATTAGTTCGCTTACCTTAGCAGGTGGTATTTCCTCCTTATCTCCTAAAAAGTACGCAGATGCTAAAATGAGCTTGTGATCTCCGCTATGGGAAGAGGGATTTCGATCTGCACAGGTGTTAGATCTCTGCAAATGAATTCTGTTAAGGAAAATACTATCAAGCATTTGTTGAAGAGCACCGGAGTTCTGGGTCTCTCCTGGTCTGAAAAGTATAACAATTGTATGTTGGTCGATAGACCATTTATTTTTTTGGTGTCTGGCATCACATAATATGCGTGAGCATCCTGTTGGATAAAGTGGTTCAAATTAGTTGAGGCAATTACTGACCTGTGCAAGTTAATTTGAACTTACTTTAGGCATTTTTTTTCTCCAATCGGCTATGGTGGTAAAAGCTACGCCCTTCGGTAGGCTATGCTTTTTGAGTGGCGCAGTATTTGTTCCCATGGACGAAACAGTTCATGATTTTGACACGTGGTTGTTTGATTTGTATGATGGCTGATGTCTAATTTTGATACGTGGTTTGATTGTCGATGTTTGCAGTTTAGCAGACACCGAGCTAGAAACGCATTTTACAGAGGAAGTTGTGGATGGTCCTTCACTTGCGACCGAAAGCCCCGAAATAGAGCTACCAGTTGCCGATGCATTCTCGGTAAAACTGGCTACTACTTCATTCGGTACCGCAGTTTTAGGTTGGTTGAGCCTTGTGAACTGTCTTACTTGAATTGCACTGAACATCCAGTTTAATCTGAATTTGCAACTTTTAAGGTGTTTATCGGATGCTAGGTCAGAAATGAGCACCAACATCGCGAGATCCTTCTTAACAGTGTGCTTCAGGATTGTCCATTATCTAAGCCTAATATCCGGATTTTGGGTACCGATTCGCCTTTGAATCTTCTATGTTGATTCTTAGACGCAGTCTGAAAGGTAAGCTATGAGCCTAGGAGGTCGAGGTAACTCGTCCTCTTTTAGCGTACGTCCCTATACCTTCACGATCATTATCCTTGGTACTACATTTGCAACTTACTGCACCGATGTATAATTGGCACAGTTAAGCAGCAACTAACCATTTTTTTGGTAGCACCCTTCGAAGTGAGGTTTAATAACCACCATTCTAGCTCTACAACCTGATAGAACGAAAGTGGAACAATAATCTTCTTTTTTATTGTATTAATTCACTTATGTTTATTATCACAAACATGAAAATTATATAAAGTTAAATTATAATAATTGTGCTACAAGCTTTAATGTCGAAGCTGTTTCACGAACGATTGTTTAAAGAAGAAGAATGAAACACAAACGATGTTTGTTCTTTCGTTTGTTCTTTCGACGTTTGCACAAACGATGTTTGTTCTTGAAGTCTAATAACAGTGGAAAAATTCAACTTAAGAAAATGAACTAAGTGATGGTGAAGTTTCAACTTCGAAATAGTCGTCGTCTCAGTGGTGTAATTAATAGCATGTATGTTTAAAGATTCGAACAAGGCACTGAAGAGGAAGGTTCGAATTCATTCCAAACACGTAAAATCTGAAGTGGAGTTTTTAACCGAAAAACTTCCAACCATACATTTGATTGAAAAAAATCCTTACTTACTTGCGTTCAAATGTTCTCAAAAATCCGCAATAAATTTTAATTCCCTTAATATTTTATTTAAAAAAATGTCGTCTAATATGAATACATATATAGGACAACAATTGACCAAGTGCCAGCCATTGGTTTCACATTGATTGGAAACAATCAATAATGATAACACAATCGTGACCTAAGATGTTAATTAGAATAGAAATATTACCCATTCTGTGAATTCACACAAAGAAATGTCTAGAAATTTAATGGACACATTTCTATAAAAATGAATTTTATAATTTTAATTCAATTTTCAATGATCGTACAAAAAATCTAATAAGCTTTTTGGGCTCGACTTCGTCTCGATCTCAAAACATATATCCTCAATCGGCAAAACACTCTTACTGCCCTTAATACTTTAATTATTATTTTCTTTAATAAATTTAAAATCGCGCTATTGAACGAACGATTGTGATACGACCTATAGCGTTGCAAAAACGCTGTTATGAAAGACGTACCATTTTTAACTGTATATTGGTAAGAGTGTTTTTCGCATTCTATCGATTATCTCGTAACCCAAAACCCTATGGACCTAAACTTTGAGATTATACGTATCTCAACCAACCTTTCCACTCAAGATTACGGGTTTAAAATTAGAAAAAGTTGTTTTCCTTTGTTTTACAATGGTATGATGTGAGCTTGGTATGGTATGGTATGATGTGAGCTAATAAGCTTTTTGGGCTCGACTTCGTCTCGATCTCAAAACATATATCCTCAATCGGCAAAACACTCTTACTGCCCTTAATACTTTAATTATTATTTTCTTTAATAAATTTAAAATCGCGCTATTGAACGAACGATTGTGATACGACCTATAGCGTTGCAAAAACGCTGTTATGAAAGACGTACCATTTTTAACTGTATATTGGTAAGAGTGTTTTTCGCATTCTATCGATTATCTCGTAACCCAAAACCCTATGGACCTAAACTTTGAGATTATACGTATCTCAACCAACCTTTCCACTCAAGATTACGGGTTTAAAATAAGAAAAAGTTGTTTTCCTTTGTTTTACAATGGTATGATGTGAGGCTTTACATTTTTTTATCGAGAAAAGAAGGGTATCATATGAAAAGTTCACTTCATTATTCCATAAAAATGTATTTTGGAATTTTACACCCGCCATTTTTTGTATCATTTTATATAATGACGTTTTCTTTATGTTTTCGTTCCTCGGTTAGCTCCGAACCTGATTCATCGAAAATCTTAAGACAAATACATAAGTTAATTTTAATGCAAAATATAGAAAAACCCGACTAGACATACTTATATTACCGAGGGAATGGGAATGAGAAAGGGTAAAAACACCATGTGAAACCCGAACATTTGAAAGAGCTCTTTAAGAACATTGCAACTTTGTCTAGAATTTGGCAATGCACAGTTTTTGAATTAGTGTAAAAAAAGTGCAACAAAAAGTTGATCTAATGGAGAAGGGGATTTCGAACTTAATTGACAAAGAAATTTCAAAAAATTCACAGAGATAGCGAAGTATCATATAATTATATTTCTGTGTTGGAACAGGATTGGGATTGCGAAAAATGGTACGGTCACGGCACCCATGGCGAGCGAATTCTTTTCACACTTGTCTGACTTGCTTTAAATTTATAATTAATAAATGCCTCTTCTTAAATACTTCTTTCTGATTGATTGTTTTTTTACGAAATTTATTCAAATTTTTTTTTTTCAAACAAAATATTCATCCTCCTATCATCCGTCTTTCATTATCAATCAACGCTTTCATCGGCTTACCCAAACCCTCTAACTTTGCTCATATCCATTTTTTTTTTAATTTTTTGAATTTTATATACTAATACTCATTACGATTTCAATTTTCTTTATAATATTCTTGTATTATGTTATGTCTTTGGATGTTTCTATTCATTTCATCTTTATTATATATTTATTCAAGAAAGTAAGTTAGTTGTCTATGCTATGGAAAAAAAACAAAAAAATATTTTGAAGAATCATTTTTCATTATTAAATTTTCCATCTCTCTTACAGAACTTTCTTCGGTTTTACTTCTACGAAAAATAGTGAATCATTCAATTTTATGACTTTAATAAGCTGAAATTTTAGAAATTATTTATAGAACGAGATTTAGAGATTTAATGATGATTCGGTTCATTGTGTAATTTATTATGGTTGAAATGAAAAATTAAGAAAATTACTTGATATATGCTGCAGATTTAATTTCTGTTTTAAATTAACGAAAAACAAGAAATCACTAAGGTGGATTAGAGTTTCGTTACGAATATAATTTAAAAGAGGGTGAGAAATAACAGTAGATGAAATATAAATTAATTATAGTACTAAACCATCGCAACAAAGTCGTAAGACCATTAAAAATCGATATAGAAATATTTCGATAAATTCAATCGATTTGTCGTTAGTTTTGTTGACATCGATTAAATTCTTCTTTTTTTTCTTTATATTTTCAGAACTTTTTCAAAGTTCGTTATCGCCAGGAACATAAATTTTAAAACACAAAATGACAGCAGATAAATTGTATTATTTTTCTTATTTTGTTTTTTTATCTTAAATTTTATTTCTTACAGTTTCTTTAAATATCGTGAAATAAATTATACGAGTAAAGTAGAAAATGATTATTTGTAACAGTTAGGAAAAATGATAGAAACTAAAGCTTTGTACGTGAAAAAAAAACAGAAATCAAGAGATTGAAAGAAAAAAATTATTTGTATAATACGAGATTTATATTTGTTTTTGGATAGGTAGGTACTCATAACTATTAGGTAGATTTTTTTCAATATTTTAACTATGCAACATTCAATTTCAGAAAAATAAATTGATCTCAAATCATTATATTTGAAGCGATATGAGCATTGGCGTAACTAGGAAATTGTTCTAGGGTGGGCGTGGCCCCATAATATTGCTGAGTAAAATAATGAATAAATTTTCCGTTTTTATTTCGTTCTTTTAATACATAACGGGTGTGTCAATTTGAAATTTATTTTCAAATTTACTATAAATTATATTTTTTTTTCTAGGTTATTTATGTTAGGTTAGTATGCAGTAACTGTCACCAAAAACACAACATCAGTACGACATAGTAAGACCAAAATACGTAGGCTGTGATACCAAAGAATCTCGTTCCCCGGCTCGAACTATTTGGAGCTTCTCATGAAGCTAAGTATTTGCGTGAGTTTATAATTACCCAGGTCTGTGATAGTTTTAAATGTGTGCGTTCCAAAAGAGTTTTCCGTAGAAAGAGCGAATGCTAGACACGTGCAAAGTAGATGAAACGCTGGTTCCTCCTGATCGGATTCAGGATTCACGGATTCAGTAACTAGTGATGACTTTACCAAAAGAACTAATATTCTGCCTTCTCAAGGATTTAAGTTCTTTGGAACGCTGCAGGTCTAGTGTGGAAAGATTAACCTGCTTATCTTGCAGCTAATTTTGTTTCACTACCGCCCTATAGGTTACGCGTTTACCCCTGTCACAAGTTAGTTGTTTGAAAGGGGCAAACGACTCGCTTAGAGTTTCCATTTCTTGTAAAAGATCGAGTTCAGTCCCTTGCTTAGCAAGTGCTTCCGTTATATAGTTGCCCTTAACGCCACTGTAACTCGGCACCTATAGAATATGAACGGTGAAATTAACGGTGTTTAGTGTCACTTTTGATGCCGTTGCTACTACATCTACCGATTTTAATGCAGTTATTTATGTTTATATTTAGATATATGTTTGTGTAAATAATAAATCTTTAAATCATAAAAATAAAAGAAAAAATGTTCTTTTTAAAACCGACATTTTTGGCAAATTAAAATTGAAAAAAATCATACAAAATTATTAATTGTATTATAAATCCTTACTTAGTAGCTTTCAAACAAACAAAAATTATACAAAATCAATATTCCTAGTCTCTAAATTTCTTAACATATTTTGAGGCACCCTGTGTCAAAGCTATTGAAAAAATAAAAATTAGTCCAAAAATAACAATTCATTGTTCACAGTAATCACACAGTCCCCAACCATTTAATGCAGTACTGTGCACAATAGGGTTTCTCATTTCCCGTAGAAATTCAAATCCCGGGAAGCCGGGACAAAAAATGTTAAATTCCCGGGATCCCGGGAAATCCCGGGAAACGCTAAAAGCTAGATTTTTCTAATTGGGTGGTAGAAAAATGTGTAAAATTAAAACAGCAAAAAAAATGCGCTATTGATTTTTAAATTTCCATTATTTTTAATTAGAAAAACTTCAAAAATTAAATAAAAAAGAATACATAAAAACAAAACAAAAATAAATTCATAATACTAATTTTTAAACAATTTTTCAAAAAACTAGGTTGTCAATGGCGCCATCACTCAATTTTGTCCGAATTTTCGTGACGAAACGTCCTACCACAGAAAAAGCTCTTTCCGATTCAAATGATGTCGGTGTGATAGTCATTAGTGCATTGTATAATCTAAATTACTTGTACTCTGATTAGTTGCTTCAAAAATTACCAATTCTTTTGTGATATTTTTAACGTCATATAATACATGTTCTGTGATACAAACAAACCAAAATCACAATAATAACGGTACTTCTCAGCACCATAAGACAAAAAATATTGGACCCTCAGTCCGTATTTTGCAATTGAACATTGAAAGCATTAGCAAGTCAAAAAGAGTATTAAAGTTATTATTTCGATATCAACGTTGTAATTCTGGCAGGAAACGCATGCAACAGATGTAGCGCAATTTACCTCTAGAGGAAAAATTGTTGGTTACAAACTAATTAGTGCTATTTACCATCAAACATATGGATCTGGCACGTATATTAAGTCAGAAATCATGAACTGCACCCATTTACTTACACCAGACGGACAACGATATATACATCTTATTGTTGTTGATATATCGATCACGAAGATTGTTAACGTAAACAAGCCCCTAAAAACAGCGTGGCCAGCTGATACTCGACCATTATTTCACCACCCAGCAATATAGGTTGTTGACTTTAATAGCCATCACTATCAGTGGTCCTACTCAAATAACAATTCCAATGGCATACAACTAACTGACGGGACCAATCGACAACATGTTCCTGGTATATGATACGAAAGACATGAAAACCTTTAGATCTGCTAGTTGGCTAAATTATTACAATCCCGACCTCTGTTTTTCCACAAAAAACGAAAACGTGACCCTATTCCAATATCTAGGGGTGTCCTTTAAGGTTTGCCACGCTCTCAACATCGTTCAGTAATTTTTGAGGTAGGTATCCAAATCCCACACGTAAACTCTACTCCTCAACCTAGATGCAATTTTAACAAAACTGGCTAAAACTGGGCTAAATATGGGTCGGAGTTGGATGCAGTGATTCACTAGATCCAACCCATTCCTGAAAATTACGATAGGTTCGTAGAAACCATCATTTTAACTGCAAAGAAATGCATCCCAGGAGACTTCCGGTGAAGAATACATTCCTAATTGGAGTAGAGAGAGCGATATATTTATTATTTGAGGAGCACCTTAGTAGTGGTGAGGCAGACGTGGTTGATGACTTAATATACTCACGGGACACTGCGAGGAAACAAAAGTGGATTAACGCTGTTGAAAACATTGATTTTTCCCATTCTAGTAGGGCAGCTTGGAATCTTCTTCGGAAGCTGGATGGCTCAAACTCAGTTACTCGGGCTAACAATGAAATAAATCCAGACGAAATTGCAAATCACATTGTAAACATGTCTCGTTCCTCTGTTAATCGCCTTCATAAGAGAACAATTAAACATAAATTAAGAGAAATGAAGCGCAAGTTTTAGGTAGATTTCTCAGAAAAATCTACCTATTTTAAGTTTTATTGGTTTTAATTTGTTCACCATATGTGTCAAAAAACATTTTTCTAATTTTAAACGAAATTCATTACTACAGAGGGGAAAAGAATTAAAAACTACTCGATTTTCGAGTGAGAAAATTTTTAATATCTTTAAAAAAAGTAAAAAAATATGGTAATAAAAATTAGCGGGATACCCGGGATCCCGGGATGAAAACCCGGGTAAACGGGATGAAAATTTACCCCCGGGATCCCGTTTGAGAAACCCTAGTGCACAACGATCTTCATTTTCAGCCATACAGAATTCAGATAATTCCAGAAATAAATCCATCAGACTTTGAATTACGCCATCAATTTGCTAAGCTGAGTTTCGTAAATCGTAACTGTAAATCCAAGATGAGAGTGCTAAGACAAACAGTTTGACAAGGCGGAATTCTCTCACCAAAGCGGCTTACGGCGATACAAACAAAATTGAAACTACGAGTAGTGTTGGTGTTTCGGTGTGGTTTTAGATCTTATGGAGAAATGAGACCGTATTTTTTAAAACGAAGTCTATATTGTTTTTATTGCGATGTTTTTCGTTGAAAAAATTGGAAGGAGTGGTTTTCCAGAAATTGTGAATTGATTTGAAATTCTGACATCTGATCTGACACGTCACATGTTGGAAAGAAAATGTTTTCTCTTTTAAACTTCGATAATATGGTGAACCGATAAAATAAGCGACCATTTTGTAGATACTTTTGTGGCAGTGTTATTGGTAGTACTTATTAAATTGAAATGAAGATCAGTGATATGAACTGTAAAAATTTTTTTCATACTTGTCAATAAATAGTTCAGTTTGGTTTATTTCTAATACTTTAATGGTAGGTGGTTTTTTCTATCAAAATGATCATATATCACAAATGAAAAACAAATAATTTAATTAAATATTGATGCTAACGTTTTGAAATAATTTTGAACAGCAAATTCTTTAGTTCTCTAACTGTTATATGCTTCATGAGCTTCGTGTTCTAGGGGGGGGCCAAAATTCGTCTAGAGGGGGCCGGGCCCTCTGGGCCCCTACCTAGTTACGCCTATGGATATGAGATAAAACGAAAACAGGAAAAACTCTCATGGTGACATTGATAGACATGAACCAAAATAGGGTTAAATAACATTCGGGTTAAAGAATAACAATTTATCGATTTTTCTAGATTGTACGAAATTTACTATTTAATCAGTTATTTTGAGACAGAATATATAGATTGTAAACAAAACATTGTACCATGTCCATAAAATCGTGTAAAGTTAATCGTTATTTTTAAATTAGTTTTTGTAAATAAAGTTTCAAGTGTTATTAAGTAGAAATATTTTGTATATTATTTAGACGCTTTGTACTGGAAATTTCTACAATCAACCGTTGAAGTTTCGAAGCTGTTGGAAGAATATTCTATATAGGAACATTGTTTGTGGAAATTATGTTTCTGTTGTTGTGGAACAACAAGAGTTGAATACTTAAAAAACTTGGTGTTTATTTTTTATTTTTTGGTGGTATTAGTTTTTATTTTATTTTGATTAACATAAGATATGCATGTATTCTTTGCTGGGTTTATTCAGATATTATTAATTTCAATCAAATCTGTCTCCGTTCTAGCTCAGTTGATAAAGTGCTATCATTGTATCTCAAGTGTTCCAGATTTGATTCCCGACGTAGACCACTTTTACTATACATTTTTCAGAATAAGTTTTCTCAGACCTGGTCGGTTGTGAATGTATAGAATAAAAAGTTTCATTATAGTATCTGAGGATTTTCAAAGCTTTTGAACTAAGATGGTAGGAATCAATGCATGTTGAGCGTCGATTTGATTAATTAAAAATTATATACCTGCAATAAAAAAAA
Organism: Diogma glabrata; assembly: GCA_963693315.1. NCBI lineage: Eukaryota > Metazoa > Arthropoda > Insecta > Diptera > Cylindrotomidae > Diogma > Diogma glabrata. The sequence goes on from OY856186.1 coordinate 220,642,264, forward strand.
CTTGGAAAAAATTCAATTCAAATTGAATTAGTTATCAGTATAACTGTAACGACGGCCTATATCGATTTTTACTCTAAAATAAGAAACTTAAAAAATTAAAGAAATTAGCTAATATTTTGCTAATTTGTTATCGGCTCTGACCTTTAAATTAAAATAATTGATTTCAACAAGCATAAAATATTCATGTGTGCTACAAGTCAGTCAATAATATTGCAACGACTCTTCGTTGGTTCTTTTGGATTATTGAACAAACACGACAGTAAAAAGACAGATCTTTAGTTAACAGAATCTCAAACTTTATTTGTCATCAAATTACAGCAGCTTCCGTTTTTCCTTACAATAAATTCCAGGGTCTCCAATTTATGTACACTAAACTTCACCGCTTTTCCACAATTTGAATCAATAATATTCGGAATCGTAAAATCTGTATTTACTATTCCACTAAGTTCAGATTCTTTCACTATTAGTACCCAGGCTCAAGTACCACCGATTATTCCTTAAACTCGCGAATATTTATAAACACTTTTAATTGCAAAAGTAGAACTGACTCTCTGATATTTTTGTTTGCTTATTTATATCGAAAAATAAATAAATCGAAACTTCTATAATCCACTAGAAATCAATACTACGTAGTCTGTACATTTTGAATAGGCCACACCTGTTTTCATTCAAACTTGCATTTGTATTAGCGAACTCAAATTTAATTTATGCAAAATGTATTAGGTAACTCCTTTTAATTCATTAATGTAAACATTTGTATAACAAATTTAATTTACATTAATTTATGCAATACAATTTGCAATACAAGTAAAAGATTGAAAAAAGGAGTTAACGTTTAATTCATGAATGAGTAAATAAAATTAACCCATTCTGGACGAAGTTTATTACATTGCCCTCCATTTAGTTTTGTTCGTCCCGAACAATATCAGAGATCGCATTGGTGCTGTTACCTTGGTACGGTGCCAACCTTTGCCGATGTATCACTTTCATCTTGGTACGGGGTCCCTTTTGTATGCGGTAGATAACATCATTAATTCGTTTGATTATTTTATATGGGCCTTCCCAATCTGGCTGCAGCTTGGGTGATCTTCCCTTAGTTCTTCTGGGGTTGTATAGCCATACCAATTCTCCTTCTTGAAAACCGCCACTATTTGCATTTATGTCGTACCTGGTTTTCATTTTGTCACTGGCAATCTTAATGTGGTCTCGAACCTGCTGATGGATTTTATTCATCTTCTCCCTTAGTTGTCCCACATTATCTGTTTTTGTGGATACCAGACCTCCAGGGATGCCAAACTCGATGTCACTAGGAAGATGTAGTTCTCTTCCGAACATGATATTCGCTGGCGTTTCACTTGTCGTATCGTGCACTGCGCTACGATAGGCCATCAAGAATAACGGAAGATCCTTGTCCCAATTTCTTTGGTTGGCTTCTACTACCTTTGACAAATGTTCTTCCATGGTTCGGTTGAATCGTTCTACCATGCCATCCGACTGCGGGTTCATAGGTGTAGTTCGTGTTTTTCTAATGCCGAGTGTTCTGCACAGCTCTTCCATCAGTTGAGATTCGAAATTCCTTCCCTGGTCGGTATGCAACTCGAGCGGTGTTCCATATCTGCAAACCCATTCATTGACTAATGTTTCCACGACCGTAACTGCTTCCTGGTTCGGTATTGCATATGCTTCCGGCCATTTTGTAAAGTAATCAATGACCACCATGATGTATTTGTTACCTTTTGTAGTTTCCGGAAATGGCCCCGCGATGTCTATAGCAATTCTCTCCATTGGGGCTCCCACATTGTATTGCTGCATCTCTCCTCGAGTTCTAGTCTTTGGTCCTTTGCTCGCCGCAAAAGTATCACATCGCCGACACCATTGCTCTACGTCGGTTCGATACCTTACCCAATAAAACCTCTCCCTTACTTTAGCCAGGGTTTTATTGACTCCCAGGTGTCCTCCAGAAATACTTCCATGCAGCTTTCCCAGTACCTCTTCTACTCGACTGGATGGCAACACCAGTTGCTCTAACACTTTCTTTCCATCAGCGGACTCCCATTTTCTTTTTAGTATCCCGTTATCCATCAATAGCGAGTCCCATTGCGCCCAGTAGCATTTCACCTCCGTACTTAAAGGTGCGACCTCTTTCCACTCCGGTCGCCTTCCTTCAGTTTTCCATTTCAATATCGGAGCCATAGCTGGATCCTTTTGCTGCTCTCTTTTCATTGCCTCGGTACACCAATCGTCAGGAGTTTGGAACTTAATTTGCTTCACTGTCATTGCTTGACTTCTCTCAGTCCTGCTACATGACTTGCGCTCCTCAATACAGGGTTTTCTTGAACGATCGTCAGCGTTACAATGTATCCCCTTCTTACGGTGTTCAACGTGGAAATCTCCTGCCTTTTTGACATTTGCCTCCTTTCTCTTAGTCCTGCTATATGACTTGCGCTCCTCAACACAGGGTCTTCTTGAAAGATCTTCAGCGTTACAATGTATCCTTCTTTTCCGGTGTTCAACGCGGCAATCTCCTTCCTTTTTGACATCCACTTGCTTGTTTGAAAGGTTCATCAACCGGTCTGGAACTACTCCTTCTTTTGCTGCTACACGTGTTTTGCATTCTTGTCTGATGTGCCCTAACTGCCCACAATTCCAACATCTTACTCTGTTAGATCTTCTTCTTTGATTTCGTTCAGGCCTATCTTCCAAACTTTTGACACGCATGATCACTTCATCAAGCGCTGCTTTTAGTGGCTCTTCAGAAACTTCCATCTTACGTACTCTATCTAAGGCAAGCGCTCTTTTTCCAGCTTCCATTTGTAGGGCCAATGCTAAGACTTCTGCAGGTAGCTTCTTTCCGCTTAGATAAAGCTGATTCCTCATTTGTACATCTCGAAGAGCATTGATAAATGTATCAGCTGCCAATTCGTCTCGGTGTTCAGCGTTATAGTTCGGGTATGACAGATTTACCAGTCTCACAATGTCAGCCTCTAATTCTTGCAAAGTTTCGCTGACTCCTTGTTACCGTGTTTTGAGCTGCATGCGATGGAGAGCTTGCATATGACTTTCCCCATATCTTACTTCTAAGGCCTCCATTAGCTTGCTGTAATCACGCTCTGTCGCTGATAGTATCTGCAAAATTTCAGCAGCAGGTCCCTTCAATGCCAATATAAGCGCGTTTGCTTTTTGCTGGTGGTCAACCCCAGTTGTTGCTATCTCAAATTGCATCTTAAATATCTGATAAGATGTAGATCCATCAAATGCGGGGGTTTTCACTCTAGCTGGGGCTGAAGTAATTGATGGATTGCTCATGTTACCAGACTTCAATTGTGCTATTTCTTGACGGAATTCACTCGAAAGATTGCGTAATTTCTCTTCATGTTCTTCGGTAACTTTCCGCAGCTCCCTTTCCATGTTGTTGATTTTACCCTCTGCACTGGATATACGTGACTCGATTACTTCACGTAGACTTTCTTGCTTCGCCATCATATCAGCAAATTGTTGTCGCTGCTCTACTTTTTGTTCTGCTGCTAGAACTTTTTGTTCTGCTGCCTGTTTCTCTTGTCGAGCCATCATATCAGCAAGTTGTTGTTGTTGCTCTACTTTTTGTTCTGCTGCCAGAACTTTTTGTTCTGCTGCCAGTTTCTCTTGTCGGGCCATCAGATTGTTTCCTTGTTTGGCCATCATATCAGCAAATTGTTGTTGTTGTCGTGCCATCATTTCTTTCATCAACATCATCATCGGATCAATTGCTGGGGCATTCTGGACAGGAGCTTCCTCCGGCTCTACCTCTATGACCTCTGTGCTTTGGCCTGCTTCGTCTAAAACTTTACGCAGCCGAAATGCAAGTTCTGCCTTCGTTCCGTGGATTGGAGCATTCCTTTTCTTCAACTCATCCTTCAGCTGGGTCTGGCTGAGATCACTAATATTTACTGTCTTGACCATTGTCTCAATAATCCCACTTCTGACACCACTGCAACGACTCTTCGTTGGTTCTTTTGGATTATTGAACAAACACGACAGTAAAAAGACAGATCTTTAGTTAACAGAATCTCAAACTTTATTTGTCATCAAATTACAGCAGCTTCCGTTTTTCCTTACAATAAATTCCAGGGTCTCCAATTTATGTACACTAAACTTCACCGCTTTTCCACAATTTGAATCAATAATATTCGGAATCGTAAAATCTGTATTTACTATTCCACTAAGTTCAGATTCTTTCACTATTAGTACCCAGGCTCAAGTACCACCGATTATTCCTTAAACTCGCGAATATTTATAAACACTTTTAATTGCAAAAGTAGAACTGACTCTCTGATATTTTTGTTTGCTTATTTATATCGAAAAATAAATAAATCGAAACTTCTATAATCCACTAGAAATCAATACTACGTAGTCTGTACATTTTGAATAGGCCACACCTGTTTTCATTCAAACTTGCATTTGTATTAGCGAACTCAAATTTAATTTATGCAAAATGTATTAGGTAACTCCTTTTAATTCATTAATGTAAACATTTGTATAACAAATTTAATTTACATTAATTTATGCAATACAATTTGCAATACAAGTAAAAGATTGAAAAAAGGAGTTAACGTTTAATTCATGAATGAGTAAATAAAATTAACCCATTCTGGACGAAGTTTATTACAATATTTTAACATTTTATCAGTTAATTGCTTTGTTGCGTCATCACACAATATCATTTAATACAAATTACTGTCTACTTAAATAACAATAATTCGTCTAAATATACCACTAAACATTTCAAATTTTCAAGATGAATTGAATACAATCATATTGATCGCTTCAGATAATGGTTATGATTCAAAATTTATTGACAAGTTATTATCTAAATGTTTAAATAAGTTAAAAAATTCAAATAATAATAATACCATCATCAAATATATTTCAATGGAATATACTAACTTATTACCTAACATTTTAGAAAATCATTTCAAAAAACATAATTACTCGATATCTTTTAGAACAAAAAATAATTTATATAAAATTTTTAAACAAAAATCTAACGTCAATTTGAAGTCATGTTCTGGAATTTATAAAACCAAGTGTGATACTTGTGAAAAATTTTACATAGGGAAAACGGGAAGAAGTTTTATATAGTGATTCAAAGAACATATTCCAATGAACAAAAATGAAGAAAATTTGAAGTCAATTTTTGCAAATCATTTAAATGATAATAATCATAATTATACCAGTTTTGAATAAAATTAAAACCTTTGCTGTAGCAAAGGATTTTTAATGGATTCGCTTAAAGAGTTTGAAATTTATAAAGCATTCAAAAAATCTCCAAATTTAATTTTAAACGACCAACTATCATTTAGTTCAAATATTTTATATAATTCTATCTTTTATATTTTAATTCAAAATTCAAGTCATTTATATTTCATTCATAATAATATTTTGATCAGTATTTCATATTTCTTTTAAAAAACAAGTAAATTTTATATGTATAAAAAATTATTTAATTCATAGAATGTTAGTATGCCATTTTTTCAGTCAAAATTTTAAGAATGAATTATTGTTTTTTTATATTTAGTCTTATAATTTTATAACCGATGATGAATGTATTGTTGGAGAAGCTGTATATTAATATTTACTAACCGGGCGCAAATTACTATGCATAAATTCTATAATTAATTGATAACCTAAAAGGAAAAATCATCACAATAAATATATGCAATTATTCAAGATTATTGAGAGTTATACGATGTAAGTTATGCAGTAATCATCAAACCAATATAATTTAAGCAGATATTATAAATTCTGGTAGTTCAAAGCTATAATTTTGTTTTAAAATCATGTTATTTGCCTAAATGTTTGCATTACTTTGTATACTAATAATTTTCATTACTAGAGTGTTAATAATTAATTAAGATACGATAATTACCAGATCTAATTATAGCAAATTTAAATGTATAATTTAAATTTCCAAGAGATGTCTCTGTCTATTTTGACTTTTTACTATTTCATTCCTATTAAAATCAACAATCAAGTGAACAACAAAAGAATTATTACTGTGTTTAATTTTATTTTATACAATTTTAATTATTAAAAATAATCTTGAGCTTCACCTAACTAATATCGTTCAACGCATCGTTCAGCAATAACCAGGTTTATCTGGTGATCAATTTGACCACATTTTCATCTTTCTCAGCTTGTTTGGATTAACTTGGGATTGATTTTGGATTAACTTTGGAACTTGAACTAACCTTGCAAGAGTTTCAACTATATAAGAACTTTTTGTGGATCTTCATTAACATGTATAACATTCGAAAAGGGTCAAATAAATATATATAACTACTAAAAGATTGTTTTGTGGATTTACAGAAACAATAATTTATTAATTTAAATTATTTAAATTTATTATACAACAACTTGGAGACCAAACAAAAATACGTTTTCATTTATTTAATTTTTTAAAATAAATAAAAGCTTATTTAAAATATGTTTGTTTTTATTGGACAAGAGAAACACGAAGAAGCGGATCACCATATATACACATAATGTAAGCATTTGATTTAGTTTATATAATGTTTTTTTTGTTATTTTAATTTTTAAATTTTAAGTGTTAAACATTAATTAATTTATTTTGTTAATGTAAAGTTTTGTATGAAATTAAATAAGAGATTTTCGAATAAGATCCGTTTTTCATAGATGCGGTTTCATAGTTTTTACATAGTATAAAGACCAAATATGTTACATAACTTAGTGATTTATGTACCACTTCAATTCTTAAGTCTCAATTATCACAGTTACACAAACTGAGGGTAAAATCTTATATGTACGCATTTATTTTTTTGGAATTTATTAATTTATGATAAATAAGTGAATGTAAAATTGATTAGTTACTATCAGAAAGATATTAAACAAAAATATTTTACGTCACTCAAACCATCACATAAGTTTGGAATATTAGACAATTTAAAGTAAAACATTCTCTCCAGACAATGAGCAAAGTGGTTTGTTTTATATTTTATGCAAACTACTTTAACAGTATAAAATCAAGACGACAAAAAACTAATAAGAGAAAATTAAAAACTTGGACGAAAAACTTTTTTACGCTCATACTTTTTTTGCTAGCTTAAAATTTAAAATTTTCTGTATCAAACCGGATAAACTCGACTCGAGTTTACTCAAAAATATGGCAGCTAGTTCTAAACTACTAGAAAAGTTTTTATTTATTTAATTTAAAAATAAAACTTTTGTTTATATTTTTCGTTAGACGGTACTGAAGTATCTATAGATTCTTTTTCTAGTTAACTTTTTAGCATTTGTTTGCTAAAGAAAGTGGAACGGTTTTAAATTCATATGTAGTTTTCTTTTTTTTTGTTATATGTTGATAATTGAAATTGTATTTCAGCATAAAATATTTATCTCAGCCAAGTATTTTAAAACGTAGATTTACGTAGAACGTAAAATCATAACTAACTCGTTCACCGCAAACAGGCGCAGTTTCATATAGTTGCTCTAGTACTTCAAGTTCAGTAAGTTCAGATGTTTATACGAAAAAAATTATCGCAAACCGAAAAGTATTGAACTACATTTAGGGGCTTAAGCCCCTACAAAGCTTCTGAATTGGAAGAATTGATAAATTCGTCAATTTTAATTTTGTAAAAAGATCAATTTTCGCCAAAAAAATTTCAGCAGCTTTCATTTTGAGCGCCCGAATGAAGCGAATTTCCATACGATGACCAGTTTCCATACCCCTTAAAAAAAATTTCCCAATAAATGATTTCAAACATCCAGACAAAATTTCTCATTGAAAAACAAAAGAAATCGAGAAAACAAATCATTTACCTTCAACAAATCTTTTATATGATTCAATTATTGCCATTAAGGTAGTTCATAAATTTATTGTTTTGGTTTTTAAATAATATTTAGAGTGCAAATTAAATCGTAAACGATTTGTTTAAATATAAAAAAAAATAATGACGTAATCAAAATATTACCTCAATTCATTTAAACATTGCGCTGTCTGACTTATAAGGCCGGTCGTAAAGATTCAATATGGTATTGTTTTTAAAATACCCCTGTAGAAAAACTCAAATGCAGAGATAATTTCACATTGGGAAATATTAAAAGTTCAGTTGAAAAAATATCAGTTGAACGGTTAATCTGATAAAAAATTACCTCACATTTTTAAGGAAATAGCATGTTGTGAATAGTACGAACGAGTTGAATACGTGGAGATTGTAGTATACGATTGCAATTTGTATACGAGAGTGTAGTATATGATCGTAGTGAGTGCTACAATCACTCCCGTTTGAAAGGCACCTCGCTTTAGTTATACACAAAAGTTTTTGTAACAAATTCACAAAATTATAAAATATAATAAAAATTGAGTATTTATTGTACATGTGTTATGAAATAGGATTTTTATTACGACTGAAATGCAGCGGTACAAAAAACTAAAAAAAATCAACTTTGATCTATAATCATAATTGCCGAATTCCCAAAAATTGTTTTCATTGATATCACGAAAATAATATTATTAAAAGTGTGAAATACAAAATGATGTCATTAACACTAAAAATAATATTTAGTGTATTCTACAATAAAAGCTGAACGAAATCAATTTTGTAGTATCAACTAAACTTGAGTGGAACTAATAAAAAAGTTTTAGACGTTTGACAAATGTTTGGTTACATTTTAAAAATGATTTGTCAATTGTACTAAATTTTAGTACATGCTACAAATGATAGAAAATTGAATCAAGACGTTGATAAAATAGAAAATTAAAGCTGGCCGTTAAGTAAGGCTTTATAAAAATATTACAATGAAAAAAATCCCAGCGGCAGGTATATCCGCTAGAAATAGGTAGATTTCGGGGTCAGACGGTTTTGTGTCCAAATAAAATTAGATAAGTCAGATTAGTTTAAATAAAAAATTTAAGTAGAAACAGAATAATTCAAAAAAATTATTGAACCAAATTAAATACATTATCCGAGCTAACTCCTACAATTTCGT
>OY856186.1:220656248-220781513 GCA_963693315.1 Diogma glabrata
ATATATTTAAATATATATATATATATATATATATATATATATATATATATATATATATATATATATATATATATATATATATATATATATATATATATATATATATATATATAATTTTTTTTTTGTTTTTCCGTCTACGCTTTACATATATAGTCGTTTGGCATCAAAATTTTTCCAAAATTCCGAGATGACGGGCATTCAATAGGTAGATTTTTATATGAAATCTACCTAAAAAATTAATTTCTCTTTTTTAAAGATGGTGATTTCAAAATTACCCTTTTTTATTTTTTATTAGTCCCTGGGCCTTCACCCTGGTCCTTGACGAGCCTAAAAACATTTGTTCTATGATTTTTCTCAAATCGGCCGCTTTTGCGTACGGCAAGCTCCGAAAAATGCCGATTGCCCGCGATCTTGTAAATTTGCTACCACATTTATTTTTTTTGACTGTGGAGGTTGAAAATTTGTTTTAGAATACGAGGGTAAGCTTGTCCGACCAAAATGTGTTTGCTATTGTCGAGTCCGACAACTGACATTTTGGATGTTTGGGTTGTCGGACTAGACAAGAGCAAACAAATTTTTATCGGACAAGGTTACCCTTGTGTTCTAAATCAAATTTCCAGCCCCCATAGTTAAAAAAAAACAAAAATTTACAAGATCCCGGGCAATCGGCATTTTTCGGAGCTTGCCGAAAGCAAAAGCGGCCGATTTGAAAAAAATCGCGGAACAAATGTTTTCGGGCTCGTCAAGGACAGGCGCATCACGAAGTATACAATATGTGGTATTCACAAAATTATGTAGGTGAAGGCCCAGGGACTATATGTTTTCTAAAAGAACGCTTTTTTGTAATTTTAGTATGTTTTAGTTAGATAATAAGTTTTTAAAGCATAAAAAAGAAAGACAAAAAAAGGCAGTCTATAGGACTGCCCACAAAAGTGAATACTTAAAATTGCTATGTTTTTATCGTCTAAATACAACAACATCTTTGCTTACCACACTTCCACACTGTTATTTACTGAGAAAAACATCAAATTCAATAAAAAAGAAAAAACCAAAATATGAATCAAGAGAACGAGAGCAAAATTATTTATAATGTATTATCAGTAATTTCAACAAAACTATCGTTATTCGTACTAGCGATTGCGTTTTCTTAATTAAAAAGTATAAAGAAAAACACACATATCAAATATGATAAAAACAATTTTTTTATTTTACTTAAAAATACAACAAAATCTTTACTTTCTATTACTAAACTTACACACCACGTTTAAACCGAAAAAAAATCAAATTCAATAAAAAAGAAAAATAGCAGATTATATACCAATAAAATGAGAATCAGAAACGAGAAAATAACAAATGATTACAATTTATCTCACTCTCTTTTAATATTTATTTTATATGTAATATATATTTAGGGTGACGATAACTCGAACCTATAAATTTTTCCCTATACAAAATCACACAACGCGCCTATAGAAGTTTTCACTTCCAAAATGGCACAACAATCACCAACAGAAAATATAAAAAAATGAAAAATGAAAACAACAACAAAAAGTATAAAAAACAGAATAGCCACAAAATATTTCTTTTAAAACTGAAGAAAATATTGAGATGTCGTAATAAGCCTGTGAATGCATTTAAAATTTTACTTCATATTGACGTCACACTGTGCTAAAAAACAATAGCTATAATCTTAAAAAACTACACTATCCATAAATTTAAATACCATAAATTGTACGCAGCCTTAAACTGTCTTTAAATCAATCTTTTGTGATGCAGATTTCGACTCATATTGAAAGAGAAATTCATACTTAAATAGTGGTTTTTATTTTCCTTATTTTATTTCATGGAAATGAAATTCTGAAAAATAATGATGGGAAAACCAATATTTTATTATTTTAAAAAATATCTCATTTCCTTGTTAATATCGAAATTATAATAATTTCAACTAAACGTAAAAAGACAGTAGGCAATAACTTTAAAAACAGCATTATCTATCAATTTAAAATTCATGAAAATAAATGTTTATGATTTTTATGAATTCATGAATAAAAAAACAGCAATTATAATGGTATTTAATAAAAATTAAAAAAAAATATACCACTCCCGGCATTGAACTTATGACATATAGAACCTCAGTCGACTGCGATATTCAGATTGCAATTTGAAACGTTACGACCGGATAGAGGTATTCATATTTAAAATTTATTTAGGGTGATGATAACTCGAATATATAAATTTTTCCCCATACAAAATCGCACAACGCGCCTAAAGAAGTTTTCACTTCAACAAGGCACTTTATGAAATTGACATGTTTGAAAAATTCAAATAAATAAAAAATCATATGGAGATATAAATTTTTTTTTATCAGTGGAATATATTTCTAAAGCCTTATTTAGTACCTTTCAAAGAAATAAATGTTATTAAAATCGGTTAAGTCGTTCGAACTTCGAACCACACAAGATAAAAATACAAAACCAGACAAAATTTATTTTATTATATAGATATTTTTACTTTAACTTCAAATCGTTATATTTCTGTATGTAATCTGTCAAATAATAACTAGAAATCAGTCATTATGTATTAAAATAATAATAATGCAACTATAGTAAAAATAACTTAAAGACAACACAAAATAATCTTGATTTGCAAGAAATAACAATTATTTAAAGTTTTTTAAATACAAATCAGCTGATCACAACTGTCAGGGAAAAAGGTCTCTAATGATACTAACTACTTGCGAAGTTTTAAAGAAATCGGAAATGATCAGATTCGCATGATCAACGTTTTGATTCGATTTTTGATCAAATTTCTTTTTAATAAACTAAATGGTAAAAGTATGGAGGAGCTGAAATCTCAAAGCTCTGAAATATCAAAACTTCGGTCTGGGTTAAGGATTTTGATGTAATTTTCCGCAAAAACTTTTATGACGACATTGTTTTTAGTTTTGGGCAGCGATGTATACCAAACATAAAACTCTATGTAATAGCATAGAGTAGAATACTAGAGAAGTAACGTTTAACACAAAAATGTGTAAGAGAATTTAAAAATAAAGAAATATACAAAATTTCTATTTGAGATTTTAACAAATGAATAAGATATATATTTGTTTCTCTTTTTGGCCTGTTTTGTATCTTTTTAATACACATATTTAGAAACAAAATAAAAAAAAAGAATTTTTCTCTTTTCTTCTACTTCAAATTTTATTTATTTTGTTACTTGTAAATAAACAAAAAAAGTAAAATACACGTAAAGAAATATGATAGAAAATAAAAAGTTCTTTTACACATCCATATAAATACTCCCTTTAAACATTGAAGGACATATTTTTTTTGTTTACTATTTACAAATTTTATCTTCAATTTCAATCAATTGTTTTTTTGATATTTTTTTAGTTTAAAATAATATACATTTAAGTTTATGATTTTTTGGTGTCATAGGACAGTTCGAGTTTTGATTGGAATTGATTTTAATAATTGAGATATTATGTTACATTGCAACTACTTTTAAGAAAGAATCTTAATATTCAAATGTTTGAATTAAGACGCTTGGGCATATGTTTAGGATAAATTTTGATAAATGAGAGGTTGGCGGTTTTGTTGGCGTTGATTAGGAAAGTTGTATGGTTTTCATTGTTATTGATAAATGATAATGGAGGGATTTTTTGTTACATTGTAAGTATTTTTATTTAAGAATGTTTATATTAGTATGATTTAGCTAGAACGCTTGGGTTTGTGTTTGGATTAAATATTGATAAATGCAAAGTTTGGTTTATGGCTTCGGCTTATGACATTTGCACATTCGAATTGAATGGAGTATTGGCAGGACAAATACCTGGTTAATTTTGGGGTGATATTAGGATAAGTTGCGTGGGGCAGGTCTCTTGATTGCCTATTTATTTCAATCTTCGATAACATCAGTTTCTGATATTGGATTTTGAGTAAACTTTTTAAATATGCTAATATATTTTAAAGTATGAGTTGATACAGTTATATATTCCAATCCAACTATCGGTTTTTCAATTCCTACATAATGTTTTTTTTATTTTTTCTATTCGTACAATAGGTTTTATCTCTGTTGTGGTACTACAGATTTCTTTAATGAACTATAGCTAAACTTTAACTATACTACTAATTTATTTAGCAGCAACGGCGATTTTCAAAATATACATTTTTGAGACTGCTACTGGCCGATGATTTCAGTTAAATATTGCCGATCATCGCACGTGATACATATGCGGATGAAAGAATCACACATATTACGAAGTGTTTGTAGATTATCTCTTACAATAAATTTGCGTGATCATCTTCAAAATGATCAATTGGCATTAGCGTTCAACGAACAATTGCTCAAAATTTAAAACGGATAAATTCAATTACAAGAAAATACACAATGCATTCGTTTTCCAAACAATTTTTGCAATATGGTGGCTACCAAAGATGCTTTAATTGAAAGTATATTTAGAGGTTTACAAGTTATTTTCACTAATCATGCGCGGCTTCGTGAGCGAGCTATTTGGCCCGCAAAAAGTATAGGTGTCAACGCCATTAATTTTAAAGTATTGACAAAGCTCGTTGAACCAATTGGCTTTCAAATATCGTATACATTTGGATAGGTTTTGATCGAAAACACTGTATTTTCCTATTTACGACGTTTAGACGAATCGCTTAGGAGTTACAGATTTTCGATGGTAACATATTATCGGATATTGATGACAAAGAGCATACTTAGTTACTTTAATTTCAATTATTTAAAAATCTTAATATAAATCTATCAACAATTATCTATCAATTATTTAAAAATCTTAATATAAATCTATCAACAATTATCTATCAATTATTTAAAAATCTTAATATAAATCTATCAACATCCACTATACTTTGCCAATAAAAAGCAGTTTGAAAATTTCAACATATACTACAAGCACCCATGTTCTTACATGAAATTTTAAAAATAAGACCAGCTCTTGACTTGAAAATACAATAGTTATTTACGTACCAAGGTTGTTATAAGGATTTTAACGGCCCGACGGCGATATGACCAGCCCAAGGGCCTCTGGCCCGAGGGATTCATATCGCCTGACGGCCGTTAAAATCTATAACGACAGTGGTGCGTACAACGTTTTGTTTTTCATTAAATGTATTAATAATAAATTAGAGTAATTAATAATTATTGAAAAAAAGTTTCATTTTGGTTTCCCTTCAAATAGGTTGCTATGAAAAAATATTTTGATTTCTCTCTAAATGTACATATTTATTTATAAGTACAGTGAAATTCACTTATAACGCCCTCGGTTATAACGACATTTCGCCTATAGCGTCATAAAATCAAAGTAATGGTTGAACTTGCCTTTGTTCCTATATAAAAATATTCGCTTAAAACGACTTCGGTTATTACGACATTTCTGATATAGCGACCAATTTTGCAATAAAATTTGTACAGATAGATGCACATATTGTTCGTTTATTGCGACCGATAAGTTCAAAAATAAAAACGTTTTTTAGATATGAGAAAAAATAGTTGTGATTTATTAATCACAATTGGTGGTTTTTATCCTCTATATCTTTCCATTTTGGTGGTTTGGTTTACATTGTCGCAGTTTTAGCTCAGTTGATAAGGCTCTAGGTAGCCTTGTAACTCAAGGAAGCCGGTTTCGATTCTCGACGGAGATCACTTTCCCTTTACATTATTCAGAATGTGTGTTTTCAGGTCTGCTCGTTAATTAATCGTGAATATACCGTATTAATCTCTGAATGTATAGTAAAAGATAACGTTTAACATGTTATCTGGGATATTCAAAGCTATTGATTTATAAATGGTGGGATGCAATGATTAATGTGTTGATTTGATTCATAAAAAACTATAAGCACCATATGGAAAAACAAACATTTCATTTAAAAGGCGTTTGAATTACAAGAAATAAAACAGAAAAATTGGGAAGATTTGCGAAGTGTTGTTGACAGAGTTGCAGCTCAACAGCAACAGCGATTCAAAAATTGTTGCAATATTTATTCAATATTGCACAAGAAAACAGAATTAATTGGATCGCCGCTAAATTCTGAATTCAAATGTATGGAAATCTGAACTTTTTGCTTCCGTAAGAGACATATATTGCGGTTGGGTGCATGGCGGGGTGGGATTTTTGATGCATGAGCAAGTGTTGATGGAAGTGCATGTGACGAATTCCTATCAATCAGCGTAGTCGAAAATACTCGACGGCTACAAATAAAATTTACAACGTCGACAAAACGGGTCTGTTTTATAAAATTACTCCAGAAAAAAAATTTAAATAATAAAAATGTGTAAGTTGAGAGCGAATGAATGGCTTGTGATAGAAAAAAGTAAATCACCCAGCTTATTTAGAAGCATTAAGTCTCTACCGTTGGATAATACAGAAAATACAAAGACCTAGATGTCTTCTAATATTATTGAATGTTTTAAGAAAACGAAACACCGAGTTAAAGAAAAATTAACTGTTGGATAATTGCCCTGCACATCTTCATTTGAAAAATCTAAAATTTATTAAATTAGTGATTATGCCACTAAACACGTCATCTGCTCTTCAGTCGAAGGATAAGGGTGTAATAAAAATTTTTAAAAATCACTATCGACAGAATTTTTAATAAAAATTGTTAGAAATGACAATGGCCAAAGCACAACTCTTTCTAATTTGTAGATGCTATCCAACTAGAAATCGTTTTAGTAAGTAAACGTCGTATTTCAATTGACTTAAACATGCCGAATTCTTGCAAGTTGATGATGATGATGATACAGACGCTGTGAGTTACGATGCTGATGATGATATTCCACTAATGGGATAGGCCAAGTTTTGCTCCTCGACAACTCTTTTTGGCCTGTTTTGTATCTATTTAATACAGATATTTATAATAAAAATAAAACAAAATGAATAAAAAGTATATCCGGATTTTATTTTTCTCTTTTCTTCTTTTCTTCTTCTTAAAATTTTATTTATTATTTTATTTTGTAAAGAAACAAAAAAAAAGTAAAATACACATAAAGAAGTATGATAGAAAATAAAATAAAAAAAAAATAAATACATGCAAAACGATCCCTTTAAATTTACAATATAAATTTTAAATATTTTTATATTCTGAAACTAAATTTTTTTGTTTTATGAACGAAGGATAAACTTTTTTTGTTTACTATTTACAAATAATGACCTAATAATCAATTATATTTGCAGATTTTCTTTAGTTTTGATATTTTCTTTAGTTTAAAATAATTATCATTATAGATCATTTATTAGATTTATGAATTTTTTGTTGTCATAGGTTCGAATTTCGATTGGAATTGATTTTAATAAATGAGAGATTGTGTTACATTGCAACTAATTTTAAGAAAGAATCTTTATATTCAAATGTTTGAATTAAGACGGCCTATGTGTAGGATAAATTTTGATAAATGAGACGTTTGGTTTTGTTTTTTTTTTATTTTGTCTATTCGTACAATAGGTTTTATCTCTGTTGTGATACTACAGATTTCTTTAATCAACTATAACTAAACTTTAACTATACTACTAATTTATTTAGTAGCAATGGCGATTTTCAAAATATACATTTTTGAGACTGCTACTGGCCGATGATTTCAGACAGATATTGCCGATCAATGCACGTGCTACATATGGCGAAGTGTTTGTAAATTATCCCTCACAATAAATCAACGAACAATTGCTTAAAATTGACAACGGATAAATTCAATTACAAGAAAATACACAATGCATTCGATTCCCAGACAAATTTTGCAATATGATGGCTTTGATTGAAAGTATATTTCCGTATTTACAAGTTAATTTCACTAACATGCGCGGCTTCGTGAGCGAGCTATTTGGCCCGCAAAAATTAATTTTAAAATATTGAAATATTTAAAACGCAATTAATTTTAAAATATTGACAAAGTTCGTTGAACCAACTGGCTTTCAAATATCGTATACATTTGGAAAGGTTTTGATTTATATGCATGTAAATTGAACAGAATTGACGAAGGGAGGATTTGTGGTACAGCCGAAGGGCGGTAGCACCAAACACGTCGCTATAACAACAACAACAGCAGAATTGAAAAAACACTGTTTTAAAAAAAAAATAAAACTACATTTTTTTGTTTAAAACACGTTATTTTGTTTTAAACAGTTTTTTGTGTTTAATTTTGCTTTTATGTAATATATTTTATCCACGACTACTAAAGAATATATGCATTCCATGCGTATATCTTTCATTGTAATTGTAGTCATTCCACAACTAGTGAATTTGATTAAATTCTTTAACAGTTCTATAGCAATACATATAAAATATAAAATAAACAATCTTGTTTTTTTTCGATGCTATCTTTGATCAATGTATTTCAATATGGCGATATAAACTTTTACAAGAAAAATGGAAATAAAATGAAATATGTTGAAGTCGTGGATAAAATAGCATCTTGTATTCGCTTAGGATAAAGGCAATTCTTCACTCGGATTATTCCCTGCACTCGCTACGCTCGTTTCGGGAAACTTCATCCTCGTGAAGAATTGCCTTCATTCTAAGCTCATACACACAAAAAAATGGTTTCATGGTTAAATTGATCAAAAAGAACCATATTTTTAGAGAACCATACTATGGTGGATAATGGATATGTTAACTATATTTTATGGTTACCACGAACCATACTATGGTGATAGATAACCAAATTTTATGGTTGTTATTATAAATACAGAACCATACTATGATTATTATTGACCACATTTTATGGTTCTCTAAAACATGATCACTTTAACCATAAAATTTTTTTGTGTGTACAAGAATCTACTATTATACATACTACGATCATTCGTTTTTTTGTGGTTTAAATAAAACGGAGTAGAAAATCACAAAGAAAACAGATGTTCTAAATATTTTTAGGTTATTTAAAGGTTCTCTAAAGATTTCCAAGGTTCTCTAGAGATTTAAAGATTTTAAAAGATTCCATAATTCTCGAGATTATCTGAAAATACTCTGTACGTTCAAATATTCTCAAGATTCTTTGAAAATTCTCAAGATATTCGGACAGATTCTGAAGATTTTGTGACGATTATTAAGAATCTCGTTTAAGATTCTCAAGATTTCTTGAATATTCTCAGAAGCTACTCAAATAGTTGTCGAAGATACCCAAGCGTAGTGTATCCCTCAATCTAATGGCATGTTTGTCTTTATTGGCTTAGAAATTTGAACAATGATAAGATAATCTGTGACCTATGAATGTCGTGATTCCGGAATGACCTGATGCACTTAAATATTTCAACTTGAAAATATTATGGTAAATAGGTAAAAAATTTGGTTTGAAAGTAATATATTTTTATTTCAATTTAACATATATACTTGCATTTAAAAAACTCAAAACTAATTTTCGTCATCGTCGGTTTTATATAGGTATTACAAATGTATTAAAGCTAATAATAACTAGTTTTTCAGATTTTTCCTTACCAAATCGGTTTTGGGGTTTCGTATCTACCGAACCAAATTTAGAGAAGACGTGCTCAATGCCAGTTTTAGGGTTTCGTATCTATAACAAGCCAAATTTAGAGAAGACGCGCTCAATGCCAGCTGACGTTAAAATTGACGCAAAAATACCAATTACTTTATTTCACTAATTATTCTAAATAAATTAGCACCTAGAGAAAGGGCAGTGATCCGTCATTCAGAGTTACATAATTTTTAACAAAAGTCCTTTGTGAAAAATTTTGCACTAAACGGAGTTAATTTGGCACATAATTTATAAAAAATGTGGCAAATTTTAGTGCCAAATTTTCTTCGACGGTATATTCACGATTAATTAACGAGCAGACCTGAAAACACACATTCTGAATAATGTAAAGGGAAAGTGATCTCCGTCGAGAATCGAAACCGGCTTCCTTGAGTTACAAGGCTACCTAGAGCCTTATCAACTGAGCTAAAACTGTAACAATGTAAACCAAACCACCAAAATGGAAAGATATAGAGGATAAAAACCACCAATTGTGATTAATAAATCACAACTATTTTTTCTCATATCTAAAAAACGTTTTTATTTTTGAACTTATCGGTCGCAATAAACGAACAATATGTGCATCTATCTGTACAAATTTTATTGCAAAATTGGTTGCTATATCAGAAATGTCGTAATAACCGAAGTCGTTTTAAGCGAATATTTTTATATAGGAACAAAGGCAAGTTCAAGCATTACTTTGATTTTATGACGCTATAGGCGAAATGTCGTTATAACCGAGGGCGTTATAAGTGAATTTCACTGTACTTATAAATAAATATGTACATTTAGAGAGAAATCAAAATATTTTTTCATAGCAACCTATTTGAAGGGAAACCAAAATGAAACTTTTTTTCAATAATTATTAATTACTCTAATTTATTATTAATACATTTAATGAAAAATAAAACGTTGTACGCACCACTGTCGTTATAGATTTTAACGGCCGTCAGGCGATATGAATCCCTCGGGCCAGAGGCCCTTGGGCTGGTCATATCGCCGTCGGGCCGTTAAAATCCTTATAACAACCTTGGTACGTAAATAACTATTGTATTTTCAAGTCAAGAGCTGGTCTTATTTTTAAAATTTCATGTAAGAACATGGGTGCTTGTAGTATATGTTGAAATTTTCAAACTGCTTTTTATTGGCAAAGTATAGTGGATGTTGATAGATTCATATTAAGATTTTTAAATAATTGATAGATAATTGTTGATAGATTTATATTAAGATTTTTAAATAATTGAAATTAAAATAACTAAGTATGCTCTTTGTCATCAATATCCGATAATATGTTACCATCGAAAATCTGTAACTCCTAAGCGATTCGTCTAAACGTCGTAAATAGGAAAATACAGTGTTTTCGATCAAAACCTATCCAAATGTATACGATATTTGAAAGCCAATTGGTTCAACGAGCTTTGTCAATACTTAAAAATTAATGCCGTTGACACCTATACTTTTTGCGGGCCAAATAGCTCGCTCACGAAGCCGCGCATGATTAGTGAAAATAACTTGTAAACCTCTAAATATACTTTCAATTAAAGCATCTTTGGTAGCCACCATATTGCAAAAATTGTTTGGAAAACGAATGCATTGTGTATTTTCTTGTAATTGAATTTATCCGTTTTAAATTTTGAGCAATTGTTCGTTGAACGCTAATGCCAATTGATCATTTTGAAGATGATCACGCAAATTTATTGTAAGAGATAATCTACAAACACTTCGTAATATGTGTGATTCTTTCATCCGCATATGTATCACGTGCGATGATCGGCAATATTTAACTGAAATCATCGGCCAGTAGCAGTCTCAAAAATGTATATTTTGAAAATCGCCGTTGCTGCTAAATAAATTAGTAGTATAGTTAAAGTTTAGCTATAGTTCATTAAAGAAATCTGTAGTACCACAACAGAGATAAAACCTATTGTACGAATAGAAAAAATAAAAAAAACATTATGTAGGAATTGAAAAACCGATAGTTGGATTGGAATATATAACTGTATCAACTCATACTTTAAAATATATTAGCATATTTAAAAAGTTTACTCAAAATCCAATATCAGAAACTGATGTTATCGAAGATTGAAATAAATAGGCAATCAAGAGACCTGCCCCACGCAACTTATCCTAATATCACCCCAAAATTAACCAGGTATTTGTTTATCTGCCAATACTCCATTCAATTCGAATGTGCAAATGTCATAAGCCGAAGCCATAAACCAAACTTTGCATTTATCAATATTTAATCCAAACACAAACCCAAGCGTTCTAGCTAAATCATACTAATATAAACATTCTTAAATAAAAATACTTACAATGTAACAAAAAATCCCTCCATTATCATTTATCAATAACAATGAAAACCATACAACTTTCCTAATCAACGCCAACAAAACCGCCAACCTCTCATTTATCAAAATTTATCCTAAACATATGCCCAAACCAAGCAACCAATTGCAGAAAATAGTGTGGAATCAAAATATTAAGGTTTAGAATTTGGAAACGATTGTGTCGATTTTCTTCTTTTGTAAATTTTCTGTACAAAAATCTATGGAATCTAATAGAAAATTAATTAGATGGTAAAGATTTCTTTCTATTAGAAATAGTGATAGAAAATATCACTTAAAATCCTTAGGGAAAGTGATCAGTATATAACGATAAATTTCTGTACGAGAGGTGTATAGACATTTCTCTTCCTAATAAATAGAATTAAACATCGAAAAATTGCATACGAAAACTGCAAGGAAAAATTTCTTAAGACGGTTAATTTATTTATAAGGATATATTTCTATCCGAAAATATGTAGATTTTTTTCTGTGGAATCTACATAAATTATTTCCGTAGAAACTCCTATTCGAAAAACGTATAGAAATTTTTCTTTGAAAACCATAGAAGAAATTAAAGAACGCGCCGAATTTCGCCTCGTATAAAAATCATAACTTCGTATTTTTATACGTATTCCACAAACTTTTAGATATTTGCAGTTGATCACGATATTTGTTATAAAGTGTACGTATATATTTTAGTGTTAATTAAAAATATTAAAAATATTAGTGAATTGCGAAATGGTAAATATTTATAATTCATTGTTACTTAATTATTTATAATATAGCTCATTAATAAAAGTAATTTTGCAATTAGTTAATTTAATAACTACTTGATTGTAGTTATTTTTATAGCTGTTTTATTGAATTATTAATTTGATTAATAGCATATTTGTAATAAAAGTTTGAGTATTTTAAGATATGGAAACATCTCAAATGATGAAAGCCGGAAAATCGGCATCGTTGTTATCAACCACTTTAAAAAAGGACGGGCAGAGATCTCGGTGAGTTTAAAAAAAATTTTTGTTGGAAACTTTTTTTCATTTTTAATTTTGCGCTTTTTTCACCAATACATAAAGAAAAGATTTAAGCATGTTTTTTTCACCAATACGTAGATAAAAATATAAATAATTTTTGTTAGAATATTAGCGTTTTCGGTTTGCTATTTCATTTTTAGTTATAGTGAATTCCTTACGCCTGTACTGAACAAGTTCCAACACCGAATTATCAAATTTTGTATGCTTTTGGAAAGCAATGCATTACAAAAAAAATAATTAGGTGTTGGAACTGTGCTGAAATTTGTTCCGTACAGTTGAAAATAATTCACTATTAGTCTTGCTTTATGTGGTTATTTAGTTATTTTGTGAAACTTTGGTTTTGTGTATGGCATTGCCCGCGTCTGCAGTTATTCATTCTTTGTTTATTCACCCTAGTTTTTTCATTTTTATTTTAAATGGCATAAATATTAACTGTTTTTTAATTTTTCTTCATTCTCAATTTTTGCCGTTTTATAACAATATTATATTAACATAAACATTGTTTGTTATTTGAAATTTATATTTTTCAATTATAGAAAATATTTTAGAAAACGTCGTGCGGGCCAACAGTATGTTCGGCATTTTCTGAAAAAAGGCTTATTGAAAAAGATCCAAAATTACCATAAGATCGACGTACGTTATTAAATACACATAGAAAACATACAATTGTTAAAATGGATAATGGGGAATATTTCCACATTGGTTTGTCAACTTGTCTGGCCCATTTTTTAAAAAACTTTACAGTTTCTGATAGAGAAATTCTTATTGACGTAAATGTTGATGGGGTTCCTATCTCTAAAAGTTCAACAAAATCCTTATGGCCCATTTTGATAAGTTTTGTAAAATTTAATTTTGTTTTAATGGTTGGTACTTATTGTGGTACATCAAAACCAAAAAATGTAAATGAGTTTTTCAATTCGTTTATAAACGATATGATTTCTATTGGAAACGGTTTTATATATGAATCAAAAACATATTATGTTAAAATAAGAGCAGTGACATGCGATGCTCCAGCGCGCGCTTTCGTTTTAAATTCAGTTACACACACTGGATATTATAGTTGTCATAAATGCACTATAAAAGGAATTTATGTGTCCCATAGAGTGACGTTTCCTTTTAGAAAAAACACAAAAGCGCGAACTGATGCTGATTTTCGAAATAAAACATGTTCATTTTTCACAATAATGCCATTAAACTAAGACTAGAAGAACTAGACATAGATTTAGTTGCAAACATATCTATCGATTATATGCATGCCGCCTTAGACGTTGTTAAGCAACTGTTAACTATTTGGATAGAAGAACGTCAAAATAAAAATGGCATTGCCCGGAAATCGCTTTTAAAGATTTCTAAAATAATTGTAACCTTATCTAATCAACTACCATCAGAGTTTCATAGAAAAATACGTGGATACAAATCAACAGAATTTAGACAGTTTCTTTTATATATTTCACCCATTTCATTATTGAATAACTTAAATTTGCGCGCATTCATCCATTTTTTGAAGTTTCATTGCGCATTGAGAATATTATGCAGTCCGAGACACTGCGTAATTCAAAATCACGTTGCTAAACAATTATTGCATGATTTCATTATTGAATTTCCTAAATTGTATGGAGCTCACACTGCTTCATTCAATCTTCATAGTTTAATGCACTTATCGGATGATGTTATTTTTTTAATTGTTCTTTGGATGATTATAGTGCTTTCAAATTTGAAAACTTTTTACAGTTTCTCAAAAAATTGACAAAAAGTGGTAACCTTTCATTAGAACAGATTTATTGTCGGTATCATGAAAAAATGTTACAAAATTCACCGTTAACATTTTCTAATCATTACAAATGTACATATGAAAATAAGTTAAATAACGATGGTGAAACTTTTAAGACCATTTATTATAGGGTCATTCCAAAGTGACTAACGTAACATTTATACCGAAATTCACAACTTTTTCCCCATATAACTAAAATAGTAAAGATTATTTAAAGCACTTGTTGACTTTTTAAAATGTAAATCGAGTTTATTTATCTAAATCAGTAAGCTTTTTTATTTAAATTAAAATTGTTAGATATTTTTTAAATAAAAATTTAAATGTGACTAACGTAACATTTTTTATACTATTAAATTAACACCTAAATTATGAACCAAAATTCTCTAGATGTTGAAAATGTACATAAAATTTATTGATATTGTAACGTTTCTTCGCCGAGTTACAATTATTTAGTTCGATCACTAAATCAGGAAATTTAAAACACAATGGATTTTCTAAACGTTATAATTTTATTCGTTCAAGATTTTACAATAAAAATATTTCTCCTATTACTATTCCCCTTTTAGTTCTTCTTGTACTAACAATGTTTCACAACTTATAATTCTTTTATACTTGTTCACAATATCACTTTTAACTTTCTACTTATAACACTTTTAATTTTACTTCGCCTTTATCACTGCTAAATTTTTATGCTTTTTGTATCACTAACAATTTTATACTAATCCTATCCTCGAAGAACACCTCTTATATATACTACATGAAATAGCCTCGAAACTGCTGTGATGTTCTAGATAGAACACACCCTTTTTTTTTCCTTACTTTATCAACAATAAGACGATCTTCAAATATTGACACCTAGGTGTGAAATCTATTCTTTTCAATTGTTTTATTTACCAATTTTTATTTCGTTAACCAATCCTTATTCGATAAAACAAATACTTCCTATTAACTGTTTACTTTGGTTGCATTGTTATCTTTTATTGATTTTTATATTTGTAGAGCTAACGAGAATTTTCTTGAAAGTTCTATTGTTGTGGTGTTCTATCATCTTCCATAATCGTCACATTCTCCCCCACTTATTTCTGTTCGTCCCGAATAGAATCTAAATCTCCCCCTCTGTAGGGTGCTAATCTTTCTAGATGAACGACTTTTGGTTTCGCTCGTTGACCTTTCTTTATTCGATAAACGACATCGTTTAATTTTGTTATGATGGTATAAGGTCCTTCCCAAGATGTTTGTAGTTTTGGAGATAATCCTTTTCTCCGCTGTGGATTGTGTAGCCATACTAGTTGTCCTTCCTCAAATCCTTTGTTGTTTGCGCGAATGTCATACCGAGCCTTCATTCGATCACTGGATATCTGAGCTTTGTGTCTTACAAACGTGTGTACCCCCTCAAGTTCTTTTTGAAGTTTATTAACATAATCTTGGACACATAATGTGGACGATGGAATAATCCCAAACTTCAGATCACCAGGTAGCCGTAAATCATTTCCAAAAATGGTTGTAGCAGGCGTCGTTTTGGTTGTATCATGCACTGCTGATCTATAAGCCATCAAGAATAACGGAATATGACGGTCCCAATCACGTTGATTCTTGTTTACTACTTTTGCTAGATATTTCTCAAGAGTAGCATTAAATCTTTCCACCATGCCGTCTGATTGGGGATGTGAAGCAGTTGTTCTAGTTTTATTAATCCCAAGTATCTGACAGATTTCTTGAAATATGGTAGATTCAAAATTTCTTCCTTGATCTGTGTGAATCTCCATCGGTACTCCGTAGCGACTTATCCAATTGCTTACTACTGCTTCAGCGATCGTTGTTGCTTCTTGGTTTGGTATTGCACACACTTCTGGCCATTTGCTAAAATAATCCATTATGACTAGCACATATTTGTTGTTGTTATCAGAAGTCGGAAATGGTCCAGCTACATCCATCGCTATTCTCTCGAAGGGTGCTCCTACATTATACTGCCTCATGTTACCACGGCTTCTTCTTGCAGGTCCCTTTGCAGCCGCACATTGATCGCATGCTTGACACCATTCCACTATCGATTGACGTGCTCCTGACCAATAAAATCTACGCCGTACTTTAGCAAGGGTTTTGTTAATACCCAGGTGACCGCCACTGGTTCCTTCATGATATTCCTTTAATACTTGAGGTATTATTATTACTATCATTGATTCTTTAACTGATCCGTCAGGACTTTCCCAAATTCTTTTCAAGCATCCATCTTCAATACAGAGACTGTCCCATTGTGCCCAATATGCCTTCAACGTTTGACTTTTATCGGCAATCTCACTCCATGCAGGTTTTTCTCCCTTTTCCTTGAACTTTATTATTGGTGCTAAGCTAGGATCTTCCAGTTGCTCCTTTCTTACTACTTCAGGTGTCCAGTCTTCACTAGGAAGCACTTGCAGAAGCCTGACATCAATAATGTTTTCCTTACTCTCCGCCCGATTACAGTGCTTGCATTCCACCTGGCATGGCCTTCTTGATAATGCATCAGCATTTCCATGTGCACTTCCCCTTCGATGTTCAGTGTCGAAATCATAAGCTTGTAAGCGTTCAATCCATCGTGCTACTTGTCCTTCCGGGTTCTTAAATTGCAGTAGCCACCTCAATGCTCCATGATCAGTTCTCAAATGGAATTTTTGACCGTACAAATATTTGTGAAAATGTTTTACACATTCCACTATAGCTAGCAATTCTTTACGGGTTACACAATAATTCCTTTCTGGCTTGGACAGTATTTTTGAGTAATAAGCTATTACTTTTTCTTGTCCATCAATTTCTTGAGATAACACTCCTCCTATACCATCATTGCTGGCATCAGTGTCTAATATGAATTTAAAATTTGGTATAGGGTAAGCCAGAACTGGTGCAGTGCACAATCTTTTTCGAAGCTCCACAAAAGCATCTTCTTGCTTTTCGGTCCATTCAAAAGCTTTATCCTTCCTCGTGAGCTCATGTAGACTCTTAGCAACATTTGCAAATCCTGGTACAAAACGTCGGTAGTAAGTGCACAATCCCAGAAAACTGCGAAGTTCATGTAAATTCTTAGGTCTTGGCCATTCTTTTACTACTGTGATCTTATCAGCATCTGTGTGTATTCCATTCGTTGTTACTTTGTGCCCCAAGTATTTTACTTCTTCTCTGAATAGTGTACATTTCTTTGGACTCAATTTTAGTCCTGCTGCTTGGATTCTCTCGAAGACTTCTTCTAAATTCTTCAAATGATCGTCAAAATCCTTGCCCATTACAATGATGTCGTCCAAGTACACAAGGCACGTTCTCCAATGTAATCCTTTCAGCACACGTTCCATTAAACGTTCAAATGTTGCGGGAGCATTACATAGTCCGAATGGCATAACGTTAAACTGCCATAGCCCACTACCCACACTAAACGCTGTCTTTTCTCGATCCTCTTCTTGGACTTCTACCTGCCAATAACCACTTTGCAGATCTAATGTTGAGAATAATTTGGCACCTGATAATGTGTCCAAGGTATCATCAATTCGAGGTAATGGGTAGCTATCTTTCTTTGTTACTGCATTCAGTTTTCTATAGTCGACGCAGAATCTCATAGTTCCATCCTTCTTTCCAACTAAAACCACAGGTGAACTCCATGGACTATCTGATTGCTCGATAACACCAGCCATTTTCATATCCTTTACCATTCTATCAGCTTCTTCCCGTTTTGCTAATGGTAATCTTCTTGGTGCTTGGCGAATCGGCATCTCTGCTCCCGTGTCAATCTTATGTTTAACCAGATTAGTTCTTCCATTGTCTGCTGATGTACTGCAGAAGATGGACGAATAACGTTCGAGCAACTGCTCTGCTTCTTTCTTTTGTTCTTTTGTAAGCTCTGTTGTCCACTTCTGTAGTAGATTTTGTATTTCTTTCTTCTGCGTTTGATTTTCGACTTTCCTTTCTGTGTGCTGTTGTTCACATTTCACAATGGTAGTTACTTCTTCACATTTACCGACGATTGTTCCTTTCTTGAGAGTTTTTGTTTTGTCTGACAGATTTAGTGTTCTTATCGGTATTCTTAAGTTTTCATCTGGTACAACTAATGTTTTCCCTATAATGATCTCTTGATGTTGTAGACCATTTTCATTGGCTTCCACAACCCACAACCTTGGTGACCCAGAATCTCCCTCCAATCTTCCCCAGACGATTGTTTCGGTATTAGGTGCCAGCTTTTCGCGATGTTCCAATATTATTCGCCTCATACTTGATTCTGCACCAATCATCTGAAGAACCAACTCTACGTTACCATACTTGAGTACTCCATTTCCAGCGTCTATTACAAATCCATTCGGCCTCATGAAGTCCATTCCCAAAATTACTTCATCAACGATGTCTGCCACTAGAACTTCATGCTGAAAGTGCGTATTTCCAATTTTTATATCGGCAATTTTGCTTCCCCTGATAGTTGCACTTTCCCCTGTTGCTGTTTGTATCCGATATTTTTCTGCTGGTTGTAATTCCCCTTTTAGTAAATCTGTACGAACTATTGTGCAAGTTGCTCCAGTATCTAGTGTAATGGTACAGTTGTTGTCATCAATTTCAGCTCCAATCGTTAGACTGTCACCATTCCTTGCGATTCTTGAAATAGGGATGGAGATTATGGGGCATTCGGTTGTGGGAGCCAGCTTACGCCCCTTAAAGCTGACTCGTTTTAGTTTAACCCTTCCGCTGCTATTTGACCATCCTCTCCCGCTTGAGCCTTTTCTTCAGATGATCTCCGTCTGATTGGTGATGTTGATCTTCCCCGTTTTCGTGTGACCTCTCTGCATTCTCGAGATATGTGACCAAGTTTGTCACATACCCAACATCTTATTCTACTGTTGTATTCTCGGGATCTTCTTTCGGGCCTAAAGCTATCCTCTTCTTCCATTTCTACACGGCGTACTTTGATTGTTGGTTTGACAATTGCTTGTGCTGTCTCACTAGTCAATGCACAAGCTATTGTTTCAGCAAATGTAGCTTTAGGTGTCATCACAGCTGACTTTCGCGTCTCTGGATCTCTTATGCCGTCGATGAACGCATCTATCTTCATTCTTTCCATATAGTCTGGTGATGTATTTCCATGTGCCATATGTACCAGACGTTCGATCGCAGACGAAAACTCTTGCAGACTTTCTCCTATTCGCTGGTAGCGACCCTTCAACTCAAGTCTGTATATCTCCCGTTTGTGGTCACTACCATATTTGCGATCTAAAGCCTTCATGATCTCATTGTAGCTCCTTCGATCTTGTTCTGGAACTGATTGTATTGTTTCTGCTGCTTCACCCTTCAGTGCCACTATTAAAGCTGCCACACGATGTGTTTCGTTCCAACTGTTCTGATCAGCTGCTGTTTCAAATTGGAATTTGAAAATTCCAAACGATGATGTACCATCGTATGTGGGCGGTTTTAACTTCATGCCCTGTATTTGTTGAACCGGATGTGATGTTTTAGCTATTATTTCAACATCTAGAAGCCTTTTTTCTACTTCTACTTTAAAGTCATCTACTTTCGATTGCACTTTCTGTCCCAGAACTTCAACTTCTTTTTGCACTTTCTCGACTTTCTCATCCACAATTTTCTCTACTTCGATGCGTAGATTCGCTGCCATCTGTAGAAGTTTCTCGTCGATGTGTGTTTTAACCAAGCTAATTTCTTCTCGACTTGAAGCGATGTTTGCAGACTGTTGATTGATGTTGACATCTAACTTTTTCATTTCATTACTCATGAGTTCCATATTGGCCTTAACATCCGCTCTCATGTTGAAACTCATTTGCTCCATCATAGCCATTAACTGTGCAAAGTCGTTGTTTGCTGGTACGACTTGCCTCGTTGCTTCAACAGTACCATCTTTATCTTCACTATTTCCTGCATCTGGATTTTCATCTGCTTCTTCTTGCCCAAAACGATATTTTTCTGGATCCAATCCAGCTGCTTCCATAGCTTTTATTAATCGTTCTTTCAACTCATTCTTGGTTCCCGTTGTTGAAAGATTCCTTTTCTCCAATTCGCTCTTCAGATCTTGAACTTTTAATCCATTCAAATCCATCTTATTTCCCAATTTCACTTCTGACACCAGTTGTAACGTTTCTTCGCCGAGTTACAATTATTTAGTTCGATCACTAAATCAGGAAATTTAAAACACAATGGATTTTCTAAACGTTATAATTTTATTCGTTCAAGATTTTACAATAAAAATATTTCTCCTATTACTATTCCCCTTTTAGTTCTTCTTGTACTAACAATGTTTCACAACTTATAATTCTTTTATACTTGTTCACAATATCACTTTTAACTTTCTACTTATAACACTTTTAATTTTACTTCGCCTTTATCACTGCTAAATTTTTATACTTTTTGTATCACTAACAATTTTATACTAATCCTATCCTCGAAGAACACCTCTTATATATACTACATGAAATAGCCTCGAAACTGCTGTGATGTTCTAGATAGAACACACCCTTTTTTTTCCTTACTTTATCAACAATAAGACGATCTTCAAATATTGACACCTAGGTGTGAAATCTATTCTTTTCAATTGTTTTATTTACCAATTTTTATTTCGTTAACCAATCCTTATTCGATAAAACAAATACTTCCTATTAACTGTTTACTTTGGTTGCATTGTTATCTTTTATTGATTTTTATATTTGTAGAGCTAACGAGAATTTTCTTGAAAGTTCTATTGTTGTGGTGTTCTATCATCTTCCATAATCGTCACAATATGTTTCTTCAATGCAATTAATGTATTTTTTAAAAAAGCCAATAGCTTTTTAAAAAATATGTTAGTTTTTCATAAATTGACGTTTTTGATTAAAATGATGTGTGACTAACGTAACGTGACTAACGTAACACAAAAGAATTCATTTATTTAGAATGCTTACCTCATTTATTTGGAAAGCAAAGCAGTCCAATTCAGACACTCCAAACTTTAACTTACAGAAAATAAAAAGTCTAAAACAATTCAGTTTATTATATTTATGCTATGCTATATTCTTTTTAGATATATTTTCATTCGTATATTAAGCCTTTTTCACAAACATGCGCTTAATTGCATTCTAAACAAAATAACTATATTGGAATTTTCACAATTGTTGCCATATCTTATAGTTAAATATATGAAAAAAAAATTAAAGGCCACAGTTACAGTTTTGCGAAGAAAAACAATTTTTGAAGGTTGACTTTAAAATGGAATGACCCTATAGTACTAATAAATTTAGTGTAAACGATTATGCTTACAATGAGGACACACTGCAACTTATAAAAATTACAGCCTTATATTATGATGTCCATTTAGAACAATATTATTTTGATTGTGTAGAAGTGCAAAAGATTCATCCAACTTGTTGACGTAGAAGCAATGATTTCAAAAAGTGGTAATGAGAAATGCTAGCATATAATTTTTCTTTTTAAATAGGTATATGAATGAAAAATAATCAGAACTCTAGCTGATCAGTTCCGATATATGAAAAATTAGCGATCAAATAAGTTAGAGATCAAATAAGCTTACTTGAAAACTTATTTGATCGCTAATTTTTCCTATATCCGAACTGATCAGCTAGAGTTCTGATTATTTTTCATTCATATATTTAAAAAGAAAAATTATATGCTAGCATTTCTCATTACCACTTTTTGAAATCATTGCTTCTACGTCAACAAAATGTCTACGCAAAAACTTTATTTATAAGCGTAGCGAAGCACGCAGGGCCCTCCTAGTTTCTATTATTCTATTTATTTTTAACATTTATATATCATGTATTTAAAATATATTATGAAATAAATTTTATATTTACAGAAAGAAATACTTCATCAATAAATCTTAGTCCTACTTCTGAATAAAGCAATGATTTTATATTATACATTTTTTTATATTAAACGTTATTTAATTGTTATATGAATTTTCTAATTTTATTTAATTTTCTAATTTTATTTTTTTATTAATTTTTATAAACTGAAAGAAAATCAATAAATAAAAAAATAATAAGAAATAATATCTTTTATTTTTGGATTAATAAATCCAATATTTAGATTTACTTGTAGAAAATGTTCTAAATAAACATTTGGAAATTGTTGCGGAAATTGTCGAATAAAATTTGCAGAAACATTCGAAAAAAGCGCAGGATAAAAAAAAAATTTAACTGTAGATAATATTCTGGATATAACTAAATAGAAATGAACGTAGATATTGTCGAATAAAATCTATAGAAGTACAAGAAAATAACGTGATCTTTCATAAAGAATTATATGTAGAAAATGTTCTAGATAAAATAGTAGTAAATGATGCAGAAAAATTTCCACAACACCGCAAGAAGCCATAGATAATAAAAGAAATATAATCCTTACGAAATGTAGAACAATTTTAGCCACTTACCATAAGAAATTTGATTGGAATTCTATACAAATATCTGTAGGACGCTCTACATCTAAAGTAGAAGTAATTCCACAAATTCTATAGATTTTTATGAAGATTTCTATATTATCTGGTTGCTTGGGAAGCGTCTTAATTCAAACATTTGAATATTAAGATTCTTTCTTAAAAGTAGTTGCAATGTAACATAATATCTCAATTATTAAAATCAATTCCAATCAAAACTCGAACTATCCTATGACACCAAAAAATCATAAACTTAAATGTATATTATTTTAAACTAAAAAAATATCAAAAAAACAATTGATTGAAATTGAAGATAAAATTTGTAAATAGTAAACAAAAAAAATATGTCCTTCAATGTTTAAAGGGAGTATTTACATGTATGTGTAAAAGAACTTTTTATTTTCTATCATATTTCTTTACGTGTATTTTACTTTTTTTGTTTATTTACAAGTAACAAAATAAATAAAATTTGAAGTAGAAGAAAAGAGAAAAATTCTTTTTTTTTATTTTGTTTCTAAATATGTGTATTAAAAAGATACAAAACAGGCCAAAAAGAGAAACAAATATATATCTTATTCATTTGTTAAAATCTCAAATAGAAATTTTGTATATTTCTTTATTTTTAAATTCTCTTACACATTTTTGTGTTAAACGTTACTTCTCTAGTATTCTACTCTATGGTAATATCAAATTAAAACCATGTTTTTTCCGTTGCATTTTGTTTACTGCAGGTGGTTATTACTGTGTTTTCTTTTTTTGTTGTTGTTATAACATAATAAAAAATAAAGCCCCATATCTTATTTTTTTATATTATACTATAATAACTTCTTTAAATATAATATTATAGTATTTTTATTTTGAGATAATATTAATCAGAAATTAATAAGAATGTGTTGGAGTATCATCAAATCACGTCGTATGTAGAAAATTACACCAATCGTCTATTATTATTCAACAATACTATTCCTAAAATTTGTGTATGTGTTGTGCATGTTGCTTTATCAAAAAGATGATCTTCATATTGGGAATGTTTTGTTAAAGTTCTCCGTCTCGTTTTGTATTAATTCTAGAATGTTGATTTTTTTTATTTAAATTGGTATACCAAGGCCGATATTAGAAAAGCATAAGTTTAGATATATTAACCCTTTCGGTTTGAATTGAAGTTAGCTTAAATAATTTATACTTATATAAAATTAAATAATTTTTTTGATGTTTTAAAGATGCAGGTTTAAAGTATCTTCGTATATGATTTTTGGATGATATTTTTAAATCTATTTAAATTTCTTTTTTCTTAGACCTTGATTCTTGACGTTTTTGTTCGGTAATCTTTTAGTTATATGGGGAAAAAGTTGTGAATTTTCGGACCGATATTCGGACAGATTCTGAAGATTTTGTGACGATTATTAAGAATCTCGTTTAAGATTCTCAAGATTTCTTGAATATTCTCAGAAGCTACTCAAATAGTTGTCGAAGATACCCAAGCGTAGTGTATCCCTCAATCTAATGGCATGTTTGTCTTTATTGGCTTAGAAATTTGAACAATGATAAGATACTCTGTGACCTATGAATGTCGTGATTCCGGAATGACCTGATGCACTTAAATATTTCAACTTGAAAATATTATGGTAAATAGGTAAAAAATTTGGTTTGAAAGTAATATATTTTTATTTCAATTTAACATATATACTTGCATTTAAAAAACTCAAAACTAATTGTCGTCATCGTCGGTTTTATATAGGTATTACAAATGTATTAAAGCTAATAATAACTAGTTTTTCAGATTTTTCCTTACCAAATCGGTTTTGGGGTTTCGTATCTACCGAACCAAATGTAGAGAAGACGTGCTCAATGCCAGTTTTAGGGTTTCGTATCTATAACAAGCCAAATTTAGAGAAGACGCGCTCAATGCCAGCTGACGTTAAAATTGACGCAAAAATACCAATTACTTTATTTCACTAATTATTCTAAATAAATTAGCACCTAGAGAAAGGGCAGTGATCCGTCATTCAGAGTTACATAATTTTTAACAAAAGTCCTTTGTGAAAAATTTTGCACTAAACGGAGTTAATTTGGCACATAATTTATAAAAAATGTGGCAAATTTTAGTGCCAAATTTTCTTCGACGGTATATTCACGATTAATTAACGAGCAGACCTGAAAACACACATTCTGAATAATGTAAAGGGAAAGTGATCTCCGTCGAGAATCGAAACCGGCTTCCTTGAGTTACAAGGCTACCTAGAGCCTTATCAACTGAGCTAAAACTGTGACAATGTAAACCAAACCACCAAAATGGAAAGATATAGAGGATAAAAACCACCAATTGTGATTAATAAATCACAACTATTTTTTCTCATATCTAAAAAACGTTTTTATTTTTGAACTTATCGGTCGCAATAAACGAACAATATGTGCATCTATCTGTACAAATCTTTATTGCAAAATTGGTTGCTATATCAGAAATGTCGTAATAGCCGAAGTCGTTTTAAGCGAATATTTTTATATAGGAACAAAGGCAAGTTCAAGCATTACTTTGATTTTATGACGCTATAGGCGAAATGTCGTTATAACCGAGGGCGTTATAAGTGAATTTCACTGTACTTATAAATAAATATGTACATTTAGAGAGAAATCAAAATATTTTTTCATAGCAACCTATTTGAAGGGAAACCAAAATGAAACTTTTTTTCAATAATTATTAATTACTCTAATTTATTATTAATACATTTAATGAAAAATAAAACGTTGTACGCACCACTGTCGTTATAGATTTTAACGGCCGTCAGGCGATATGAATCCCTCGGGCCAGAGGCCCTTGGGCTGGTCATATCGCCGTCGGGCCGTTAAAATCCTTATAACAACCTTGGTACGTAAATAACTATTGTATTTTCAAGTCAAGAGCTGGTCTTATTTTTAAAATTTCATGTAAGAACATGGGTGCTTGTAGTATATGTTGAAATTTTCAAACTGCTTTTTATTGGCAAAGTATAGTGGATGTTGATAGATTTATATTAAGATTTTTAAATAATTGATAGATAATTGTTGATAGATTTATATTAAGATTTTTAAATAATTGAAATTAAAGTAACTAAGTATGCTCTTTGTCATCAATATCCGATAATATGTTACCATCGAAAATCTGTAACTCCTAAGCGATTCGTCTAAACGTCGTAAATAGGAAAATACAGTGTTTTCGATCAAAACCTATCCAAATGTATACGATATTTGAAAGCCAATTGGTTCAACGAGCTTTGTCAATACTTTAAAATTAATGGCGTTGACACCTATACTTTTTGCGGGCCAAATAGCTCGCTCACGAAGCCGCGCATGATTAGTGAAAATAACTTGTAAACCTCTAAATATACTTTCAATTAAAGCATCTTTGGTAGCCACCATATTGCAAAAATTGTTTGGAAAACGAATGCATTGTGTATTTTCTTGTAATTGAATTTATCCGTTTTAAATTTTGAGCAATTGTTCGTTGAACGCTAATGCCAATTGATCATTTTGAAGATGATCACGCAAATTTATTGTAAGAGATAATCTACAAACACTTCGTAATATGTGTGATTCTTTCATCCGCATATGTATCACGTGCGATGATCGGCAATATTTAACTGAAATCATCGGCCAGTAGCAGTCTCAAAAATGTATATTTTGAAAATCGCCGTTGCTGCTAAATAAATTAGTAGTATAGTTAAAGTTTAGCTATAGTTCATTAAAGAAATCTGTAGTACCACAACAGAGATAAAACCTATTGTACGAATAGAAAAAATAAAAAAAACATTATGTAGGAATTGAAAAACCGATAGTTGGATTGGAATATATAACTGTATCAACTCATACTTTAAAATATATTAGCATATTTAAAAAGTTTACTCAAAATCCAATATCAGAAACTGATGTTATCGAAGATTGAAATAAATAGGCAATCAAGAGACCTGCCCCACGCAACTTATCCTAATATCACCCCAAAATTAACCAGGTATTTGTCCTGCCAATACTCCATTCAATTCGAATGTGCAAATGTCATAAGCCGAAGCCATAAACCAAACTTTGCATTTATCAATATTTAATCCAAACACAAACCCAAGCGTTCTAGCTAAATCATACTAATATAAACATTCTTAAATAAAAATACTTACAATGTAACAAAAAATCCCTCCATTATCATTTATCAATAACAATGAAAACCATACAACTTTCCTAATCAACGCCAACAAAACCGCCAACCTCTCATTTATCAAAATTTATCCTAAACATATGCCCAAGCGTCTTAATTCAAACATTTGAATATTAAGATTCTTTCTTAAAAATAG
The DNA here is from genome assembly GCA_963693315.1 of Diogma glabrata. Taxonomy (NCBI): domain Eukaryota; kingdom Metazoa; phylum Arthropoda; class Insecta; order Diptera; family Cylindrotomidae; genus Diogma; species Diogma glabrata. The sequence continues at coordinate 220,683,581 of OY856186.1, forward strand.
TTGCAATGTAACATAATACCTCAATTATTAAAATCAATTCCAATCAAAACTCGAACTGTCCTATGACACCAAAAAATCATAAACTTAAATGTATATTATTTTAAACTAAAAAAATATCAAAAAAACAATTGATTGAAATTGAAGATAAAATTTGTAAATAGTAAACAAAAAAAATATGTCCTTTAATGTTTAAAGGGAGTATTTATATGTATGTGTAAAAGAACTTTTTATTTTCTATCATATTTCTTTACGTGTATTTTACTTTTTTTGTTTATTTACAAGTAACAAAATAAATAAAATTTGAAGCAGAAGAAAAGAGAAAAATTCTTTTTTTTTATTTTGTTTCTAAATATGTGTATTAAAAAGATACAAAACAGGCCAAAAAGAGAAACAAATATATATCTTATTCATTTGTTAAAATCTCAAATAGAAATTTTGTATATTTCTTTATTTTTAAATTCTCTTACACATTTTTGTGTTAAACGTTACTTCTCTAGTATTCTACTCTATGGTAATAGTGCAAGTATTTTATCTCTATTTATAAATTTATTACAAAACTAACACGAAGCATTGATACGTTGCCGAAAAATTATAACAGATCGTAAATAAACATAATTTAGTGAAAAGGTGATACAATCAGCTTTTTTATTTTTAAGAATTTTTATAAAATTCAAAATTCACAAATTCAAAAATTCTATTCAAATATTGCAAAAATTTTAACAAAATTGAAAATACAAACATTTTTCAGTGTTCCAAAAATAGTAAAAAATTATAATAAAAAAAAATATTTAAATTTTTCGCTATTCTAAAAATTCCGAAAATGCTACAAAATTAAAAATTGAAATTTTTTTCAAAATTCTAAAAATATTAAAAATATTCAAAATTCAAACTTTTTCAAAATTCCAAAAATATTGCAAAAATTATAATCATATCAAAAATTAAGATTTTTTCAAAATCATAAAAATATCCCGAAAATTCTTACAAAATCCGAAAATTGCAACTTTTTCAAAATTCTAAATATATTCCAAAAATTTTAATAAAAACAAACATTTAAAATTTTTCAAAATGCCAAAAATATTTCAAAAATTCTTACTAAGTCAAAAATTCAAACTTTTCTCAAAATTCCAAAAATATTGCAAAATTTCAAAATTCACAAATTCAAAAATTCCAACTTTTTTCAAAATTCTAAAAATACAGCAAATATTATAACAAAATCAAAAATACAAACTTTTTCATATGCCAAAAATATTTAAAAAATTATAACAAATTCAAAAATTTCCATGTCCAATTTCATGTTCAATTACATTTCATGTCATACAAATAAGTAATTTTATTTTTGTCCAAAAAATTGCAAAAAAATATAAATGAAAATCATTCTTTTGGCACACTTGACAATATTTTTTTGACAAACTTATAATGCAATAATCTAGTTTTTGGTCTCACATACCAATACCATCAAGATTTCTCCAAATACAATGTCCTACTGGTAATCACTTAAAATGAACGTTTTTAAGCAAAAATTATGCAAATTTCCTTGTTTTGACACACATGGCGATTGATACACTTCCCTTATAGCTACCGATTACATCGTCTTTTTGGCTCTTACAATTGAGCATACCTATTTTAAAAAAAAAAATTTTAAATCCCTCCTGCGGTTTTCTAGATTTCGTCGGTTGTGACGGCCGGACGGTCGGTTTGAAGACAGACATACTATTTTTTGCTTTTTAGAATCAGTAGGTATAAAACGTCGAGAAATGCCAATAAAGTGCTGGTAAGAATTTCACTTTTGGCTCGAGAATGCAATATTTAGGTCATTCAGACCGAAATAATAAACTGAATTATTTTTTTTTCAGTGTAATGGATATGTTTGGAGCGTAACCATATATATGGTTATGCAATTTTGAAAAAAATTTATAAATTTTGAAAAATGTCCCTAAAAAAAATTTAATACAACATATTGTTAATTTCAAGTTTATCTTCAATAAAAGAAACACTCTATAACCGTCTCTAAAAAGAATTTAAATCGAATGGCAGATTTGACTGAAATAAGCATTTAAAATGTCAATAAAAAATGCTATCATGATTATATTATTGCGTCATTATAAATAAGTGACAACCTTTTATATTATTTAAATTGATAACCACAACCAAATTTATGTATTAGATGTAGTATTGGATGCGGAACCGACGGATATGGATAACCGATGGATAACTCGCAATTTTATTAATTTTAAATAATTTGATTTAGTTGTGATTTAAGATTGTCATCACATTATCTGATTAATGAAGATTATCAAATCATTAAATATTCAAAACTGTGGAAGACGGACGAGCACCAGATCGGTCACACACCCATACACTAAACAAATTTTAAGCATTAACAGATTCAGCTCTGATTTCTGTTATTAAAATATATCGACTCAAAAATTATTATTCAACTTCAGTTAAAATTAAACAAATTTTTATTATTTTCAATCGCAATTGTTTTAACTTTTTCAAGCTTTTAATTAAGTTATTGTTTAACAATTTCACCAACCATTAAATTTATTTTCATTTTCTTTGTAATCTTAAGCAGATATTCTGAAATGTTTATGTAAATTTTCTTTTCATAACATTAAAGTTTTCTCTATACTAAGAACTTTCCTCTTTAATTATATTCATTACAAATGATGGAATGAACAATTCACCCTCCTTCAATTTCAATATAAAAAAAAACATAGACGAAAATAAAACCAGATTCAATGACATTCTTTAGTTTCGAACTATTTTGGGAAACATTAACCAGAGATTGTCATTTATAGAATAAAATTAATTTTATTTCGTTTTTTTCTCTATTTGAAGCCACCGAATTGTAAAAAAAATTTAAATTGTAAGCTTTTGGTTTTATACAATATAGTACTTTAAGATGCAAGGACGTAAAGCTAAAGATTTTGGACGAATGTGGAGTTTGCAAATCGAGGCGTTAGCCGAGATTTGCATCCACATTAAGTCCAAAATTGCTTACGTCCGTGCGTCATATACTATTTTTTATTCGTCGCAAGCAAAATATTTAAAAAAAAATTTATTCTAAATCAAAATTATAAATTTGCATAAATTTTAAAATAAAAATATGTTGGAAAAGCAACCTTTGACTAAATATTTGTTATTTTTTTCAAAATAATTGTATAACTATGACAACAAACAATAACAAATATTTTAATTGGATAATGAAATTTTGAATTAAATGGGTATTTTGATAAACATTTCGATTTTTTATAGAATTTATATAAATACAAATGTTTTTTACTTTTTAGGACGCAACTATGGCAACAAAATATAGGGTTAAAAAGTGACACTTTAAGGCCGCAAATCACAGTAATAATATGTAATATCACAGTAATAATAATAATAATTTAATATATAGGCGAATAAAGAAGAATTTAATATTATGTAACGGGTCTAATGCGTTTGATTATATCAAGTGGTTTGGCTCAATTGTGCACTAGACTATATATTTAAATGATTACCAAATAATTTCTTTGTAAAATAATTACCGATTTTAAAAATTTATAATATTTAAAAAAAATATTTTTATTCTAAGTTCACCTTTAAACTTTTTAAAAACAAAAACAAATTATAAATGAGAGAAAGCAGCTATGTTATAGGTAGAAAACAAAACATCAAAATTTATAAGCCTATAGAATTTTAAACACATAACTGTAGCTTTTCTTTAAATCTTTGAACAATAAAAAAACAAAATAACAAAATAAAATCTATTTTAAATGAAAAATCTGATTGTATTATTTTCTGATTTCCATGGCAAGCAAAATAAAGTTATCATCTTATATTCTTGAAAATTATGTTATAATACCAAAAAGCTTTACATAAATAAATCAAAATGTTTGCTTGTAAAATTTGTTTCCCGAAAAATGTTGTTTTTGCTTTTTATGTTTTTAGTTGTTTGTCAAGTCTCTTAAACATTTGACTGTAGGGAAGGGGGTTTTGTTTGTTTTGGGTTAAAAGACGTTTTGTTTCTTGATATTATGTTTTGAATAACTGTAAATTTGAGTATGTTTTTTCCAATAAAATTATGTACAGCTCAAATTAGTTTAATTGGCTAACTATTGATCATTTTTAGGGTTCTGTACTTTAAAAAAGTAAAATCGGTCAGTCCGTCCGAATTTCTACATAATCGATTTTCTCACAAATTATAAGTGCTATCAACTTGAAATTGCAAACATGTATTTGTTTTTATCTGTATTTTATCGACATAGATATGGAGATAGTAAAACAGAAGTTTTTTTTAAGGAATCGAGTTTGATTTAGAAAAATTGAAATATTTAAAAAAAAAATTCAATAAATTATCGACTGCTGAGTTTTTGAGTTATTAATAAAAACACGATTTTTTTCTAGGCTGAAACAATATTTTGGGAAATTTACGACTTATTTTCAAATAAGTGTTAAATTTTTTCCTGGCCTTATCTTTGAACATTACAAAAGAAATTTTTTAAAAAAAATCAAGATTATAGGAAATGTAAACAGTGACCTTTACGAGTGTCATATGAAAGGTGAATTTTTTCCTAGTCCAAATCAACTTTTTTTGTCATTTTTCAACGACGCAATTTTCGACTTATTTTCAAAAATGTGAAAATTTCCTCATGTACCACCTCCCCTTCCCCCCTTTTAAGCTTTATTTTGAAAGTCCAGTGAAGATCCAGAAAAAAGGAAATTTATCCTTCGAATTTGATCCTTCGAAGGTAGGGGAATGAATGACTTGTGTGTAGAGTTCAATCTTTTGCAAAAATATTTTTGGTTTACAAGTAATTTTCAACAGTTCGTTTATATAAATCCAAAATATAGTGCCAAATAAAATAGTATTTTTTTTCTATTTTGCGTCTATTATGAAGTCATTTCGATACCCAAATGCGTATTGAAATGGCATTCATTACGATACGCAAAGTTTTGTCTTTCAACGTTGGTCACATTGGTCATACAAACGTCCGTGAACATTAAAACGAATAATTAAGTAAATAAAATTAATAAGAATATCTAAATTAGTGTTAAATATTTTAATTAATTAAAATAATTAGCAATAATAACAAAATTTCAAATTGACTATTTTTTAATAAAATACACATTTTTTAAAATTTCAAGACAAAAAATGCAAAATAGAAAAAATAGTATAAAAAACTCGTTTCATAAGACGTTTTATCGCACTTATCCTTTAGAAAACTACCCGCTGCGCGGGTCGTTTTCTAAACAGTGCGTGCGATAAAATCGTCGATTATGAAACTAGTTTCTTAATATACTATCCTTTCCTTTCCACAATCACTAAAAAATTCTAAATAAAATAGCGATTTATGAAACAAGTTGCTAAATTAGGTTGTTTTATGTGATTTTCTTTTCGTATGTCACATTTGATCGAAAAAGATCAAGATTTTGGTGACCAAATGAACATGAAATCAGCTGTTTTTAAAATTTCGTTGTTGGTAAAAAATGACATTTGTTACATATGTGCGTTGCTTATTGCTTATAAACAATTTTCGAATATAATTATTTCCCTTGTTATTAACAATTATTTTAAAAAAATTAATACCAAATATTACCAAATATTACATATATGGATATAAATAGAGATGCGCTTTTCGCAACATTTTCTGTTTCTCGGGAAAAATTGGAATTGGAAATCTGTTTCTCGAGAATTCTTAAGAATTCTCGAGATAATTCTTTATTAATTTTCTTTAATTAATAAATAATTTTCTAGCCCAATAACTCCTCATAAACCCTATTCTTTAATTATTACCGCCAAATTATCAATAGCTATCTGGGATTTTTTAAAGTTACTAGAATTGAGAGATGTTTCAATTTAAATCAGCGGACGCTTTGTTTAAGTTTCTTGACAGTCCAATCATTTTCTGTATGGTAAACCAGTTCAGTAAAAATGCTCTATCATAGTAAACAAACTATTCTTACGAATTTTGAAATCAAATAGAGCAAACAGTTTTCTTTTCTCGGTTTTTACAGAGTGTTGCGATACACTATTTCTATTGGGAGTGTAATTAAAACAACTATACTATTTGAATAAGCTTTGGTCCTCACCTAGGTCACCCATATAAAACTAATCGATTAAATTAAGTCTTCAAGTGAAATTCGGCCATAAAAATTACGTTCCTTTATAGACATATACGAAAGAAAAAAAGAATACTATAATAATTCGTCAGCGATTCATCATTTTTATCATATGGATAACGGAGTCCTAACTCTCAATATTTACAATATTTATCATATAAAACAAATATAGTGTTTGTTATCTAATTTAAAATTTTAGTTTATAAGATAAAACATGATTCTCAATCTAATTTAATGAATTATTCTGACAGAAACCTTCGTAAAATTGTAGAAGGGTTGCGCTGACTGCAAGAAAAGCTTAGTGAGTTTTAAAAAATTTAATGAGTGATTTTTGTTTGTCTTTAACTTTTTTCAAATTCTTGAGAAATAAAACAAAATTTCTTGAGAAATGAGGAATAAAAATCTATAGGGAATTCTTGAGAAATCGAGAAAAAGAATTCTCGAGAATAATCTCTAGATATAAATTTAAATGACTATAATGTCAAATTTAATGATGAGGGCTACGTAATGGCTGAAAATGATACAATATTTTTAGAAAATAAAACAGGAAATGTTTATTCAAAAAATATTATTAAAAAATGAAGTATTTAATAAATTATTCATAGATGGATTTGTTGTAACTGTCAACTATAACGAAGTTGCAACATTTTACAATTTAAAAAATATTTGTACAGGTAACAATAATAACAAAAATTTGTTGATAAATATTCTAATAATTTTATTTATTATAGAAGACATTGAAATGGATCGTATGAATCCAATACCAGAGGTGGAAATACCAATACAATTACAAATCGGTAACGCTAGTATGTAATAAAACATCATTCATCAATTTTATATTATAATGAAATGTTAATTTTATTGTTATTTCAGATTCAATTAACTCAATTCCTGAGACCCAGAGTCCCCAGAGTAATATCCCTGAGACCCAGAATCAGGTTTTTCGACAAGAACCATCCGTTGTTCCACCATCCACAGATAAAGAGAGTAGGTTAATATTTTATTATTCTTGCGCTTAAATGCCAAGATAAATCAATATTTTTATGAACTGCTTTAATTGCGAATGGAAGTCGTCTGGTAAATTTGTTTTGTAGAAAGGTTGACATAGCTACGTTTTGTGTATAGAAAATTGGCGTGCGTATTTTTGTGAGACTGGACACCCATATTTGTATGTAATTTCAACGTCTTTGCGTCACACAAAGTTGAGTATTTTAGGCATACATTTATTTCGTAAACTGGTGTCAACCGGTGAGTTGAAACGGGGAGTTATCACTTGGTAGCAATAACGCACCTATTCCGGTTTGGAAGTGTACTTTTCAGTGGATAGTTTAAATATTCTGTTTTTCAACCATTCATTCAGGGTGTTGAGATAGATGTTCAGAACATTACTGAGTTATTCAAGGTTGGAGATATTTGATATCTGTGGGGTATTTAGCGATGTTCTGAGTGTGGTAGTGAAATAGTTAATTGTTTTTGGTCCAATATGTTTTAGCATGATGGCTGAGTCATTTTAATATTATATTGATATGTTTATTATAATATGATATGTTATATGATATGTTTATTTTTATTTCAGATTTAAATGCAACACAGACCAAATGGTCTGATGCCGAAACCCAATTTTTACTAGGCGAATACGCAAAGTATTTTAGTAATGTAGGGCCATTAAAAAAATTTTAAAAAAAAAAAAGAATTGTGGAATTATTTGGCAAGCCTTGTTAATACAAAATTTAATAGGTTTTACAGTTCAACACAAGTTGAAACACGCTATAAATGTGTATTCAAACGTATCAAAAAGGTAAAGGAGAATAATAGAACCAGTGGCGCGGTTCACGAAGAGTTTGCGTATCAGACGAAGATTGATGCTATAGTGGGGCTGGATGATTCCATAGTACCAGATTATTTGGTATCGCCCGGCTAACGGAAAAAAAACTATGCATACCGAACCCACTTGTTCGAGATATTTAAATTCGGTACCATCACCTTTATCAACAGGATCACAAGTATCCGATCAATCGGATGTACCACCACTTTCACCAGCATCACCAGCTTCAGCTGAATCACCATTACCACAGAGAAGTGGGACAAAACGCAAATCGGATCAGGCAAAATTATGGGATACCTACCTCGAACATGACGATAGATTATTTACCCAATATGAAGAAAACAAAAAAAAGGCACGAAGAAAAGGAACAAATTAAAAATAATAGGTCCCTAGCCAAACTTAGACAAAAACAGGAATGGCACGATGAACGAGAGGCAATGAAACAACAGCGTCATGTTGAAAAAATGAACGCAAAGCACGCATTGATTGAGCAGTTAAGACAATTAAATAATTTGACATAAAAAAACCTTTTTATTTATTTTAATTTACTTAAATTGATACTTGTAAATATTAATTAAAACTCTCACTATGCGTGGTAATGGTGATACAGCTGGTAGTGGTGATACGTCTGATAGTTCTGATATTGGTGATATAGTTGAGAAGTGATGGCGCTGTAATTTATTACAAACGTTTGTAACTAAATCGTTATATTGAATCATTCAGCCCCACTGTTATATCAATCTCTGATTGATACGCGCATTCTTCATGATAATTTTCTTCGATTTTTTTGTATTGTTTGAATACACATTTGTGTTTCAACTTGTGTTGGACTATACGGCCCATTAAATTTTTCGCTGACCAGTATCAATAAACTGTAACAATTATAATTATCTTAAAAAAGTTATATTTATTAATTATGAATATATAATTATATTTATTCTCTTCCATTTAATTATATCAGCTTTATTTGTATGTTTTTTCGATAATAATAGTATGTATTATTGTATTGTTTTTTAACCTATAGCCTAATGAACTTAACCTATTGCCTAATGAAACTTTTATTCAATTGGTATGATTCCAATTGGTCAAATTATTTTGATTTCATTAAAATTATTTTCAAATTATAATCACATTTGCTTTGATAAGTTTTGTTCAAAAATCAAATTTTGAGTAATTCTCTTATTTCGTTTAGTTGAACTTGGTTGATTGTATGAGAAGGGCGTTTTTTATCATCAGGGTTTTTTTATTAAGAAATTTGATTTATCAATTAAAACAATAAAGATTTATTGTTTTAATTGAAGAAAATGTTTTTATTTTTTATAATACACAATTCTTTTTTATAATAAAATCTTTGTCAGAGAATAAAGTATTGTAATCGATTCGTGAATAATGAATTTTATTCTCTCGCAAATTAAAATTCTCGCTCGTGCCTCGCTCGAATTTTAAACTTTTGCTTGAGAATAAACTACTTCATTATTCACTCATTGATTAAACTACTATTATGAATTTAGTTAATTATGAATTATTATATTATGTCATTTAGTTTTATTATTTATTTTATTAAAATGCAATATTTAAAATATACTTTTTACTGTTTATTTTTAATTTTTTATTTTATTAATAATAATATAAACTTCCTTCTAGTAACAATTTGAATTGTTTTTATTATTTTTTAGAATATCGATTTCGACTTACGTCGAAATCAGTTTTTAAATTATTATTACAATTTTTGCTTAAACTATTACTTATATACTATTTCAACTGCTGTTTTTTATTATTATGTCATATATTTTGTTAGTTTTAGTGTTGATTTTATCATTTAAAATGTTGTTATTGTTTTTATAATTATATATTTCTATTTCTTCCAATCTATCTAGATGTTGTCCTTTTCTTTTTTTATGTAATATGGTTAAATTTGTGTTGATGTGTATTTGTGTTTTTAAATTTTTAAATGTTGGGTATATCTGGATTTTGGATCGCTTCTGTTAATTTCATTGGTTCGCTCAATAAATCTTTTTGTGAAGGACCGCCTCGTCTGACCTATATAAAATTTACTGCAGTCGTCACAGGTAAGTTTATAAACACCTGTGTCTAAGGTTTGGCTTTTTTTGGTTTTTAGGTAGTTTTCTATTTTATTTTTGTTTTTGTAAGCTGCGAAATATCCATATTTTTTTAAAGTTTTTTGCATTATTTTGAGTGTTGTTGTATTGTATGTTACGCCTTTGTATCGTTTGCCTGCTAATTTTTCTTCATTCTTTAATGTTGTTAGGGTTTGCAAATTTTTCTTGTTTTTCTATTTTCTATTTAATGTGTCAATTATTTCGTTTTTATATCCGTTTTTACTGGCTATGTATTTTATGTTGTTTAATTCGTCTTGATAGGTTTCTGCATTCATAGGTATATTGTTCAATCTATTGATCATGTGGTTGTAGGCAGCTAGTTTATGTTGGTATGGATGATGTGATTTAATATTTATTGTGTGATCCGTTTGGGTTGGTTTTCGGAATATCTTGAATGTGTGTTTTGAATCTACATTTTTGATTGATAAATCCAAAAAGTTTATTGTTTTATTTTCTTCATTTTCTAACGTGAATTTAATGGAAGGTTCTATGCTGTTTATGTATTGGTGTAATAGATTAAGCTGTCTATTCATCCCTTTGAATGACGTAAGTCGAAATCGATATTCTACAAAATAAAAAATAAAATTCAAATTGTTACTATAAGGAAGTTTATATTATTATTAATAAAATAAAAATTAAAAATAAACAGTAAAAAGTATATTTTTAAATATTGCATTTTAATTCAAAAGTGACAAAAGCCCACTAACAGTGAATAATATGGAAAACCATAATAACACATATATTATTTTATTATATTATATTATTTTTTCTAGTTGAATTGAATTGATTTTTTGTTGAATTGAATTGAATTTTTGTTCATGAATAAATCTGTGATTTATGTTTAAAAATTTGCTTTATAATTTGATTTGATTTCTAATAATATTGTCACGTTTTTCCAACCTTATTTTGAATTAACCTTACTCCCAATTCGATAAACGAAGTTCCCAAATCACTTTCTGGGTTCGATCACTGATTAGTAAGAAAATACACCAAGTTTTCAACATCAACTAGGTTGTATTAAGTATGCCATAACTTTATTGTTTCACAACAATAAGAAAGCAATTCTGTAAACAATATTCTTTAACCAGAATATTCAACATCTTCAAAATCTCCAAAGGCTTTTTGTAGAAATTTCAGTATACAGCGTCCAAAATAGTACACAAAATACTTCTATTAAATAACAATTAAAACTTTATTTACAAAAACTAATTTAAAAATAAGTTCTTCTATTTAATAGGTTTTATATTCACGGTAATGTTTTTTTATCCTGAGTCACCAATTGCATATATTTGCATTTTCATTCGAACGTACCAGCAATTCTACTTCTTGTTAGTTCACCCAAATGACCCATAACTAATTCTGACGTAGTTTCGTTGGTCTCTAAACTGGTCTCGCTGGTCTCTTCGCTGGTATCTACGTTGGTTTCTTCTACTACTTCGTCTTCGTCCCATATATCACCTGCATCAATGCATAGATTATGTAAGACACAGCAGCCTAATACAAAGTCAGACATACGGTCCACATTAAAAAAACCTAGCCGAATTAGTAGACGAAACCTTTGACCAAACGTGTTTTTTATTTTTACCCGTGTTTGGCAATATTTTTTATTCTATTTAATTTTTTTTTCATTTAAGTCGCCGTAATCTTTGTAGGGTGTTAGCAGGCACTCTCTATTAGGGTAAGCAGCATCCTCTAATATGTGGTACTGCTTTCCACAAATTGATTAATTAATCATTAATTTAGAATAAATTGCCGACAACTTAAATACTCTGGCATCGTGAATTTTGATTGGGAATCTAATGGAAACATCTATAAATTTTTTTTTTGCACACAGATCCCCTGAAACGTTATGGATATCAATCCATGACGATTCACGTACGTGGATCTGGTTTTGTGAACTGGTTTAGATAATATAGATGTAACATCCATCTATACACCCGATAAAATTGGGAAAACGGCTTAGCTAAAAGACCAGAATACTGTTTATAATATTACTTAAATGAATTTTGTTTTGTTACCTGCACAAATGCTCTAGATGCATCTAGCTTTTCAGCTTCTGTTTTTGGAAACTTTAATTATTCAGGTGACATATCAAACAGAAATGCACAAAAATTCTTAATTATTTTGTGAGATGTGAAAATAGCTATGTCAAATATGTTCGAAACTTCTCTATACGTTACGTTGTTCCCAGCAAACCTTAAAATCATAGTTTTAATAATCAGTATAAAAATATATACATAAAATGTTGTTAATAATTACTATAAAAAAACATAACATTAATGTTCTGCCGGTATTAGTTTTCTTCCACCACAACGTAAATTTTGTTTGAAGCCGCTGCTTTTAAATTTCTCAATTAAAAAACCGGCAGTTCGGCGTGCAACTCTCAAGTTGGAACGCAACTAAAAATGGAATTATAATTAATTAAAAATTAATTGCAATGAAAATGGTTATTTTACTTCATCATCTGAATATTTTTTGATAAGCATATCAACAAAATTTTTTACTCTATGTTTTTGGTCTCGTTTAAAGATATTTTTTAACATTTTAAAGGAACACTCATTATATGAAGGGTCAAACGGAAGAAAATCGGATGAAGATGACGAAGATGAAGATGAAGTTGAAGATGGAGATGAGGACGAAGAAGATGAAGATGATGAGGACGACAATTCTTGAAATATTACATTTCTTGCAATATCTTGCATATTGACATTCGGGTCCATTGTACATTCAAAAAAACTAAAACAAAAATTTAAAATAATTAAATGAATTATTATAATTATGAAAGTCATTAATATAATTATTTTAATTAATTATTTTTTTATTGTTTTAAACTATTTTGAAACACTTCACACACACTTTTATTTAATTTAATACTATTTATTTAATTTAATTTAGATATAATAAGCTCATTTAAAATTTGAAATCTCATATATTAAAATAACAACACGCTACAATTGACATATGTCAAATTTCACTTGCATTGGAAAAAAGATTTCAGATCAAAAAAAGATCAATCTTTTTTTGATATGACATGCGAAACGAACAAAAATTAACTGTCAGATCAAAAAAAAATCAATCTGTTTTTGATCTGACATAGGAAAAGGAATTCACATTAAGCACGCAGATGTGAAATTGGCAACCAAGGAAGCCGAGGTTGACAAAACATCGAGTGCTTAAAACAACTAATTTAGCAACGTGTTTCATACAAGATTTTTTTTAACGAAGCTGCACAATTAAACTTTTATAAAAAAAAACAACTAAACAAATTGTATTTGTATCTAGTACATTTTGAGAAATAGTAGATTTTTATACAAGTGGTGAAAACGTCTCTTTTTACGTGACTGGACGGTTTGTCCACGAACTAAATTTGACAGTGTAAAAAATAAATAATGTATAGCATTTTTACCAGTGTAAAATAATGTTATTATTATGTTCGCCTACAGATGGAAGACATATGAATAATGAAAATAGTTCGAAAATATAAATTTATTTCGAATAGTAGTTCGAAAATATAAATCCAATTTTACACTTAAACGTCAAAAAATTATCTGTTTTTTTGCAATCTCAGGTATATCTGTTCCGTGTTTTTTTTCATTCTCGGATATATCTCAGAACATATATTTTCTTTAAAAACTTTTACAGATATTACAGATATTTTTTTTACTGACTGGAAGTCATCGTTTAAAGTATAAATTTAAAAAATTGGGGTAAGTAGGTAGAGTTTCGATTAAAAACAAATATAAATAAATTTTTTAATGAAATATAAATTTATTTAATAAATTTTTTTTATTTTGTTTTTATTTAATAAATTTTTTTTTATTTTTTTTTTTTTGGCGGAAAGAACTCAGAGAATATATTTTATATCTGACATTTAATTATCGGAGGAAAAAATTATACGATATATCTGATACAAATTTTATTTTATCGCTCCGATTTCTCCGATATACAAAAAAAAACACACTCATTATTAGTTTAATTAATTAATTAAACACAATTGATATAATGATAAGTTTCGATTCGATTCAATCGAAATATTCAAAATATTCAATCCCTTCAAAATACTGCGATATTGACAGAAATAAACACAGCAACCGAAACAACAACAAATCAAATTCGCAATCTCAAATATTCAATCCTTTAAATAACCACCCCCTGTAGGCGACCACCGAAACTTATTTACTTTCACTCCTAGTGACTGAAAACATTTTCAGTCACTACTTAGAAAAAGTTTTCCTTTCACATGAAGTAGAAAAACCAATTTTATCTTATAAGGAGTAAGCAGCCTTAGTTTTCTTTTAGTTTTCATACTGCCAATTGTGAAAAATATCAAGATGAGTTCAAGTGATGATGATTTTGTATCGTCAGATATAGAAAAAGTAACCAATGAAGCTATTTCTCGTACCGAAAAAATCGAAATTGGCGTACGAAACTTCATACAAGAAATTTGATGAGTGATTCAAAGAAAACTACAACAATCAATAGATAAATGATTAATACCTTAATGAATCAATAAACCATTATTATTAATGCTTTAATAAATTATTAAACAACTACAATTGATTAATACTTTAATGAATCATTAAACCATTATTATTAATGCTTTAATAAATTAATAAACAACTACAATTAGTACTTTAATGAATCTGAACAAAGTACAAGATTAATGCTTAAATAAAGCTCATTTAATTACTAAAATGACGCACGAAAAAGCATAGATTTTTGCAACTTAGTTACAAAAAAATTATTTTAAAACGGAAAACATATAACATATGTACATATTCTGCTTTTCTATGAATTTATATTTCGGTACGACACTAGATTTTTTTTAGGAGAAGGATAAAAAATAAGATGAAGAGCTGAAACCTTTTGCGCTCCTTATTCCCCGTAATTTTTAAAATAACCTACTGCAATTTCAGAAGTGAGATAAGAATCGTGAAAGATTAAGATCAGGCAAATTTTTTTTTGCGAATTCTTAATGGGATCGAAAAGTTTTGGATTTTTTTGTAAAAACAAAACAATATATATATTATAATATTACTTCGGTCTGAAAGACCCAAGTATTATATTCATGAGCTCAAAGTGAAATTCTTACCCCCACTTTTTTGGCATTTCTCGACGTTTTAGGACATACTGATTCTAAAAAAGCAAAAAAAAATGTATGTCTGCCTGTCGGCCGGCCGGCCGTCACAACCGACGAAATCTAGAAAACCGCTGGACGGATCTCAAAAATTATTTTCTCTAAAAATAAGTTTACTCAATGGAAAGATTCGAAAGGACGGTGTGTTCGATAACTGTACCGAAAATGTGTCAAAAAAATCGTCAAGTGTGTCAGAACAAGGAAATTTGCATATTTTTTGCTTAAAAACGTTCATTTTAAGTGATTACGAGTAGGAACATTGAATTTGGAGAAATCTTGATGGTCGGGATTGGTATGTGAGAACAAAATCTAGATTATTGCATTATAAGTTTGTCAAAAAAATGTTATCAAGTGTGTCAAAAGAAAGATTTTTATTTATTTTTTTACCCAATTTTTTGGAAAAAAATAAAATTAATTATTTGTATGACATGAAAATTTATTATTATTATAAAGAATTATGGCATTATACGTTTGTCAGAAAAATAATGTCAAGCGTGACCAAAAATGATTTCATTTATTTTTTGAGCCAATTTTTTGGAAAAAAATGTAGCTGTTTTTATGACGTAAATGCAAAGAATTAAGAGATTAGAGGAAGTGAAATTGATGTTAAAATTTGAAGCAATTTTTGCACACCAATAAATTGTTACTAACACACTTACGTTTTAGTGGAGGCGCCGTAAATATTTCTATTAATTCATTGAATTCCAAATTTAAGTGTATTTTTGGCCCCAAAATTAATATAAAAAAAAGAGACGCCATTACATAAAAAAGAAAAACGACAAATAGAAAAACAACATAAAAAAATTTGAACAACTTAGCACCGAAGCTAACAACTTAGCACCGAAAAAAAGAGAGGAGAAGAGAGAAAAGCGACTTCAAATATTTTTGTGTATATATACAGTTTCATTTCCTCAGTCTCTTAATTCTTTGCGTAAATGTAATTGAAAATGAAATTGGACATGGAAATTTGTTATAGTTTTTGAAATATTTTTTGAATTTTGAAAAAAGTTTGCATTTTTGATTTTCTAATAATTTTTGCAATATTTTTAGAATTTTGGAAAAAGTTTTAATTTTTGATTTTGTAAGAATTTTTGGAATATATTTGGAATTTTGAAAAATTTAAAATTTTTGATTTTCTTATAATTTTTGGAATTTTGAAAAAAGTTTCAATTTTGGATTTTGTAATAATTTTTGGAATATTTTTAGAATTTTGAAAAAAGTTGGATTTTATTATAATTTTTACAATATTTTTGGAATTTTGAAAGAAATATGAATTTGTGATTTTGTAATATTTTCTCGAATCGCTAAATGGAAGGTTTTTGAATAGTTTGCTGAAAATGTAATTGAAAATGAAATTGGACATGGACATTTTTGAATTTGTTATAGTTTTTGAAATATTTTTGGAATTTTGAAAAAGTTTCAATTTTTGATTTTGTAAGAATTTTTGGAATATTTTTAGAATTTTGAAAATTATTTTTGATTTTGATTTTATTATAATTTTTATAATTTTGAAATAAGATTCAATTTTTGATATTGTTATAATTTTTGCAATATTTTTAGAGTTCTGGAAAAAGTTTGAATTTTTGAATTTTTAAGAATTTTTGGAATATTATTAGAATTTAGAAAAAGTTTAAATTTTTAATTTTATTCTAATATTTGGAATATTTTTAGAATTTTGAAAAAGAAATAGAATTTTTGAATTTTATATATACATATTTTTAGAGTTTTGAAAAAAGTTTCAATATTTGATTTGTAAGAATTTTTGGAATATTTTTGGAAAAAATTTTAAATTTTTGATTTTATTATAATTTTTTGTAATTTTGGAAATAGTTCGATTGTGGTTTGATTTTGTTATAATTTTTGCAATATTTTTAGAATTTTTGAAAAAAGTTTTAATCTGTGATTTTGTAATAATTTTTGGAATATTTTTAGAATTTTGTTTGAAAAATGTTTGAATTTATTTTACAATATTTTTGGAATTTTGAAAAAAATATGAATTTGAAATTTTGAAATATTTTCTCGAAACTCTAAATGGAGAGGTTTTTGAGTAGTTTGCTGATTGTATAATCTTTTCACTAAATTATGTTAATATATGATCTGTTATAGTTTTCCAACAACGTATTGATGTTTCGTGTTAGTTTTGTAATACATATCTAAACAGAGATAAAAAATACATGTACTTTAACAAAAAGTTATGTTTGATATACATCGCTGCCCAAAACTAAAAACCATGTCCTCATAAAAGTTTTTTGCCGAAAACTATACCAAAATCATTAACCCAGACCGAAGTCTTGATATCTCAGAGCTGTGAGATTTCAGCCCCTCCATATTTTTCGGTTGTAATACTAATTGAAATTTTTTCGAAGATGAATTTCGATCTTATGAATTAAATTATTTAGCAACACTGCGAAACAAACCGCACAAGAGGTAGTCATGTTAGTTTTCTTAAAAAAATTTATTAAATTTTATAAAAAGGATTAAAATAAAAATACGTTTTGTGGAATTAATCGAAGCAAATTAGTAATATTAGCGAAAGTTATTCAAAATAAAATGGTAGTTATTCCAGTCCAGATGATACATAGTCCAGTAAATAAAGGTTAAAAGGTCGCAAAAATCCTGTCGCGGACGGGACCTGGCGGAAATTGTTGGTCTTACCGAGTACTTTGACGTGAGCAAAATTACCTTGGGGTTCCGACCCTGTGAGCCTGGAAAATGGCCCTCAAAGTGTCAGAAGTAGTTTCCGGGCCATATCTCCGGAAATATGGCAGTTAGGGTATTCCTGTTTAGCCAGAAATGAAGGTCAGCAAATTATCTACAGAAATTGTCCTATTCATTTTTATCGTAAACCCGATAGTTTCCGAGATAACGGACTCAAACCTTGTCCTGCATTTTTCTCTTCATCATGGAGCCAGAACGCCGCTTTACACGTATTTACTAAGGAGCGGCGGACAAATTAGCGGATAACTCGATCAAAATTCAATATTTTTCGATGATTCAAAATTCATGTGAAGGAGAAAACCCATACCTGTCACATCTTGTGATAAAATTCCTGTTATCACGTTTGTAAGCGAGTGCAAACGGCGGTCAAAGTTTCTTTTTATCCGGTTTTCTGACGCTGTTTTAAATTTATTCATACTTTTTTTAAAAATTGTGTTTTTATATGTTTCTTTCTTGATTATTGTACCTGGGGGGGTCTTAAAACATCTCAGAAAGTTTGCCACAGTGGCTTTCTCGCACTTTTAAACAAAAGGGAATTTATTAATTTCCATTTTGAGGACTTTCATGGAGTTTCAGAAAGTCCGCGGAAAATCATTAATAAAAGATTTATTGTCTATTGAAGTGCCTCATAAGTTACACCATTTTGTAGCTTAGAATGTCTAGTTTCCGATCGTATTTTCCAAATTGTTTAGAAAGTTCCAGGGCTCTTTAAAAGTTGATTTTACGCCCACACGGGAAAAAAACTGGCCAAATTTTTCAGACACTTTTTTTTCTGTCCGAGGAATGTTTTGGGTATTGTTACTTATATAAAAGTAAAGCTGAGCTTTCCATTGGTATAAATAATGTCATTGTTTTTAATCCACAAAAAAAAATAGAAAAAGTTCTCTGAAATTATTTATGATAATTTCCTCTTTTTTTCTGCTTCACATGGCGGCGCGAATATTTCGTGTATAATATCGGTCCGCGCAGGCGCGCACACATGGCACACACACACTGGCTTCACGCGTCCCTAGTGGACTAATATTGTTATTGTTTATCGTCAACAATAGTACATTATGATGCTAGGACGTAAAGCTAAAGATTTTGGACGGATGTGGAGTTTGCAAATCGAGGCGCTAGCCGAGATTTGCACCCATATTAAATCCAAAATAGCTTACGTACGTGCATCATATACTATTTTTTATTCGCCGCAAGCAAAATATTTTAAGAAAATTTGTTTATTCTAAATTAAAATTATAAATTTTCATAAATTTTAAAATAAAAATATGTGGAACAAGTAACCTTTGACAAAATATTTATTATTTTTTTCAAATTATTGTGTAGCTATGACAACAAATGATAACAACTATTTTAATTGGATAATGAAATTTTGAATTTAAGGGTTGCTTTGATAAAAATTTCTATTTTTCATAGAATTTAAACAAATGCAAATGCTTTTTACTTTTTTGGACGTAGCTATGACAACAAAATAAATAGTTGAAAAGTGATGCTTTAAAGCCGCAAATCACAGTAATAAAGTAACACTTTAATATGTAGGCGAATAAAAAAACATTTTGTAGACCATTTGATTGCTGAAAATTTTCTGTTTTGTTGGAAATCAATATTTATAAAGAAAAAAATCTGGACAAAAAGTGGACTTTTGGTGCTATTTGGAAATTATTTGGTGCTGTTTAAAAGTTAGTGTTGTTGTTTCAATTTTTGGAGCAAGGGTAAGGAACAGTTAATCTCTTTGATTGTCCCAGAGGTAAATTTGTTGAGCATTACAATGCTGGAACAACTTTATCATAAATGAGTGCAAGTTGAAGTTTGAAAAATTATAAAAGTGCTTGAACATGAAGATGAGCTGAACGAATCTTGGTGGACGCCGGCGTCCAGCAAAATTTTCCAACTCGTTTTGATTCCAATGTTTATTTTCAAGGGCCCGAATGAACGGAGTGCAAGCTGAAGTGCGTTAAGTTATGAAAGTGCTTGAAAAGGAAGATGAACTTGAAGAATCTTTTCTGACGCCGGCGTCTACTCGTTAGAAGCAACTTTAATGGGACCATTAGGACGAATGGGACCATTTCTGTAGATAATTAGCTCACCTTCATTTCTGGTTAAACAGGAATGCCCTAACTGCCATATTTCCGGAGATATGGCCCGGAAACTACTTCTGACACTTTGAGGGCCATTTCTCAGGCTCACAGGGTCGGAACCCCAAGGTAATTTTTATCACGTCAAAGTACTCGGTAAGACCAACAATTTCCGCCAGGACCCGTCCGTGACAGGATTTTTGCGAGCTTTTGATCTTTTTCGACCTTTATTTACTTGACTAACAATGCAAAACGAATTTGTTATTAGGGAAAGATTCTATTAAATTATTTAACTTAGGTTTATTTGATCTGGATTAAGAAAATGTGGGAAATGAAATTAAGCCACAATGTCGATAAATACATTATTAAGATAAAAACAAGGATATTAATTTAAAATTAAATCCCGATTCTATTTTTATAGACTATTATCAGGCAATAATAATACCTTAAGAATGGATTATGTTATGTTTTAACTATTTTCTAAGGAGATTTTTCTATTATGAAAAAGAAAAATTGTAAGAAATTTCAAACGATTTATTGCAAAATAATATTATTCAACCAAGGAATTCTCCTTACTCTTCACCAATTATTCCGAGTATGCCAATTATTATAATTATGTTAATGTTAATTATGTTACTCAGTAATCCATTGATTTATTCTTAATTTTTATTGATCGCAGTAAGCTGTTGTCAAAACATTATTTTTTGCTCTAAATTTATGTTTTGCAATTCAATATACAGAGAGTTGGTTAAGCGCTGCAAAACTGATGTTAATCATTAATTCTAGCTACTAAATATAAATTATTAAATATAAAAATTATTATTCCTTATTAATTCGCTGTTACTATTAAAATAACCTACTACACTTTGTTGTTATCTCCACAGTCCACCTACTTCTCTGACAAACTCTCCTCCACAATTCCTTGCTGTGAAACTCAGTGCAAAATATTTCTTCTGCGGCCGTTGTTGTTGCTGGCATTTTTTTACGATATTAGTGAAATCATTTTCTTTCATTCTTACCCCCGTCGAACTTTAACTACTATTTAAGTAGTAGACATTCTCAAATGAACCTATTTTAGTTCTTTTCATCCTTTATTGCATGTAAATAAGAACCTTTTATTCTCGATAAACATATTAACTCCTACAAAATCTAAAAACATAGTATTTAACATCTAATTAGAATCTCAAAAAACTATTTACAGACTACTTATTCTTAAAATACTATTTTACACCTAAATAAGCCTGTTTTTCAACACTTTACTAAGTTTTAAATTGTTGATGAACTACTTAAAGTGTTATTATAATGAAATTTTTCAATTAAAAGACTTATTATACACTTTAATAATATTTTATTTTTCTTAATATATTTTCAGTCTCTAAGAGACCTTCTTTAGAGAATGAATTCTGATTTCTATCTGTTTTCTAATACCTTACTAGGTATTTATCATATCCTAAGAACCTCCAATCCTCTCAATTCTATCAACGTACAAAATTAACATCTTATTTCAATCTTCAAAAACTATTTACGATTCCAATCTATTTCGCATCAAACCCGACAAACATTTTTATACATGAAGATAGCGGTCGTATATTTAAGTTCTAAATTGGTACTGTATGAGTGTGATTTTGTTTGTAAGGGATGCGTTCATTTTTTCGCCATTTTTTAAATGATACAATTTAAAAGACCAAAATTTGGAAATCAAAAAATTTAAATATTTGAATTATGTGTAGAAAATAATACTAATTTTCCATAATTTTCTCAATTTTATGAAAAATTTAATTTAAATATCGATAAATCGACCTGATATAAGACAAATAAAAAATATTAAAAAAACATAATAATCTGTTTAAATCACTAAAATTAATTATTGAATGGGCCTGTTTTCTAACGAGATTGATTTTATTCCATTCACTAAAAAATTTCTTCCGCACATAATTTTATTTTCAAATAATAAATTAAAATTATTCAATTCAATTAAACGCATGTAAATTATTTCCTAAAATGTTAAATAAATCAGCCATGTTAGAATTTATAAAAATACTTTTTATTTTTCTGTTCTTATTCTTTCGTTTCTTCTGTTTATTATTATTATCATTTAACAAATTTTCTTTTCTTTTCATTTTTTATTAAATTACAGAAAAGACCGAAAGAAAATTTATTTTTAGCTCCTATTTGCCAACTTAAATGGGATTTTTTTCCGGTAACTCACTTGTGCAGGAGTTATGAAGATGTTATTTTTGTATTGAAAATAAGTGATACTTAAATACTCTAAGTTCTAAACAGTAGAATCTGTAGGTTTTAAAGAGTAGTTAAATTTCAACTCGGGTAGTTAGATCTCTTTATTATTTTTATTTTGAAATTCTTATTTTTTTGTTAATTTTTTAACAAGCCGAGACTTCCCCTCGTTATGCGAAACTACCCTCGTTAAGCGAGTCTTTTTTCATAATTTATTTTACTCATAGTGCGAATTACTTGTGGTGAGAGGTGCTCGTTAAGCGAGGTTTTACTGTAAATCCAGTTTTACAGTTCTATCACGCTGTTTCTATCGAAGCTAAAACTTTGTTTACTATTTAATATTTTTCAAAAATAATTTAATATAACTTTATTAGTTATCAAATTGGTTTTTGTATATAGTTGCAAGGGTCCTTTTTGATTTTACATTAAAAAAACTATTTTTCAAAATTTAAAACAAATATATTTTTATTTTATATTAAATATATATTTTAATCTAACTTCTAAAAAACAATTTTAATTTTATTATTATCTCTTACACGTGTTTCAATCTTTCGATCATCCTCAGAGAGAAAATATTTACAACTGACTAACTACAACAACTACAACAGTTGTAAACAACTACGACAGTTGTAAATACACGACACGTGTAAGAGATAATAATAAAATTAAATTTGTTTTTTAGAAGTTAGATTAAAATATATATTTAATATAAAATAAAAATATATTTGTTTTAAATTTTGAAAAATAGTTTTTATTAATGTAAAATCAAGAAGGACCCTTGCAACTATATACAAAAACCAATTCGTTACTATAGTGATTTTACCGCACTCCAAAACCAAAAATAAAAAAATTTTATATTAATTATATACAGAATAAAATAAAATATTCCGATCCCATATTCTTTAATTATTCCCATCGAAAAAATTCCTGAAAATTACTTATTTTTGCAGTGGTAACAATGGCTATCCTACTTAAGTTTTGCTAAATATTTTTAATTTTATTTAGCCAAAATCTGTTTCAGGAATGCAAACCAAATTATTTGAAACAACTCAAGTTGTCTAATATTTCATTGCATCATCTTTATTTTATTTTTAAAGTGTTTTACCCAATATTTTTCACAACGATGAGGGTAATTATCCTTACAAACTATGAAGTTAATCTGATAATAGTTGAAACAGTTAATTTTTGATTTATTTTATTATTCTCTCTTTGTTTTATTAAAGGGAAATTGTTCCTAATCTATTCGCTTCCCTCTTTTATTAGAATGTCTATCAAAAATACTAAACACGATGATAATCAAGAAAATAAAATATAATAACTGGATAACTTAATAATAATCAAGTCTACAGCAGATGCTTTTCAAAGACTCTCGAGTTTTCACAATAATAATAATAATAATAACAGTAAAGATGTTTTTCATAGAAAACATAACGTAATAACTCAAAAGGAAAAGGAACGATATGAAAAGAGTTTTCTCAACGATAACAAAAAATTAATGAAAATAAAAATAAAGAAAAGAAAATCATTTTTCATTCTAATGAATAATGAAAACAACAAAAAGGAAAGAAAATGGACAGGAAAATATTTTTCCTCATTTTTTTCATTTGTTGAAATTGATAGAACGTTTAATATTTGTTTTGTTGTGTTTGTCCGTGGTTGGTTGAAACGTTTTAATTTGATTTCATGGTGAATTTTATTTTGAATAAAATTTGTGACAAGGCATAACTTTTGCTTCATGTTCATTTCACCTATAGGGAGATTTCTAAGTATGTTTTTAACTTGAACGGTAATTGATTTGTAATCCACACAAACTTGAATATTTATAAATTAAGTTGAATATCACACAAGACGTTCATATTGGAGAAGTGTTCCAGATCAACATCAGAAGAGTTACTCCTGATTCTTAATCAAGACTTCCGATTTTAAAAAGTATTTACAAATATGAGTTGTTGCCTCGGTCTGAAAGACTTTAGTACTAAAATCATAAATAAATTTTGAAAATCTTGCTGCATACGCCTACCCTACTAAATAATACATTTTATTTAAAACAAAAAAGCTGATAGTTCAGATAGTTTTCAATCTTTAATAAATAAGACACCATTTTGCCCTTGTAGCAGCACCAAAGTTTTCTCCATATTCTATCCAGCACTACTGGGGAGAAAGACAGAAATCATGCAAGGAATCGGAATATCATCTCATATTTTTGTCACAGGTAAATATGTACCGATTTTCACTTTATAGGTAAAGCAGACACAAACCATTTTGCCGTCTACTGGTCGTTGCACTCTACCACTATATGAAGTGAGTACCTCCAAACCCGATTCTGTGTGTCTGTCTTTTAAAGCCTCGCGCCTCGTCGACGCGGTGATGTCCTGCCTTTTATGGTTGTTTATGTTTTATTGTTTTTAATAATGTTCCTACGGGTGTCACTGGAATTTTGGTAGACCAATTCACAGCCCTGTTAGCTAGGCTTAGCAAAATGCACCTACAGGTACAGATATTAAGATAATATTACCCATGGTAAAATTTCCGGTAAAATTAATTTTGTAGAACAAAACTAACAATATTTATCTGAACAACAAATAGATGCCTGTGAAAATCTATATCCCAGTACAAAATGCTTTCTGAGATAAATTGAGCATTTTTTTTAAACATTTGTAGATTGAGGCCATCCCTGGTTATTGGTTCCGGCAAATCATTTCATTTCTTTCCAGTTTGGACTGGAAAGTAGTTCTGCATTGTGATAAATACAGTCTTGAATCTCGACGGTTTGTTTGTGTGCACTACCAACTGGCGAGCAATGTTCCTGTTGTAAACTGTTATTATCAAGCGCTATTTTCAGATGTTCGGACGGACGGTTTTTTTCTGCAGTAAACGATGTACTTACACTTGGTTAGTGCAAATTGATAAAAATGAATAAACGTAAGTCTATGAATTCTTTATAGATTCACCTATGAATTCGCAATGCACCTATGTGTCCGCAATGCATACAATACTAATTGAAATATCGTTTGAGAACTTGTTATCTAGAGATATGTTTAATTTCACAATTCCTGATTGTGAGCATACAAGATTTTTTGTTGGTATTGTGTGCAGAAGAGAGATATCAAATCCATATTGCCGAAACATTGGATAAATCAGAAACCATTAATGGAGACGTCGATAAGTCATGGTATTTGCTCAAAGATGCTGTTTTAAGCGCTGCTGAGGGAATACTTGGACGACCACAAAACTACTCCCAGAAGCCATGGATGGATCAAGCATGCCTTGACGCTATTCAGTACAAAAGAGATTGCTATCTGAAGTGTCTACAAGGACGCAACACCAGGTCCACGAAGGAGAACTATAAACTGGCAAGAAGACCCGTTACAAATCTATGTAAACGAACGAAGGGAGAATGGTGGAAGAGACAGTGTGAGGAGATTGAAAGCTTCAATAAGGAACATCAATCGCGCAACTTTTTTCAACAGGTTGGAACCTTAAGGAAGGGCCCTCAAACTAGATCGACTGCTATTCAAAACGAAAATGGGAAGCTACAAGTAGACCTTAAAAATATTTTAGATTCTTGGGCTGCTTATTTTGAGAATCTTCTCAACTTAAGTGACACGCAACAAATCGGACGACGAGCAAAGCTTATTCGTGCATCAAAGGTACATGTAGACGAACCAACCAAAGAGGAATTCGAAGCGACGCTGTCAAAATTAAAACGCTTTATTACCTGGTATCGACGATATACCATCCGAAATGATTGTACATGGAGGCAAAACTCTATCCCTAAGATTGTTTGAACTTGTTCAAATGATATGGAGGACTGAAACTATGCCACAGGGCTGGAACACAGCTATGCTGATACCAATCCATAAAAAAGGTAATCGCCTACAATGTGCAAGCTACAGAGGAATCGCTCTCCTTTGCACAGCATATAAGATCTTTTCTTACATTTTGCTGTCCAAAATCAATCCTTTTGCTGAACAACTGTTCTGAGAATATCAGTGTGGTTTCTGGCGGGGCCAAGGTACTACCGATGCACTTTTCTCGATAAAGATGATTTTGGAAAAGTGTCGAGAGTTCAGCATACCTGTGCGCCAACTCTTCATTGATTTCAGGCAGGCCTACGACTCTCTCGATCGAGAGACTCTATGGTCTGCTCTGGTGTCAATGGGAATCCCTGGTAAACTGGTATGACTATGCAAAATGACAGTACAGTACTCTCAATGCTGTGTACGAGTAGAGAACGAAATATCAAAGTTTTTGTAGAGTCGACTGCGGTTTAAGACAAGGTGGTGATATCTCTCCTATACTTTTTAATCTAGCTTTGGAATATGTGTGCCGTCAAAAGAAACTACCGACTACAAAACAATATCTTGTCAATAAACTCAGTACAGATGATTGCTTACGATGTTGTCATCCTCGGCCGAAGTGAAGCTGTTATGAGTGAGACTTTCAAGTTGCTTGAGAGTGGTGCTAGGAAAATTGGTCTGCAAATTAACTACAATAAAACCAAACATATGAATGTTTCAAGAGAGGCTGAGAAGAAAGATTTGATGTGCGGCGATGAACGAACTGAGAGAGTTGAATTATTTAAATATTTGGGATCAATGCTTTATTCAAACAACAGCATACTTACAGATATAAAAGCTCAAATCGCTGCAGGTAATCGAACTTTCTACTCAATTAAACCTCTCCTTGGATCACCGTATGTATCAACTAACACCAAGCTCAAATTATACAAGGCATTGATTAGACCGGTTGTGATGTATGGGTCACAAACGTGGACCCTTACACAAAATGACGAATCGCATTTATCTGTATTTGAGCGTAAGAGCATACGCTACATTTTTGGTCCACTTAAGACAGACGATGGAGAGTTTAGAACCCAGTTTAACTTTGAGATCAGAGACCTTCTTGAGGGTCCTGATATGATAGGTTGTATCCGTTCTAATAGGATTGCTTGGTTTGGGCATGCTCTATGAGCCGATTCACAGTCTGGAATGATTAGAAAAGTGTACGTTAGTATCCCAGGGAGTGCTAGACCGTGAGGAAGACCACGACTACAATGGGAGACTGACGTAATAAACGACCTTAAAAAAATCGGCAGCCATGGTGATTATGTCGCTGTTGCGAATGACCGTGGTGAATATTCAAAGCTGATTAGCCTGGCAACGCTCCTACACGGAGCATGAACGCCGATAAAAAAAAATTGGGTGCAAAAATAGGTATAATAATTGTCCATGTGAGAAACAATCCGTATCTAGATCTAAATCGAATAATTTTAAAGATTGGCTGTGAACTTTTTTCAATTGCAATTTTCAATTGCAGGACGAGATCGAGTGCATTCAAAAAATTCTGTTGGAAAACAACATGCTTCCATAGCCGGTGTCGATGGACTTCTAAACTATTAAATTATGTTTTAAACAAAATATTGGTTTTTAATGTCACCACACTTTAAAATCCGAAAGACGATTGTAAATAGCTCATTCTATTATACTGGGAACAAAACTTCGGAGTATATTAACTTAAATTACACATCTAGTATAATCAAAGTTTCATTTTTAACTTGTCACATATTTATTTTAAAGTAAGTCAAGTAAATTTTTTTTATATATTTGTAACACAAAGTCTCTATTCTTTTTAAAATATTAAATTATTAAATTTAGTGTACACCAGTTCTGTTTCTATTTCTTACATCCTATCATTCTCCATAATGCTATCGCCTTTGGATTTACGTACTCTTTCCTTGCGAACAGAAGTAGGCTGATTTACAAAATAATTTCCGGAAACAAAACAGGGACATTGGAATCTGTTCATAGCTGTTTCTTGAATGTAGAAAGCTTTGATTTACTAAAATTAATAAAGCTAAATAAGTTTTTAGCTGGCAATGCTGGTAAACGGCTGTAAAGTTTAACTTCACTGCCGCCAGGGAGAAGGTTAAAGTTTTACTTTTTTGACTAATAATCAAAGCGGCTGTAAAGTAACGCTATTTTTATTTTATTTTTACGGTGGCCGTAAAGTAACTTTTGTTATTTGTTATTTTGTTATTTTTTCAAACAAATTGTATAACTATGATAACAAAAAATAATAAGTAATCT
Source organism: Diogma glabrata (assembly GCA_963693315.1). Classification (NCBI taxonomy): domain Eukaryota; kingdom Metazoa; phylum Arthropoda; class Insecta; order Diptera; family Cylindrotomidae; genus Diogma; species Diogma glabrata. The sequence continues at coordinate 220,711,885 of OY856186.1, forward strand.
GATTGGATTATGAAACTTTGAATTATTGTATAACTTTGTAAACAAAACATAACAAATAGTTTGATTGAATAATGGAATTTTGAATTGGAGCTTGTGATTAAAAATTTGATTTATATAAATTTAAATGTTTTTTACTTCTTGGACGTAATTATGACGGTAATAAATCATATTTATAAATATTTTGATGTATTAATTTCATATTAATACAAAATTTAAAAGTTTGCCGAAAAAATAGTGTATTTATTTCGGAGCTAAAGTGTTTTTTGTGTATCGTCTATAATTGTCTATAATTGCTAAACTATAGACTCAAAACAAAAAGTAGCAGTTTAGCTCTGAATATAATAATATACTATTTTTGATTCAACGCATTTTATTCAATATTAATAGTAAAACAAGAAGATTTAAAAATTAAAAATGCCAAAATTAGATGTGTGAAGTATATCATATGAGGACCATCAGGACCAAAAATAAAAGATGAAACTCTGTGTGACAAAATGGATAACAAGGATTTTTCAGCGAAGTTCCTTTTGTTATAATTAAAGTAACACATTATAGAGTATGAAGAACATTTGCAAGATGCATTTTCAGTCCTTTAAAACAAATTAGTCATCACAAGAACTTTAATGCAATCCAACCAAAATTAATAAGACCAATATTAAAACTATAATGAACAAAAAATTTCCCATGAGTTTTGCGAAACAAAAAAGTTTAAAACACATACATTTGAACAAGCAATTGGAATTCTTTTGCCTACTACCGTCTTCCCCCGAAAAAAACGCCTAGGCGTTGTAAACAAATAGAACGCCTACCCTGCGTTTTATTCAAATATAACGCCTAGGCGTTATGTATTGAATTATGAATACAAACTAATTTTTTTAAGGCATTCACTACATGCATGAAAAATAATATCATTCGTATTTTGATTTTTTACATTAAAGCAAATGATTTTTGACAGAGAAAAACTCGAAATCTCTTTTTGACTATGTATTTCAAAAACTTCAAAATCAGTTTCGATCCGAAACGAATGGCTAAGTAGTATTATAAGCGATACCATCCTAGAAATTGAAGCCAATCTAAATGATCTTATCGACGAGAACGACAACGCCAAGCTCCATAAAGAGTATTCAACATCATGTGGTATGGAAATTGTAGCTTTTTACAAACTAGAAGATGTCAAGTGTCAACATTACTGTTGTGGAAGTGGACAACAATTGTATAATGAACGATTAATGTTTATGGGTCATTCTTTTACAAATTGGGCACCTTTCTGACCGACACATTTTTGATTTGGCTGAACTTTTTCGTGGGGACTTTATATCGAAAAAATTTTCTATTAAAACATATATTAATTTAATGGAGAAATGAGTTTTACTGTTAGAAATAAATTAATTTTTCCAGCGCAGGACAACTAAAATTTATTTCAAACGTTAAAAATAATAAAAAATTAAATCTGTACATATTTGATAATTGATTGTGTCTAAATTTTCGATTTTGGTTATGTTTTTTTTGAATGCTCAAAAATTTCTTTTTCTGTTGTTTTGGCTCTACTTTTGATGATTTACTGAATATTAGACCAATTGGCTACAATCAATTCCTTCAGCAATTCAATCGATTGGAAAGTGGCTAATATCACCAGCACAAACTCTTTATTAAAAATTAAAATTGAATAAATTTTTCGGTTTAAAATTGGATACAGAATTTTCAATTTACAACACATACAAAATCATATAACCACCATATACAGATTACCTAAACTACTAACTTATGTTTTATTTACAACAAAAGTTTAAATTAAATTTTTTAAAAAATCGCTTACTTCGAAAAGTGGCGTTCTATTCGAGATAGCGTTCTATTTGAAACAGCGTTCTATTCGAATAATTATATCACTTTTTAAGAAAATCGAAAAATTGCTCACCCTCGAACACAACGCCTAGGCGTTGTTTTCGGGGGAAGACGGTAGTCAATGATATAACCAACAAAACACTTAACACAAACATAGGATAGTGAAATTTTATTTTGTTCACTCGACTAGGAAAAGATAAAAAATTTACTTGTGTTAAAATATAATTATCCATAAAAATAGGTCAGTTTTTTTAATCGTTAAACCGATTCCTTAACTATACCATTAAATACATCCTCTCCACAAGTTCTTTTATCTTTTTCATTTCTTATATCTAACTTAAAGAAATAAATAAAGAAAAACTTCAACTTCAAAAAAAAAAACAATTGCAGTAGAAAATGCAATCCAATAAGAAATAACGAAACGACATAAAAAAACGTTTAAATTATATTTTTCCTTTTCATTTATTGGATTATAAATTGTCTCAGTTTTCTTTCGATTATGGTTTTTTGTCTGAGCTTCTTTTATTGTTCTCAGATTTTCTACAGATAATTTGCAGTATTGGTATGACGTGAACCTAATGAAAAAAATATGGTTACTGCTGAAATAACTACGAAACAGCGGACAGTTAAAACTGGATTGCTTATAAATATTAAATTTATTCTGAAGTTCATTTAACTCTCCATCAAAACTTTTCTGTCGCCGACTATCTCATCAAAAAATAACATTATCACAAATTTTCTGAATCATTCAACAATCAAAAAAAATTCTGAGAAAAATGAAAATTCCAACAAATATATTTTCTTATCATTTTCTCTTGTATTTTTTTTTATTCCATAAATTTATGATAAATTTAATTTGATTTAAAGAGTAAGAAAAAATTTATACATTTATATTATATTAAAGAAAATCGTTTTTCTTTTCTATTTCTGTTTTTTTTTTCTTTCAGTTAAATAAATTTGAAGATTATTATTTTTTCTTTCTTTGAATTATGTTTCAAATGGAAAATCTTGTTAGAATTTTCTCGTATTTTATCACCAAACAACCAAGCTATGAAAAATTTAAGTAAATCTGACAGTCGCGATAACAAAATAGAAATAATAATAAAGGGAAAAATGTTATGAAAATTGAAATTTGAGTTGTGGTTGATTTTTTTCGATGAATGCAGAAAATTATGGAATTTTCTGATAGAGAAATTTATTTGCGATTTTATGTGTTGAAAGTATTTTTTGGAAATTAAAATCAACATGATTTAAAAATGTGTAATGAATGACTGAAAAATATCTTTGTCCGTTAATGCCAATTATATTGACCCTACTTCTTGTGTTACCTACCTAGGATTTGGATTATTACATATATATTTATTGGAAATCTTCCTTAGCAAACATATATTTTACTGTGTGTTTTTATAATAAAATCTTCTTTTTAAGAAAGAGTCCAGCTATATACTTTAATAAATGCTTGTATAATTTCCGTTATGTAATAACAGCTTACGGCTTACAACTGACATTGCAACTTAGCTATGTAATAACAGCAATGTAGTTTCAACACTTAATAAAATAACGATTCCAGCTTGGAATAATATAACTTTTGTATTACTAAGTAATATTACCGATGTAGGTATCAAAACTGCTTATAAAAACAACAATTCCAAATAATTATTTCTTGTAGACTGTACATAATTATTTATTGTATTATTTTTTATTATTTTTACACAATAACAAATTCTGAATATTTTAAATATTTTAACAGAAAAAACTAACAGTCTTATAAGAAGACAAATTTTTTAAATCTAAACTTTAAAAACAATTTATTCAAAACAAAAAGAAAAATCGAGGCAATCTTTTTTAAAATTTCAAAAACATTTTAGTTCGAAGCATCACCACATTGTCATGAAGATCTACAGAAGAAACTCATCAGAAATGGTTTAACTTAATGTTCGGTCTATGTCAAATGTCACTAAACAAATTTGCTCGCTAAAAAACTATTTTTCTTAACTTTCAAAAAAACGAATCAGGAGATCGGGTCGGGAGCGTATCCCAATAATTTACTATCACCAAATATTACTTGCTTTCTTACAAATACCTAGGGTTTCAAGAGATCTACATACATTATGTGTTTTTTTATATGCTTTGCATTTATTCCTAACAAATAGAGAGGAGAGTATAAACAAATCGATTTGGAATAAACAGACAATTCGGAATAAAAAACTGGCAGACAAATTCCATGAAAATTAGAAAACTAATGGAATTGTTTAGGAGAAATACTGCAATGGAATACCACCGATCGATACTTCTTCAGCATTTATAACAGTCAAGGTATCCAGCACTTAAGTGTTGTCATTATCTCTGATATAGATATAAATAACATGATAGTGTGCCAGTGTATCTATTTATATCACAAATAATTGATTTTATAAAAGAGAAAATAGAGCATCCTATTGATAAAATAATCTATATGACTGATGGGGCGGGATCTCAGTGTAAAAAAAATATAATTTTATAAATCTATGCTACCACAAATCAGATTTTAATATGGACGCTGAGTGGCACTTCTATGCTACGCTAGTCATGGAAAAGTATCGCTTGATGGAATAGGAGGTACTTCGAAACGAGGTGCTCATAGATATAGTTTATCTAACAAGGATATTAGTCAAACCCATATGGATCTCTATGAATGGGCTACAGAATGGCAATCAACAATGAATTTTGCATATACATATAAAGGTACACAATTATTTTAGGCATTCATACCTTACAATGAAAAAAACATTGCTTACATAAATATATTCCAATTCAGTTTTATGTTAATACGTAATGTAAATTTTTTTATATTATTAAGGAATTTATATTGTTTTTTGTTACATAGCCTAGAATAAAAATATAAAGTTAATTAGTATATGCATTATACATATTACATAACATGCATTTTATTTCACATTACATATTTACCTCTCAGAATAAGTTTTGTTATATTCGTATATGAGCAATTTCACGAAGATTCAGCAACGTTTTACTTGACCCCTTTTAATTTTGATTATTTTTTGTTTATAGATAGTCTTTCATAAATAAAAAAATACAAGTTCTCTTAGAATTTTTTTTCGACCAGGGGTCTTCACAGGATGTGCCCCTCAATTTTTTGTTATTTTGTGATGTGAGTGCATTTTGACGAGCGATTGTAGAAAAACTACTGAATCGATTTAAATAATATTCTTATTTTTACGTTATTATATTTCCATAATAACATAATACGAACATAATACTTCTCCAGTCAAAAGTTCCTAAATAGATTAAGTTATTTATACGGCTTTTTTGTTTGCAGTCGAGATTGTCAAATTATTTTTTATAAGAGTGATAAGTGATTACTAAAAGTGATAATTAAACATTTCATTTTTTATGCCATCTAATACAAAGAAAATAATTGCAGAAGTGTTTTCCTATTCAAAAGAAACTTCTGTTTGTAAAATAAGTATATCATATTTTACAAACAGAAGTTTGTATTTATTTTATTTATTGTACTACATATATAATTTTTATAATATTTTAAAAAGTTCATTCAATAATAAAATATTTGATATTTAACATAAAAAAAAACTCTTAGTTTATAATGCCGTTTTTATAATTTTCCTTCAGTACGAAAAAAACTGATTCCCGACGGTCATATGCACAACGAATTTTATCTTTAAAACAAAAAATAATGCTATTCCTAAACTTTCACAAGTTGTTAGATATAAAATAAGCTTCAATTTAGTTAAAAAAAAAAAAGGTGTAGCGCCATCTTTTCTTCAATTACACCGTTTTTTTTCCTTATATTACACCGTTAAAAATTATTTCAAAAAATTAACAGTGTACATTTTTAAAAACTTTGTTTTAATACCTATTCAACGACATATCATTTATGAAAATCGATTTAGTAGTTTTTCTACAATCGCTCGTCAAAATGCACTCACATCACAAAATGACAAAAAATTGAGGGGCACCCTGTGAAGACCCCTGGTCGAAAAAAAAAATTCTAAGACAACTTCTATTTTTTATTTATGCAAGACTATCTATAAACAAAAAATAATCAAAATTAAAAGGGGTCAAGTCAAAATTTTCTGAACTTGCGTGAAATTTCTCATGTGCATTTATAATTATTATTATTTAAAGCGAGTGTTGATCTCTCAAATACTTAATTTGTTTCCGACAAATATTTAAATAGTCATTAAATTTCTACAAAACAAGAAATTCGGTGGCTCACTGCATTTAAAAAAAAAATTGAAAAAATGGATACACAAATTTTGTAAGAATTTTATTCTTAAAACGAAAAATATTGCCAGCGCGAAAATTTAATGTTGGATTAAGAATTAGTTGTGCATTTGTTTCTGAAAAAAATGGTAAAAACAAAAACCACCTACAGCGTCATAAAATACTTTTTAAGTTTAACACAGTTTGAAAAACTTGCTACAAAATTTTAAATATTTTTTATATCAATAACCAATCAATTAGCTTTAAAGTGAGCTATAAGCAACTAAAATCGGCTCAGCCAATCGTTAGCAATCAGCCAAAAGATATTAATGTCCGCCAATCCCTAAAGTTCTGTCGCCACCGGTGGAAGGAACAGTTCAAAGTGTTTGTCAATGTGATGTCGTTCAATTATTTTGCTCTACGTTTAATAAACCCGATAATAGCATGCCCACTTGTGCATATTTGGTTGATATGCTGTTTGTATGTCAAGGAACTATCTAACATGACACCCAAATCCCTAATAATATTAAACCTTGATAGATTAGATCCACTTACATTATATGTATATTCTATTTTTTGGCTGCTTCTGGCGAATGTAATTGCCATATATTTTTCAATGTTCAAATGCATTCCATTTGACACCAAGCAGACACCTGTCCCACCATAGGCATCGGACATTGACCTAATTACTTTATATATTTTCAAGTCGTCAGCATATAAAGAAAATGCACAATCTCGGAATAATAATGTGAGATCGTTAATGAACAGTAAAAATAAGAGATTACCCAAATGACTACCTTGAGGTACAGTGGATGTAGCCTTGATTGCCCGTGAATCTATAATGACCTTGAAATTTTACCAAGTTGTATCTATTTGTCAAATAAGATTCTAACCACTGCAAAAGTTTGCCCCTAGTTCCATATATTTTAAGCTTACAAATTAATAAAGCATGATCTACCTTATCAAAGGCTGTAGAAAAGTCTGTGTAATTAGCATCAACTTGGAGACAAGATGCAAATTGACGTCTAATGAAAGAAGCATATTGTACCAAATTAGAAATTGTTGATTTACCCGAATCAAATCCATGTTGCTTAGGGTGGATCAAGCCTCTAAGAGCTATGTACAATTTTTGACTTATAATTTTTTCAAAGCGTTTTGGAATGGTGTACAGAATGGTAATACCTCGATAGTTAAAAATCTTCCGCTTATCTCCATTTTTAAAGATTGGAGTTTTAAATGATGATTTCCAGACATCAGGAAAGATACCCTTACTTAGACAAAAATGAAATAATTATTGAAGATGCTTTGCTATACTAGTTATTGTTCTCTTAATGAATTTTGGAGGAATTAAATCTGGTTACGGCCCTTTTTTAATGTCCAAAGACTGAATTGAATTAAAAACTTCTTCAAGCGTAAGGTCGATTTCTAGTATTCTGTCAGCTGAGGGCAAAATGTGTGACTGGTCAGTTTTTGTATAATTTTGTATAATTAATTCCAAACAATTAAATAAATTTGATTCACTTTCGATATCTATTTGATTTTCAAATATCAAGTTTTATTTTAATGAGAAACCAAAAAACAATCACAAAACAGAAATCTTTTTCACAACAGAAATTTAATTCAATTAAATCATAGTAGCCTTTACTTCTTTTAATATTCAAGAGAGGAACATGCGTTTTAGTTTGAATTTATTGTTTTTTATATAATCGGAGCAAAAATGGTTTTGTTGATTTTTTTATAAAACACAATCAAATTATTTATAAAATAGAATCAAACAAAATTATTTTAGAGCTCAATACAATCAAGTAAATTGTTTTGGAACAGAATAAAATTAAAATTAACATTCTATAGACTAATAACGTACAAAATTATGGTTGTAAAAAACAGAAATAAGTCTATATTTATCGTTGTCGGGAGGATAATAGTAGATTATACACCAAGGGAAAGAGCATATATTTCTATAGAGGTGTGTTTGGAGCCTGAGAGCCAAGCCTGAGGGCTAAATATCACTGAGGGAGATGACATGCTCTCTCTCGAGGTGTATATAATATTTTTTGCACGACCACAATATAACTATGATATTAAAAACTAAATTTAATCATTTAAAGAGAAGGAAAATTATGAACTTTAATGTTCACCATAGTCGGTGCACAGTTAAAAAAAATTGAATATGTAATGCAAATTGCTACACATATAGCTCCTACGGAAGTTTCCATTACAAAACAATACAAAGCTTGCAATATAAAGCTAAACTAATGCTCTTTGCATCAATATTTAACAGAGTACTTGGAGTAAAATATAAGCTTGTTGTTTAAAAATGTCTGTTATTTGCATTAAATAATATTACGCGCAACATTTTTGTTAGTATGACATTTTAATGCAAATTACATCATAATTTCGAGTTACTTTGATTATTACGCACCTGCCGAGATTAATCAAATCAAAATAAAAAAATTACAACGGAAAAAATTAAAACATACATACCACCTTAATCACTATTATTATAGACTTTCAGCTGAAAAGCGATAACTAAAACATACATAAAACGATTTTAACTATATATTTCTAAAATGGATAATACTCTAGTGAATTTTGAAATTTTATTAAATTTTAATGTATTAAATTGTAGCAAGGTGTATTAAAACTTCTAGCTGTTCTATAGAAATAAATTATGATGCAAGAGTTGTTTTAAATTTTATAGGTATGCATTAAAATTAGGTTTAATGCAACATTTACTTTACAATTCAATAATAACCTGCAACGCATAGCTCCTATTGCAAGACTTGCTTTAAATATTGCAGTTACTTTTTCAACTGGGTAGTTTTATCACTTTTAATACAAATTTGTTTGAATTTATCGTAAAAAATTTCTGTTTCCATGAAAACTTTCATTGTTGTCATGGTTTGTTATATTTTACTTGTTATTTATTTGTTATATATATAGTAAAAAAGTATTTTATAGATAAAATATAAATAAATGATTAGTTAGCCTATAAGTTCACACAGAGACTAATCTTTTTAAAAGTCTAGTAAAATTAGTATCAAAATTAGCATCTCAACTAAATTTTAGCACATACATACAATAAAATCAGGATAATTATTATATTTATATATTATTACTATTATTTATTATTATTTCATATAATTTTTAGTTCGTGTTCACAAAGACAGTTTGGGTATTTTGTTTATTATGTTGTTATACATTTTTGGTGTTCAACGTTTTTGTTTTAAATGTAAAAAGGAAGTGTATAGTGCTAAAATTTGATCCAGGCAGATGTCAAAACCGTTACGCACGTTACCGTTGTTGTTGCCGCAGACACAGTATTTTTTTTATTTAAAGATGTAGCACGTTCATGTAAGCTGAAACTTTACAACGCTTTACACGTTTTGTGGTTTACAAAATAATCCAATTAAATACTCCTAACAATTAAAAAACGAAAACATAACTGAGAAGAAGCATATGTGGATGGTCCTATGAGTGATCAAAGTCGAGAGTATTGCGAGCAGCAGTTTTCTTACAGCTTGAATAGTTTCAAATCCTCTTAACACAAACAATGCCGTCTTATTTCAATTGGTTTGATTGTATAACAAATGTGTACTACTTATTGAACCATTCCACTTTAATGAAAAAAATAAACTTAGAAATCTAAAATAAATTCTGAATTCCTACCCTTCATTCTAACATATCATTTTATTTTTATATAAACTCCTAATACATTTTTTCTTTGTATTTTAATATTTTTTATTTTCTTAATCAGACAAAAGAAATTGCCATTTATAAGAAAACCTAAGAAAAGCATACAAGTTAATCCTTGTTTAACTCCTTTTTTTGTTGTCGTTATATTTCTTTCGTTTTACTGAAATAAAAAAAATTCTATCATCATCATCATCTAGATAATAATCATTATATCGAACAACCCACACTATTAAGAAATTGATATGTATATGTTGTTAAGCTTCGCTCCTTAACTTTTCTAACACTTTTTGCTGCTCGTTTTAATTCAAATAAATGATTTTATGTTTTGAATTTTTTTCTAGCTCCTAGAGGTAGGAGCATATGAAACTGTTAGGATAGGAGAGTTATTTTCCGATACCAATTGACATTCTATCCATCTCATATTCAACAATTCAATACAAATATTTTAGTTTTCTTCAACTTTTATGATTACTTAATTTTCATATCAGGAAAATCTTATACGTATGTTTTTCTTTTATATATATTGTTGTAAGAATAAAAAAAAATAGAAAACTAAAGAAAATCCTTAACTTTATTTTCTATTTATTATATAATGATCAAAAAATCTATACAATTCTCTTCGACATATATTTTCTTTAATATTTTCTGTTATTGTTTTGTAGGGCAAATTTTAATAGAAAAACTTTCCATACTGAACTCTTAGTGTATGTAAGAAAATGGAAAAAAAATAATGCATATTGTTTTGTTCTTCACATACATACAATTTTCTCTACATATTTGAATTTTACTTCGGTCCGAAAGACCTAAATTATACAATCACGCAAATTTTTTTTACATATGGCTCCTACATTTTTGGCATTTATCGACGTTTTGGGTGATAAGTGTATTCTATATAAAAAAAAATTGTCCTTCTGGCATACCATCTGGCATACATGACAACATCTGGGTCGACCCCCAGTGGAGCCATTGAACTTTAGGCAGCTGGAAGTTCATTAATCCTGTGGAGCCATTGAATTCCAGGCAGTATCCAATTGCAATCTAATCTGTTTTGACAAATTACCGGAAATATGACTAGGTGGAAATTTTATTGCTCATGTTCCGTGGGACCAAAGAAGAGCAACCGCTGGTTCATCAACAGTCCTCTGCACTTTTGGATGTCAACTGAAGAGAGCACTATTTTGGTGGGGATTAGGGTAACTATGGTCGTAAATGAGAGGCATATAAAGGCTCACCGTTGTCACCTACCAGTCAGACAATGGGTTTGACAACTCATTGAGATGAAGACTTAGTGGGACACTTATACCAGATGGTATATTAATTTTTTATGGAGCTTTTGTCTACAAAGGTTTCAAGAAAGCAACCTCTACGGTGAAGAGAAAAGCAGTAAAGAAGAAATGGAAGAGATGGAGTAACATCTTCCAAACCCGGACACTAACTATACGTAAATGCATTAAAAACAATTGGCCTGGCGTTAAATGTCATGGGAACGCTAATGGTCAAATGTCGCAAATAGTCAATATCGCCAGGAGTTAGTTCGAGGAATTCATTGAATTCATTGAACTGGTACAGAAGAAATTTACCTTACTGTAGACACATGATGGACATCTCTTGCACTCAATCTGAGCAAAACTAGATTGGTCCCCATTACAGAATGTAGATTTTGTTTAGAGGAATAAGAGATTGCAGCCAAATATCAGCTTGCGTTAAATTAAATCGTTTTTCACAAAAAAATCTGTTGAGTTCACTAGACTGTTATAGACTAAGAGCTCGCGACGGTCAGACCTTCGTTATTTTATAAACGCTGAAAGTTTCTCTGCGCATACCCCCTACTCCGGTAGGAACGATAAGCGACATATGAAGTTTGGATCATAGTGGCTTTGGCAGGGAGTAGGTAACAAAGAGGCCTCCAAAGTTTCATGAAAGTATAAAAGCTAATTTTTTAAGCTAATCGTTCCTACCTGAGTAGGGGGTATGCGCAGAGAAACTTTCAGCTTTTATAAAATAACAAAGGTCTGGCCGTCGCGGGCTCTTGTTCTTTTAGGCTAGAAAACATCAAATCGGATCTGTTGTAACTTGTAATTATTGAAAAATCATTTAGCTGAATCAAAAAAAATTAATTAATAAAAAATATTAAAATAAATCCTAAATTTAACAAAACAATTTATTTCGAAAACTAAAATATGTTTTTATGCTTCACTTTAAAATATAAACTTATTATAAAGTCAAGGATACGCGATATATAAACCCATCCATAAAAACCGGGACATTACAAGAGGGCATTATGAATTCATAACGCCCGCTTATAAGAAGCTAAAAAACTAAATTAAATTATTTTTGATCTAGTTTTGTCTATAAAATCCAAATAATTCTTATTAAATTTTAGCTAGTAAAAGATTTTTTCTACTAACCAGCTTAAAAAATCTACTTACGATGTTTGTTCATTGCATCGAAAATTTCTTTTTTATTCGCCTATATATTAAAGTGTTACTTTATTACTGTGATTTGCGGCTTTAAAGTATCACTTTTCAGCTATTTATTTTGTCGTCATAGCTACGTCCAAAAAAGTAAAAAGCATTTGTATTTGTTTAAATTCTATGAAAAATAAATTTTTTTATCAAAGCAACCCGCAAATTCAAAATTTCATTATCCAATTAAAATAGTTGTTATCATTTGTTGTCATAGAATTTGGAAAAAATAATAAATATTTTTTCAAAGGTTACTTGTTCCACATATTTTGATTTTAAAATTTATGAAAATTTGTAATTGTAATTTAGAATAAACAACTTTTCTTAAAATATTTTGCTTGCGGCGAATAAAAAATAGTATATGATGCACGGACGTAAGCTATTTTGGACTTAATGTGGGTGCAAATCTCGGCTAGCGCCTCGATTTGCAAACTCCACATCCGTCCAAAATCTTTAGCTTTACGTCCTAGCATCATAATGTACTATTTTATTCGCCTACATATTAAAGTGTTACTTTATTACTGTGATTTGCGGCTTTAAAGTATTACTTTTCAACTTTTTATTTTGTTGTCATAGCTACGTCCAAAAACGTAAAAAGCATTTGTATTTGTTTAAATTTTATTTTTATCAAAGCAACCCTTAAATTCAAAATTTTATTATCCAATTAAAATAGTTGTTATCATTTGTTGTCATAGCTACACAATAATTTGGAAAAAATAATAAATATTTTGTCAAAGGTTACTTGTTCCCAACCGACCACCATAACTAATATTAATGGTGATTGATCTTCTGTCAAATCGTTTTTTTGTTTGTTTGTTTTCCTTTATTTCTCTGAGAGAGAAACCGGTTTGTCTTCCCAAAGACGTGCATAAATTTTTCATTTGATTCAAAATTGTACAATTATTGCGAGTTTCTTTTAAATCTATAAGAAAAAAACCTACCACAAAAAAATAATAGTTTCTCCCTCACTGCTACTATATAAAAAGAAATAAGAAAAATGACAGATTAGGATTTGATTCTAACCAAATATATAAATTTTAATCTTTTATCTATTAAAAATAAACTACACAATAATGAAAAGTTGGTCGCCAGCTAGTTTTCATAATATACTTTCAGGATGTATACATAACTTAAATATTTGCACATTTGCATTATAAAATAATAAAATGTTCACTATTATAAAATCACTGGAAATAACACAATAAATGTAAAATACTCTCGTAATTATTTTCATTCATTTTATAAAAATTAGCACAACTAAAAATAATAGATTGTACTTTTTGTTTCGTTTTAAATTATTTAATTGTTTTTAATTTATAATTTAATACAATAGTTGGTTGTTGTAAATAAACAGAAATGCAAATGGCGAAATGAGAAATTGAATATGACATTTTAGCAAACACGATTTCTTATGTCTCTCTTCATACAATTTTAAAGTTATGTTCTCTCTATATTTATATATACTCTAAGCTTGTTCCACATATTTTTATTTTAAAATTTATGAAAATTGCTTCGGTCTGAAAGACCTAAGTATTACATTCATGAGCTCAAAGTCAAATTCTTACCCCCACTTTTTTTGGCATTTCTCGACGTTTTAGGACCAGCTGATTCTAAAAAAGCAAAAAAAAAAAATGTGTGTGTCTGTAGGCCGGCCGTCCGGCCGTCCGTCATTACCTACGCTGCAGGAAAAACGGCTTGAGGGATTTCAAAAATTTTTTTTTCTAAAAATAGGTATTCACAAGGCACAGGTCCGAAAAGACGCTGTGTTCGATAACTGTACCGGAAGTGTGTCAAAAAAATCATTATGTGTGTCAAAAATAGCAAATTTTCATATTTTTGCCTTAAAAAACGTTCATTTTAAGTGATTACGAGTAGGAACATTAAATTTGGACAAATCTTGATGGTAGGGATTGGTATGTGAGATCAAAAACTAGATTATTGCATTATAAGTTTGTCAAAAAAATGTTGTCAAGTGTGGCAAAAGAAAGATTTTTATTTATTTTTTTACCTAATTTTTTGGAAAAAAAATAAAATTAATTGTTTGTTGGAAATGAAATTTTATTATTATTACTGAGAATTATGGCATTATAAGTTTGTCAAAAAAATGTTATCAAGTGTGTCAAAAGAAAGATTTTTATTTATTTTTTTACCCAACTTTTTGGAAAAAAATAAAATTGTTTGTTTGAATTGAAATTTCATTATTATTATTGAGAATTATGGCATTATAAGTTTGTCAAAAAAATGTTGTCAAGTGTGTCAAAAATTATTTTATTTATTTTTTAGCCAATTTTTTGGAAAAAAAATGTAGCTGTTTTTATGCCGTAAATGTAATTGAAAATGAAATTGAATATGGAAATTTTTGAATTTGTTTTAGATTTTGAAATATTTTTGGAATTTTGAAAAAAGTTTGTATTTTTAATTTTGCAATAATTTTTGCAATATTTTTAGAATTTCGGAAAAAGTTTTAATCTTTGATTTTGTAATAATTTTTGCAATATTTTTAGAATTTTGGAAAAGTTTGAATTTTTAAGAATTTTTGGCATATTATCGGAATTTAGAAAAAGTTTAAATATTTGATTTCATTCTAATTTTTGGAAAATTTTTGGCATTTTGAAAAAGTTTGATTTTATTTAATTTAACAATATTTTTGGAATTTTGATTATAATTTTCCGGCAACGTATTGATGTTTCGTGTTAGTTTTGTAATAAATTTTTAAACAGATATAAAAAATACTTGTACTTTAACAAAGAGTTATGTTTGATATACATCGCTGCCCAAAACTAAAAACCATGTCCTCGTGAAAGTTTTTTGCCGAAAACTATATCAAAATCCTTTGCCCAGACCGAAGTCTTGATATCTCAGAGCTGTGAGATTTCAGCCCCTCCATATTTTATAATTTTAATTTAGAGTAAACAAATTTTCTTAAAATATTTTGCTTGCGGCGAATAAAAAATATTATATGATGCACAGACGTAAGCTATTTTGGACTTATTGTGGGTGCAAATCTAGGCTAGCGCCTCGATTTGCAAACGCCACATCCGTCCAAAATCTTTAGCTTTACGTCCTAGCATCATAATGTACTATTTCGTCACCAGTGATAAAAAAGCCTATACAAATTACTTTCGTACCTAGTGACAAAAGTAATGTTTTAAAAGCCATCTATTTTTGAATTTCTTAACTAGAATAAATCATGCTAGAACACCCGTTAAGAAAATCAATTGATTGAATGAAATAATTTTGTTAGTGTTAATTTGTCGCTCTTGGGAATATGACGTTAATTAATTTTAGAATTATTTACGGACAGTTTACATTAAAAATGTAAAAATAATAATAGTTAACCATATAAGATTTATAATATTCTTTTAAAATCGTTTGGTAACAAACAATTGGTGTTAAGATATCTAAAACAAAAATTCTTTCACCTATTTATTTAAGAAAAACAAAAAAAATATTTATCTACATAAAATATTTTTCGTTGTTTTAAAATATATCAGGAATTTACGTGATGCCATCCCCATACAAAAACTAAATCAAAACTGTTGTTTTTATTTTAGAAATCATAATAAAAATTTTAAACTTGATTTTGTTTATTACAAAACCATTTTTAGTTATAAGCCTACTAAACGCGATATGCAACAAACAATAAGCCTTTAAAGATGTGTTATTTAATGGTTTTAGGAACTTTATAGACCAAATAGAATAAAAATATAGAATTTTGTAGTGTAAATAGAATGAAAATACATATGTATATGTATAAAGTTGACGACTTTTTTGTATGAAAAGCCAATCAAGCTTGTAACTAAAGACGGTTTTTTATGACATAGAAATTGGATAATTTATTCATATTGAGTCATCTATATTTTAGTAGCAGAAATATAAATATAAATTTAAAGATTTTGTTTGGATGTTTATATGTTTTAAAATTTGAATTGCATGTAATTATAAATAAAAATGCTTAATAATTAACAATAATTTTTAAAAAAGTAGTAGAAAAAGTACAGTTTTCTACTCGCCGAAAATCATATTTTGAATCTCGCGACCATTATCAACCTCGGCTATCGCCTCGGCTGATAAACTGTCCTCTCGCTTCAAAATATGTTGTTTTCGGCATCGTTGAAGAATATACTACTTATAGTTGTTAAATTTTTTTAGCAACATTTTCGTTATTAAATGTTCATATGATTTTCTAATAGTAGCAAACTGTTTTAAACGTCATAAAATGTTTTTTTATTCGCCTACATACTAAAGCGTTACTTTATTACTGTAATTTGCAATCGCAGCCTTAGAGGGTCACTTATTAACCATATATTTTGTTGTCATAGCTACGTCCAAAAAAGGAAAAAACATTTGTATATTTGTTTAAATTCTATAAAAAATAGAAATTTTTATCAAAGCAACATTTTCATTCAAAATTTCATAATTCAATTATATTATTTTGTTATTTTTTGTTGTCATAGCTATACGATTTGTTTGAAACAAATAATAAATATTTTTGTCAAAGGATACATGTTCAGCATATTTTTATTATCAAAATTTACAAAAATTTTTTTTTTGATTTAGATTAATCAAGTTTTTGATTTAGATTAATCAAGTACGAACGTAAGCCATTTTATACACACACTAAATGTGTGTGTAAAATCCACATACCTTCAAAAACCCTAGCTTTACGTCCTTGCATCATAATGAACTATTGTCATACAAAATTTAGGAGAATTTGTTTACATAGCAAAGTACAACGTACTTCTAAAATCTACATAGTAAAACAATATTTATAATACAATTAAAAATCATTTATTGATATTTATTGTAAAGTTTGAACATTTTGTTAAATTAATGCCTGGAATAGAATTTATATCAAATACATTACTTTGGTTATTCGATATTGAATTTATATCGAATGTATTATTCTGGACACTACTGTTTTCACCAGTTTTATTTATTAAAATTGAATCATCAATTTTTTTAGCTGTATCATTTTTGTTCCGTATCAAATCATCGATGTAGCCTTCGACAACTGATGTGGACTTCCATCCACCATGTGTTTTTAGGGTTGTTATATCCCCACCAGCATCAACTAACATTGTAGCGGAAGGTCTGCGAAATGTGTGTCCCGAATATTGTTCTGGATCGCGTAATTCCAAAAAGAGAGCTTTGTCCATTTTGTTAAATTTATTGATCCCGATTCTTTGTCTAGTGCATCTACCATTTTGGTAGTTTAAAAATACTATCTCAGTGTTACTTTATGCGACTTAGATGGCCATTTACTTAAGTATAATTTTTACAACTTTTGTAAAACTCACCAGGGACCGCAAATTTTCTCGTAACCTTTGGCTTGGTTTCTGGTACATTTATCAGAAAAACTGACCCAAGATCTTGTAAATAACAAGTTTTTATTGTGTACATTTCATTACACCGACAAGCACCCATTACTCCCATATTAATTTACTCCCAACTTAAAAAGTAAAAAAATTGTTGTTTGTATATAATTTTTAGAAAATATATATAGATGGTGTTTACCTTTGTTGCCAGGTATCTATCATCAGATGCTTTAGTAAGGAAAAGATTTATTTTTTCTGGAGAAAAAGTTTTCGATTTCTTAGGTTGAAAACCTTCAGATTTGCGTTTAAGAAATGCAAGCAATTTTAAATAAACCTGAATGTTGATTCCTCGGTATATATTAAGTAAAATAAAAAAATTTAAAATAATATATTAATCGTGGTTTTAAGTATGGAATAATGCTTCCATAGCGTGGAAAATTTAATCTTGCTAGAAAGTTCTGTAAAATATACCAACAGAACAGATTCTAATCTGCTTTTTTGCACTTTACCATTCTAAAAAAGATTTGTATATCGTTGTGTATACTTTTCTGAACTTTTCCGACAATAAATAATTGAAGATGTAATTTCTGCCGCTTTTTTAATTTCTGGTGGTGTTAAATTAATAATTTCGTAACTTACAGAATTCAACGCAGCTAATATCACAAATAAATGGGTTGAAATGCAAATGTAGAAATAAAACATTTCAAGTCTTCAAACCTACGTTTGAAATATGCTTGCAATTCTTCTAATTTTCAGCTTTTCTTCTTTGATATCAATTATATTTGCTTTTATTCGTAGAGAGTGATTTAATATTGTCAACCTATGACCGTTTACAAAAAGTCGAAGTTTAGCTTCAAAACTAAATAAGTTTGTGACAAATCAATAGTTATTTCTTCTTTTCATGTCTGTAAGGAACATTGAGTCAGAAAGTTAAGTTTCGTTTTCAAATTCTGGGTATGCTTTCCTTTTCTTTGATAAATGATGTGATAGGATTTAGTAGTTCTACAAAATGGCTCAAAACATTGAAAGTTGACATTGAAAGTTGAAAGTTGACAGCAACGGGAAAGTCGACATCATAAGGAAGCATCATTGGGCAATTCACCTGTTTCGTCATTTAATCTTTATTCTTCTAAAACAATTTAATTTGACGATGTGTTTTGGTAGTTGTTCTGTTTAAATTTGTTCTGTTCAAGATAAGTTGCCACTATTATGAAAATACCAATGTAACAAGAAATTTCTGAAAAAAATCCAGCAAACAAAATTTTGGAATCAAAAATCCTTCGGAAAAAATTCTGAAATAAAAAATTCAGTGGGAAGAATTCTGAAATATGTAATTCGATATCAATTTTCAATAAGAGCCGCAGTTAACTCCTTAAAGAGCCGCAGCCGTTGCTATAGGCATTGCCATAGGCAAATGAAAATATTGCTGTTGGCAGATGGAAAATCGAATCAAGAAGCCGATACTATAATGAATTAGAATCCGGCCTTTTGCGATGTTTTTAAAAATTCGGTAATCGTTAGTACAATAAAAACAAATTTTGCATGTTTTTTCCACAAGTTTTGACACAGGGTGGCTCGAAATTTCTTAAAAAACTTACTGAGAACCTAACAATAAAGTTAAATTGTGTTCGAAGAACGTGTTACTTAATTTGACTAATTTTGTTTTTGTTTGAAAGGTACTTAGTGTGGCTTTATAAAAACATTATACTGACTAAAAAATTTATATTTTTAGACGATTTTTATAAATTTTAATTCTTCAACCATGGTTTTTTCAAAAAGCATCTTTTTATTTTTCTTTAATTTTTTTATATTTCAAAGGCTTATTACTTTCTCAAAACATACTAAAATTACAGACACGCGTTTTATTTTAATTGCGAGAAAAAGGCATTTGAATCTATTATTATGCAGTTTCAGTTTTTTTGTACTTTGTGTTAAAAGGTATTACATATAGGTTAATAAAAAATTACTATGATTATTTTTTGCGTATCTAGTTCTTAAGAAGTTTGGAGCCACCCTGTGTCAAAACTAGTAAAAAATAAAAAAAATAAAAAACAAGTATTAATAATTTTTTAATTGCCGAAGTTTCAAAAAAATTGGAGAAGCTCGGGTTCACATCATCTTTATTCGATTTTTTACCTATAAATTATACTTTGACAGTAAATTATAAACACAGACATTACAGTTACAATATTACACTTCCGCCAACGAACTCCGAGTATAAATATGAAACATTACGCAGTTCAGTTGTGTTATAAATGATATCGTCGCAAAAACAACCAAAAGGCTGTAAAAAAGCCGCGCCATGTTTTTCTTTAGCTTGAAACTATCATTTTAACTATAACAAATAAATTCTTGTATCTTATTCTTTACAAAAACTTCTCAAATCATAAAGCACTAGCTATAAAATTTCTTAATGGCATTTTGTTTTCTAAACATCTAGCTATATTATATAATTTAAGTAATACTCTAGAACTACATATTATAATTCTAAAATATATAATAAATATGCACATTTATTAAAATTTATTTAAGCAGAGGAAATATAATTTATTTTTTTTCTATAAAAAACCGCTCACTTTCACTTACATATTTCTTGAACAAAAACCTTGGTGCGACCTTTTCTTAATATGGCTTTATTGTCATATTAAGAAAAGGTCGCACCAAGGTTTTTGTTCAAGAAATATGTAAGTGAAAGTGAGCGGTTTTTTATAGAAAAAAAAATAATTATATTTCCTCTGCTTAAATAAATTTTAATAAATGTGCATATTTATTATATATTTTAGAATTATGATATGTAGTTCTAGAGCATTACTTAAATTATATAATATAGCTAGATGTTTAGAAAACAAAATGCCATTAAGAAATTTTATAGCTAGTGCTTTATGATTTGAGAAGTTTTTGTAAAGAATAAGATACAAGAATTTATTTGTTATAGTTAAAATGATAGTTTCAAGCTAAAGAAAAACATGGCGCGGCTTTTTTACAGCCTTTTGGTTGTTTTTGCGACGATTTGACTGTTTTTTGTAAAGTTATAATATAATATGGGAGAATCAAATTATTATTATCCATATAAAATGTTTTCTACAGAGAACTTTACTCTCAATTTTTTATCAATCTAGGACCTAGGTGCAATATTTAAACAAATAAAAGTATCGTTTTTATGTAAACAGGTCTCAATTCATGACATGAACAACTCATGAAAAAGTAAAAGAAATATTCGAAAATAAGTCTAAAGCAATGCATTCGAAAATTAATAAAATTATTACATACATCGGAAACACACACATAAAAACTATAGTCTTTGACTAATAATTTTAAAAAATTAACATAACAATTTTAGAAAAGATCTTGAGGATAGCATAAAAGCTTAAATCGATTGTTATTTACTCAAAATAAATAATAAACAAAACAACATTGTGCGAAAAAAGATGTGAAATTAAGTGTTTCGCAATTAAACAATTTTTTTAAAAATTCTTGATTATGTTCAGCCAAGTACCATTGGTGTCTTCCATAAACTTTATAGTCTATGATTGACTGAAAGTTTTAAAAAATTTCAGTTTTTACGGTTATATATCACCTCAATCTCGAAATCAACACATATTTGTCATTTTCGCCTTATCTTACCACATAAATATACGTAAATACATATATTTTCATTTTCAGTGAGAAAGTCGTTGTGAATAATGGATAATAAACAATCAAGTCCTCACCATAAGGGTTATGTTCTATTTTTTCAAAGTACGGAACCCTTAAAATAATAATAAAATTTTCTCAAATTCTTTTCTTTATATCTCATAAAGCTTAGAAACACAAAATTTTAAAGCCTACTAAATTATTTTTTAATCTCATCACTTCAAAATAACTACCAACGTTTCTAAAATAAAATGAAGTAAAAATTAAAATTTATTATCGATATAACATTTGTTGGGTTCTCTCAGATAACAAATTTACATAATAGACCAAATACATGTTTTCACAACATCGTTTTCTTAACACATCAATAATAGGTCTTTTTACTGAAAGCATAGTCTAAATATATTCTTTTTTCTAATACTTTTATAATTACCAACTTCCATTTAATATATTAATAAAACATTTGATGGGTTTTCTGGATACAAACATATATTTGTTATCGAAAACAACTATATGTTTGCAAACTAATCTGGGTTCGTGTTTAAGTTTTTTAACTGTTGTTAAATATTACCAATATTGAGGGATAATAAATTTCAATTCGCATAATTTTGTGTTTTTTAATTCTGTACATTTGGTTGGTTTTTGAAAATTCGCCAAAATGATACTAAATTACTACATTCATATCAATGCTACCAACGTGGTATAAAAATTTGTAAAAACATTTTAATTTTACTAAAAGTTTGGGAAAGCAAAATTTTGATATTATAAACTTTCAGAAAAAAGCATGAATGCTGACTTTTTTTTTACTAATGAGAAACATAGAGTTAAATAAGATATACTTTGTATATCTGTTGTAGAAAAAATGCAAATTATTCGAAATGAAAATTTTAACCTTTAAAACCTATTCGGTGCACAGTATATATACTAGTAGTGTCTTTCAAAACATGGCGCGCAAGACACTACCGCGTCTCTTGATTAATTGATATTTGTAGGCCGATATTTCATCAAATTTAACGAGATCTTCAAAGCAAATGGTTTCAAAATTGTTTTTATAGAATACTAGCAGAACCCGGCGTGCTTTGCTACGCTTAGAAATAAAGTTTTTGCGCAGACATTTTGTTGACGTAGGAGCAATGATTTCAAAAAGTAATAATGAGAAATGATAGCGTAGTTTTTAATTTTTCTTTTTAAAAATATGAATGAAAAATAACTCTAGCTGATTAGTTCGGATATATATGAAAAATTAGCGATCTGCCAATATGTTTTCAAGTAAGCAATAAAACAATTTAAATAACTTGTTGAATTAGTAGAGGTGTGTCATCTTTATATAAAACATTATACAGAACAAAAATAGATTCACAAATGTTCACAGTGCTCATGCATTGTATTTGTTCCCGACACGAAACACACAAAAACTGTCCTAAAGAAGTTTTCTGAGCGAAAATGAAAAATGCTTTCAAATTGCAAAATTCAAGTGAATTACAATAATTACTTTGATCTTAATCACTCACAAATTCTCACAAAATTTTAGTTTTTACTCTAAATAGTGTAAAAGGTTTGTTTATTTAACATTATGCCTCTCGCATATTGCCGCTATCTCATAAAAAAAAATTCGAAAAAACTCGTTATGATAACATTCAATTTACATTATGCATGTTTATTGCAACTTATTTATTTTAATATGGAAAGAATTTCAAAATGTCAACTTAATTCTATTTATTTATTCGAGTACAGACTACAGCTTGTGGGAACACTTTATTTTTTGTTTTTCCATCTAGTGCGTACACGAATAAGTCAGAATGTTTTCCTAACGCGTTAGCCACATCCAGTGTGAGTGTGAGCAACGTATTCTCCAAACCAAGTCCACATACTTGCAGTAACTGTCCTTGAACTTTGTTGATGATCATTGCAATAGTTGCACTGGAGACTAAACGTTTGAATTCAAATGCCATATCTGTTGGTATCATTGAAATACGTGGTATCCTTCGAATTTTCCATTCAAAATTGTAGCTTCAATGACATTGTTCATCATCTTTTTTACCGAAAACTTCAAAAGTATTTCTGCAATTTCAAACTATTTGACATATTTTGAATTACAATATGTGTCACAACAATACACAAAAACCTTTTAAGACTTTGGTTCCACAACATCATGCTTTTTAAAACGTAGATGGACGAATATTTCTTATTTTTCGGATTTTTATATTCTTTTTAACTAAAAACTAAATAATAAATCCTTTCATATAATAATGTACGATAAAGGGCAATATCTCATGATAGGATGGAGGAAATAAAAATAAAATACTTTTTTTTTTCAAATTTGCAGGAAAGCAAAGCTAAAATTGGGTTACTAATTATCCTAGTGCTAGAAGCATATACCAATATCATGTAACGCATTTTTTCCTCAATCCAGCATATATGACACTCACTCATCACTGTAATTCCTTTAGTACCCCAAACACATTTTATTTAAAAAATATAACGTGCCATCGTCAAAGAATATTCCATAACTAAGACTAAAGGTCCTATCGTTGATTGAAAAAAGTTCATTCGCTATCACCCCTAAACTATCACTTATCTACTTATATCAGTGACATCTACTGCCATTGCCAGTGGTACATAATATCTCACGTTAACTGATTTGCCAATAGCAGGTACTTAAGAACGCGGGGTTGTCACACCCATAGATCCAAAATTTTAAATTTTATATATGTTCCTGCGGGCGGGAAGATATATTAAACATTGGTATATAAATGCATTGTTACTGTTTGCAAATCACTATTGCAAACGTGTTGCCGACTAAGTGCCACCATTTTAATTAGTTTGTTCATCATGATTGCTATCCGTGTTTGATTATACATAAGCTATGCTTCTTTGTATATTATGTTTGTGCGAATTCCATTTCATAATTTTGAGCTTTAAATCGATATAATCGATGTATTACATTTAATTACAATTCAATAATAACATATTTGGTGTAGATGAAAAATGAATTAAATTCCAATATATATAATTTTGATATACAAATGTTATTGTTAGTCAGATTATACTTTTATTTTTCAATTTCATAAAATTATGTTCAACGTAAAAAACACTGATCAAAGCAAGCCAAGTTTATTAAACGATATTTAAAAAACACAAATTAAAATAATTATCAACATTTAGGCCAAACCCCGTAAGATAATTATAAGGGCCCTGGGGTTCCATTTATATACATAATATATAGCCTATGTTCATCTGGCATAATATACCTTTCAAATAGTGAAAGAATTTTTCAAATAGTTGCAGTGGTTGCGGAGTTTATCAAATACGAACAAACAAACAAACAAACAAACATTCATTTTATCTTATCTTATCTTATCTTTATCTTTCTTTATCTTTATATATATAAAAATCACGTGTCACGATGTTTGTCCACGATGAACTCCGCAACAACGTAACCAATCTTAATGAAATTTCGTACAATGTGTGTATGATGGTCCCGCTTGAGAGATAGGATATTTATTATCTTGATGAAATACCTAGATATCTCTTTAATTGCGAATTAAATGTTAAATATGAATGGTTTGTATGCCAACTTTCAGATGGCAGCGTAAATCAATTTATTCAATTGATAGTAAACACTAAACTTCAACTTCGTATAAGACCATTATTAGACTATCAAATATGTTTTAGTAAAGAAAGTTTTGTTTTATTTGATAATAAACGAAAAGCATATTATGCTAAGTCAAATACGTTAACAAAGATTATTGATAATTTTTTGCACGATCAGGCGATTTTGCATGTTTGCTGATTCGTAAATAAACATAGTAAGTTTCGTTTACAAATCACTGGTCGGTAAGTAATTACTTACCGATCATGCAGCCGGTAAGTAATTACTTACCAGTTAGGGAGACCACAGGGTGTGAATAAAAACGAGTATTAGTTAAATAATTGTGTACGTCTATTCACTAGCCTCAAATTTAAATAACATTCAATTAAAAATATTGCAATTAAAAGATTTAAAAGCAATTAATTTTGAAAACATATTCGATGGAATTAAGTTTTGCAACAAAAAACCTATAGAATTATGATGAAACGCAAAGCTTACTATTTTGAAATGACATTTTAAGAAATTTTCTTTAAAACATTCAAACTTGAATTTTGTGAATGAATCTTATTATTTAAATAATGTTAACTGAATTTTCATTAATCGTGCAAAAAATGTAATAAGCATTTTGGCCATTAAGAGTATTACCGATTTCGGATATATTAGAGATCTCGACTTCGTCTCGATCTCAAAACATATATCCTTAATCGGTATAACACTCTACTGCCCTTAATAATTAAATAACTATTGTGGGGTTATATATTAATTATAGAAGTGTTAAAAAGTATCGAAACCTGTAAAAAATTTATTGTATTGGTTTCTATAAAGTTTGAATAAAAATAAGAGTAAAAGTTAAAGAAAACAATAATTTAAATTTATTTATTTATTATTTTAAATTTTTCATTGATCTTCAATTTTAATTTACAAAAATCAATATCAAATTGAAAAATACTCTTATTTATATTGCTAATTAAAATATAACGATTAGAGGTAAAAAAAATTGTCATCAAAATTCAAAACTGAATGAAAAACTAGGTAGCGAAGTTTATTTTACAACGTTTGCACTCTCCAATTTCTTGTCATATTTTTTTTATTGACCAATATATTTGATAGTGTGATACATGCCTCATAAATTTGGGTTAGCCAACAGATGGTGCCGCATTTGTATTTAAAACGTTGTTTTTAACGTTGAAGTTTGTGCAAATACACTACGATTTGCTTTTTCAAATTGTCGTGTATTATTTTTTCATTGGTGATTGGTGATAATTATTTTAATTTGTTTTTTGTTTACATATCGGTTTATGCGCGTAGTTTGCTTTGACCAATGTTTTTATAGTAATAATTAAAGAATTCAATAACGATGTAAATATATACTCCCGCAGGAAGATTTGTAAAATTTTAAATTTTTGATCTATGGGTGTAACAACCCCGCGTATTTAGATTCCTGCTATTTGCATATGAGTTAGCTTGAGTTATCGAAAACAACTGGCAATAGCAGTGAGATATCAATAGCCAAAGTTATATCTTAGGGATGTTGGCGGATGAACTTTTTTCAATCAACGATAGCACCCTTAGTCTTAGTTATAGAATATTCTTTGATGATGACACGCTATTTCTTTTAAAATAAAATGTGCTGGGTAGTACGAATTACAATGTGAGCAACAACAACTCATGACAACCTTTGAAGAATAACGTCCACAACAACATGCTTTCTAATTTTTTTAAAAAATGAACTTTTTCATTTGCTTGAAGAAATGAGCCTCCATATAACTATTACATATGCCGGGTTTAATCCTTCAGCAAAACCATGTTTACATGATCTTGGTATATGCTTCTAGCACTATAAGGATAATTGGTAACCCAATTTAGCTTTGTTCATACAAATTTGAAAAAGAAAAAAGAATTTTATTTCCTCCATTTTATCATGAAATATTACTATATTTTGAAATAGCACAAATCTTTTTGAAATTTTTTGGTGAAAAAGATGATGAACAATGTCATTTAGGCTACAATTTTGAATGGAAAATTCAAAGGGGAAGATGTACTGTTGCTACGCATTTCAATGATCCCAACAGATATGGCACTTGAATTCAAACGTTTAGTTTCCAGTGCGACTCGCTTTTCCAATGACCATCAACAAAGAACAAGGAAAATTGCTGCAAGGATGCGGACCAGGTAGATATGGACAATCCGTACTTCTCACATCTGGTCAACTGTATGTGGTCAGCTAACGTCGGAATACCTTCTGATTTATTCGTGTACGCATCTAGACCGAAAAACACAAAATATGATGTGTGTCCACAAGCACGAACAAAGAAATAGAATTAAAACGACATTTTGAAATTTTTGCCTTATTAAATTGAATGTTTGGTACGTTTAGTGAAACAACTGAAACAACTGAAAAAACAACAACAATTGTATTAAACTATTTGTTGTTTCAAATGCTTTAGTCAAACCGAACACGGCTGTTATCAGAACGAGTTTTCTTTAATTTCCTTTCTTATGAGATACCGACAATATGTGACAGGTATAATGTTAAATAAACAAAAGTTTTACACTATTTGGTGTAAAGTAAATAAAGTTTTGAGAGATTTTTAGAGTGATTAAGCTTAAAGTAATTATTTTAATTCACATGAACTTTGCAATTTTAAAGCATTTTTTATTTTCGCTCAGAAAAACTTCTTTAAAACAGTTTTTGTGTGTTTCGTGCCGGGAACAAATTCAATTTACAATTGTATAAACACAGATGAACAATTCAATTTAAATAAATATGAGATAATGAAGTTTCAATTTAGAAATTATTTCAACATGAAAATTAAAATATGTTTTATTGTTGTTTCGTCCACTGTGGCTGAGTCTGTATGATGGTTTTAAACTATGATGTCTCTGATCAGTGTGAGTTCAATCCCAA
This sequence comes from Diogma glabrata, assembly GCA_963693315.1. Taxonomy (NCBI): domain Eukaryota; kingdom Metazoa; phylum Arthropoda; class Insecta; order Diptera; family Cylindrotomidae; genus Diogma; species Diogma glabrata. The sequence continues at coordinate 220,739,563 of OY856186.1, forward strand.
CAATAATTACTTATTATCGGGAATAATACTTTCAATAATTACTTTGAGCAATAATTGCTCACAAAATCGCCCAAAAATTAATATTCCATTAATGTTGTCTATATATGGAACATATATGCCAATATATTGACTGTGTGTAAGATATTAGTTTCGCATTAATTTGCAACAATCAATAATGACTTTAAAATGACTTAGGATGTTGACTAAATAGAAATATTTCTCATCCTATGAACTCACATCCTATGAATTCTAATTCAAAAACATCCAAATAATTTCGATTTTTTGGCATCACTTCTTCTATTCCATTTTGCATCACTTCTTCTATACCTTCATCGAATATATTGTCGCTATTCTTACTGCCCTTGCTGACCATAAAATGACATAACGATCAAAATTGTTTGCAACGTTTTTAGTAACCAACCACAGGTAAAGAAAGCGTATATTAAACCGCATGAGCACTGTGAAAATTTGTGAATCCATTTTTGTTCCGTATGTTCTAATGTTCTATATAGAGATACACCTGAAAACTTATTTGATCGCGTATTTTTTTATATGTCCTTTGTTGTATATATAATACTATTTTTTTATAGTTTACTGATCAACTAGAGTGCTGATCCTTTTACATTCATATTAAAAAAAAAAAATAGATCATTTCTCATTACAACTCTTTGAAATTATTGCTACTACGTCAACAAAATGTATACACACAAACTTTATTTATAGGCGTAGCAAAGCACGCCGGGTCCCGCTAGTATATATATAGATTGGATCCAAGTTTGAAATATCAGCAAATAACTTTGCATAGTTTGTAAACCGACGTTCTATGGAACTTATGGTTGTGTCCATAATTACACTCAATACCTTTACATCATATTTCTCTATTGGATTATTAAAACACGATCAGCTGTAGTTTTATCTTCCATTCGTTTTTGTTTGCGTATTCTATCCTCAGACAAATTTTCTTCAACTATCAACTGACTGTTTGTTTTCCAATAGTATGTTTTCCTGTTGACTTCTAGGTAAACTAGCTTTTTCTAAACAAATAATAAAACTGCGAGACCATTGTCTCAAAGAATTTAACGTGGTATTAAGCATCTCGTAAGCTGTCAGGCAATTTAAATTAAAAGTTTCCAAATATTCAGAAAAAGTACCAGAGAATGGAAATTTTTTAAATAAATATGTGCAGCTAGAATCATTTTAAAGTTTAGTGATGATTTGAGAAGTTTGGAGACAGTCTGCCTGATTTGGGAATTGAAATGATCATTAGAGTCCATAATATGTAAACTATTAAGCAACTCTACATATGTATAAGATGTTGTTTTTATCGTCGAAGTAACCAAATATTTGTTAAAGCGTTGATTCCGTAGCAGTCCATTTAGTCTCATCTATAACATTGAGTCATTTGTATTTGTGAGTATTATAATAGATTTATGCTTTTGTTTACTATGAGAATAAAATATAATGAAAACTTGTGAGTATACTCAAATAACTGGATGCATATAATAGGAATTTTTCAATTCTGAAACCAGTTTTGGATTTTTCTAATTAAACGTTAAGATATTTAATCAGAAAAAAATTTCACAAGTTTTCATATAAAAAAAACCACCCGATAGATTGGTTTTCAGATTAGTTGAAATAATAACTAATTGTAATGATTCTACTGCATTGAAGATGTGTATGTAAAATAATGAATATCATTAAAACTTACCGTCTCCATATATATAAAAATTAATGTTTGTTTGGTTGTTTGTTTGTTCGTATTTGATAATCTCCAAAACCACTGCACCTATTTGAAAAATTCTTTCACTATTTGAAAGGTACATTATTCTCGATTAACATAGGCTATATATTTTGTATATAAATGGAACCCCAGGGCTCTTATAATTAACTTAAGGGGTTTTGTTATTATTTTTATTTAAATATATCGTTTTATATATTTGGTTTGCTTTGATCTATGTTTTTTACATTGAACATAATTTAATAAAATTGAAAAATGAAAGTATGATCTGACAAACAATTATGTTTATTTATATATCAAAATTATATATATTGGAATTTAGCACATGATCAAATTGTTTTATCTACACCAAATATGTTGCTAGTATGCAATTGTATGTGATACATATTTCTAAAACTAAGTGAAGATAGTGGATAACATCGATTATATTGATTTAAAGCTCAAAATTACGAAATGGAATTCGCACAAATACTATACAAAGAAGCATAGCTTATGTATAATCAAAAACGGATGGCAATCATGATGAACAAACTAATTAAAAATAGTGACACTTAGCCGGCAACACGTTTGCAACAGTGACTTGCAAACGGTAACAATGCATTAATACCAATAAATTTTATATATCTTGAATTGAATTCTATATATTTTCTATGAATTCTATGAATTTTATATAAATTTTGGATCTATGGGTGTGACAACCCCGCGTACTTTGGTACCTGCTATTGGCAAATCAGTTAACGTGAGATATCGTATACCACTGGCAATGGCAGTAAGATATCACTGATATAAGGAATAAGTGATATTTTAGGGGTGCTGGGGGATAAACTTTTTCAATCAACTATAGCACACTTAGTCTTATAGTTATGGAATATTCTTTGGTGATGACACGTTTTTTAGGTATTTTTAAATAAAATATGTTGGGTAGTAGGAATTACAATACAACGTGTCACAACTACACATAAGAACCTTTTAAGAACAAGGTCCCACAACTACATGCTTCTAAGGTGTTTATGGACGCAATTTTTTTATTTTCTATATTTTTTTTTAAAGAATGAACTTTTTTGCTTGCTCGAAGAAATGAGTTTCTATATAACTATTATATACGCTGGATTGAGGAAAACAATGCGTTACATGATCTTGGTATATGCTTCTAGCACTAGGAAAATTAGTAACCCAATTTTAGCTTTGTTCCTGCAAATTTGAAAAAAAAAAGTATTTTATTTTTATTTCCTCCATCCTATTATGAAATATACCCCTCTACGTCGTACATTATTATGTGAAAGAATTTATTATTTGGTTTTCCATTCTTTAAAAAGAACATGAAAAATCAAAAAAAAGAAATTTGCGTCCACCAACGTCTTAAAAAACATGATGATGTGGAACCTAGGTCTTAAAAGGTATTTATGTGTTTTGTGACATACATTATAATTCTAAATATGTCAAATACTTTGAAGTTGCACAAATTTTTTTGAAATGTTCGGTGAAAAAGATGATGAACAATGTCATTAAAGCCTCAATTTTAAATGGAAAATTCGAACCGGAAGATGTAGTGTTGCCACGTATTCCAACAGATATGGCATTTGAGCTCAAACGTTTCGTTTACAGTGCCACTCGCTTTTACAATGACCATCAACCAATCACAAGGACAGTTACAGCAAGTATGTGGACTAGATTTGGAGAATCCGTGCTTCTCACAAGGACAACTGTATGTGGCTGACGCGTTAGGAAAACCATTCCGTTAAACGGAAAAACAAAAGATAAAGTGTACCCACAAGTAATCGAATAAATAAATAGAATTAAAACGACATTTTGAAATTCTATCCATATTAAAATAAGTTAATAAAAATAAAAATGACAATGGAAATTGAATGTTATCATAACGAGTTTTTTCGAATTTTCTTTCTTATGACATAGTGGCAATATGCGACGAGCATAATGTTAAATAAACAAACCTTTTACACTATTTGGTGTAAAAAATAAAATTTTGAGAAATTGTGTGAGATTTATGTATGTTTCGTGTCGGGAACAAATATAATTCATGAGCACTGTGAACATTTGTGAATCTATTTTTGTTCTGTATAATGTTCTATATAGAGATGGCACACCTCTACTAATTCAACAAGTCATTTAAATTTTTTTATTACTTACTTGAAAACTTATTTGATCGCCAATTTTTCATACATCGGAACTTAGCTAGAGTGTTGATTATTTTTCATTCATATTTTTAAAAAGTACAATTAAAAATTATGCTATCATTTCTCATTACCACTTTTTTGAAATCATTGCTACTACGTCATCAAAATGTCTGCGCAAAAACTTTATTTATAAGCGTAGCAAAGCACGCCGGGTCCTGCTGGTACTTAATAAAATAGTAGTGTCTTGAGAATTCAATCGAAAAGCTCTATAAAATATAATGTTTATGCGTTATATTTTTGGTATTTTAAAATTATTTACTGGCCTCACCGGCCTTATAGTTCCAGGAAATTTCCCGGTGTCCCGGTGGTCCAGTACGCCACTGTATTTGATGGTTTTTCTATACAACGAATTTTTGTTTTGAGTTAGAAATACAAACAGAAATAAAATTCTTTTATCCTTTCGAACCCTAGAACAATAGGTTTGTTTTGTTTTTGTAGTCCCAAAATTATGTGCGTTGTTAGTCTTAAGAGATTAAAATAAATAGCTGTTATTGTTATTCTGTTGCGCGAATCAGTAAAACAAAATAAAACAATTTATTTGATTGCATTTTATAAAAATATATTTTCGCTACGCTAAAAAATTATAACTTCATACTAATGCGCATGTCCCTCTCTCGAATATTAAAAAAGATGAAGGCTTTTATGATTGAATTGAATTAGATTTTCATTGTGAAAAAGCTTATCTGTTTTATGATTGTTTTTTGGTTTCTCAATTTTCCTTGGAATGAAATTTGATCTTTCTTTCATTAAAGTCATTTCATTTTCAAAATACCAAACAATTAAATAAGCTTCGAAGTTTAATAAAATTTATTTTGTTTGTCAATAAATTTGAAAATAATTCAATTTAAATTAATACATGTATACGTATTTTGTATTTTGTTGTATTTTGTTCGTTAGTCCTTTGACCGTTAGTCATTTGATTATTACCACATATTTTATACTTCGTTAGGTGGCTTTCCTTGACGAGCCCGAAAACTATTAGTTTGCCATTTTTCTCGATTCAGCCACTTTCCCGTCCGGCAAGCTCAGAAAAACGCCGACTGCTCGCGATCTTGTAAATTTGCCACCACAACTTTTTTTTCTAAACTATGGGTTTTGGAAATTTGTTTTAGAACACGAGGGTAAACTTGTCCGACAAATATGTGTCTGCTATTGTGGAGACCGACAGTTGACATTTTGGTATGTTTGGGTTGTCGGACTCGACAATAGTAGACAAATTTTTGCCAGACAAGGTTACTCTCGTGTTCTAAAACAAATTTCCAACCCTATAGTTAAAAAGAAATTTACAAGATCCCGGGCAATCGGCATTTTTCGGAGCTTGCCGAACGAAAAATCGGCCGAATCGAGGAAAATGGCAGAACAAAAGCTTGACTCATTAAGGAGAGGCGCTCACGAAGTATAAAATATCTGGTAATCATTAAAGGAACTCGGCGTGGGCCCAGGGACCACGTGTTTAATCTCTCGTAAATTTGCAATAAACTTTTGCCTGAAAAATGAAATATATCATTAAACACTGACTCAAAAAAGTTCTATTTTCCTCCCAAATTCTATAACAATAGGTTGAATTTTGTTTTTTGCAAACATAATTGTGTGCGTTATTAGTCTTCACACTCTCAGTTGAATAGTACAACAACTTCCAAGAGTTGTTTTGGGTATTTAAATCATTTTTGATTGTTTTTTGTACTTTTCTCAACTACAATACGCAACCCAACTAGAATAATTAAATTAGAATACATATCAACTAGAAAAATTCAGTTGATTTTGTAAAATACTGCCGTATATAACATGTTAAATTTTGTTGATTTTGAAATGTTGATTTGAAGTTACCACACTAAACTTCAGGGGGTGCGATATCTAAATATAAAGAGAACGCAAATACAAAATGTTTGAACAAATTCAAATTCAATTTCTCTTTTCTCCATTTTGATTTCTTTGCTATGTTTATATTTAGTAGCAAATACTATTTTTCATAATTTCTCTCTAAAAAGTACACTCTGCTTTAATTGTCGCAACGCTGAAAGCTGTCAATATCAAAGCAGTTTAGATAAGTTCATATCGTAACCGCTGTCAATTACTTATCGTAACTGCTGAAGTTTTGGCCTCAAATTTTCTTTTTTAAATCAAAGTACGCGTGTGATTCCTGTCAAACAAACTATTTCAGTTCATTGTTCAACTTCCTTGTAAATTGATTCAGAGCAGAAACAGAAACAAAACACAAATGGAAGATCCTACAAGTGACTTGAGTGATGGTGGACCTAATGAATTTGGTGAAGCTGCTGCAAATATTCATTTAATATATAGAATGTAATTATATGTAGTTTTAACTGTTTTCCATTTGAATAAAACTTGTAAACAATTTACTACTTTTTAGAGAGAAATTATGAAAAGCACTGTTCGTAACTCGTGGAGAAAGTAAGTTATTTCAGAATTGGTGAATTGTTTGCACTCGCTATCGCTCGTGCACAAACTTTCACCAATGCTGAAATAACTTACTTTCTCCACTTGTTACGAAATGTACTATTATAAAATTATAAATTAGAAGCAATTCTTTATTTAAAATCCCAAAATTAATTTCAATTTATTGAGTTATTATATAAGTCAATTATTTTATGAAGGACAAACAATATTTTCTAATATTTTCTGCATGAAGAAATAATTAAGTTAAGTAATTATTCTAAAATACTTTTATTTACTCAAATACTATTCTGAAATTCTTTTTCCATTATAGGAAAATTTGTTTATCCACGACTACTAAAGAATATATACTTTCCATGCGTATATCTTTCATTGTAATTGTATTCATTCCTTTTCTATATATCAAATTCTTTTTTATTTCTTTTATTACCCTTTATTTATTCAAAATTCCCCTAACAAATTAAAAAATTAAAAACTTGATTTGTTGGTATAGTAATGGGCTATTATTTTGAAAACGTACATTTTTTTGTTGATTTTTAAATTTTTGATTTTTATAAAATCTGAAATTTTGATATATTGTAGGCATTGATGAAAGGAGAAAAGTTATTTCTGCTTTTATTTTTTGAGTACTCTGAATCGGAGTTATGCGCGGTTGAATTTTGAGGCTTTTTCACGTAGTTTTTGGTAATGGTGGCAATGTTTTGTGAATAGGTGCCACAAATTTCATCCGACTTAAGTATATTTTTGCAAGTAAAAAGGAAAGTAATTGAATAATTGAAATAAGTAAGTTTAAAATTAATAACTTTTCTCTTTTCCGCTAGGCGGCGCGTAAAACCATGGTTTACTTCAAAGCTTATATCTCAAAAAGTAGGCTTTTTTTTTTGTTTTTCACAAATTTTAAAGTAAACATATGCAGCTATGAAATTGAGAAATAAAAAGTCAGCAATTCAATATGGATTTTTTCTTACGATTTTTTAAAGTTTGGTATATGAAAAATTCACATGTGTTTTTTTATTAAGTTAATAATCCTGTACTAAATGTGGATCTAATAAATTAAACATTTCATATTTTAACACCTGCAATAAATTTAAACCATTTTCTGTGCGGTTAAATGGTTAAAAACTTATTAAAAATTAATTTAAGTTAAGTGGTAAAATAAAGGAATTTAAATTATTAAAAGGGTGTGTAAAATGTTTATTCATTTTAAAAAATGTCTATTCAGCCCCTTTTTACTAATTAAAATCTCATTAGAGACTTATAATTTTAACATTTAAAATTTCTAATGACGCCCACAAACGGTTTTTGACCAAATCATACTTGCATCCAATCAAAATATATTAAATTGTACCTACCTAATTTTACCTGATTCTACCTATGTCAAAACTATTTCAAGGGTATATATGAGCAATTTCACGCAAGCTCAGCAAATTTTTGGGAAATTTTGACTTGACCCCTCTTAATTTTGATTATTTTTTGTTTATAGATATTCTTTCATAAATAAAAAATACAAGTTCTCTTAGAATTTTTTTTTTCGACCAGGGGTCTTCACAGGGTGCCCCTCAATTTTTTGTTATTTTGTGATGTGAGTGCATTTTGACGAGCGATTGTAGAAAAACTACTGAATCGATTTTCATAAATGATATGTCGTTGAATAGGTATTAAAACAAAGTTTCTAAAAATGTACACTGTTAATTTTTTGCAATAATTTTTAACGGTGTAACATAAGAAATAAACGGTGTAATTGAAAAAAAGATGGCATAGCTTCTTTTTTTTTTTTTAAACAAAATTGAAGCTTATTTTATATCTAACAACTTGTGAAAGTTTAGGACTAGCGATATTTTTTGTTTTAAAGATAAAATTCGTTGTGCATATGACTGTCGGGAATCAGTTTTTTTTGTTCTGAAGGAAAATTATAAAAATGGCGTTATAAACTAAGAGATTTTTTTTTATGTTAAATATCAAATATTTTATTATTAAATGAACTTTTTAAAAAGCAATTTCAGTCAAGTTCAGCAAAATTTTGCGACATTTTAATCGAAACACACTAATCGAAATATCTTTGGCAAACTCGGTCGTTGATCTGGCAACAATCAATAGTCATGTTTTGGTTGAGTTAAAATTGAACATATTTCAGTCACCCCAATTGGAAACTTTCAGGCTATCATTTACATTTATGGCAGAGTCTCTCCGGGCGGGCTTTATTCGTTCATGCCTTTTCCCTTTTAAAGATAGGAAAACAAATGACATCATCTATCATCTGAAAAATTATTTATTGGGTTGCTGGTGATTTTAATTTAAAAGTAAAAAATTAAAAAAAAAGTGGTGACAAAACTAAACCTTGTGGTACATCAGCGTTAGTTAATTTAGACGCAGAAGAAAAGCCATCAATGGATACCGAAATGTATTGGTCGGTGAAAAAGTTTTGAATAAACTACGCAACTGCGGGGTTAAATCCGTACGCTACGCGCTTGCTGATCAGGTTTGCATCCCGGATTTAATCAAATGCAAATTGACGACCAAATTGTAATTAAAGTGGAAAATATTATTCAAGTTTGCCTTAAACAACAGAAAATTACTGATTATTTTTCAGTAAAAAAATTGTCCATCGCAGATTAATCTGAGTAGGCCAATATTCAGACATTCTCATCCGAAAATATTAACATACATTTGTCATATTAACATAATATTAACACATATTAACATACATTTGTCATATATTTTAAAAGTGCCACAAGTGAATATATACAGCACCGAAGTTTTATACTCATTTCGGATATAAACGATCACAACAGTACTACAGTCCATCTTTTCATTACAAAACTTATTGAATTCATCAAAACGCATATAAATTCTAATACTACAAAAATAATTTATAACACTGACGGTGCACCTTCTCAATACAAAAATAAACATAACCTAATTAACTTATGCTACCATAAAAAAGACTTTAAGGTTGATGCTGAATGGCATTTTCATGCTACCAGCCATGAAAAGGGACCTTGTGATACAATTGGTGGTACACTGAAGCGTGCTGCACACCGTTATAGTATGGCGAGCGAAGATAATATTATTGATACACCAAAAAAACTTTTCGAATGGGCTTTAAAATGGGAATCTACCATGAACTTTGGATACGCCGATGAAAATGAATATCAATTAACAAAAGAAAAATTACAAAATCGATATAAAAATGCGATTACTATAAGCGGAACTCAAAAATTTCATTCTTTTGTACCAGTAGATACTAAGACAATAAATGCAAAAATGTTTTCCAACTCAAAAGAAACTTTTGAATGTAAAATAAGTAAATAATTTTTAATAACTATATTTATTTTCACATATATAATTTATATGATATTTTAAAAAGTTTATTCAATAATAAAATATTTGTAATTTAATGTTGAAAAACAATCTTTTACTTTATGATTCCATAATAACATAATACGAACATAATCCTTCTCCAGTCAAAAGTTCCTAAATAGATTTAGTTGTTTATACGGCTTTTCTGTTTGCAGTCAAGACTGTCAAATTATTTTTTATAAGAGTGACAAGTGATTACTAAAAGTGATAAATAAACATTTCATTTTTTATGCCATCTAATACAAAGAAAATAATTGCAGAAGTGCTTTCCTATTCAAAAGAAACTTCTGTTTGTAAAATAAGTAAATCATTTTTAACAATTGTATTTATTTTATTTATTGTACTACATATATAATTTTTATAATATTTTAAAAAGTTCATCTAATAATAAAATATTTGATATTTAACATAAAAAAAAAATCTCTTAGTTTATAACGCCATTTTTATAATTTTCCTTCAGAACAAAAAAAACTGACTCCCGACAGTCATATGCACAACGAATTTTATCTTTAAAACAAAAAATATCGCTAAACCTAAACTTTCACAAGTTGTTAGATATAAAATAAGCTTCAATTTTGTTTAAAAAAAAAAAAAAAAAAAAAAAAGAGGCTATGCCATCTTTTTTTCAATTACACCGTTTTTTCTTATGTTACACCGTAAAAAATTATTTCAAAAAATTAACAGTGTACATTTTTAGAAACTTTGTTTTAATACCTATTCAACGAAATATCATTTATGAAAATCGATGGAGTAGTTTTTCTACAATCGCTCGTCAAAATGCACTCACATCACAAAATAACAAAAACTTGAGGGGCACCCTGTGAAGACCCCTGGTCGAAAAAAAAAAATTCTAAGAGAACTTGTATTTTTTATTTATGAAAGACAATCTATAAACAAAAAATAATCAAAATTAAAAGGGGTCAAGTCAAAACGTTGTTGAATCTTCGTGAAATTGCTCATATATATATTGATTGGGTTGCCTTATAATCAATTATATTCCAAAATATTTAGAAGACATAACGTTTAGAAAAGATAATAATAGAAATGCCTCTCAAATTGTGCTGTAACTTGTACGGTCTCAAAAATCATCAGCGGACATCAAAAAATGTGAAACTGGTCACACCAGCTGTTATTCAAAAAGCTGCAACCCTAAATTTTACTTTGCGTGATGACCAGTTTATATGTGAAACATGTCGCACTTATATCTATAAAAATAAGGTAAATTTAATTATTTTATTAAAATGAATAAAAATTCATATGCAACTAATATTTTCTATACAGCAGCTTTCATGTTCGGAAACTATCGATAGTGAAATTATTTCTATAAATCAGGATGTTGAAAATGTTCCAACGAACGAAAATATTCAAATACCTCCAGCATCTTTAGATCCATCACCAGTTTCGGTTGATACTATATCTCCACCAGTTCCTGAACTACTTAAAGTCTAGCGTTAGAGAAATGGATGTGGGAATTGCAATTTTTTTATAACTTCCTGTTGTAATATGATTTTGTTTGATAGGAGATTCGGCTAACCTTCCAAGAACATTGTTAATATCTTCTAAAATGTCATTAACCCACATCCATTTCTCTAACGCTAGACTAGCGTTAGATATAGCGGTTGATCTAGCGTTAGATTAGCGTTAGATTTGTATGAAAAATGTCCAAATAGTCTACCGCTATACCAATTAGAAAGGATTGAATCTTTAATAAAACAAACGTTTTCGCCATTTTAAAATCAACTACAGTGAGACCCCTGGTGAGGAAAAGTCGAAAAAGCAGTAGAAATAGGCCGTTGTAATATATCATTTTTTGACAGATAAGAATAACAAAAATAAAATTTATGATTTTTCTTTATTTCTGAAAAAAATACATTGTTTGTAATTTTGATTTAAACACGGCTGCAGCAAAATTTCTTGTAAATTACAGCAAAATTTCTTGTAAACATCTTGGCTGCCAATTGAAATATGAAACCTAAAAAAACGAAAAAAATTTATTTAAACATATTGATTTCATTTGAACATTAAATTTAAATTTTAATAAATTTTTACATACCCTCTATGGTTCCAAATCTTTTTAAATTATTATATAATTAAATAATTAAATATATTTTGTACATCTATATATATAAAATTCTCGTGTCACAGTGTTTGTAATTAAACTCCTCCGAAACCGCTTGACTGATTTCCATGAAATTTTATGTGTATATACGGTAGGTCTGAGAATCGGTCGTAAACTATTTTTTATACCCTTAAGTGATAAGGGGGGCCCTCACCCCAAAATTTTTTTGTATTTTTCAGACAAAATTTTTTATTTTTATTTTTTTATGATTTGACATTAAAAAATACATATAATCCCTAATTTTCCCCCTTCTACCACCAACCCCCATTTTTTAATTGCGATATTAGTACTGAAATACTCTTCAATTACTCCTCCGAAACGGCTTGACTGATTTCCATGAAATTTTATGTGTATATACGGTAGGTCTGAGAGTCAGTTGTAAACTATTTTTTATACCCTTAAGTGATAAGGGGGGCCCTCCCCCCAAAAATTTTTTGTATTTTTGAGACAAAATTTTTTATTTTTATTTTTTTATGATTTGACATTAAAAAATACATATAATCCTTCATTTTCTCCCTTCTACCACCAACGCCCATTTTTTAATTGCGATATTAGTACTGAAATACTCTTCAATTACTCCTCCGAAACGGCCTGACTGATTTCCATGAAATTTTATGTGTATATTCGGTAGGTCTGAGAATCGGTTATAAACTATGTTTTATAGCCTTAAGTGATAAGGGGGGCCCTCCCCCCAAACATTTTTTGTATTTTTCAGACAAAATTTCTTATTTTTATTTTTTTATGATTTGACATTAAAAAATACATATAATCCCTAATTTTCCCTCTTCTATCACCAACCTCCATTTTTTAATTGCGATATTAGTACTGGAATACTCTTCAATTACTCCTTCGAAACGGCCTGATCGATTTCCATGAAATTTTATGTGTATATACGGTAGGTCTGAGAATCGGTCGTAAACTATTTTTTATACACATAAGTGATAAGGGGGGCCCTCCCCCCCAAAATGTTTTGTATTTTTCAGAAAAATTTTTTTATTTTTATTTTTTTATGATTTGTCTTTACAAAATACATATAATCCCTTATTTTCCCCCTTCTACCACCAACCTCCATTTTTTAATTGCGATATTAGTACTGGAATACTCTTCAATTCTCAGTAGTCAACAACTGATCAATCTATTAATCTATCTATCTATCTTCTATCTACATATCTATATATGATAAATACAAATGTAAATGTTCGTTGGTTCAAAATAGGCAATCTAGGAATGTACTGGATCGATTCTCTTGAAATTTGGACACAATGTTGCATTCAGAAAGGTTATTATATAGTTTTTTTTAGCGATATGCGTTTCATATAGGAATGTAAGCTGTCGACAAGCGCTCCTCACCTGCATTAATCTCAATTCAATCTTTTTATGGTCGAGTTTCACTTAAAGACTTAATTTAATCGATTAGTTATGTATGGGTGATCTGATCACCCATATATAGTTTTGTCCAATTTATCAACCATATTTGCTGATTACCGGTTAATTGTATAACCACTCCAGTGTCCAGTGTTATTGTGTAACCAGTGTGTTTATGTTTGTTAATGACTTTGTATAACAACACTTTGACCTAAATGGAAGTAGTGCTAACCACTAGACCATTCAACACATTTGTACATACATTTATATACATACGGTCATAAAAATGTTCTATTTCATTTTTGCTCATTGCATGGAAATTGGCTCTATTGTATATTTTACCAAATACTTCTACACGGAATGGCATTTTGATAATTTTTTTGAAAACCAGATTTCAAAAAACGATTTTGTGCATTTGTTCAAAACAGCAGTTGACATGATGTATGTGATACATATATAAGTTTCAATAGGTCAGGTTGACAAAACGCCTGCTTGAGAACATATGAGAAGATTCAATGCTCGGACAATAAACGAAGTGACAATTAATAAAGTCGGCAATAAATTTCAACCGAGATATAATTTTTGTCAATAAAAGAGGGATTAATGATTCGAGGGGAAGATTTCCACATTTGGAAATGCCGTCAATTGTTTCACCAATACATGGTAGATATGTATGCAAAAACATTCGAAACAGAACGTTTAATATTCATTCGATTAAATCAAACCAAGCTTTTCTCTGAAGTACCAGTATATTTGCGAGAGCCAATTTAATATGACGGTTATTCACAACTAACGCACACACACAAAATCATCTCAAATGCACACGGCAAATATCCGATGCCAGCTTCGATAAAGATTTGTAGGAAGTTGTGATGAAAAATATGTAACATGAGCTTTCCAGAACACTGAATCCACTGAATCTAAAGTACGCAAAGTGATATCACCAAGGATTCAGTCAGTTACACGAAATTCAGTTACATGAAACGATGATCCTTTATATAAAAGAAGAGCCGCAGCAGATGGCGGTAAGGTAACAATATATAGATATGCGAAACGGGAACATGGAAATAGTTCCATAAACATGGATGGTTGTTCCATATTAATCCTTTCCTACAAAGAACATACAGATCGCACATAAACTTGGAATACGGTATATACGTCAAATCAGTCAAATACGTAAGCTAGAAAGTACTTTAATAAAGGCAACATTTCAATTTTAGAGTGCTACAATGAAGCAGCACTGGGATGTATGTATCATTCATCAATGACACGTGCAGCACTTCACCTCCAAACTAAGTTCGAGCTATGTTTAAAATCATGCTGACCGCTTACTGTTTTTCATCTACAAGAACGTTATGGGAAAAAATATAAATCGCACATGGTTGATGATATTTCCTGTCCTATATAGCAAAATGATTGAAGATCTGTGCGTAGTATTAGCGAACTTAGCTCTCAATCAATTATTAATGCTACCGTCGAATCGATCTGCTCCGTCGGTCAATGTGAAATTACGTCGTTAATATAAATACAATACTGATGATTAGGTTTAATATAAGTACAATACGGGTGATTTGCATTTCAATTCAAAAGATCACAATTGTCAATTAAATTGATGTTTGCAATCACCATAAAAAAAGATCACGCTCAATCATTAAAAGTGCGCGCTTTAGATGTAGAACGGATTGATTTTCGTATGGACAATTATGTTGCGTAGATAGAATAGAGGCATAAAACTAGATAACCTCTATATCTGAACCAACAATGGAGCCACAACAAATAATGTATAATCTGCAGAAGCATCGAGAAATTGAACATTAGAAACCTGTAGGTTCTCTTTTCTTAGTGAGCACTCAGCACATTGAACATATGGGTACTGCGAACATTTGTAAATCTATTTATGTTCTGTATTATGTTATATATAGAGATGACACACCTCTACTAATTCAACAAGTTGCTTAAATTTTTTTTTGCTTACTTGAAAACTTATTTGATCGCTAATTTTTCATATACTGATCAGTAAGAGTGCTGATTATTTTTCATCCATATTTTTAAAAAGATAAATTAAAAATTCTCATTACCACTTTTTGAAATCATTGCTACTACGTCAACAAAATGTCTGTGCACAAGCTTTATTTATAAGCGTAGCAAAGCACGCCGGGTCCTGCTAGTATATATATATAAAGCATTGTGTACTTAATATTAAACTTCAAATTTATTATATGTAAATGTTTTTTGTTTTGAAAACAAACAAAATACGAATACACAATATATAATAATTGCCAATTACTGATAGATGACAGTCATATTATTCTTTAAATCGTACAAAAAGATTCATAATTTAAAGCTAAGACACATTTTTTATTAAAATATTATTTATACGTATAAAATTATTGAAAAACAAAAAGTAGCGTAGAATTTTGCGTAAAACTAAATATTCGTCATGGAACTGAACCCACATCCATTTCTCTAACGCTAGACTAGCGTTAGATATAGCGGTTGATCTAGCGTTAGATTAGCGTTAGATTTGTATAGGAAATGTCCAAATTGTCTACCGCTATACCATTTAGAAAGGAGTGAATCTTAAATAAAACAAACATTTTCGCCATCTTTGAAATTAACTAGAACTAACTTCAGTAAGACCCCTGGTGGGGAAAAGTCGAAAAAGCAGTAGAAAAAATTCTTTCAAATAATATTATTTTTTGATTGACAAAAATAAAACAAATAAAATTAAAGATTTTTTCTTTATTTCATATTGAAAAAAATACATTATTAGAAAACATTCATTGTTATGAAACGGTTACAGTTTAATTTCTTGTAAATTTCCAGGTTTTAAGTTTTAATTTATAAGTTTTAATTTCTTGTTAAAAGCCGAAAATCCAACTGTCAATTGAAATTTGAAACCTAGAAATAAATAAAAAATTTTATTTAAAAAAATTCGTTGCATTAGAACATTAAAATAAATTTTGATAAATTTTTACATACCCTATACATAGCTACAAATCACTTTTAAATAGTTATTAAGTAATAATATATAAATATATTTATATATTTTGTATATATATCGCCGTGCTTGTTACTTAATTTTAAACTTCAAATTTATTATAAATGTTTTTTGTTTTAGAAACAAAAGAATACACAATAAATGCTTATTGTAATTGCAGATAGATGACAGTCATATTATTCTTTAAATCGTACAAAATGATTTATAATTTAGAGCAGAGACACATTTTTTATTAAAATATTATTTATAGGTATAAAATTATTGAAAAACAAAACGTAGCGTAGAATTTTGCGTAAAACTAAATATTTGTCATGGAACTGGGTAGCGTTAGATATAGCGGTTGATCTAGCGTTAGATTAGCGTTAGATTTGTATAGGAAATGTCCAAATTGTCTACCGCTATACCATTTAGAAAGGAGTGAATCTTAAATAAAACAAACATTTTCGCCATCTTTGAAATCAACTAGAACTAACTTCAGTAAGACCCCTGGTGGGAAAAAGTCGAAAAAGCAGTAGAAAAAATTCTTTCAAATAATATTATTTTTTGATTGACAAAAATAAAACAAATAAAATTAAAGATTTTTTCTTTATTTCATATTGAAAAAAATACATTATTAGAAAACATTCATTGTTATGAAACGGTTACAGTTTAATTTCTTGTAAATTTCCAGGTTTTAAGTTTTAATTTGTAAGTTTTAATTTCTTGTTAAAAGCCGAAAATCCAACTGTCAATTGAAATTTGAAACCTAGAAATAAATAAAAAATTTTATTTAAACAAATTCGTTGCATTAGAACATTAAAATAAATTTTGATAAATTTTTACATACCCTATACATAGCTACAAATCACTTTTAAATAGTTATTAAGTAATAATATATAAATATATTTATATATTTTGTATATATATCGCCGTGCTTGTTACTTAATTTTAAACTTCAAATTTATTATAAATGTTTTTTGTTTTAGAAACAAAAGAATACACAATAAATGCTTATTGTAATTGCAGATAGATGAAAGTCATATTATTCTTTAAATCGTACAAAATGATTTATAATTTAGAGCAGACACATTTTTTATTAAAATATTATTTATAGGTATAAAATTATTGAAAAACAAAACGTAGCGTAGAATTTTGCGTAAAACTAAATATTTGTCATGGAACTGGGAAGTGTCACATCGGCAATAAGTCAAAGAATATTTCAAGTAGATTCAGTTAAAGTGTTATCACCAAACGAGGAATGTGAATATATATCATGGCTTATGAACCTTAAAAAAGAGTTTAAAGATGCCAGCTGTAAATCAAAACAAGTGTTTTTGTAGACAACTCTACCACGTAAATTTTGGTCAAATCAACGTATCCAGGATGAATTTAATGCATCAAGACGACTGGTAGAATTCGCCATGGATCTGTTGGAAACAGTAGGTCCTTACAGTTGGCCTCAAAGCAAACAAGTGCACAGTTTGTCACAAAATATAGTAAAACAAATTCAAACATACTTCTTATCAGAGGAAATTAGTAGAACAATGCCTGGCCTTAAAGATGTTGTTACTATTACAGAAGGATCGACAAAAATTAAGAAATCAAAGCGGTTGGTGTTATGGACCCTCACCGACATCTACGAAATGTTCTTGGAAGAAAACAAAGAACTCAAGGATTCCACTGTTTTTTACCGGATAACACTACACCCGATAAAATAATTGCCAAAATGTTTTCTTTTTCTGATGATCATAAATATTTCAATTTAAAGGCAAAAAAAAATATATAAATTAATTTTTTAATGTATTTATTTATAATATTGATTAAATTATAATGTTTATAGGAAAAATATTTTTTTAATGTTTTTTTCTAATGTTAGTGTTGGTGATGTTGAAATTATAACAAAATCTTCGATCATTGGGATCTCCAATTCTTATTCTGAATAAAAACCTGTTTCTCAATCAGAAATACACAAAAAATGGTTCAAATTTATTGCAGGTGTTAAAATATGAAATGTTTAATTTATTAGATCCACATTTAGTACAGGATTATTAACTTAATAAAAAAACACATGTGAATTTTTCATATACCAAACTTTAAAAAATCGTAAGAAAAAATCCATATTGAATTGCTGACTTTTTATTTCTCAATTTCATAGCTGCATATGTTTACTTTAAAATTTGTGAAAAACAAATAAAAAAGGCCTACTTTTTGAGATATGAGCTTTGAAGTAAACCAAGGTTTTACGCGCCGCCTAGCGGAAAAGAGAAAAGTTATTAATTTTAAACTTACTTATTTCAATTATTCAAATATTTTCCTTTTTACTTGCAAAAATATACTTAAGTCGGATGAAATTTGTGGCACCTATTCACAAAACATTGCCACCATTACCAAAAACTACGTGAAAAAGCCTCAAAATTCAACCGCGCATAACTCCGATTTAGAGTACACAAAAAATAAAAGCAGAAATAACTTTTCTCCTTTCGTCAATACCAACAAAATATCAAAATTTCAGATTTTTAAAAAATAGTTGTTTTTTTTCGATGTACGTTTTCAAAATAATAGCCCAATATAAACCAGTTAAAACAAAAACAATACATATATAAAATCTAAAATAAACAAACATGTTTGGTTTTGTTTTTCATTTCATTCAATATTGCGATACAAACTTATACAGGAAAACATGAATGAAATTATTTGAATTACTTGTAGTCGTGGATAAAATAGTATCTTGTATTCGCTTAGGATGAAGGCAATTCTTCACTCGGATGATTCACTCCACTCGCTACGCTCGTTCCGGGAAACTTCATAATCGTGAAGAATTGCCTTCATTCTAGCTCATACAAGAATATACTATTCTCATTTACGAAATTTCAAAAAACTATGTTTTGTTATAGCAAAACCAAAAATGTAACTGTTCTATAAAATGTAAAATATACAGGGAAGGAGAAACTATTTTTTTCTTGTTCTTGTAAATTTAAAAAAACTGGCAATAATTGTAAAATCTTGAATCAAATCAAAAAGTTACGTATGGCTATGGGAAGAGATTGCGGTTTCTCAGAGAGTAAAACAAAAAAAAAATAGGCTGACTTCACCACAGCTCTGGAAACATAGTGTTCTGGATATATAATGAGCTAATATCCATAAAATACTTTAATTAAAAGTTAACCAATATTATGGACTTCGTAGTTCTAATAATAAAAATATTAAAGCAGGTAGTAGTATCCCAACAAACATAAATTCTGTTGTACGAGAAAAAGTAAAAAAATTTTTATCGGAAGTGAAAAAGCAGAAGTAAGGATGCAGAACTGTTGTAAACCGTACTAAATGTGTATGTACCAAATTTCATCCAACTCGATTATCAGGTACAGAAGTTATTGAGCTTCCAAAATAATAGGTGCTTGGAGGACCCCCTACCACTTTGTTCACTATCGCTAAAAAAACTAATCAGTTCCTTTCCATACATATTTGCATCTTTTTGCAAAGTGTAATCAAAATTACTTAACGAACGAATGTTGTATGCTTCCAACAAACATTGAAACAATAAACAGGTGTTCGGGAGGACCCCACCACTTATCCCAATATTGTCCAAAAACTAGTCAATTCTTTGTCAATAAAGTCTTTATCTTTTTTCAAAGTGCCATTAAAATTGATTAATGAATGAAATCTGTATGCTCCCAACAAACTTTAAAAACAAAGTGTGATAAGTCAGCAGTTGTATGATAGATCCCCCGCCACTTTGATCAATGTGTCCTAAGAGATGATAATTATCTTCTTACACTAATTGAAACCTTTCCATAAGTTTTATCATAATCACTTCAGTATTGTAGGCTGTAGTGTGCATAAAGATACTGAAAAAACTGCCAACAATTAAAGAAAAAATTTTTTTACCGGAAGTAAAAAACCGGATGTTGGGATGCAGAATTTTTGTAAATCATACTAAATGCTTATGCACAAAGTTTCATCCAATTCGTTTATCAGGTACAAATGTTATTGAGCTTTAAAAAAAAAACAGGTGTATGGGACACCCCCCCACCACTTTGTTCACTATCGCTCAAAAACTAATCAGTTCTTTGCCATACATGTTTGCATTTTTTTCCAAAGTGTCATCAAAATTGGCTCACGAACGAATGCTGTGTGCTCCCAAAAAACATTGAAAAAATGATGACACATTAAACAGGTGTTCGGGAGACCCCGTACCACTTATCCCAATATTGTCCAAAAACTAATCAGTTCCTTGTCATTTAAGTTCCCATCTTTTTCCAAAGTGTCATTAGAATTGATTAATGAATGAAGTCTGTATGCTCCCAACAAACTTTAAAAACAAAGTGTGAAAAGTCAGCAGTTGTATGGTAGACCCCCGCCACTTTGATCAATGTGTCCTAAAAGATGATAATTATCTTTTTACACTAATTGGAACCCTATTCCATAAGTTTCATCATAATCACTTCATTATTGTAGGCTGTAGTGTGCATAAAGACACTGAAAAAACTTCAAAAAAGTACAAAAAAAATTTTTTTAACGGAAGTAAAAAACCGGAAGTTGGGATGCAGAACTATTTTAAACCGTACTACATACTCAGGTACCAAGTTTCATCCAATTCGCTTATCGGGTACAGAAGCTATAGATCTTTCAAAAAAACAGGTGCTCCAGGGACCCCCCAACCACTTTGTTCAATATCGCTCAAAAACTAATCAGTTCTTTGCCATACATGTTTGCATCTTATTCCAAAGTGTCATCAAAATTCGATAACGAACGAATGCTGTGTGCTCCCAACAAACATTGAAAAAAGTGTGACACATTAAACAGGTGTTCGGGAGGACCCCCACCACTTATTCCAATATTATCCAAAAACTAATCAGTTCTTTGTTACTTAAGTCTCCATCTTTTTCCAAAGTGTCATTAAAATAAATTAATGAACGAAGTCTGTATGCTCCCAACAAACTTAAAAAACAAAGTGTGAAAAGTCAGCATTTGTATGGTAGACCCCCCACCACTTTGATCAATGTGTCCCAAAACATGATAATTATCTTTTTACACTTATTGGAACCCTATTCCATAAGTTTCATCATAATCACTTCATTATTGTAGGCTGTAGTGTGCATAAAGACACTGAAAAAACTTCAAAAAAGTACAAAAAAATTTTTTTACCGGAAGTGAAAAACCGGAAGTTGGGATGCAGAACTATTGTTAACCGTACTACATACTCATGTACCAAGTTTCATCCAATTCGCTCATCAGGTACAGAAGTTATAGAGCTTTCAAAAAAACAGGTGCTCCAGGGACCCCCCACCACTTTGTTCACTATCGCTCAAAAACTAATCAGTTCTTTGCCATACATGTTTGCATCTTTTTTCAAAGTGTCATCAAAATTCGCTCACGAACGAATGCTGTGTGCTCCCAACAAACATTGAAAAAAGTGTGACACTTTAAACAGGTGTTCGGGAGGACCCCCACCACTTATTCCAATATTATCCAAAAACTAATCAGTTCTTTGTTACTTAAGTCTTCATCTTTTTCTAAAGTTTCATTAAAATAAATTAATGAATGAAGTCTGTATGCTCCCAACAAGTTTTAAAAACAAAGTGTGAAAAGTCAGCATTTGTATGGTAGACCCCCCACCACTTTGATCAATGTGTCCCAAAACATGATAATTATCTTTTCACACTAATTGGAACCCTATTCCATAAGTTTCATCATAATCACTTCATTATTGTGGGCTGTAGTGTGCATAAAGACACTGAAAAAACTTCAAAAAAGTACAAACATTTTTTTTACCTGAAGTGAAAAACCGGAAGTTGGGATGCAGAACTATTGTAAACCGTACTACATACTCATGTACCAAGTTTCATTCAATTCGCTTATCAGGTACAGAAGTTATTGAGCTTTCAAAAAAACAGGTGCTCCAGGGACCCCCCACCACTTTGTTCACTATCGCTCAAAAACTAATCAGTTCTTTGCCATACATGTTTGCATCTTTTTCCAAAGTGTCATCAAAATTCGATAACGAACGAATGCTGTGTGCTCCCAACAAACATTGAAAAAAGTGTGACACATTAAACAGGTGTTTGGGAGGACCCCCACCACTTATTCCAATATTATCCAAAAACTAATCAGTTCTTTGTTACTTAAGTCTCCATCTTTTTCTAAAGTTTCATTAAAATAAATTAATGAATGAAGTCTGTATGCTCCCAACATGTTTTAAAAACAAAGTGTGAAAAGTCAGCATTTGTATGGTAGACCCCCCACCACTTTGATCAATGTGTCCCAAAACATGATAATTATCTTTTCACACTAATTGGAGCCCTATTCCATAAGTTTCATCATAATCACTTCATTATTGTGGGCTGTAGTGTGCATAAAGACACTGAAAAAACTTCAAAAAAGTAAAAAAAAATTTTTTACCGGAAGTGAAAAACCGGAAGTTGGGATGCAGAACTATTGTAAACCGTACTACACACTCATGTACCAAGTTTCATCCAATTCGCTTATCAGGTACAGAAGTTATAGAGCTTTCAAAAAAACAGGTGCTTCAGGGACCCCCCACCACTTTGTTCACTATCGCTCAAAAACTAATCAGTTCTTTGTCATACATGTTTGCGTCTTTTTCCAAAGTGTCATCAAAATTCATTCACGAATGAATGTTTTATGCTCCCAACAAACTTAAAAACTTTGTGGAAAAATACCATACCTGTTGTATGGTGGACCCCCCAACCCTTTATCCAATGTGCTCCAAAAGCTGATAAAATCTTTATCATATTATTTAAAAGCTTTTCGCAACGTTTCATGAAAATCGATCGGTAATTGTAGGCTACAGTAGGGATAAACACTTGAAAAAAAAACTTTTTAACCGGAAGTGACAAACCGGAAGTTGGTATGCAGAAATATTGGAAACAGTATTAAAACCTTATATACTAAGTTTCAATAAGATCATAACCCGGGATCAGAAGTTATTCAAGATTTAAACTTAGAGGTGTTCGGGAGACCCCCCGCCATTTTGTCCAAATTTGAAATGAATCCAGATCTTCCATTTTCAAGTGAACCTGTATCATTTGCCAAAGTTTCATCAAGATCCTATGCAGAAAACTCAACCACCCACTCACCCACACACAGACGTACACCAAAATTTTTTTTGGCTATTTAGATAGAGGATGGTCCAAAACAAAAGATAAAATAAAATTTGGGGTATGTAAGATTTTTTTTTTTCACGATAGATTGCATTACTTCACACAATTTAAAATTGTGGTGAAGTAAAAATATTGCGACGCTGATGCATAGGCTGACTTCACCACAGCTCTGGAAACATAGTGTTCTGGATATATAATGAGCTAATATCCATAAAATACTTTAATTAAAAGCTAACTAATATTATGGACTTCGTAGTTCTAATAATAAAAATATTAAAGCAGGCAGTAGTATCCCAACAAACATAAATTCTGTTGTACGAGAAAAAGTAAACAAAACTTTTATCGGAAGTGACAAAGCGGAAGTTGGGATGCAGAACTGTTGTAAACCGTACTAAATGTGTATGTACCAAATTTCATCCAACTCGATTATCAGGTACAAAAGTTATTGAGCTTCCAAAATAACAGGTGTTTGGAGGACCCCCTACCACTTTGTTCACTATCGCTAAAAAACTAATCAGTTCCTTGCCATACATATTTGCATCTTTTTGCAAAGTGTAATCAAAATTGGTTCACGAACGAATGCTGTGTGCTCCCAACAAACATTGAAAAAATGATGACACAGTAAATAGGTGTTCGGGAGACCCCGTACCACTTATCCCAATATTGTCCAAAAACTAATCAGTTCCTTGTCATTTAAGTTTCCATCTTTTTCCAAAGTGTCATTAGAATTGATTAATAATTGAAGTCTGTATGCTCCCAACAAACTTTAAAAACAAAGTGTGAAAAGTCAGCAGTTGTATGGTAGATCCCTCGCCACTTTGATCAATGTGTCCCAAAAGATGATAATTATCTTTTTACACTAAATGGAAGCCTATTCCATAAGTTTCATCATAATCACTTTATTATTGTAGGCTGTAGTGTGCATAAAGACACTGAAAAAACTTCAAAAAAGTACAAAAAATTTTTTTTTTACCGGAAGTGAAAAACCGGAAGTTGGGATGCAGAACTATTGTAAACCGTACTACATACTCATGTACCAAGTTTCATCCAATTCGCTTATCAGGTACAGAAGTTATTGAGCTTTCAAAAAAACAGTTGCTCTTGGGACCCCCCACCACTTTGTTCACTATCGCTCAAAAACTAATCAGTTCTTTGCCATACATGTTTGCATCTTTTTCCAAAGTGTCATCAAAATTCGTTTACGAACGAATGCTGTGTGCTCCCAACAAACATTGAAAAAAGTGTGACACATTAAACAGGTGTTCGGGAGGACCCCCACCACTTATTCCAATATTATCCAAAAACTAATCAGTTCTTTGATACTTAAGTCTTCATCTTTTTCCAAAGTGTCATTAAAATAAATTAATGAATGAAGTCTCTATGCTCCCAACAAACTTAAAAAACAAAGTGTGAAAAGTCAGCATTTGTATGGTAGACCCCCCACCACTTTGATCAATGTGTCCCAAAACAAAATAATTATCTTTTCACACTAATTGGAACCCTATTCCATAAGTTTCATCATAATCACTTTATTATTGTAGGCTGTAGTGTGCATAAAGACACTGAAAAAACTTCAAAAAAGTACAAAAAAAAATGTTTTAACGGAAGTGAAAAACCGGAAGTTGGGATGCAGAACCATTGTAAACCGTACTACATACTCATGTACCAAGTTTCATCCAATTCGCTTATCAGGTACAGAAGTTATTGAGCTTTCAAAAAAAAAGGTGCTCCAGGGACCCCCCACCACTTTGTTCACTATCGCTCAAAAACTAATCAGTTCTTTGCCATACATGTTTGCATCTTTTTCCAAAGCGTCATCAAAATTCGTTTACGAACGAATGCTGTGTGCTCCCAACAAACATTGAAAAAAGTGTGACACATTAAACAGGTGTTCGGGAGGACCCCCACCACTTATTCCAATATTATCCAAAAACTAATCAGTTCTTTGTTACTTAAGTCTCCATCTTTTTCCAAAGTGTCATTAAAATAAATTAATGAATGAAGTCTGTATGCTCCCAACAAACTTAAAAAACAAAGTGTGAAAAGTCAGCATTTGTATGGTAGACCCCCCACCACTTTGATCAATGTGTCCCAAAACAAGATAATTATCTTTTCACACTAATTGGAAGCCTATTCCATAAGTTTCATCATAATCACTTTATTATTGTAGGCTGTAGTGTGCATAAAGACACTGAAAAAACTTCAAAAAAGTACAAAAAAATTTTTTTTACCGGAAGTGAAAAACCGGAAGTTGGGATGCAGAACTATTGTAAACCGTACTACACACTCATGTACCAAGTTTCATCCAATTCGCTTATCAGGTACAGAAGTTATAGAGCTTTCAAAAAAACAGGTGCTTCAGGGACCCCCCACCACTTTGTTCACTATCGCTCAAAAACTAATCAGTTCTTTGTCATACATGTTTGCGTCTTTTTCCAAAGTGTCATCAAAATTCATTCACGAATGAATGTTTTATGCTCCCAACAAACTTAAAAACTTTGTGGAAAAATACCATACCTGTTGTATGGTGGACCCCCCAACCCTTTATCCAATGTGCTCCAAAAGCTGATAAAATCTTTATCATATTATTTAAAAGCTTTTCGCAACGTTTCATGAAAATCGATCGGTAATTGTAGGCTACAGTAGGGGTAAACACTTGAAAAAAAAACTTTTTAACCGGAAGTGACAAACCGGAAGTTGGTATGCAGAAATATTGGAAACAGTATTAAAACCTTATATACTAAGTTTCAATAAGATCATAACCCGGGATCAGAAGTTATTCAAGATTTAAACTTAGAGGTGTTCGGGAGACCCCCCGCCATTTTGTCCAAATTTGAAATGAATCCAGATCTTCCATTTTCAAGTGAACCTGTATCATTTGCCAAAGTTTCATCAAGATCCTATGCAGAAAACTCAACCACCCACCCACCCACACACAGACGTACACCAAAATTTTTTTTGGCTATTTAGATAGAGGATGGTCCAAAACAAAAGATAAAATAAAATTTGGGGTATGTAAGATTTTTTTTTTTCACGATAGATTGCATTACTTCACACAATTTAAAATTGTGGTGAAGCAAAAATACAATTTGACAGGTGCATGCACGTTAAAAATTGGTTAAGGTGATCGGTTGGTTTTTACAAATTAAAATAAACAGCCGTTAATGTTTTTCTGTTGCGCCAATAAGCGGAACACTATACAACAATTTATTTGATTGTATTGATATTTGAATTAAATTTTTTTGATTGTATTTGATTAGTAATTACAAAAACATTTTCTATCTCATTTAAAACTACATATATGAAAGAAAATCCATTCAAACTACTGCGTATGTTCCACTTTCGAATAATAAAAAAGGCAAAGGCTACTATGATTTCAAGTGAATTAAATTTCCATATGAGTGTTTTTTTGTTTCTTATTAGTAACAAATTTGATGTCTCATTGTATAAATCTTTAATCTTCAAAATACCCAACAATCAAATAAATATTCAAATTAAATAAAATTTATTTAATTGTTTGGAAATAATGGTAGAAAAAATAAAATAAAATTCATTGTTTTATTTCGTTTATCAATGAATTTTTAAATAGTTTATTTAATGTAATACATGTTACTCTGTCGGAAGGATAAATTGTAGTATTAGGTTAGATTTTAATGAATTTTATTCTCTCGACAATTTGCAATCTCGCTTGTACTTCGCTCGCATTGTAAACTTTTGCACAAACGCTTTTATGAGATTATGTGTATAATTTGCTATAAAACTGCTGATTGTTTATCGATTTTTGTTTTTTTCTTTTGAAAACTTTTGTTCTTGTACTTTAGTTGTTTATGACATGTAAATTTATAACTCATATTGATTGTTCCATTACTTGTATGCCACATACAGTTTTACTGCAAAACTAAACTAAAAACCGCAGTCTTGAATCCTCAGAGGCTCCAGGATTCACCATTTCATATTTTTCATTTATAATATTAATTAAAATTTGATTTAATATTATAGTTTTGTTATTCATTATTATAGTTTCGATTTATTTTTATAGATTTATTATAAAAATTTGAATTTGAATTGAATATAATTCTTAAACTTTCAAGAATTAGTTGAAATGTAAAACCAACTAACAGATTTAGTTTATCTTGACTTGGCTACTTTTCGATGATATATCTTGCACTTCCGCCCATGTTTTTTCATCGATATAGCTAAAACTGGGTGCAATTAAAAATCCATTAAAAGTTCCTGAGACTGCTCTTGTGTATGCTCCCATTTCATTAAATATAAGCCAATCTTCAACTTGAAGTTCTGGTAATAGAATATTTTCATAGACCAAATCAAAATTATCACATGTTGGTCCATACAATGAACTTGTGTATTTTTTGGCAGAGTCCGTTTGTTTCTAAAAATGATCAAAATTTTGATATTAATAAATCTGTTAAAAATAGAAAAATGTGCTTTCTGAAGGTTGGTTTGTTTAAATATATGTAATTATTGAATTGTGTTTTAAAATACACAGCATTTCGGTACTACTGGCGTTCATAAGATCTAATTTGAAAACACTAGAACTAACAAAATGTTATAAAAATTTGTTCTGTTGTACCACCTTATTTGCCAAAGAGGTGGTACAACGAAAACCATATATTGCACTATTTTCCTCGATACAAAATACGCTGTCGGTGGTTTGCTGTTTGATCCTTATTTCCATGGAATTATTTTCTTGTATTTCGACAGATTTTTAGAGGTACTCTGTTCATCTACCAAAAACACTTTGAAAGTGGATCAAATATTTTTCTAGAGTTCTTTTGAGCATTTGTTAATTTTTATTTAGATAATCCCCAGCACGCTTGAGTTTATTTTGTTTGTAGAACAATTCAACATTTCCTACCAAAAGATCTCCTACAATATCAAAGAACTCTTATCGATGTCACTAATTAAAGGACAAATGAAGCTTTGATCTTGTATCTCTTATGGTAATGGCTACCAGTTGTGTTGTAGAATCATTAACCATATTTCTGTTACCGTGTGTTAGGTTATAGATCCACAGTCCTTTGTGTTTTTTTGCAGAGATACTTCATATTGTCTTCTTTCAAATTATCTATAAAGCAACGACCAATATATTACTCACGTCATTTTTGTGTAGTGTTTTAAGGGTCTGGTACAAATGTTCCAAAGTAAAATTATGGATTTCTATGGTAAGAATGTGGTGATAACCTAGGACAAAGATTTTAACCATATAACTCGCTCACTATTATCTATTACATTTGGCTTGTTTCTTCTTATTTTCGTTTGTAATGTAGCCAAAGAAATGTTCTATATTTTTCTTCCATTGGAGAACTGATTAAGATTATCACTAAATAATTAATTATTATTAATAAATAATTTTTAGATTATCTAATCTTGCCCTTTGGTCGATTCTAAAGGTTCTTAAAAGTAACGCCCTCTGTAACAGTCTCAATAAATTCACAATGTTTGATCTCTTCGTTGTAGGATTAATCCATTTAACAATTTCCTAGCTTATACAGAGCTCAATCAGCTAATTTGTAAGTTTTAAGGTTCCGTTTAGCAGTTTTTTATGGCTTTTATTGAAATTTTGCAAGTTGCCAAATATTGTAGTATGAGTTTACATAGCCTCTGACTTACAAGTCATTGAAATTGTCAACAGTTTGGTCTACAGTTAGGACCTTTGATATGAATCCTCTCTTGTTTCTCCTTTATAAATCTTGCATAGTTCACCCAATCCGTCGGGCACATCCCAAGCGCATCGTGTTACTACCAGTCGAAATCAAGAAACAGCAAAAAAGCAATCGAGCTTTCCAAAAACCTGAGCCCTTGCAGTGCATTTAACAAATAAATCTAACAAAAATATTTAAAAGACATATTAGTTCACAATTTCTAAAAACAGTTGTTTAAAACGTCAATTTGTGGTATTGAAGCATAAATAAAATATTTACTGATATGGACAAACAATCAGTTCAAATGATATACTATGCAAATTAATGATTAAAATCTTCCAATAAAAAACAAAAATACTTACAGTTCTAAATATAATCTTAGCAGGATTTTGATCAACAAGAATTGAATTTTTTTTATACACATGAGAACTAAATGGTCCATAAACGCCGTCCGACATAAAATACAAAATTTCCATAATATCCCCATTTTCGGAGTAAATTATCTTTTTAGAATTAATTTTGCATGCGAATTTTGTTGATTGTGCTACAAAAAATCTACCTGGTTCTGATATAATGGAAACATCTTTATCCTCTGAGTAATATTGATCAATCGCATTATTAATCACAGCAGCTACATCATCAAACGTTTCACGTCCCGCTTGAAATCCACCTCCAATATTTACAACATTACACTTATATCCTATTGTTCTAGCATAATCGATTAATTCCTTGCAAATTTTTAAAGCTCGATCAAAAACTTCATTTTCTTGACAAACACTTCCTACATGAAACGTAAATCCAATTAAATTTAATCCAGCTTCTTTTGTTTGTTGTATCAAACGTTTTGCATCAATTTTTGGATCACAACCAAATTTTTTTCCCATTTCACGTATCACTTTTTTTGCTGGACATATTATCCGTAACAACAAATTAGCGTTGGGAAGATGTTTTTTTATTTTTATTATTTCATCAAATGAATCGTAAACGGTGAAATTTATGTTATTTTCGTGAGCATATTTTAAATGTGAAATAAGTTTTGTGGGATGTGAAAAAACGATACGATCTTGCGTAGCACCAAGTTCTAACATTTTTTCAATTTCATCTCGCGACCCACAATCAAATCCAATGTCTAAGGATGATAGAAATTTTAAGATTGTGCTTTCATTATTGCACTTGATTGCTGAAAAATTGTAAAATTGTATATTAAGAAACTAGTTTCATAATCGACAATTTTATCGCACGCAATCTGTTTAGAAAACGACCCGCGCAGCGGGGAGTTTTCTAAAGGATAAGTGCGATAAAACGTCTTATAAAACGAGTTTTTTATATTATTTTTTCTATTTTGCATATTTTGTCTTGAAATTTAAAAAAATGTGTATTTTATTAAGAAATAGTCAATTTGAAATTTTGTTATTATTACTAATTATTTTAATTAATTAAAATATTTAACACTAATTTAGATATTCTTAATAATTTTATGTATAATATAATTATTCGTTTTAATTTTCACTGACGTTTGTATGACCAATGCGACCAACCTTGAAAAACAAAACTTTGCGTATCGTAATGAAGGCCATTTCGATACGCAGTTGGGTGTCGAAATTACTTTATTTTAGACGCAAAATAGAAAAATTATATTTTACGATAACAAATAAAAAAGAAATAAAATTTGTATATACCATAATATGGTTTAATTCTTGGAAGTCTTTTGTTCCATAATTTTATTTTATCATAAATATCACCAACATCACATATGTAAAATGATTCTTCGACGTTATCTTCGGAATTTACCCACTTTTCTATTATTGAATCTATATTAACTTCGTTTAAAAAGTTTAGCGACATTTTTAGTTCAACTTTTTATTTCAGACTAAATAGTTAGTTGCTTAATGATTGCAATTAAACTGCTAACTTTAAAAGTTTTTGTGTGCGTTATCAATTACTTAAGAATAACAAGGTCAAAAGGTATCTTTTATACGCATTGATGTAATTCTAAATAAAGTTATTTTGATTCACAAACATGATTATAAAACAATTTTAAATATGCTCAAGTTTACAGTACCGCCCGTGTAGTATGGGGTCTGGTAGACCATAAGTTGGTCGTGCACGCAAACCACATTCACCTGCCGCTAGCTGAGGCTGGCGTGAATTCTGGTGACCAACTTCTACACACAAGGAAGTTTAGAACTCAATCAAAAACTCAGTTTCGGTAGAAGGTTGCAATGCCGTGCCACAACCCTCCCTAAATAATACTAATTTAATATTCCATTACACTTTAATAGTCCTACTAAACCAAACCGGATCTCTCATTTATAAAATTAATTTATTAAAAGAGTTTACCTTTTTAATTTTGCTGACACCGAGTTGCTGGTGTTGAATGTTGTTTCTGTCTCCTCGGAGTCCCTTTTAATGCCATTATAGTTATAGACTTTGTCGCTTATTCTTTTTCACTGTGGCTACAAATTTAGCTGATATCTTCTCCATTGCAATAATTGGAATGACAAAGAAAAATAGTGGGAGATGACAGTTTCAAATCAATGTGGACATTCGATATTAATATCCAGTTTTATTTCTTATTTTTCTTTTTTCAATATACTATAAATTCCACCTCTATACTGGTCTAACTATGGCTCAGAAAGCCAATGAATAGCATTTTCTTTCCCACTGTTCCCTGGAGAGCCAACGACACCACCGGAACCCCTGTGTTGAGAGGTAGGTTTTGGGTTTAGAGAACGGCAGTCACAATGGCCCGAGTAACAGTCGACTCATTTCCCAGTTATCGTCCGCTGGTCTGTGTTCTTCTTTCCCTCCAATAGGTTTAGAGAATAGAACTCTCGAAGACCATGGCAGTTAGACAAAATGAACGTAACACTTGGTGGTCATAACCTCACTTATCTAAGGTACGCGGGATCGTAAACCCCGTTAGAAATACGTCTGAAGAACCCTTCCTACCTATGCGGTTTTAAAGTAAAAGCACAAAAAACTCAAACATACGTTTTGTGTTAGGAACTTACAAATTCTGCCTTTCACCCCCAGGACAACAACTCACTAACATACCAAAAAAAAGTATAAATAAAACAAACGAATTGTCTGCGCATTAGGACTTACAAATATTTTGCCTTTCGCCCACAGAACAAAACTAACAAACAAACTCTAACAATTGTCTGCGTGTCAGGACTTACCAAAAGCTTTGCTTTCGCCCACAGAACAAAACTTAACAAAACAAGTACATCAAAATAAAACTAAAAAAATTGACTGCGCGTCAGCACTTACAAGGATCTTCCTGTCGCCCACAGAACAAAACGGAACAAAAAACGTCAAAGCACAAATGTTGTCTGCGCCTCAGGTCTTACAGGATATCTTGCCCTCCGCCCACAGAACAACGCCTGAACATTAAAGAAACTCACACATCGAAACATGAATGTTGTCTGCGTGTCAGGCCTTACAAAACTTACTCTTGCCTTCTGAACACAGAACAACGCACAATGACAGAAATTCATACAAAAATCAAAATCTTAAAGCAAAAACATTCTAAAGAAAATTAAAATCAAAATAGAAAAAAAAATTCCAAATTAAAAAATTTAAGCCAAATATCAAAATTTCAAATAAAAAAAAAGATTTAAAAATAGAAGACATGACCACAGACAATCTGGGTCATGTTCCGACCGTTCATTTGTTGAGCGCAATTACACACTCCTCAGAAGGGCTAGAGAATTAGGATTAGGAGCCATAATGACTGAGAATGTGTCGAATGCAACGAATTGGGAGCAAAATAATAGAAAAACGATTGCGTTGGAGGTTGGCGGACATAGTCAAGGATAAACGGCCCTAGAATGAACTGGAGAACAAAACAAAAGCTCAAAAATATCTAAACTAAAACATCAAACTAAGTCGATTTGATGGCAAAGCAATTGAGAAAAAAATATCAAAGAATAAAAAAAATGTTCACAAAAATATTTCAAATTAACTAAAGTAGTATTTTATTTGCCCAATCGGAATTCGCATTGAACTGTCAAAACGCAATTTTCAAATAAAATGAACCATAGAATTCGATTTGGATATCGAGTGTTTTCTGGAGGTTTGTAGTACTTGTTCAGAAAGTAAATAGAAAATATAAAAATCAACTAACTTATTTATTTAATTTTTTATTATCGTTATAATTTGATAGTTCTGCGTGTTAATGTACTAACATTACTTTTACTTAAACTTACATTTTTATTAATAAATACTAAAGTCAAATTGTCAAAACTTCAAAATTTTGACATTCCGACAACTTTTAGGAATAAAAAATGAAGGGTAGCGAATGGCGTGTTGAGTACGCGAATTAAAATACAATTATGACTTTTCGAAACCAACTATTTTGTCAGATTTGGATTTGGATTTGGATACATGAAATTGTTAGTGTAATATGGCAAATAAAATACGGCTTTTAAAACTAAATTTTGAAATTCACTTTAAAAACAAAATTCAAAATAAACTTTTTCAAAAAGAAAATAGCTTTTAAAACAAAACCCAAAAAAATAAAGCAAACTTGAGTTTTATGAAAATTTTTGACCAGTCAAAAAAAATCCATCATAGATAGCTGAGCAAAAAAAAAAGATATTTGAATAAAACAAAAACAAATTAAAATATGTATCAACGTTTAGACGAAAGCGCTTATGAAAATTAAAAAATTAATTAAAAAAACTAATTAAAATTTTAAAATTCGGGTGCCGAGGTATTTTAGAAACCGTTAATGACCTTCTACTGATGAAATTTAAGAGCTCGGCGTGAGAGACCGACATTTTATTTTAATACATTAGTTTATAAGAAAAATCTCACATATATATAAAGGCAACCCAACTTTTCTTATGTATTTTGACCTGATGAACACGAATATCATTTTCATTTTTAGTGTTCTGTTTATTATACGGTGAGAGTACGACATGTTTTACCTATGACGGATAAAAAAAGATGACGGATACAAAAAAATAAAGTTGTTTTTGTTTGTTTTACAGGCTGTGATGTAAGGCCTTTAAGAAAATACTTTTTTTACCGAGTCAATTAGGGTATCATATAAAAGGGCTTGACTTGAGCATCTCTTAAAAATTGATTTTAGAATTTTTCTCCACATTTTTTTTTCTATAAAATTGAATAATAGTGTTTTTTCATGTTTTCTTTCCCCACTTAGTTCCGAACCTTATTATAAACGTCTTTATTCCGTTTATAAGCCAGGATTAGAATAAAAATCGGTATGGCCTTCGTCCAAAAAGAAATATCAAATATGGTACAACCTTCAAGGTATCATAATATTGCAAAAAATACTAAAGGAACACTTCCAAATGTGAGAAAAAGGTATCATTGATGTGGAACAAAAATAACAGATTAAACTAAAATTAATAAAATTTTATTGATGTTGTTGATTGAATATTTACATTTACTTATGTTGTTCCTCGGTTATATTAACAGGCTTCAATAACCTCCATGGGGTAAACGTCAATTTACATGCAATACCAGGCTTAGCTTTCGTTAGTTTGAGGAATACTAGTTTTCCTGACTCACAAGCTCACAATAATAGCATTAACTTGAAATTGCTTCAGTTCTCCCGAGTTAACTTTTACTTTTAATCATGTGACGAGAACTCATTGCATGGTGATAAAAATGCATATTCAGGTGTGAACGTATCGTCTCAATTCGAAAACATGTAACGTGACCAAAAGAATGTTCGCCGAGCGAGTTTCTTAACAGTAGAAGATTTTCGCTACCCTCGTCCTATTTGTTCTTCCACAATCTTCAAACCATCAAACCATCATCATGTGGGTATAAATCAATTTCCTGCCTCTTTTATATGCGATGAGCACCGAATAATATTGATTTGAGTCTCAAGGTTAGAAAAAAAATAACTTACGATTGTCTAGATTTTTACATTAAGATATTTCTCCATATCTATATTGCCTTACTTGGCAACCGTTGATTCTTTGTTCACTAGCCAAAAAGTCGCTTTATCTAACAAGCACAACATAGAGGTAATTTTTTTCTTTTCAGAATCAAAAATATTAATTTTTATTTTGGTTTCAATAATAGTCTAAGATCCGGCTGCAAGATTAGTGCGCTCATCGATTTTTTGCTAAAACCAAATTTTTATGTATATTTATAATTAGGAGAATATATATCTACCAGGTTGCCTATCAAAATTTGGCCGCCAGTATTTTTAATTAAATTATTTTTAATTGATTTTTGGGAAAAAATTTCGTTCACTTGTTTTTTAAATAAAATATCGTCTACATCACGGCAATTTATATAAAGATTCTAAAAATTCACGGTTGCCGTTGCGCACCTGGCCGCACCTCTTCGCAGCCAGGCGTAAACAGGTATGATTTCGATACATTTATACGTTCATAACGTACATTGATTAATTCTATATCAAATTAAAGCTAATTTTTTTCTATTTATTATCATATATGGTTGCCTAATTAAATTCCGCCGCAAATAAGGGTTGCTGGCTGTTAAAGATGATAAATATTTAAGGTAGAGTGAAAGAGAGTTAGCGCGTAACATCATTTATCAGACGAGGATAGCGATTGCCAGCTGTGCGACGCTCTTAAGCCATTGCGCATGCGTCGAATGTTAGTGTTCACAACCTCCGGGGAGTAATAGAGACGACTTAATAAATACTCAAAAAAAATTGTCTTCCTTTTCAAAATGACAAATTTAAAAATTACAACAAAAAATGGTAGAATCCTCGTTTATCCCCCCAAATGAATTAGCGTTTTTTTTTTTCAGATAAATAGAAAGATTAGGTCCTCTGCATCCTAATTATGAAAAAAAAAATTTGCGGAAATGAGGGGGTCAAAAGTTATAAAGGATCAAACTTTCTATTTTACCTTGGTCCATCCTTTGGTTTTTATTTCAGTTTTTTTTTTTCTTTTTTTCTTATTTTTATTTATTATTTATTTATATTTTATCACACACTAAAATTTCAAAATTTAAAAAAATACCTTGGTCCCCCCTTTGAGTTTTTAGAAGTAACTTGATTTCATTTTTGATTTTTTTTTGACTCGCTTCTGCGACCTTGCACAACTTCGATCAAAAATGACACCCCCCCCCCCTCCCTCTCCCCCCCTCCCTTTGAGTTTGATTTAGAATTAATCAATGTACGTTATGAACGTATAAATGTATCGAAATCATACGTGTTTACGCCTGGCTGCGAAGAGGTGCGGCCAGGTGCGCAACGGCAAC
Organism: Diogma glabrata; assembly: GCA_963693315.1. Lineage (NCBI taxonomy): Eukaryota > Metazoa > Arthropoda > Insecta > Diptera > Cylindrotomidae > Diogma > Diogma glabrata. Next base: position 220,775,740 of record OY856186.1, read on the forward strand.
CGTGATTTTTTAGAATCGTTATATAATTTGCCGTGACGTAAACGACATTTATTTAAAAAACAAGTGAACGAAATTTTTTCCCAAAAATCAATTAAAAATAATTTAATTAAAAATACTGGCGGCCAAATTTTGATAGGCAACCTGGTAGATATATATTCTCCTAATTATAAATATACATAAAAATTTGGTTTTAGCAAAAAATCGATGAGCGCACTAATCCTGCAGCCGGATCTCGTACTATAATATTTTTTGATATTTTTTTTTCTTTAACTGTCATATTTTTTTTTCTTTAATCATATTTACAAACACACTTTTGGTTTTTAACAATATACATCATATAAACATATATCTATATATATTATCTCTATTATATATATATATATATATATATATATATATATATATATATATATATATATATATATATATATATATATATATATATATATATATATATATATATATATATATATATATATATATATATATATATATATATATATATATATATATATATATATATATATATACTAGGTCATTCAATAAGTCCGTAGGATGACACATAGATGGCGTTACTAGAATTTTTTCCATATGGTTTTTATTTAGTACTAACCTTCAAACGATACGTGTATAAATTTGACAGCAATCTGACTATTGATTCGTGAGTTATAGCATTTTGTGTGAAGCAACTTTTGTTTTTGAAAAAAAAATGGAAAAAAGTGAATTTCAAATTTTAATAAAGCATTGCTTTTTGATGAAAAAAAATACAGTGGAAACCAAACAATGGCTTGATAAACATTATCCAAACTCTGCTCCATCGAGACAAATGGTAGAGAAGTGGATTGCTGAATTTAAATGTGGTCGTACCAGCACAAAAGATGCAGAGCGCAGTGGACGCCCAAATGAGGCTGTTATTCGAGAAAACATAAAAAAACTCCACAAATTGGTTATGAACGATCGCAAATCTACTAACCTTCAAACGATACGTGTATAAATTTGACAGCAATCTGACTATTGATTCGTGAGTTATAGCATTTTGTGTGAAGCAACTTTTGTTTTTGAAAAAAAAATGGAAAAAAGTGAATTTCAAATTTTAATAAAGCATTGCTTTTTGATGAAAAAAAATACAGTGGAAACCGAACAATGGCTTGATAAACATTATCCAAACTCTGCTCCATCGAGACAAATGGTAGAGAAGTGGATTGCTGAATTTAAATGTGGTCGTACCAGCACAAAAGATGCAGAGCGCAGTGGACGCCCAAATGAGGCTGTTATTCCAGAAAACATAAAAAAACTCCACAAATTGGTTATGAACGATCGCAAATTGAAGGTGCACGAAATAGCTGACATTGTAAAAGTAGCAGATGGTAGTGTTTTTACCATTTTACATGAACATTTGGGTATGCGAAAGCTCTGTGCAAATTGGGTGCCGCATGAGCTCACAGTCGACCAAAAACAACAACGAATCGATGCTTCGGAGGAGTCTATGGCACTGTTAAACCGCAATAAAATGGAATTCTATCGTAGATATATGACAATGGATGAGACATGGCTTCATAATTACACACCAGAATCCAAAAGCTGAGTGGACAGCAGTCGACGAACCGAATCCAAAGCGAGCAAAGACGCAACAGTCGGCCGGTAAAGTGATGGCGTCTGTATTTTGGGATACGAACGGCATAATATTCATCGACTATCTCCAAAAAGATCCGGCTGCAGGATTAGTGCGCTCATCGATTTTTTGCTAAAACCAAATTTTTATGTATATTTATAATTAGGAGAATATATATCTACCAGGTTGCCTATCAAAATTTGGCCGCCAGTATTTTTAATTAAATTATTTTTAATTGATTTTTGGGAAAAAATTTCGTTCACTTGTTTTTTAAATAAAATATCGTCTACATCACGGCAATTTATATAAAGATTCTAAAAATTCACGGTTGCCGTTGCGCACCTGGCCGCACCTCTTCGCAGCCAGGCGTAAACAGGTATGATTTCGATACATTTATACGTTCATAACGTACATTGATTAATCTATATCAAATGAAAGCTAATTTTTTTCTATTTATTATCATATATGGTTGCCTAATTAAATTCCGCCGCAAATAAGGGTTGCTGGCTGTTAAAGATGATAAATATTTAAGGTAGAGTGAAAGAGAGTTAGCGCGTAACATCATTTATCAGACGAGGATAGCGATTGCCAGCTGTGCGACGCTCTTAAGCCATTGCGCATGCGTCGAATGTTAGTGTTCACAACCTCCGGGAGTAATAGAGACGACTTAATAAATACTCAAAAAAAATTGTCTTCCTTTTCAAAATGACAAATTTAAAAATTACAACAAAAAATGGTAGAATCCTCGTTTATCCCCCCAAATGAATTAGCGTTTTTTTTTCAGATAAATAGAAAGATTAGGTCCTCTGCATCCTAATTATGAAAAAAAAAATTTGCGGAAATGAGGGGGTCAAAGTTATAAAGGATCAAACTTTCTATTTTACCTTGGTCCATCCTTTGGTTTTTATTTCAGTTTTTTTTTTCTTTTTTTCTTATTTTTATTTATTATTTATTTATATTTTATCACACACTAAAATTTCAAATTTAAAAAAATACCTTGGTCCCCCCTTTGAGTTTTTAGAAGTAACTTGATTTCATTTTGATTTTTTTTTGACTCGCTTCTGCGACCTTGCACAACTTCGATCAAAAATGACACCCCCCCCCTCCCTCTCCCCCCCTCCCTTTGAGTTTGATTTAGAATTAATCAATGTACGTTATGAACGTATAAATGTATCGAAATCATACCTGTTTACGCCTGGCTGCGAAGAGGTGCGGCCAGGTGCGCAACGGCAACCGTGATTTTTTAGAATCGTTATATAATTTGCCGTGACGTAAACGACATTTTATTTAAAAAAACAAGTGAACGAAATTTTTTCCCAAAAATCAATTAAAAATAATTTAATTAAAAATACTGGCGGCCAAATTTTGATAGGCAACCTGGTAGATATATATTCTCCTAATTATAAATATACATAAAAATTTGGTTTTAGCAAAAAATCGATGAGCGCACTAATCCTGCAGCCGGATCTCGTACTATAATATTTTTTGATATTTTTTTTTCTTTAACTGTCATATTTTTTTTTCTTTAATCATATTTTCAAACACACTTTTGGTTTTTAACAATATACATCATATAAACATATATCTATATATATTATCTCTATTATATATATATATATATATATATATATATATATATATATATATATATATATATATATATATATATATATATATATATATATATATATATATATATATATATATATATATATATATATATATATATATATATATATATATATATATATATACTAGGTCATTCAATAAGTCCGTAGGATGACACATAGATGGCGTTACTAGAATTTTTTCCATATGGTTTTTATTTAGTACTAACCTTCAAACGATACGTGTATAAATTTGACAGCAATCTGACTATTGATTCGTGAGTTATAGCATTTTGTGTGAAGCAACTTTTGTTTTTGAAAAAAAAATGGAAAAAAGTGAATTTCAAATTTTAATAAAGCATTGCTTTTTGATGAAAAAAAATACAGTGGAAACCGAACAATGGCTTGATAAACATTATCCAAACTCTGCTCCATCGAGACAAATGGTAGAGAAGTGGATTGCTGAATTTAAATGTGGTCGTACCAGCACAAAAGATGCAGAGCGCAGTGGACGCCCAAATGAGGCTGTTATTCCAGAAAACATAAAAAAACTCCACAAATTGGTTATGAACGATCGCAAATCTACTAACCTTCAAACGATACGTGTATAAATTTGACAGCAATCTGACTATTGATTCGTGAGTTATAGCATTTTGTGTGAAGCAACTTTTGTTTTTGAAAAAAAATGGAAAAAAGTGAATTTCAAATTTTAATAAAGCATTGCTTTTTGATGAAAAAAAATACAGTGGAAACCGAACAATGGCTTGATAAACATTATCCAAACTCTGCTCCATCGAGACAAATGGTAGAGAAGTGGATTGCTGAATTTAAATGTGGTCGTACCAGCACAAAAGATGCAGAGCGCAGTGGACGCCCAAATGAGGCTGTTATTCCAGAAACATAAAAAACTCCACAAATTGGTTATGAACGATCGCAAATTGAAGGTGCACGAAATAGCTGACATTGTAAAAGTAGCAGATGGTAGTGTTTTTACCATTTTACATGAACATTTGGGTATGCGAAAGCTCTGTGCAAATTGGTGCCGCATGAGCTCACAGTCGACCAAAAACAACAACGAATCGATGCTTCGGAGGAGTCTATGGCACTGTTAAACCGCAATAAAATGGAATTCTATCGTAGATATATGACAATGGATGAGACATGGCTTCATAATTACACACCAGAATCCAAAAGCTGAGTGGACAGCAGTCGACGAACCGATCCAAAGCGAGCAAAGACGCAACAGTCGGCCGGTAAGGTGATGGCGTCTGTATTTTGGGATACGAACGGAATAATATTCATCGACTATCTCCAAAAAGGAACCACCATCAACAGCGACTATTACTGTGAACTTTTGGATCGATTGAAGGCTGAAATCGCAAAGAAACGGCCACAATTGCAAAAGAAAAAAGTGTTGTTTCACCAAGATAATGCACCAGATAATGTCACAGATCGATGAAAACGATGGCAAAATTGGATGAATTGGGCTTTGAATTGCTTACCCACCCACCATATCTCCAGATTTAGCCCCTAGCGACTTTTTCCTGTTTTCAGATCTCAAGAGAATGCTTGCTGGAAAGAAATTTAAGTCCAATGATGAAGTAATCGCTGAAACTGAGGCCTATTTTGACGAGAAAGAGAAATCGTACTATAAAAAGTGGTATAGAAAAGTTGGAAAATCGCTATACTCGTTGTATCGCCCTCGAAGGCAACTATGTTGAATAAAAAAATCGAGTTTTGTCAAAATGTTATTTTTTTCTTACTTATCCTACGGACTTATTGAATGACCTGTTATATATATATATATATATATATATATATATATATATATATATATATATATATATATATATATATATATATATATATATATATATATATATATATATATATATATAATATATATATCTATATATCTATATATATATATATATATATATATATATATATATATATATATATATATATATATATATATATATAAATATATTATATATATATATATATATATATATATATATATATATATATATATATATATATATATATATATATAAATATATATATATATATATATATATATATATATATATATATATATATATATATATATATATATAATATATATATATATATATATATATATATTATATAATATATATATATATATATATATATATATATAATATATATATATATATATATATATATATATATATATATATATATATATATATATATATATATATATATATATATATATATATATATTAGGGTGTCCCAAGACATAGAGCAAAAAAATTTTTTTGCAAAATTTTATACGCATACCCGCTAAATTTTTTCCAATTAACCTTAAAAACTTAAATTAAAAGTTTTACTGCGATTGGATGACGATAACCCGTGCCGACTTGAAGTTGAACTTTAACATACGAGCTTTTACTGCGATTACTGTGCAATTATTTGAGAAATTATTTTACTCTCATTAAATAAAACGCCAAAGAATTAGAAAAAGACATTACTTCGGTCTGAAAGTCCTAAGTATTACATTCTCGAGT